>JANJGN010000009.1:110145075-111345075 GCA_026770705.1 Isurus oxyrinchus
TTGAGACATAGACTCTGTGTGGCACTCTCTTCCTGACACTCACACTGGGACATAGACTCTGTGTGGCACTCTCTTCCTGACACTCACACTGGGACATAGACTCTGTGGACTCTCTTCCTGACACTCACACTGGGACATAGACTCTGTGTGGCACTCTCTTCGTGACACTCACACAATGACATAGACTCTGCCTACGACTCTCTTCCTGACACTCACACTGGGACATAGACTCTGCCTCCGACTCTCTCCCTCACTCTCACACTAGGACATAGACTTTGCCACCCACTGTCTCCTTGACACTCACACTGGGACATAGACTCTGTGTGGCACTTTCTCCCTGACACTCACGCTGAGACATAGACTCTTTGTGGCACTCTCTCCCTGACACTCACGCTGAGACATAGACTCTGTGTGGCACTCTCTCCCTGACACTCACACTGGGACATAGACTCTGTGTGGCACTCTCTCCCTGACACTCACACTGGGACATAGAATCTGTGCGGCATTCTCACTGACACTCACACTGGGACATAGACTCTGTGTGGCACTCTCTTCGTGACACTCACACTGGGAGATGGACTCTGTGTGGCACTCTCTTCGTGACACTCACACTGGGACATAGACTCTGCCTCCGACTCTCTTCCTGACACTAACACTGGGACATAGACTCTGCTACCCACTCTCTCGCTGACACTCACACTGGGACATAGACTCTGTGCGGCACTTTCTCCCTGACACTCACGCTGAGACATAGACTCTGTGTGGCACTCTCTCCCTGACACTCATGCTGGGACATAGACTCTGTGTGGCACTCTCTCCCTGACACTCACACTGGGACATAGAGTCTGTGTGGCACTCTCTCCCTGACACTCACACTGGGACATAGATTCTGCCACACACACTCTCCCTGACATTCACACTGGGACATAGACCCTGTGTGGCACTCTCTCCCTGACACTCACACTGGGACATAGACTCTGTGGCACTCTCTCCCTGACACTCACACTGGGACATAGACTCTGTGTGGCACTCTCTCCCTGACACTCACCCTGGGACATAGACTCTGTGTGGCACTCTCTTCCTGACACTCACACTGGGACATAGACCCTGTGTGGCACTCTCTCCCTGACACTCACACTGGGACATAGACTCTGTGGCACTCTCTCCCTGACACTCACACTGGGACATAGACTCTGTGTGGCATTCTCTCCCTGACACTCACACTGGGACATAGACTCTGTGGCACTCTCTCCCTGACACTCACACTGGGACATAGACTCTGTGTGGCACTCTCTCCCTGACACTCACCCTGGGACATAGACTCTGTGTGGCACTCTCTTCCTGACACTCACACTGGGACATAGACTCTGTGTGGCACTCTCTTCCTGACACTAATACTGGGACATAGACTTTGTGTGGCACTCTCTCCCTGACACTCACACTGGGACATAGAGTCTGTGTGGCACTCTCTCCCTGACACTCACACTGGGACATAGATTCTGCCACCCACTCTCTCCCTGAAATTCACACTGGGACATAGACTCAGTGTCGCACTCTCTCCCTGACACTCACACTGGGACATAGACTCTGTGTGGCACTCTCTCCCTGACACTCACACTGGGACATAGTCTCTGTGAGGCACTCTCTTCCTGACAGTCACACTGGGACATAGACTCTCTGTGGCACTCTCTTCCTGACACTCACACTGGGACATAGACTCTGTGTGGCACATCTCTCCCTGACACTCACACTGGGACATAGACTCTGGCTCCGACTCTCTTCCTGACACTCACACTGGGACATGGACTCTGCCAGCCACTCTCTCCTTGACACTCACACTGGGACATAGACTCTGTGTGGCACTTTGTCCCTGACACTCACGCTGAGACATAGACTCTGTGTGGCACTCTCTCCCTGACACTCACGCTGAGACATAGACTCTGTGTGTCACTCACTCCCTGACACTCACACTGGGACATAGAGTCTGTGTGGCACTCTCTCCCTGACACTCACACTGGGACATAGACTCTGCCACCCACTCTCTCCCTGACATTGACACTGGGACATAGACTCTGTGTGGCACTCTCTCCCTGACACTCACACTGGGACATAGACTCTGTGTGGCACTCTCTCCCTGACACTCACACTGGGACATAGACTCTACCTCGGACTCTCTCCCTGACACTCACACTGGGACATAGACTCTGTGTGGCACTCTCTCCCTGACACTCACGCTGAGACATAGACACTGTGTGGCACTCTCTCCCTGACACTCACACTGGGACATAGACACTGTGTGGCACTCTCTTCCTGACACTCACACTGGGACATAGACACTGTTTGCCACTCTCTCCCTGACTATCATACTGGGACATAGACTCTGAGTGGCACTCTCTCCCTGACTCTTACCCTGGGACATAGACTCTGTGTGGCACTCTCTCCCTGACACTCACACTGGGACATAGACTCTGTGTGGCACTATCTCCCTGACACTCACACTGGGACATAGACTCTGAGAGGCACTCTCTTCCTGACAGACACACTGGGACATAGACTCTGTGTGGCACTCTCTTCCTGACATTCACACTGGGACATAGACTCTGTGTGGCACTCTCTTCCTGACACTCACACTGGGACATAGACTCTGTGGCACTCTCTTCCTGACACTCACACTGGGACATAGACTCTGTGTGGCACTCTCTTTGTGACACTCACACTATGACATAGACTCTGCCTACGACTCTCTTCCTGACACTCACACTGGGACATAGACTCTGCCTCCGACTCTCTCCCTCACTCTCACACTAGGACATAGACTTTGCCACCCACTGTCTCCTTGACACTCACACTGGGACATAGACTCTGTGTGGCACTTTCTCCCTGACACTCACGCTGAGACATAGACTCTTTGTGGCACTCTCTCCCTGACACTCACGCTGAGACATAGACTCTGTGTGGCACTCTCTCCCTGACACTCACACTGGGACATAGACTCTGTGTGGCACTCTCTCCCTGACACTCAACTGGGACATAGACTCTGTGCGGCATTCTCCCTGACACTCACACTGGGACATAGACTCTGTGTGGCACTCTCTTCGTGACACTCACACTGGGAGATGGACTCTGTGTGGCACTCTCTTCGTGACACTCACACTGGGACATAGACTCTGCCTCCGACTCTCTTCCTGACACTAACACTGGGACATAGACTCTGCTACCCACTCTCTCGCTGACACTCACACTGGGACATAGACTCTGTGCGGCACTTTCTCCCTGACACTCACGCTGAGACATAGACTCTGTGTGGCACTCTCTCCCTGACACTCACACTGGGACATAGAGTCTGTGTGGCACTCTCTCCCTGACACTCACACTGGGACATAGATTCTGCCACCCACTCTCTCCCTGACATTCACACTGGGACATAGACCCTGTGTGGCACTCTCTCCTTGACACTCACGCTGAGACATAGACTCTGTGTGGCACTCTCTCCCTGACACTCACGCTGAGACATAGACTCTGTGTGGCACTCTCTCCCTGACACTCACACTGGGACATAGACTCTGTGTGGCACTCTCTCCCTGACACTCACACTGGGACATAGACTCTACCTCGGACTCTCTCCCTGACACTCACACTGGGACATAGAATCTGTGTGGCACTCTCTCCCTGACACTCACACTGGGACATAGACTCTGTGTGGCACTCTCTTTCTGACACTCACACTGGGACATAGACTCTGTGTGGCACTCTCTCCCTGACACTCACACTGGGACATAGACTCTCTGGCACTCTCTCCCTGACACTCACACTGGGACATAGACTCTGTGTGGCACTCTGTTCGTGACACTCACACTGCGACATAGACTCTGCCTACGACTCTCTTCCTGACACTCACACTGGGACATAGACTCTGCCACCCACTCTCTCCTTGACACTCACACTGGGACATAGACTCTGTGTGGCACTCTCTCCCTGACACTCACACTGGGACATAGACTCTGTGTGGCACTCTCTCCCTGACACTCACACTGGGACATAGACTCTGTGGCACTCTCTCCCTGACACTCACACTGGGACATAGACTCTGTGTGGCACTCTCTCCCTGACACTCACCCTGGGACATAGATTCTGCCACCCACTCTCTCCCTGACATTCACACTGGGACATAGACCCTGTGTGGCACTCTCTCCCTGACACTCACACTGGGACATAGACTCTGTGTGGCACTCTCTCCCTGACACTCACACTGGGACATAGACTCTGTGGCACTCTCTCCCTGACACTCACACTGGGACATAGACTCTGTGTGGCACTCTCTCCCTGACACTCACCCTGGGACATAGACTCTGTGTGGCACTCTCTTCCTGACACTCACACTGGGACATAGACTCTGTGTGGCACTCTCTTCCTGACACTAATACTGGGACATAGACTTTGTGTGGCACTCTCTCCCTGACACTCACACTGGGACATAGAGTCTGTGTGGCACTCTCTCCCTGACACTCACACTGGGACATAGATTCTGCCACCCACTCTCTCCCTGAAATTCACACTGGGACATAGACTCAGTGTCGCACTCTCTCCCTGACACTCACACTGGGACATAGACTCTGTGTGGCACTCTCTCCCTGACACTCACACTGGGACATAGACTCTGTGAGGCACTCTCTTCCTGACAGTCACACTGGGACATAGACTCTCTGTGGCACTCTCTTCCTGACACTCACACTGGGACATAGACTCTGTGTGGCACATCTCTCCCTGACACTCACACTGGGACATAGACTCTGGCTCCGACTCTCTTCCTGACACTCACACTGGGACATGGACTCTGCCACCCACTCTCTCCTTGACACTCACACTGGGACATAGACTCTGTGTGGCACTTTGTCCCTGACACTCACGCTGAGACATAGACTCTGTGTGGCACTCTCTCCCTGACACTCACGCTGAGACATAGACTCTGTGTGTCACTCACTCCCTGAAACTCACAGTGGGACATAGAGTCTGTGTGGCACTCTCTCCCTGACACTTACACTGGGACATAGACTCTGCCACCCACTCTCTCCCTGACATTGACACTGGGACATAGACTCTGTGTGGCACTCTCTCCCTGACACTCACACTGGGACATAGACTCTGTGTGGCACTCTCTCCCTGACACTCACACTGGGACATAGACTCTACCTCGGACTCTCTCCCTGACACTCACACTGGGACATAGACTCTGTGTGGCACTCTCTCCCTGACACTCACGCTGAGACATAGACACTGTGTGGCACTCTCTCCCTGACACTCACACTGGGACATAGACACTGTGTGGCACTCTCTTCCTGACACTCACACTGGGACATAGACACTGTTTGCCACTCTCTCCCTGACTATCATACTGGGACATAGACTCTGAGTGGCACTCTCTCCCTGACTCTTACCCTGGGACATAGACTCTGTGTGGCACTCTCTCCCTGACACTCACACTGGGACATAGACTCTGTGTGGCACTATCTCCCTGACACTCACACTGGGACATAGACTCTGTGAGGCACTCTCTTCCTGACAGACACACTGGGACATAGACTCTGTGTGGCACTCTCTCCCTGACACTCACACTGAGACATAGACTCTGTGTGGCACTCTCTTCCTGACACTCACACTGGGACATAGACTCTGTGTGGCACTCTCTTCCTGACACTCACACTGGGACATAGACTCTGTGGCACTCTCTTCCTGACACTCACACTGGGACATAGACTCTGTGTGGCACTCTCTTTGTGACACTCACACTATGACATAGACTCTGCCTACGACTCTCTTCCTGACACTCACACTGGGACATAGACTCTGCCTCCGACTCTCTCCCTCACTCTCACACTAGGACATAGACTTTGCCACCCACTGTCTCCTTGACACTCACACTGGGACATAGACTCTGTGTGGCACTTTCTCCCTGACACTCACACTGGGACATAGAGTCTGTGTGGCACTCTCTCCCTGACACTCACACTGGGACATAGATTCTGCCACCCACTCTCTCCCTGAAATTCACACTGGGACATAGACTCAGTGTCGCACTCTCTCCCTGACACTCACACTGGGACATAGACTCTGTGTGGCACTCTCTCCCTGACACTCACACTGGGACATAGACTCTGTGAGGCACTCTCTTCCTGACAGTCACACTGGGACATAGACTCTCTGTGGCACTCTCTTCCTGACACTCACACTGGGACATAGACTCTGTGTGGCACATCTCTCCCTGACACTCACACTGGGACATAGACTCTGGCTCCGACTCTCTTCCTGACACTCACACTGGGACATGGACTCTGCCACCCACTCTCTCCTTGACACTCACACTGGGACATAGACTCTGTGTGGCACTTTGTCCCTGACACTCACGCTGAGACATAGACTCTGTGTGGCACTCTCTCCCTGACACTCACGCTGAGACATAGACTCTGTGTGTCACTCACTCCCTGAAACTCACAGTGGGACATAGAGTCTGTGTGGCACTCTCTCCCTGACACTTACACTGGGACATAGACTCTGCCACCCACTCTCTCCCTGACATTGACACTGGGACATAGACTCTGTGTGGCACTCTCTCCCTGACACTCACACTGGGACATAGACTCTGTGTGGCACTCTCTCCCTGACACTCACACTGGGACATAGACTCTACCTCGGACTCTCTCCCTGACACTCACACTGGGACATAGACTCTGTGTGGCACTCTCTCCCTGACACTCACGCTGAGACATAGACACTGTGTGGCACTCTCTCCCTGACACTCACACTGGGACATAGACACTGTGTGGCACTCTCTTCCTGACACTCACACTGGGACATAGACACTGTTTGCCACTCTCTCCCTGACTATCATACTGGGACATAGACTCTGAGTGGCACTCTCTCCCTGACTCTTACCCTGGGACATAGACTCTGTGTGGCACTCTCTCCCTGACACTCACACTGGGACATAGTCTCTGTGTGGCACTATCTCCCTGACACTCACACTGGGACATAGACTCTGTGAGGCACTCTCTTCCTGACAGACACACTGGGACATAGACTCTGTGTGGCACTCTCTCCCTGACACTCACACTGAGACATAGACTCTGTGTGGCACTCTCTTCCTGACACTCACACTGGGACATAGACTCTGTGTGGCACTCTCTTCCTGACACTCACACTGGGACATAGACTCTGTGGCACTCTCTTCCTGACACTCACACTGGGACATAGACTCTGTGTGGCACTCTCTTTGTGACACTCACACTATGACATAGACTCTGCCTACGACTCTCTTCCTGACACTCACACTGGGACATAGACTCTGCCTCCGACTCTCTCCCTCACTCTCACACTAGGACATAGACTTTGCCACCCACTGTCTCCTTGACACTCACACTGGGACATAGACTCTGTGTGGCACTTTCTCCCTGACACTCACACTGGGACATAGAGTCTGTGTGGCACTCTCTCCCTGACACTCACACTGGGACATAGATTCTGCCACCCACTCTCTCCCTGAAATTCACACTGGGACATAGACTCAGTGTCGCACTCTCTCCCTGACACTCACACTGGGACATAGACTCTGTGTGGCACTCTCTCCCTGACACTCACACTGGGACATAGACTCTGTGAGGCACTCTCTTCCTGACAGTCACACTGGGACATAGACTCTCTGTGGCACTCTCTTCCTGACACTCACACTGGGACATAGACTCTGTGTGGCACATCTCTCCCTGACACTCACACTGGGACATAGACTCTGGCTCCGACTCTCTTCCTGACACTAACACTGGGACATAGACTCTGCTACCCACTCTCTCGCTGACACTCACACTGGGACATAGACTCTGTGCGGCACTTTCTCCCTGACACTCACGCTGAGACATAGACTCTGTGTGGCACTCTCTCCCTGACACTCACACTGGGACATAGAGTCTGTGTGGCACTCTCTCCCTGACACTCACACTGGGACATAGATTCTGCCACCCACTCTCTCCCTGACATTCACACTGGGACATAGACCCTGTGTGGCACTCTCTCCTTGACACTCACGCTGAGACATAGACTCTGTGTGGCACTCTCTCCCTGACACTCACGCTGAGACATAGACTCTGTGTGGCACTCTCTCCCTGACACTCACACTGGGACATAGACTCTGTGTGGCACTCTCTCCCTGACACTCACACTGGGACATAGACTCTACCTCGGACTCTCTCCCTGACACTCACACTGGGACATAGACTCTGTGTGGCACTCTCTCCCTGACACTCACGCTGAGACATAGACACTGTGTGGCACTCTCTCCCTGACACTCACACTGGGACATAGACACTGTGTGGCACTCTCTTCCTGACACTCACACTGGGACATAGACACTGTTTGCCACTCTCTCCCTGACTATCATACTGGGAGATAGACTCTGTGTGGTCCGCTCTCCCTGACTCTTACCCTGGGACATAGAATCTGTGTGGCACTCTCTCCCTGACACTCACACTGGGACATATACTCTGTGTGGCACTCTCTCCCTGACACTCACACTGGGACATAGACTCTGTGTGGCACTCTCTCTCTGACACTCACACTGGGACATAGAATCTGTGTGGCACTCTCTCCCTGACTCTCACACTGGGACATAGACTCTGTGTGGCACTCTCTTCGTGACACTCACACTGGGACATAGACTCTGCCTACGACTCTCTTCCTGACACTCACACTGGGACATAGACTCTGCCACCCACTCTCTCCTTGACACTCACACTGGGACATAGACTCTGTCTGGCACTTTCTCCCTGACACTCACGCTGAGACATAGACTCTGAGTGGCACTCTCTCCCTGACACTCACGCTGAGACATAGACACTGTGTGGCACTCTCTCCCTGACACTCACACTGGGACATAGAGTCTATGTGGCACTCTCTCCCTGACACTCACACTGGGACATAGATTCTGCCACCCACTCTCTCCCTGACATTCGCACTGGGACATAGACCCTGTGTGGCACTCTCTCCCTGACACTCACACTGGGACATAGACTCTGTGTGGCACTCTCTCCCTGACACTCACACTGGGACATAGACTCTGTGTGGCACTCTCTCCCTGACACTCACACTGGGACATAGACTCTACCTCGGACTCTCTCCCTGACACTCACACTGGGACATAGACTCTGTGTGGCACTCTCTCCCTGACACTCACGCTGAGACATAGACACTGTGTGGCACTCTCTCCCTGACACTCACACTGGGACATAGACACTGTGTGGCACTCTCTTCCTGACACTCACACTGGGACATAGACACTGTTTGCCACTCTCTCCCTGACTATCATACTGGGACATAGACTCTGAGTGGCACTCTCTCCCTGACTCTTACCCTGGGACATAGACTCTGTGTGGCACTCTCTCCCTGACACTCACACTGGGACATAGACTCTGTGTGGCACTATCTCCCTGACACTCACACTGGGACATAGACTCTGTGAGGCACTCTCTTCCTGACAGACACACTGGGACATAGACTCTGTGTGGCACTCTCTCCCTGACACTCACACTGAGACATAGACTCTGTGTGGCACTCTCTTCCTGACACTCACACTGGGACATAGACTCTGTGTGGCACTCTCTTCCTGACACTCACACTGGGACATAGACTCTGTGTGGCACTCTCTTTGTGACACTCACACTATGACATAGACTCTGCCTACGACTCTCTTCCTGACACTCACACTGGGACATAGACTCTGCCTCCGACTCTCTCCCTCACTCTCACACTAGGACATAGACTTTGCCACCCACTGTCTCCTTGACACTCACACTGGGACATAGACTCTGTGTGGCACTTTCTCCCTGACACTCACACTGGGACATAGAGTCTGTGTGGCACTCTCTCCCTGACACTCACACTGGGACATAGATTCTGCCACCCACTCTCTCCCTGAAATTCACACTGGGACATAGACTCAGTGTCGCACTCTCTCCCTGACACTCACACTGGGACATAGACTCTGTGTGGCACTCTCTCCCTGACACTCACACTGGGACATAGACTCTGTGAGGCACTCTCTTCCTGACAGTCACACTGGGACATAGACTCTCTGTGGCACTCTCTTCCTGACACTCACACTGGGACATAGACTCTGTGTGGCACATCTCTCCCTGACACTCACACTGGGACATAGACTCTGGCTCCGACTCTCCTCCTGACACTCACACTGGGACATGGACTCTGCCACCCACTCTCTTCTTGACACTCACACTGGGACATAGACTCTGTGTGGCACTTTGTCCCTGACACTCACGCTGAGACATAGACTCTGTGTGGCACTCTCTCCCTGACACTCACGCTGAGACATAGACTCTGTGTGTCACTCACTCCCTGAAACTCACAGTGGGACATAGAGTCTGTGTGGCACTCTCTCCCTGACACTTACACTGGGACATAGACTCTGCCACCCACTCTCTCCCTGACATTGACACTGGGACATAGACTCTGTGTGGCACTCTCTCCCTGACACTCACACTGGGACATAGACTCTGTGTGGCACTCTCTCCCTGACACTCACACTGGGACATAGACTCTACCTAGGACTCTCTCCCTGACACTCACACTGGGACATAGACTCTGTGTGGCACTCTCTCCCTGACACTCACGCTGAGACATAGACACTGTGTGGCACTCTCTCCCTGACACTCACACTGGGACATAGACACTGTGTGGCACTCTCTTCCTGACACTCACACTGGGACATAGACACTGTTTGCCACTCTCTCCCTGACTATCATACTGGGACATAGACTCTGAGTGGCACTCTCTCCCTGACTCTTACCCTGGGACATAGACTCTGTGTGGCACTCTCTCCCTGACACTCACACTGGGACATAGACTCTGTGTGGCACTATCTCCCTGACACTCACACTGGGACATAGACTCTGTGAGGCACTCTCTTCCTGACAGACACACTGGGACATAGACTCTGTGTGGCACTCTCTCCCTGACACTCACACTGAGACATAGACTCTGTGTGGCACTCTCTTCCTGACACTCACACTGGGACATAGACTCTGTGTGGCACTCTCTTCCTGACACTCACACTGGGACATAGACTCTGTGGCACTCTCTTCCTGACACTCACACTGGGACATAGACTCTGTGTGGCACTCTCTTTGTGACACTCACACTATGACATAGACTCTGCCTACGACTCTCTTCCTGACACTCACACTGGGACATAGACTCTGCCTCCGACTCTCTCCCTCACTCTCACACTAGGACATAGACTTTGCCACCCACTGTCTCCTTGACACTCACACTGGGACATAGACTCTGTGTGGCACTTTCTCCCTGACACTCACACTGGGACATAGAGTCTGTGTGGCACTCTCTCCCTGACACTCACACTGGGACATAGATTCTGCCACCCACTCTCTCCCTGAAATTCACACTGGGACATAGACTCAGTGTCGCACTCTCTCCCTGACACTCACACTGGGACATAGACTCTGTGTGGCACTCTCTCCCTGACACTCACACTGGGACATAGACTCTGTGAGGCACTCTCTTCCTGACAGTCACACTGGGACATAGACTCTCTGTGGCACTCTCTTCCTGACACTCACACTGGGACATAGACTCTGTGTGGCACATCTCTCCCTGACACTCACACTGGGACATAGACTCTGGCTCCGACTCTCTTCCTGACACTCACACTGGGACATGGACTCTGCCACCCACTCTCTCCTTGACACTCACACTGGGACATAGACTCTGTGTGGCACTTTGTCCCTGACACTCACGCTGAGACATAGACTCTGTGTGGCACTCTCTCCCTGACACTCACGCTGAGACATAGACTCTGTGTGTCACTCACTCCCTGACACTCACAGTGGGACATAGAGTCTGTGTGGCACTCTCTCCCTGACACTTACACTGGGACATAGACTCTGCCACCCACTCTCTCCCTGACATTGACACTGGGACATAGACTCTGTGTGGCACTCTCTCCCTGACACTCACACTGGGACATAGACTCTGTGTGGCACTCTCTCCCTGACACTCACACTGGGACATAGACTCTACCTCGGACTCTCTCCCTGACACTCACACTGGGACATAGACTCTGTGTGGCACTCTCTCCCTGACACTCACGCTGAGACATAGACACTGTGTGGCACTCTCTCCCTGACACTCACACTGGGACATAGACACTGTGTGGCACTCTCTTCCTGACACTCACACTGGGACATAGACACTGTTTGCCACTCTCTCCCTGACTATCATACTGGGACATAGACTCTGAGTGGCACTCTCTCCCTGACTCTTACCCTGGGACATAGACTCTGTGTGGCACTCTCTCCCTGACACTCACACTGGGACATAGACTCTGTGAGGCACTCTCTTCCTGACAGACACACTGGGACATAGACTCTGTGTGGCACTCTCTCCCTGACACTCACACTGAGACATAGACTCTGTGTGGCACTCTCTTCCTGACACTCACACTGGGACATAGACTCTGTGTGGCACTCTCTTCCTGACACTCACACTGGGACATAGACTCTGTGGCACTCTCTTCCTGACACTCACACTGGGACATAGACTCTGTGTGGCACTCTCTTTGTGACACTCACACTATGACATAGACTCTGCCTACGACTCTCTTCCTGACACTCACACTGGGACATAGACTCTGCCTCCGACTCTCTCCCTCACTCTCACACTAGGACATAGACTTTGCCACCCACTGTCTCCATGACACTCACACTGGGACATAGACTCTGTGTGGCACTTTCTCCCTGACACTCACGCTGAGACATAGACTCTTTGTGGCACTCTCTCCCTGACACTCACGCTGAGACATAGACTCTGTGTGGCACTCTCTCCCTGACACTCACACTGGGACATAGACTCTGTGTGGCACTCTCTCCCTGACACTCACACTGGGACATAGACTCTGTGCGGCATTCTCCCTGACACTCACACTGGGACATAGACTCTGTGTGGCACTCTCTTCGTGACACTCACACTGGGAGATGGACTCTGTGTGGCACTCTCTTCGTGACACTCACACTGGGACATAGACTCTGCCTCCGACTCTCTTCCTGACACTAACACTGGGACATAGACTCTGCTACCCACTCTCTCGCTGACACTCACACTGGGACATAGACTCTGTGCGGCACTTTCTCCCTGACACTCACGCTGAGACATAGACTCTGTGTGGCACTCTCTCCCTGACACTCACACTGGGACATAGAGTCTGTGTGGCACTCTCTCCCTGACACTCACACTGGGACATAGATTCTGCCACCCACTCTCTCCCTGACATTCACACTGGGACATAGACCCTGTGTGGCACTCTCTCCTTGACACTCACGCTGAGACATAGACTCTGTGTGGCACTCTCTCCCTGACACTCACGCTGAGACATAGACTCTGTGTGGCACTCTCTCCCTGACACTCACACTGGGACATAGACTCTGTGTGGCACTCTCTCCCTGACACTCACACTGGGACATAGACTCTACCTCGGACTCTCTCCCTGACACTCACACTGGGACATAGACTCTGTGTGGCACTCTCTCCCTGACACTCACGCTGAGACATAGACACTGTGTGGCACTCTCTCCCTGACACTCACACTGGGACATAGACACTGTGTGGCACTCTCTTCCTGACACTCACACTGGGACATAGACACTGTTTGCCACTCTCTCCCTGACTATCATACTGGGAGATAGACTCTGTGTGGTCCGCTCTCCCTGACTCTTACCCTGGGACATAGAATCTGTGTGGCACTCTCTCCCTGACACTCACACTGGGACATATACTCTGTGTGGCACTCTCTCCCTGACACACACACTGGGACATAGACTCTGTGTGGCACTCTCTCTCTGACACTCACACTGGGACATAGAATCTGTGTGGCACTCTCTCCCTGACTCTCACACTGGGACATAGACTCTGTGTGGCACTCTCTTCGTGACACTCACACTGGGACATAGACTCTGCCTACGACTCTCTTCCTGACACTCACACTGGGACATAGACTCTGCCACCCACTCTCTCCTTGACACTCACACTGGGACATAGACTCTGTCTGGCACTTTCTCCCTGACACTCACGCTGAGACTTAGACTCTGAGTGGCACTCTCTCCCTGACACTCACGCTGAGACATAGACACTGTGTGGCACTCTCTCCCTGACACTCACACTGGGACATAGAGTCTATGTGGCACTCTCTCCCTGACACTCACACTGGGACATAGATTCTGCCACCCACTCTCTCCCTGACATTCGCACTGGGACATAGACCCTGTGTGGCACTCTCTCCCTGACACTCACACTGGGACATAGACTCTGTGTGGCACTCTCTCCCTGACACTCACACTGGGACATAGACTCTGGCTCCGACTCTCTTCCTGACACTCACACTGGGACATAGATTCTGTCACCCACTCTCTCCTTGACACTCACAATGGGACATAGACTCTGTGTGGCACTTTGTCCCTGACACTCACGCTGAGACATAGACTCTGTGTGGCACTCTCTCCCTGACACTCACGCTGAGACATAGACTCTGTGTGGCACTCTCTCCCTGACACTCACTCTGGGACATAGACTCTGCGTGGCATTCTCTCACTGAAACTCACACTGGGACATAGACTCTGTGGCACTCTCTTCCTGACACTCACACTGGGACATAGACTCTGTGTGGCACTCTCTTCGTGACACTCACACTGGGACAGACTCTGTGTGGCACTCTCTCCCTGACACTCACACTGGGACATAGACTCTGCCTCCGACTCTCTTCCTGACACTCACACTGGGACATAGACTTTGCCACCCACTCTCTCCTTGACACTCACACTGGGACATAGACTCTGTGTGGCACTTTGTCCCTGACACTCACGCTGAGACATACACTCTGTGTGGCACTCTCTGCCTGACACTCACGCTGAGACATAGACTCTGTGTGGCACTCTCTCCCTGACACTCACACTGGGACATAGAAACTGTGTGGCACTCTCTCCCTGACACTCACACTGGGACATAGACTCTGTGTGGCAATCTCTCCCTGACACTCACACTGGGACATAGACTCTGTGCGGCATTCTCCCTGACACTCACACTGGGACATAGAGCCTGTGTGGCACTCTCTCCCTGACACTCACACTGGGGCATAGACTCTGCCACCCACTCTCTCCCTGACACTCACACTGGGACATAGACTCTGTGTGGCACTCTCTACCTGACACTCGTAGTGGGACATAGACTCTGTGTGGCACTCTCTTCGTGACACTCACACTGGGACATAGACTCTGTGTGGCACTCTCTCCCTGACACTCACACTGGGACATAGACTCTGCCTCCGACTCTCTTCCTGACACTCACACTGGGACATAGACTCTGCCACCCACTCTCCCCTTGACACTCACACTGGGACATAGAATCTGTGTGGCACTTTCTCCCTGACACTCACGCTGAGACATAGACTCTGTGTGGCATTCTCTCCCTGACACTCACGCTGAGACATAGATTCTGTGTGGCACTCTCTCCCTGACACTCACACTGGGACAGAGACTCTGTGGCATTCTCTTCCTCACAACTCACACTGGGACATAGACTCTGTGTGGCAAACTCTTCGTGACACTCGCACTGGGACATAGACTATGCCTCCGACTCTCTTCCTGACACTCAAACTGGGATATAGACTCTGCCACCCACTCTCTCCTTGACACTCACATTGGGACATAGACTCTGTGTGGCACTCTCTCCCTGACAGTCACGCTGGGACATAGACACTGTGTGGCACTCTCTCCCTGACACTCATACTGGGATATAGAACCTCTGTGGCACTTTCTTACTTACACTCACACTGGGACATAGACTCTGCCTCCGGCTCTCTTCCTGACACTCACACTGGGACAATCTCTGTGTGGCACTTTTTCCCTGACACTCATACTGGGATATAGAACCTGTGTGGCACTCTCTCCCTGACACTCACACTGGGACATAGACTCTGCCTCCGGCTCTCTTCCTGACGCTCACACTGCAACATAGACTCTGTGTGGCATTCTCTCCCTGACACTCACACTGGGACATAGCCTCTGTGTGGCACTCTCTCCCTGACAATCACACTGGGACATAGACTCTGTGGCACTCTCTTCCTGACACTCACACTGGGACATAGACTCCGTGTGGCACTCTCTTCGTGAAACTCACACTGGGACAGATTCTGTGTGGCACTCTCTCCCTGACACTCACACTGGGACATAGACTCTGCCTCCGACTCTCTTCCTGACACTCACACTGTGACATAGACTCTGCCACCCACTCTCTCCTTGACACTCACGCTGAGACATAGACTCTGTGTGGCACTCTCTCCCTGACACTCACGCCGAGACATAGACTCTGTGTGGCAGTCTCTCCCTGACACTCACACTGGGACATAGACTCTACCACCCACTCACTCCCTGACATTGAAACTGGGACATAGACTCTGTGTGGCACTCTCTCCCTGACACTCACGCTGAGACATAGACACTGTGTGGCACTCTCTCCCTGACACTCACACTGGGACATAGATACTGTGTGGCACTCTCTTCCTGACACTCACACTGGGACATAGACACTGTTTGCCACTCTCTCCCTGACTATCATACTGGGAGATAGACTCTGTGTGGCCCTCTCTCCCTGACTCTTACCCTGGGACATAGAATCTGCGTGGCACTCTCTCCCTGACACGCACACTGGGACATATACTCTGTGTGGCACTCTCTCCCTGACACTTACACTGGGACATAGACTCTGTGTGGCACTCTCTCCCTGAAACTCACACTGGGACATAGACTCTGTGTGGCACTCTCTCCCTGACACTCACACTGGGACATAGACTCTGTGGCACTCTCTCCCTGACACTCACACTGGGACATAGACTCTGTGTGGCACTCTCTTCGTGACACTCACACTGGGACATAGACTCTGTCTGGCACTTTCTCCCTGACACTCACGCTGAGACATAGACTCTGAGTGGCACTCTCTCCCTGACACTCACGCTGAGACATAGACACTGTGTGGCACTCTCTCTCTGACACTCACACTGGGACATAGAGTCTATGTGGCACTCTCTCCCTGACACTCACACTGGGACATAGATTCTGCCACCCACTCTCTCCCTGACATTCACACTGGGACATAGACCCTGTGTGGCACTCTCTCCCTGACACTCACACTGGGACATAGACTCTGTGTGGCACTCTCTCCCTGACACTCACACTGGGACATAGACTCTGGCTCCGACTCTCTTCCTGACACTCACACTGGGACATAGACTCTGCCACCCACTCTCTCCTTGACACTCACACTGTGACATAGACTCTGTGTGGCACTTTCTCCCTGACACTCACGCTGAGACATAGACTCTGTGTGGCACTCTCTCCCTGACACTCACGCTGAGACATAGACTCTGTGTGTCTCTCTCTCCCTGACACTCACACTGGGACATAGAGTCTGTGTGGCACTCTCTCCCTGACACTCACACTGGGACATGGACTCTGCCACCCACTCTCTCCCTGACATTGACACTGGGACATAGACTCTGTGTGGCACTCTTTCCCTGACACTCACACTGGGACATAGACTCTGTGTGGCACTCTCTCCCTGACACTCACACTGGGACATAGACTCTACCTCGGACTCTCTCCGTGACACTCACACTGGGACATAGACTCTGTGTGGGACTCTCTCCCTGACACTCACGCTGAGACATAGACACTGTGTGGCACTCTCTCCGTGACACTCACACTGGGACATAGACACTGTGTGGCACTCTCTTCCTGACACTCACACTGGGACATAGACACTGTTTGCCACTGTCTCCCTGACTATCATACTGGGACATAGACTCTGAGTGGCACTCTCTCTCTGACTCTTACCCTGGGACAGAGACTCTGTGTGGCACTCTCTCCCTGACACTCGCACTGGGACATAGACTCTGTGTGGCACTATCTCCCTGACACTCACACTGGGACATAGACTCTGTGAGGCACTCTCTTCCTGACAGTCACACTGGGACATAGAGTCTCTGTGGCACTCTCTTCCTGACACTCACACTGGGACATAGACTCTGTGTGGCACTCTCTCCCTGACACTCACACTGGGACATAGACTCTGTGTGGCACTCTCTCCCTGACACTCACACTGAGACATAGACTCTGTGTGGCACTCTCTTCCTGACACTCACACTGGGACATAGACTCTGTGTGGCACTCTCTTCCTGACACTCACACTGGGACATAGACTCTGTGGCACTCTCTTCCTGACACTCACACTGGGACATAGACTCTGTGTGGCACTCTCTTTGTGACACTCACACTATGACATAGACTCTGCCTACGACTCTCTTCCTGACACTCACACTGGGACAAAGACTCTGCCACCCACTCTCTCCTTGACACTCACACTGGGACATAGACTCTGTGGCACTCTCTTCCTGACACTCACACTGGGACATAGACTCTGTCTGGCACTCTCTTCGTGACTCTCACACTGGGACACACTCTGTGTGGCACTCTCTCCCTGACACTCACACTGGGACATAGACTCTGCCTCCGACTCTCTTCCTGACACTCACACTGGGACATAGACTTTGCCACCCACTGTCTCCTTGACACTCACACTGGGACATAGACTCTGTGTGGCACTTTCTCCCTGACACTCACGCTGAGACATAGACTCTTTGTGGCACTCTATCCCTGACACTCACGCTGAGACATAGACTCTGTGTGGCACTCTCTCCCTGACACTCACACTGGGACATAGACTCTGTGTGGCACTCTCTCCCTGACATTCACACTGGGACATAGACTCTGTGCGGCATTCTCCCTGACACTCACACTGGGACATAGACTCTGTGTGGCACTCTCTTCCTGACACTCGTACTGGGACATAGACTCTGTGTGGCACTCTCTTCGTGACACTCTCACTGGGACATAGACTCTGTGTGGCACTCTCTTCGTGACACTCACACTGGGACATAGACTCTGACTCCGACTCTCTTCCTGACACTCACACTGGGACATAGACTCTGCCTCCGGCTCTCTTCATGACGCTCACACTGCAACATAGACTCTGTGTGGCATTCTCTCCCTGACACTCACACTGGGACATAGCCTCTTTGTGGCACTCTCTCCCTGACAATCACACTGGGACATAGACTCTGTGGCATTCTCTTCCTGACACTCACACTGGGACATAGACTCCGTGTGGCACTCTCTTCGTGAAACTCACACTGGGACAGATTCTGTGTGGCACTCTCTCCCTGACACTCACACTGGGACATAGACTCTGCCTCCGACTCTCTTCCTGACACTCACACTGTGACATAGACTCTGCCACCCACTCTCTCCTTGACACTCACGCTGAGACATAGACTCTGTGTGGCACTCTCTCCCTGACACTCACGCCGAGACATAGACTCTGTGTGGCAGTCTCTCCCTGACACTCACACTGGGACATAGACTCTGTGTGGCACTCTCTCCCTGACACTCACACTGGGACATAGACTCTACCACCCACTCACTCCCTGACATTGAAACTGGGACATAGACTCTGTGTGGCACTCTCTCCCTGACACTCACGCTGAGACATAGACACTTTGTGGCACTCTCTCCCTGACACTCACACTGGGACATAGATACTGTGTGGCACTCTCTTCCTGACACTCACACTGGGACATAGACACTGTTTGCCACTCTCTCCCTGACTATCATACTGGGAGATAGACTCTGTGTGGCCCTCTCTCCCTGACTCTTACCCTGGGACATAGAATCTGCGTGGCACTCTCTCCCTGACACGCACACTGGGACATATACTCTGTGTGGCACTCTCTCCCTGACACTTACACTGGGACATAGACTCTGTGTGGCACTCTCTCCCTGACACTCACACTGGGACATAGACTCTGTGTGGCACTCTCTCCCTGACACTCACACTGGGACATAGACTCTGTGGCACTCTCTCCCTGACACTCACACTGGTACATAGACTCTGTGTGGCACTCTCTTCGTGACACTCACACTGGGACATAGACTCTGTCTGGCACTTTCTCCCTGACACTCACGCTGAGACATAGACTCTGAGTGGCACTCTCTCCCTGACACTCACGCTGAGACATAGACTCTGTGTGGCACTCTCTCCCTGACACTCACACTGGGACATAGAGTCTATGTGGCACTCTCTCCCTGACACTCACACTGGGACATAGATTCTGCCACCCACTCTCTCCCTGACATTCACACTGGGACATAGACCCTGTGTGGCACTCTCTCCCTGACACTCACACTGGGACATAGACTCTGTGTGGCACTCTCTCCCTGACACTCACACTGGGACATAGACTCTGGCTCCCACTCTCTTCCTGACACTCACACTGGGACATAGACTCTGCCACCCACTCTCTCCTTGACACTCACACTGTGACATAGACTCTGTGTGGCACTTTCTCCCTGACACTCACGCTGTGACATAGACTCTGTGTGGCACTCTCTCCCTGACACTCACGCTGAGACATAGACTCTGTGTGTCTCTCTCTCCCTGACACTCACACTGGGACATAGAGTCTGTGTGGCACTCTCTCCCTGACACTCACACTGGGACATAGACTCTGCCACCCACTCTCTCCCTGACATTGACACTGGGACATAGACTCTGTGTGGCACTCTTTCCCTGACACTCACACTGGGACATAGACTCTGTGTGGCACTCTCTCCCTGACACTCACACTGGGACATAGACTCTACCTCGGAATCTCTCCGTGACACTCACACTGGGACATAGACTCTGTGTGGGACTCTCTCCCTGACACTCACGCTGAGACATAGACACTGTGTGGCACTCTCTCCCTGACACTCACACTGGGACATAGACACTGTGTGGCACTCTCTTCCTGACACTCACACTGGGACATAGACACTGTTTGCCACTGTCTCCCTGACTATCATACTGGGACATAGACTCTGAGTGGCACTCTCTCTCTGACTCTTACCCTGGGACAGAGACTCTGTGTGGCACTCTCTCCCTGACACTCGCACTGGGACATAGACTCTGTGTGGCACTATCTCCCTGACACTCACACTGGGACATAGACTCTGTGAGGCACTCTCTTCCTGACAGTCACACTGGGACATAGACTCTGTGGCACTCTCTCCCTGACACTCACACTGGGACATAGACTCTGTGTGGCACTCTCTTCGTGACACTCACACTGGGACATAGACTCTGTCTGGCACTTTCTCCCTGACACTCACGCTGAGACATAGACTCTGAGTGGCACTCTCTCCCTGACACTCACGCTGAGACATAGACACTGTGTGGCACTCTCTCCCTGACACTCACACTGGGACATAGAGTCTATGTGGCACTCTCTCCCTGACACTCACACTGGGACATAGATTCTGCCACCCACTCTCTCCCTGACATTCACACTGGGACATAGACCCTGTGTGGCACTCTCTCCCTGACACTCACACTGGGACATAGACTCTGTGTGGCACTCTCTCCCTGACACTCACACTGGGACATAGACTCTGGCTCCGACTCTCTTCCTGACACTCACACTGGGACATAGACTCTGCCACCCACTCTCTCCTTGACACTCACACTGTGACATAGACTCTGTGTGGCACTTTCTCCCTGACACTCACGCTGAGACATAGACTCTGTGTGGCACTCTCTCCCTGACACTCACGCTGAGACATAGACTCTGTGTGTCTCTCTCTCCCTGACACTCACACTGGGACATAGAGTCTGTGTGGCACTCTCTCCCTGACACTCACACTGGGACATGGACTCTGCCACCCACTCTCTCCCTGACATTGACACTGGGACATAGACTCTGTGTGGCACTCTTTCCCTGACACTCACACTGGGACATAGACTCTGTGTGGCACTCTCTCCCTGACACTCACACTGGGACATAGACTCTACCTCGGACTCTCTCCGTGACACTCACACTGGGACATAGACTCTGTGTGGGACTCTCTCCCTGACACTCACGCTGAGACATAGACACTGTGTGGCACTCTCTCCCTGACACTCACACTGGGACATAGACACTGTGTGGCACTCTCTTCCTGACACTCACACTGGGACATAGACACTTTTTGCCACTGTCTCCCTGACTATCATACTGGGACATAGACTCTGAGTGGCACTCTCTCTCTGACTCTTACCCTGGGACAGAGACTCTGTGTGGCACTCTCTCCCTGACACTCGCACTGGGACATAGACTCTGTGTGGCACTATCTCCCTGACACTCACACTGGGACATAGACTCTGTGAGGCACTCTCTTCCTGACAGTCACACTGGGACATAGAGTCTCTGTGGCACTCTCTTCCTGACACTCACACTGGGACATAGACTCTGTGTGGCACTCTCTCCCTGACACTCACACTGGGACATAGACTCTGTGTGGCACTCTCTCCCTGACACTCACACTGAGACATAGACTCTGTGTGGCACTCTCTTCCTGACACTCACACTGGGACATAGACTCTGTGTGGCACTCTCTTCCTGACACTCACACTGGGACATAGACTCTGTGGCACTCTCTTCCTGACACTCACACTGGGACATAGACTCTGTGTGGCACTCTCTTTGTGACACTCACACTATGACATAGACTCTGCCTACGACTCTCTTCCTGACACTCACACTGGGACAAAGACTCTGCCACCCACTCTCTCCTTGACACTCACACTGGGACATAGACTCTGTGGCACTCTCTTCCTGACACTCACACTGGGACATAGACTCTGTCTGGCACTCTCTTCGTGACTCTCACACTGGGACACACTCTGTGTGGCACTCTCTCCCTGACACTCACACTGGGACATAGACTCTGCCTCCGACTCTCTTCCTGACACTCACACTGGGACATAGACTTTGCCACCCACTGTCTCCTTGACACTCACACTGGGACATAGACTCTGTGTGGCACTTTCTCCCTGACACTCACGCTGAGACATAGACTCTTTGTGGCACTCTCTCCCTGACACTCACGCTGAGACATAGACTCTGTGTGGCACTCTCTCCCTGACACTCACACTGGGACATAGACTCTGTGTGGCACTCTCTCCCTGACATTCACACTGGGACATAGACTCTGTGCGGCATTCTCCCTGACACTCACACTGGGACATAGACTCTGTGTGGCACTCTCTTCCTGACACTCGTACTGGGACATAGACTCTGTGTGGCACTCTCTTCGTGACACTCTCACTGGGACATAGACTCTGTGTGGCACTCTCTTCGTGACACTCACACTGGGACATAGACTCTGACTCCGACTCTCTTCCTGACACTCACACTGGGACATAGACTCTGCCTCCGGCTCTCTTCATGACGCTCACACTGCAACATAGACTCTGTGTGGCATTCTCTCCCTGACACTCACACTGGGACATAGCCTCTTTGTGGCACTCTCTCCCTGACAATCACACTGGGACATAGACTCTGTGGCATTCTCTTCCTGACACTCACACTGGGACATAGACTCCGTGTGGCACTCTCTTCGTGAAACTCACACTGGGACAGATTCTGTGTGGCACTCTCTCCCTGACACTCACACTGGGACATAGACTCTGCCTCCGACTCTCTTCCTGACACTCACACTGTGACATAGACTCTGCCACCCACTCTCTCCTTGACACTCACGCTGAGACATAGACTCTGTGTGGCACTCTCTCCCTGACACTCACGCCGAGACATAGACTCTGTGTGGCAGTCTCTCCCTGACACTCACACTGGGACATAGAGTCTGTGTGGCACTCTCTCCCTGACACTCACACTGGGACATAGACTCTACCACCCACTCACTCCCTGACATTGAAACTGGGACATAGACTCTGTGTGGCACTCTCTCCCTGACACTCACGCTGAGACATAGACACTGTGTGGCACTCTCTCCCTGACACTCACACTGGGACATAGATACTGTGTGGCACTCTCTTCCTGACACTCACACTGGGACATAGACACTGTTTGCCACTCTCTCCCTGACTATCATACTGGGAGATAGACTCTGTGTGGCCCTCTCTCCCTGACTCTTACCCTGGGACATAGAATCTGCGTGGCACTCTCTCCCTGACACGCACACTGGGACATATACTCTGTGTGGCACTCTCTCCCTGACACTTACACTGGGACATAGACTCTGTGTGGCACTCTCTCCCTGACACTCACACTGGGACATAGACTCTGTGTGGCACTCTCTCCCTGACACTCCCACTGGGACATAGACTCTGTGGCACTCTCTCCCTGACACTCACACTGGTACATAGACTCTGTGTGGCACTCTCTTCGTGACACTCACACTGGGACATAGACTCTGTCTGGCACTTTCTCCCTGACACTCACGCTGAGACATAGACTCTGAGTGGCACTCTCTCCCTGACACTCACGCTGAGACATAGACACTGTGTGGCACTCTCTCCCTGACACTCACACTGGGACATAGAGTCTATGTGGCACTCTCTCCCTGACACTCACACTGGGACATAGATTCTGCCACCCACTCTCTCCCTGACATTCACACTGGGACATAGACCCTGTGTGGCACTCTCTCCCTGACACTCACACTGGGACATAGACTCTGTGTGGCACTCTCTCCCTGACACTCACACTGGGACATAGACTCTGGCTCCCACTCTCTTCCTGACACTCACACTGGGACATAGACTCTGCCACCCACTCTCTCCTTGACACTCACACTGTGACATAGACTCTGTGTGGCACTTTCTCCCTGACACTCACGCTGTGACATAGACTCTGTGTGGCACTCTCTCCCTGACACTCACGCTGAGACATAGACTCTGTGTGTCTCTCTCTCCCTGACACTCACACTGGGACATAGAGTCTGTGTGGCACTCTCTCCCTGACACTCACACTGGGACATAGACTCTGCCACCCACTCTCTCCCTGACATTGACACTGGGACATAGACTCTGTGTGGCACTCTTTCCCTGACACTCACACTGGGACATAGACTCTGTGTGGCACTCTCTTCCTGACACTCACACTGGTACATAGACACTGTTTGCCACTGTCTCCCTGACTATCATACTGGGACATAGACTCTGAGTGGCACTCTCTCTCTGACTCTTACCCTGGGACAGAGACTCTGTGTGGCACTCTCTCCCTGACACTCGCACTGGGACATAGACTCTGTGTGGCACTATCTCCCTGACACTCACACTGGGACATAGACTCTGTGAGGCTCTCTCTTCCTGACAGTCACACTGGGACATAGAGTCTCTGTGGCACTCTCTTCCTGACAATCACACTGGGACATAGACTCTGTGTGGCAGTCTCTCCCTGACACTCACACTGGGACATAGACTCTGTGTGGCACTCTCTCCCTGACACTCACACTGAGACATAGACTCTGTGTGGCACTCTCTTCCTGACACTCACACTGGGACATAGACTCTGTGTGGCACTCTCTTCCTGACACTCACACTGGGACATAGACTCTGTGGCACTCTCTTCCTGACACTCACACTGGGACATAGACTCTGTGTGGCACTCTCTTCGTGACACTCACACTATGACATAGACTCTGCCTACGACTCTCTTCCTGACACTCACACTGGGACAAAGACTCTGCCACCCACTCTCTCCTTGACACTCACACTGGGACATAGACTCTGTGGCACTCTCTTCCTGACACTCACACTGGGACATAGACTCTGTCTGGCACTCTCTTCGTGACTCTCACACTGGGACACACTCTGTGTGGCACTCTCTCCCTGACACTCACACTGGGACATAGACTCTGCCTCCGACTCTCTTCCTGACACTCACACTGGGACATAGACTTTGCCACCCACTGTCTCCTTGACACTCACACTGGGACATAGACTCTGTGTGGCACTTTCTCCCTGACACTCACGGTGAGACATAGACTCTTTGTGGCACTCTCTCCCTGACACTCACGCTGAGACATAGACTCTGTGTGGCACTCTCTCCCTGACACTCACACTGGGACATAGACTCTGTGTGGCACTCTCTCCCTGACACTCACACTGGGACATAGACTCTGTGCGGCATTCTCCCTGACACTCACACTGGGACATAGACTCTGTGTGGCACTCTCTTCCTGACACTCGTACTGGGACATAGACTCTGTGTGGCACTCTCTTCGTGACACTCTCACTGGGACATAGACTCTGTGTGGCACTCTCTTCGTGACACTCACACTGGGACATAGACTCTGACTCCGACTCTCTTCCTGACACTCACACTGGGACATAGACTCTGCTACCCACTCACTCGCTGACACTCACACTGGGACATAGACTCTGTGCGGCACTTTCTCCCTGACACTCACGCTGAGACATAGACTCTGTGTGGCACTCTCTCCCTGACACTCATGCTGAGACATAGACTCTGTGTGGCACTCTCTCCCTGACACTCACACTGGGACATAGACTCTGCCTCCGACTCTCTTCCAGACACTCACACTGTGACATAGACTCTGCCACCCACTCTCTCCTTGACACTCACGCTGAGACATAGACTCTGTGTGGCACTCTCTCCCTGACACTCACGCAGAGACATAGACTCTGTGTGGCACTCTCTCCCTGACACTCACACTGGGACATAGAGTCTGTGTGGCACTCTCTCCCTGACACTCACACTGGGACATAGACTCTACCACCCACTCACTCCCTGACATTGAAACTGGGACATAGACTCTTGTGGCACTCTCTCCCTGACACTCAAACTGGGACATAGACTCTGTGTGGCACTCTCTCCCTGACATTCACACTGGGACATAGACTCTACCTCGGACTCTCTCCCTGACACTCACACTGGGACATAGACTCTGTGTGGCACTCTCTCCCTGACACTCACGCTGAGACATAGACACTGTGTGGCACTCTCTCCCTGACACTCACACAGGGACATAGATACTGTGTGGCACTCTCTTCCTGACACTCACACTGGGACATAGACACTGTTTGCCACTCTCTCCCCGACTATCATACTGGGAGATAGACTCTGTGTGGCCCTCTCTCCCTGACTCTTACCCTGGGACATAGAATCTGCGTGGCACGCTCTCCCTGACACGCACACTGGGACATATACTCTGTGTGGCACTCTCTCCCTGACACATACAATGGGACATAGACTCTGTGTGGCACTCTCTCCCTGACACTCACACTGGGACATAGACTCTGTGTGGCACTCTCTCCCTGACACTCACACTGGGACATAGACTCTGTGGCACTCTCTCCCTGACACTCACACTGGGAGATAGACTCTGTGTGGCACTCTCTTCGTGACACTCACACTGGGACATAGACTCTGTCTGGCACTTTCTCCCTGACACTCACGCTGAGACATAGACTCTGAGTGGCACTCTCTCCCTGACACTCACGCTGAGACATAGACACTGTGTGGCACTCTCTCCCTGACACTCACACTGGGACATAGATTCTGCCACCCACTCTCTCCCTGACATTCACACTGGGACATAGACCCTGTGTGGCACTCTCTCCCTGACACTCACACTGGGACATAGACTCTGTGTGGCAGTCTCTCCCTGACACTCACACTGGGACATAGAGTCTGTGTGGCACTCTCTCCCTGACACTCACACTGGGACATAGACTCTACCACCCACTCACTCCCTGACATTGAAACTGGGACATAGACTCTGTGTGGCACTCTCTCCCTGACACTCACGCTGAGACATAGACACTGTGTGGCACTCTCTCCCTGACACTCACACTGGGACATAGATACTGTGTGGCACTCTCTTCCTGACACTCACACTGGGACATAGACACTGTTTGCCACTCTCTCCCTGACTATCATACTGGGAGATAGACTCTGTGTGGCCCTCTCTCCCTGACTCTTACCCTGGGACATAGAATCTGCGTGGCACTCTCTCCCTGACACGCACACTGGGACATATACTCTGTGTGGCACTCTCTCCCTGACACTTACACTGGGACATAGACTCTGTGTGGCACTCTCTCCCTGACACTCACACTGGGACATAGACTCTGTGTGGCACTCTCTCCCTGACACTCACACTGGGACATAGACTCTGTGGCACTCTCTCCCTGACACTCACACTGGGACATAGACTCTGTGTGGCACTCTCTTCGTGACACTCACACTGGGACATAGACTCTGTCTGGCACTTTCTCCCTGACACTCACGCTGAGACATAGACTCTGAGTGGCACTCTCTCCCTGACACTCACGCTGAGACATAGACACTGTGTGGCACTCTCTCCCTGACACTCACACTGGGACATAGAGTCTATGTGGCACTATCTCCCTGACACTCACACTGGGACATAGATTCTGCCACCCACTCTCTCCCTGACATTCACACTGGGACATAGACCCTGTGTGGCACTCTCTCCCTGACACTCACACTGGGACATAGACTCTGTGTGGCACTCTCTCCCTGACACTCACACTGGGACATAGCCTCTGGCTCCGACTCTCTTCCTGACACTCACACTGGGACATAGACTCTGCCACCCACTCTCTCCTTGACACTCACACTGTGACATAGACTCTGTGTGGCACTTTCTCCCTGACACTCACGCTGAGACATAGACTCTGTGTGGCACTCTCTCCCTGACACTCACGCTGAGACATAGACTCTGTGTGTCTCTCTCTCCCTGACACTCACACTGGGACATAGAGTCTGTGTGGCACTCTCTCCCTGACACTCACACTGGGACATAGACTCTGCCACCCACTCTCTCCACATTGACACTGGGACATAGACTCTGTGTGGCACTCTTTCCCTGACACTCACACTGGGACATAGACTCTGTGTGGCACTCTCTCCCTGACACTCACACTGGGACATAGACTCTACCTCGGACTCTCTCCGTGACACTCACACTGGGACATAGACTCTGTGTGGGACTCTCTCCCTGACACTCACGCTGAGACATAGACACTGTGTGGCACTCTCTTCCTGACACTCACACTGGGACATAGACACTGTTTGCCACTGTCTCCCTGACTATCATACTGGGACATAGACTCTGAGTGGCACTCTCTCTCTGACTCTTACCCTGGGACAGAGACTCTGTGTGGCACTCTCTCCCTGACACTCGCACTGGGACATAGACTCTGTGTGGCACTATCTCCCTGACACTCACACTGGGACATAGACTCTGTGAGGCTCTCTCTTCCTGACAGTCACACTGGGACATAGAGTCTCTGTGGCACTCTCTTCCTGACACTCACACTGGGACATAGACTCTGTGTGGCACTCTCTCCCTGACACTCACACTGGGACATAGACTCTGTGTGGCACTCTCTCCCTGACACTCACACTGAGACATAGACTCTGTGTGGCACTCTCTTCCTGACACTCACACTGGGACATAGACTCTGTGTGGCACTCTCTTCCTGACACTCACACTGGGACATAGACTCTGTGGCACTCTCTTCCTGACACTCACACTGGGACATAGACTCTGTGTGGCACTCTCTTCGTGACACTCACACTATGACATAGACTCTGCCTACGACTCTCTTCCTGACACTCACACTGGGACAAAGACTCTGCCACCCACTCTCTCCTTGACACTCACACTGGGACATAGACTCTGTGGCACTCTCTTCCTGACACTCACACTGGGACATAGACTCTGTCTGGCACTCTCTTCGTGACTCTCACACTGGGACACACTCTGTGTGGCATTCTCTCCCTGACACTCACACTGGGACATAGACTCTGCCTCCGACTCTCTTCCTGACACTCACACTGGGACATAGACTTTGCCACCCACTGTCTCCTTGACACTCACACTGGGACATAGACTCTGTGTGGCACTTTCTCCCTGACACTCACGCTGAGACATAGACTCTTTGTGGCACTCTCTCCCTGACACTCACGCTGAGACATAGACTCTGTGTGGCACTCTCTCCCTGACACTCACACTGGGACATAGACTCTGTGTGGCACTCTCTCCCTGACACTCACACTGGGACATAGACTCTGTGCGGCATTCTCCCTGAAACTCACACTGGGACATAGACTCTGTGTGGCACTCTCTTCCTGACACTCGTACTGGGACATAGACTCTGTGTGGCACTCTCTTCGTGACACTCACACTGGGACATAGACTCTGTGTGGCACTCTCTTCGTGACACTCACACTGGGACATAGACTCTGACTCCGACTCTCTTCCTGACACTCACACTGGGACATAGACTCTGCTACCCACTCTCTCGCTGACACTCACACTGGGACATAGACTCTGTGCGGCACTTTCTCCCTGACACTCACGCTGAGACATAGACTCTGTGTGGCACTCTCTCCCTGACACTCATGCTGAGACATAGACTCTGTGTGGCACTCTCTCCCTGACACTCACACTGGGACATAGACTCTGCCTCCGACTCTCTTCCAGACACTCACACTGTGACATAGACTCTGCCACCCACTCTCTCCTTGACACTCACGCTGAGACATAGACTCTGTGTGGCATTCTCTCCCTGACACTCATGCCGAGACATAGACTCTGTGTGGCACTCTCTCCCTGACACTCACACTGGGACATAGAGTCTGTGTGGCACTCTCTCCCTGACACTCACACTGGGACATAGACTCTACCACCCACTCACTCCCTGACATTGAAACTGGGACATAGACTCTTGTGGCACTCTCTCCCTGACACTCAAACTGGGACATAGACTCTGTGTGGCACTCTCTCCCTGACATTCACACTGGGACATAGACTCTACCTCGGACTCTCTCCCTGACACTCACACTGGGACATAGACTCTGTGTGGCACTCCCTCCCTGACACTCACGCTGAGACATAGACACTGTGTGGCACTCTCTCCCTGACACTCACACAGGGACATAGATACTGTGTGGCACGCTCTTCCTGACACTCACACTGGGACATAGACACTGTTTGCCACTCTCTCCCTGACTATCATACTGGGAGATAGACTCTGTGTGGCCCTCTCTCCCTGACTCTTACCCTGGGACATAGAATCTGCGTGGCACGCTCTCCCTGACACGCACACTGGGACATATACTCTGTGTGGCACTCTCTCCCCGACACATACAATGGGACATAGACTCTGTGTGGCACTCTCTCCCTGACACTCACACTGGGACATAGACTCTGTGTGGCACTCTCTCCCTGACACTCACACTGGGACATAGACTCTGTGGCACTCTCTCCCTGACACTCACACTGGGAGATAGACTCTGTGTGGCACTCTCTTCGTGACACTCACACTGGGACATAGACTCTGTCTGGCACTTTCTCCCTGACACTCACGCTGAGACATAGACTCTGAGTGGCACTCTCTCCCTGACACTCACGCTGAGACATAGACACTGTGTGGCACTCTCTCCCTGACACTCACACTGGGACATAGATTCTGCCACCCACTCTCTCCCTGACATTCACACTGGGACATAGACCATGTGTGGCACTCTCTCCCTGACACTCACACTGGGACATAGACTCTGTGTGGCACTCTCTCCCTGACACTCGCACTGGGACATAGACTCTGGCTCCGACTCTCTTCCTGACACTCACACTGGGACATAGACTCTGCCACCCACTCTCTCCTTGACACTCACACTGTGACATAGACTCTGTGTGGCACTTTCTCCCTGACAATCACGCTGAGACATAGACTCTGTGTAGCACTCTCTCCCTGACACTCACGCTGAGACATAGACTCAGTGTGTCTCTCTCTCCCTGACACTCACACTGGGACATAGAGTCTGTGTGGCACTCTCTCCCTGACACTCACACTGGGACATAGACTCTGCCACCCACTCTCTCCCTGACATTGACACTGGGACATAGACTCTGTGTGGCACTCTTTCCCTGACACTCACACTGGGACATAGACTCTGTGTGGCACTCTCTCCCTGACACTCACACTGGGACATAGACTCTACCTCGGACTCTCTCCGTGACACTCACACTGGGACATAGACTCTGTGTGGGACTCTCTCCCTGACACTCACGCTGAGACATAGACACTGTGTGGCACTCTCCCCCTGACACTCACACTGGGACATAGACACTGTGTGGCACTCTCTTCCTGACACTCACACTGGGACATAGACACTGTTTGCCACTGTCTCCCTGACTATCATACTGGGACATAGATTCTGAGTGGCACTCTCTCTCTGACTCTTACCCTGGGACATAGTCTCTGTGTGGCACTCTCTCCCTGACACTCGCACTGGGACATAGACTCTGTGAGGCACTCTCTTCCTGACAGTCACACTGGGACATAGAGTCTCTGTGGCACTCTCTTCCTGACACTCACACTGGGACATAGACTCTGTGTGGCACTCTCTCCCTGACACTCACACTGGGACATAGACTCTGTGTGGCACTCTCTCCCTGACACTCACACTGAGACATAGACTCTGTGTGGCACTCTCTTCCTGACACTCACACTGGGACATAGACTCTGTGTGGCACTCTCTTCCTGACACTCACACTGGGACATAGACTCTGTGGCACTCTCTTCCTGACACTCACACTGGGACATAGACTCTGTGTGGCACTCTCTTCGTGACACTCACACTATGACATAGACTCTGCCTACGACTCTCTTCCTGACACTCACACTGGGACAAAGACTCTGCCACCCACTCTCTCCTTGACACTCACACTGGGACATAGACTCTGTGGCACTCTCTTCCTGACACTCACACTGGGACATAGACTCTGTCTGGCACTCTCTTCGTGACTCTCACACTGGGACACACTCTGTGTGGCACTCTCTCCCTGACACTCACACTGGGACATAGACTCTGCCTCCGACTCTCTTCCTGACACTCACACTGGGACATAGACTTTGCCACCCACTGTCTCCTTGACACTCACACTGGGACATAGACTCTGTGTGGCACTTTCTCCCTGACACTCACGCTGAGACATAGACTCTTTGTGGCACTCTCTCCCTGACACTCACGCTGAGACATAGACTCTGTGTGGCACTCTCTCCCTGACACTCACACTGGGACATAGACTCTGTGTGGCACTCTCTCCCTGACACTCACACTGGGACATAGACTCTGTGCGGCATTCTCCCTGAAACTCACACTGGGACATAGACTCTGTGTGGCACTCTCTTCCTGACACTCGTACTGGGACATAGACTCTGTGTGGCACTCTCTTCGTGACACTCACACTGGGACATAGACTCTGTGTGGCACTCTCTTCGTGACACTCACACTGGGACATAGACTCTGACTCCGACTCTCTTCCTGACACTCACACTGGGACATAGACTCTGCTACCCACTCTCTCGCTGACACTCACACTGGGACATAGACTCTGTGCGGCACTTTCTCCCTGACACTCACGCTGAGACATAGACTCTGTGTGGCACTCTCTCCCTGACACTCATGCTGAGACATAGACTCTGTGTGGCACTCTCTCCCTGACACTCACACTGGGACATAGACTCTGCCTCCGACTCTCTTCCAGACACTCACACTGTGACATAGACTCTGCCACCCACTCTCTCCTTGACACTCACGCTGAGACATAGACTCTGTGTGGCATTCTCTCCCTGACACTCATGCCGAGACATAGACTCTGTGTGGCACTCTCTCCCTGACACTCACACTGGGACATAGAGTCTGTGTGGCACTCTCTCCCTGACACTCACACTGGGACATAGACTCTACCACCCACTCACTCCCTGACATTGAAACTGGGACATAGACTCTTGTGGCACTCTCTCCCTGACACTCAAACTGGGACATAGACTCTGTGTGGCACTCTCTCCCTGACATTCACACTGGGACATAGACTCTACCTCGGACTCTCTCCCTGACACTCACACTGGGACATAGACTCTGTGTGGCACTCCCTCCCTGACACTCACGCTGAGACATAGACACTGTGTGGCACTCTCTCCCTGACACTCACACAGGGACATAGATACTGTGTGGCACTCTCTTCCTGACACTCACACTCGGACATAGACACTGTTTGCCACTCTATCCCTGACTATCATACTGGGAGATAGACTCTGTGTGGCCCTCTCTCCCTGACTCTTACCCTGGGACATAGAATCTGCGTGGCACGCTCTCCCTGACACGCACACTGGGACATATATTCTGTGTGGCACTCTCTCCCTGACACATACAATGGGACATAGACTCTGTGTGGCACTCTCTCCCTGACACTCACACTGGGACATAGACTCTGTGTGGCACTCTCTCCCTGACACTCACACTGGGACATAGACTCTGTGGCACTCTCTCCCTGACACTCACACTGGGAGATAGACTCTGTGTGGCACTCTCTTCGTGACACTCACACTGGGACATAGACTCTGTGTGGCACTCTCTCCCTGACACTCACACTGGGACATAGACTCTGTGTGGCACTCTCTCCCTGACACTCACACTGAGACATAGACTCTGTGTGGCACTCTCTTCCTGACAATCACACTGGGACATAGACTCTGTTTGGCACTCTCTTCCTGACACTCACACTGGGACATAGACTCTGTGGCACTCTCTTCCTGACACTCACACTGGGACATAGACTCTGTGTGGCACTATCTTCGTGACACTCACACTATGACATAGACTCTGCCTACGACTCTCTTCCTGACACTCACACTGGGACAAAGACTCTGCCACCCACTCTCTCCTTGACACTCACACTGGGACATAGACTCTGTGGCACTCTCTTCCTGACACTCACACTGGGACATAGACTCTGTCTGGCACTCTCTTCGTGACTCTCACACTGGGACACACTCTGTGTGGCACTCTCTCCCTGACACTCACACTGGGACATAGACTCTGCCTCCGACTCTCTTCCTGACACTCACACTGGGACATAGACTTTGCCACCCACTGTCTCCTTGACACTCACACTGGGACATAGACTCTGTGTGGCACTTTCTCCCTGACACTCACGCTGAGACATAGACTCTTTGTGGCACTCTCTCCCTGACACTCACGCTGAGACATAGACTCTGTGTGGCACTCTCTCCCTGACACTCACACTGGGACATAGACTCTGTGTGGCACTCTCTCCCTGACACTCACACTGGGACATAGACTCTGTGCGGCATTCTCCCTGAAACTCACACTGGGACATAGACTCTGTGTGGCACTCTCTTCCTGACACTCGTACTGGGACATAGACTCTGTGTGGCACTCTCTTCGTGACACTCACACTGGGACATAGACTCTGTGTGGCACTCTCTTCGTGACACTCACACTGGGACATAGACTCTGACTCCGACTCTCTTCCTGACACTCACACTGGGACATAGACTCTGCTACCCACTCTCTCGCTGACACTCACACTGGGACATAGACTCTGTGCGGCACTTTCTCCCTGACACTCACGCTGAGACATAGACTCTGTGTGGCACTCTCTCCCTGACACTCATGCTGAGACATAGACTCTGTGTGGCACTCTCTCCCTGACACTCACACTGGGACATAGACTCTGCCTCCGACTCTCTTCCAGACACTCACACTGTGACATAGACTCTGCCACCCACTCTCTCCTTGACACTCACGCTGAGACATAGAATCTGTGTGGCATTCTCTCCCTGACACTCATGCCGAGACATAGACTCTGTGTGGCACTCTCTCCCTGACACTCACACTGGGACATAGAGTCTGTGTGGCACTCTCTCCCTGACACTCACACTGGGACATAGACTCTACCACCCACTCACTCCCTGACATTGAAACTGGGACATAGACTCTTGTGGCACTCTCTCCCTGACACTCAAACTGGGACATAGACTCTGTGTGGCACTCTCTCCCTGACATTCACACTGGGACATAGACTCTACCTCGGACTCTCTCCCTGACACTCACACTGGGACATAGACTCTGTGTGGCACTCCCTCCCTGACACTCACGCTGAGACATAGACACTGTGTGGCACTCTCTCCCTGACACTCACACAGGGACATAGATACTGTGTGGCACGCTCTTCCTGACACTCACACTGGGACATAGACACTGTTTGCCACTCTCTCCCTGACTATCATACTGGGAGATAGACTCTGTGTGGCCCTCTCTCCCTGACTCTTACCCTGGGACATAGAATCTGCGTGGCACGCTCTCCCTGACACGCACACTGGGACATATACTCTGTGTGGCACTCTCTCCCCGACACATACAATGGGACATAGACTCTGTGTGGCACTCTCTCCCTGACACTCACACTGGGACATAGACTCTGTGTGGCACTCTCTCCCTGACACTCACACTGGGACATAGACTCTGTGGCACTCTCTCCCTGACACTCACACTGGGAGATAGACTCTGTGTGGCACTCTCTTCGTGACACTCACACTGGGACATAGACTCTGTCTGGCACTTTCTCCCTGACACTCACGCTGAGACATAGACTCTGAGTGGCACTCTCTCCCTGACACTCATGCTGAGACATAGACACTGTGTGGCACTCTCTCCCTGACACTCACACTGGGACATAGATTCTGCCACCCACTCTCTCCCTGACATTCACACTGGGACATAGACCCTGTGTGGCACTCTCTCCCTGACACTCACACTGGGACATAGACTCTGTGTGGCACTCTCTCCCTGACACTCACACTGGGACATAGACTCTGGCTCCGACTCTCTTCCTGACACTCACACTGGGACATAGACTCTGCCACCCACTCTCTCCTTGACACTCACACTGTGACATAGACTCTGTGTGGCACTTTCTCCCTGACAATCACGCTGAGACATAGACTCTGTGTAGCACTCTCTCCCTGACACTCACGCTGAGACATAGACTCAGTGTGTCTCTCTCTCCCTGACACTCACACTGGGACATAGAGTCTGTGTGGCACTCTCTCCCTGACACTCACACTGGGACATAGACTCTGCCACCCACTCTCTCCCTGACATTGACACTGGGACATAGACTCTGTGTGGCACTCTTTCCCTGACACTCACACTGGGACATAGACTCTGTGTGGCACTCTCTCCCTGACACTCACACTGGGACATAGACTCTACCTCGGACTCTCTCCGTGACACTCACACTGGGACATAGACTCTGTGTGGGACTCTCTCCCTGACACTCACGCTGAGACATAGACACTGTGTGGCACTCTCCCCCTGACACTCACACTGGGACATAGACACTGTGTGGCACTCTCTTCCTGACACTCACACTGGGACATAGACACTGTTTGCCACTGTCTCCCTGACTATCATACTGGGACATAGATTCTGAGTGGCACTCTCTCTCTGACTCTTACCCTGGGACATAGTCTCTGTGTGGCACTCTCTCCCTGACACTCGCACTGGGACATAGACTCTGTGAGGCACTCTCTTCCTGACACTCACGCTGGGACGTAGACTCTGCCACCCACTGTCTCCTTGACACTCACACTGGGACATAGACTCTGTGTGGCACTATCTCCCTGACACTCACGCTAAGACATAGACTCTGTGTGGCACGCTCTCCATGACACTCACACTGGGACATAGACTCTGTGTGGCACTCTCCCTGACACTCACACTGGGACATAGAGTCTGTGTGGCACTCTCTTCCTGACACACACACTGGGACATAGAGTCTGTGTGGCACTCTCTCCCTGACACTCACAATGGGACATAGACTCTGTGTGGCACTCTCTCCCAGACACTCACACTGGGACATAGAATCTGTGTGGCACTCTCTCCCTGACACTCACACGGGGACATAGACTCTGTGTGGCACTCTCTCCCTGACACTCACACAGGGACATAGACTCTGTGTGGCACTCTCTCCCTGACACTCACACTGGGACATAGACTCTGTGTGGCACTCTCTTCCTGACACTGATACTGGGACATAGACTCTGGGTGGCACTCTCTCCCTGACACTCACTCAGGAACATAGAATATGCCTCCGACTCTCTTCCTGACACTCAAAGTGGGATATAGACTCTGCCACCCACTCTCTCCTTGACACTCACCCTGGGACATAGAATCTGTCTTGCACTCTCTTCCTGACACTCACACTGGGACATAGACACTGTGTGGCACTCTCTCCCTGACACTCATACTGGGATATAGACCCTGTGTGGCACTCTCTCCCTGACACTCACACTGCGACATAGACTCTGCCTCCGGCTCTCTTCCTGACACTCACACTGGGACATAGACTCTGTGTGGCACTTTCCCCCTGACACTCACGCTGAGACATAGATTCTGTGTGGCACTTTCTCCCTGACACTCATACTGCGACATAGACTCTGTGTGGCACTCTCTCCCTGACACTCACACTGGGACATAGACTCTGTGTGGCACTCTCTCCCTGACACTCACACTGGGACATAGACTCTGTGGCACTCTCTTCCTGACACTCACACTGGGACATTGAATCTGTGTGGCACTCTCTTCGTGACACTCACACTGGGACAGACTCTGTGTGGCACTCTCTCCCTGACACTCACACTGGGACATAGAATCTGCCTCCGACTCTCTTCCTGACAATCACGCTGGGACATAGATTCTGCCACCCACTGTCTCCTTGACACTCACACTGGGACATAGACTCTGTGTGGCACTTTCTCCCTGACACTCGCGCTGAGACATAGACTCTTTGTGGCACTCTCTCCCTGACTCTAACGCTGAGACATACACTCTGTGTGGCACGCTCTCCCTGACACTCACACTGGGACATAGACTCTGTGTGGCACTCTCCCTGACACTCTCACTGGGACATAGAGTCTGTGTGGCACTCTCTTCCTGACACTCACACTGGGACATAGACTCTGTGTGGCACTCTCTCCCTGACACTCACACTGTGACATAGACTCTGTGTGGAACTCTCTCCCTGACACTCACACTGGGACATAGAATCTGTGTGGCACTCTCTCCCTGACACACACACTGGGACATAGACTCTGTGTGGCACTCTCTCCCTGACACACACACTGGGAGATAGACTCTGTGTGGCACTCTCTCCCTGACACTCACACTGGGACTTAGACTCTGTGTGGCACTCTCTCCCTGACACTCACACTGGGATATAGACTCTGTGTGGCACTCTCTCCCTGACACTCACACTGGGACATAGACTCTGTGTGGCACTCTCTCCCTGAAACTCACACTGGGCCATAGACTCTGTGTGGCACTCTCATCCTGACACTGATACTGGGACATAGACTCTGTGTGGCACTCTCTCCCTGACACTCACACTGGCACATAGACTCTGCCTCCGACTCTCTTCCTGACACTCAAAGTGGGATATAGACTCTGCCACCCACTCTCTCCTTGACACTCACCCTGGGACATATACTCTGTGTTGCACTCTCTTCCTGACACTCACACTGGGACATAGACTCTGTGTGGCACTCTCTTCGTGACACTCACACTGGGACAGACTCTGTGTGGCACTCTCTCCCTGACACTCACACTGGGACATAGACTCTGCCTCCGACTCTCTTCCTGACACTCACACTGGGACATAGATTCTGCCACCCACTCTCTCCTTGACACTCACACTGGGACATAGACTCTGTGTGGCACTCTCTCCCTGACACTCATACTGGGATATAGACCCTGTGTGGCACTCTCTCCCTGACACTCACACTGGGACATAGACTCTGCCTCCGGCTCTCTTCCTGACACTCACACTGGGACATAGACTCTGTGTGGCACTTTCTCCCTGACACTCATGCTGAGACATAGATTCTGTGTGGCACTCTCTCCCTGACACTCATACTGCGACATAGACTCTGTGTGGCACTCTCTCCCTGACACTCACACTGGGACAAAGACTCTGTGTGGCACTCTCTCCCTGACACTCACACTGGGACATAGACTCTGTGGCACTCTCTTCCTGACACTCACACTGGGACATTGAATCTGTGTGGCACTCTCTTCGTGACACTCACACTGGGACAGACTCTGTGTGGCACTCTCTCCCTGACACTCACACTGGGAAATAGAATCTGCCTCCGACTCTCTTCCTGACAATCACGCTGGGACATAGACTCTGCCACCCACTGTCTCCTTGACACTCACACTGGGACATAGACTCTGTGTGGCACTTTCTCCCTGACACTCGCGCTGAGACATAGACTCTTTGTGGCACTCTCTCCCTGACACTAACGCTGAGACATACACTCTGTGTGGCACGCTCTCCCCGACACTCACACTGGGACATAGACTCTGTGTGGCACTCTCCCTGACACTCTCACTGGGACATAGAGTCTGTGTGGCACTCTCTTCCTGACACTCACACTGGGACATAGACTCTGTGTGGCACTCTCTCCCTGACACTCACACTGTGACATAGACTCTGTGTGGAACTCTCTCCCTGACACTCACACTGGGACATAGAATCAGTGTGGCACTCTCTCCCTGACACACACACTGGGACATAGACTCTGTGTGGCACTCTCTCCCTGACACACACACTGGGACTTAGACTCTGTGTGGCACTCTCTCCCTGACACTCACACTGGGATATAGACTCTGTGTGGCACTCTCTCCCTGACACTCACACTGGGACATAGACTCTGTGTGGCACTCTCTCCCTGAAACTCACACTGGGACATAGAATCTGTGTGGCACTCTCTTCCTGACACTGATACTGGGACATAGAATCTGTGTGGCACTCTCTCCCTGACACTCACACTGGCACATAGACTATGCCTCCGACTCTCTTCCTGACACTCAAAGTGGGATATAGAATCTGCCACCCACTCTCTCCTTGACACTCACCCTGGGACATATACTCTGTGTTGCACTCTCTTCCTGACACTCACACTGGTACATAGACACTGTGTGGCACTCTCTCCCTGACACTCATACTGGGATATAGACCCTGTGTGGCACTCTCTCCCTGACACTCACACTGGGACATAGACTCTGTGGCACTCTCTTCCTGACACTCACACTGGGACATAGACTCTGTGTGGCACTCTCTTCGTGACACTCACACTGGGACAGACTCTGTGAGGCACTCTCTCCCTGACACTCACACTGGGACGTAGACTCTGCCTCCGACTCTCTTCCTGACACTCACACTGGGACATAAACTCTGCCACCCACTCTCTCCTTGACACTCACACTGGGACATAGACTCTGTGTGGCACTTTCTCCCTGACACTGACGCTGAGACATAGAATCTGTCTGGCACTCTCTTCCTGACACTCACACTGGGACATAGACTCTGTGGCACGCTCTTCGTGACTCTCACACTGGGACATAGAATCTGCCTCCGACTCTCTTCCTGACACTCACGCTGGGACATAGACTCTGTGTGGCACTTTCTCTCTGAAACTCACGCTGAGACATAGATTCTCTGTGGCACTCTCTCCCTGACATTCACTCTGGGACATAGACTCTGCCGCGCACTCTCTCCCTAACACTCACACTGGGACATAGACTCTGTGTGGCACACTCTCCCTGACACTCACACTGGGACATAGACTCTGCCTCCGGCTCTCTTCCTGACACTCACACTGGGACATAGACTCTGTGTGGCACTCTCTCCCTGACACTCACACTGGGACATAGACTCTGTGTGGCACTCTCTCCCTGACACACACACTGGGACATAGACTCTGTGGCACTCTCTTCCTGACACTCACACTGGGACATAGACTCTGTGTGGCACTCTCTTCGTGACACTCACACTGGGACAGACTCTGTGTGGCACTCTCTCCCTGACACTCACACTGGGACATAGACTCTGCCTCCGACTCTCTTCCTGACACTCACACTGGGACATAGACTCTGCCACACACTCTCTCCTTGACACTCACACTGGGACATAGAATCTGTGTGGCACTTTCTCCCTGACACTGACGCTGAGACATAGAATCTGTGTGGCACTCTCTCCCTGACACTCACACTGTGACATAGACTCTGTGGCACTCTCTTCGTGACACTCACACTGGGACATATAATCTGCCTCCGACTCTCTTCCTGACACTCACGCTGGGACATAGACTCTGTGTGGCACTCTCTCCTTGACACTCACACTGGGACATAGACACTGTGTGGCACATTCTCTCTGACACTCACGCTGAGACATAGACTCTGTGTGGCACTCTCTCCCTGACATTCACACTGGGACATAGACTCTGCCGCCCACTCTCTCCCTGACACTCACACTGGGACATAGACTCTGTGTGGCTCCCTCTCCCTGACACTCACACTGGGACATAGACTCTGTGTGGCACTCTCTCCCTGACACTCACACTGAGACATAGACTCTGTGGCACTCTCTTCCTGACACTCACACTGGGACATAGACTCTGTGTGGCACTCTCTTCGTGACACTCACACTGGGACATAGAATCTGTGTGGCACTTTCTCCCTGACACTCACGCTGGGACATAGACTCTGCCACCCACTGTCTCCTTGACACTCACACTGGGACATAGACTCTGTGTGGCACTTTCTCCCTGACACTCACGCTGAGACATAGACTCTGTGAGGCACTCTCTCCCTGATACTCACGCTGAGACATAGACTCTGTGCGGCGTGCTCTCCCTGACACTCACACTGGGACATAGACTCTGTGTGGCACTCTCCCTGACACTCACACTGGGACATAGAGTCTGTGTGGCACTCTCTTCCTGACACTCACACTGGGACATAGAGTCTGTGTGGCACTCTCTCCCTGACACTCACACTGGGACATAGACTCTGTGTGGCACTCTCTCCCTGACACTCACACTGGGACATAGAATCTGTGTGGCACTCTCTCCCTGACACTCACACGGGGACATAGACTCTGTGTGGCACTCTCTCCCTGAGACTCACACTGGGACATAGACTCTGTGTGGCACTCTCTCCCTGACACTCACACTGGGACATAGACTCTGTGTGGCACTCTCTCCCTGACACTCACACTGGGATATAGACCCTGTGTGGCACTCTCTCCCTGACTCTCACACTGGGACATAGACTCTGTGTGGCACTCTCTCCCTGAAACTCACACCTGGACATAGACTCTGTGTGGCACTCTCTTCTTGACACTCACACTGGGACATAGACTCTGTGTTGCACTCTCTCCCTGACACTCACACTGGCACATAGAATATGGCTCCGACTATCTTCCTGACACTCAAAGTGGGATATAGACTCTGCCACCCACTCTCTCCTTGACACTCACCCTGGGACATAGACTCTGTGTTGCACTCTCTTCTGACACTCACACTGGGACATAGACACTGTTGGCACTATAGCCCTGACACTCATACTGGGATATAGACCCTGTGTGGCACTCTCTCCCTGACACTCACACTGAGACATAGACTCTGTGTGGCACTCTCTTCCTGACAATCACACTGGGACATAGACTCTGTTTGGCACTCTCTTCCTGACACTCACACTGGGACATAGACTCTGTGGCACTCTCTTCCTGACACTCACACTGGGACATAGACTCTGTGTGGCACTATCTTCGTGACACTCACACTATGACATAGACTCTGCCTACGACTCTCTTCCTGACACTCACACTGGGACATAGACTCTGCCACCCACTCTCTCCTTGACACTCACACTGGGACATAGACTCTGTGGCACTCTCTTCCTGACACTCACACTGGGACATAGACTCTGTCTGGCACTCTCTTCGTGACTCTCACACTGGGACACACTCTGTGTGGCACTCTCTCCCTGACACTCACACTGGGACATAGACTCTGCCTCCGACTCTCTTCCTGACACTCACACTGGGACATAGACTTTGCCACCCACTGTCTCCTTGACACTCACACTGGGACATAGACTCTGTGTGGCACTTTCTCCCTGACACTCACGCTGAGACATAGACTCTTTGTGGCACTCTCTCCCTGACACTCACGCTGAGACATAGACTCTGTGTGGCACTCTCTCCCTGACACTCACACTGGGACATAGACTCTGTGTGGCACTCTCTCCCTGACACTCACACTGGGACATAGACTCTGTGCGGCATTCTCCCTGAAACTCACACTGGGACATAGACTCTGTGTGGCACTCTCTTCCTGACACTCGTACTGGGACATAGACTCTGTGTGGCACTCTCTTCGTGACACTCACACTGGGACATAGACTCTGTGTGGCACTCTCTTCGTGACACTCACACTGGGACATAGACTCTGACTCCGACTCTCTTCCTGACACTCACACTGGGACATAGACTCTGCTACCCACTCTCTCGCTGACACTCACACTGGGACATAGACTCTGTGCGGCACTTTCTCCCTGACACTCACGCTGAGACATAGACTCTGTGTGGCACTCTCTCCCTGACACTCATGCTGAGACATAGACTCTGTGTGGCACTCTCTCCCTGACACTCACACTGGGACATAGACTCTGCCTCCGACTCTCTTCCAGACACTCACACTGTGACATAGACTCTGCCACCCACTCTCTCCTTGACACTCACGCTGAGACATAGAATCTGTGTGGCATTCTCTCCCTGACACTCATGCCGAGACATAGACTCTGTGTGGCACTCTCTCCCTGACACTCACACTGGGACATAGAGTCTGTGTGGCACTCTCTCCCTGACACTCACACTGGGACATAGACTCTACCACCCACTCACTCCCTGACATTGAAACTGGGACATAGACTCTTGTGGCACTCTCTCCCTGACACTCAAACTGGGACATAGACTCTGTGTGGCACTCTCTCCCTGACATTCACACTGGGACATAGACTCTACCTCGGACTCTCTCCCTGACACTCACACTGGGACATAGACTCTGTGTGGCACTCCCTCCCTGACACTCACGCTGAGACATAGACACTGTGTGGCACTCTCTCCCTGACACTCACACAGGGACATAGATACTGTGTGGCACGCTCTTCCTGACACTCACACTGGGACATAGACACTGTTTGCCACTCTCTCCCTGACTATCATACTGGGAGATAGACTCTGTGTGGCCCTCTCTCCCTGACTCTTACCCTGGGACATAGAATCTGCGTGGCACGCTCTCCCTGACACGCACACTGGGACATATACTCTGTGTGGCACTCTCTCCCCGACACATACAATGGGACATAGACTCTGTGTGGCACTCTCTCCCTGACACTCACACTGGGACATAGACTCTGTGTGGCACTCTCTCCCTGACACTCACACTGGGACATAGACTCTGTGGCACTCTCTCCCTGACACTCACACTGGGAGATAGACTCTGTGTGGCACTCTCTTCGTGACACTCACACTGGGACATAGACTCTGTCTGGCACTTTCTCCCTGACACTCACGCTGAGACATAGACTCTGAGTGGCACTCTCTCCCTGACACTCACGCTGAGACATAGACACTGTGTGGCACTCTCTCCCTGACACTCACACTGGGACATAGATTCTGCCACCCACTCTCTCCCTGACATTCACACTGGGACATAGACCCTGTGTGGCACTCTCTCCCTGACACTCACACTGGGACATAGACTCTGTGTGGCACTCTCTCCCTGACACTCACACTGGGACATAGACTCTGGCTCCGACTCTCTTCCTGACACTCACACTGGGACATAGACTCTGCCACCCACTCTCTCCTTGACACTCACACTGTGACATAGACTCTGTGTGGCACTTTCTCCCTGACAATCACGCTGAGACATAGACTCTGTGTAGCACTCTCTCCCTGACACTCACGCTGAGACATAGACTCAGTGTGTCTCTCTCTCCCTGACACTCACACTGGGACATAGAGTCTGTGTGGCACTCTCTCCCTGACACTCACACTGGGACATAGACTCTGCCACCCACTCTCTCCCTGACATTGACACTGGGACATAGACTCTGTGTGGCACTCTTTCCCTGACACTCACACTGGGACATAGACTCTGTGTGGCACTCTCTCCCTGACACTCACACTGGGACATAGACTCTACCTCGGACTCTCTCCGTGACACTCACACTGGGACATAGACTCTGTGTGGGACTCTCTCCCTGACACTCACGCTGAGACATAGACACTGTGTGGCACTCTCCCCCTGACACTCACACTGGGACATAGACACTGTGTGGCACTCTCTTCCTGACACTCACACTGGGACATAGACACTGTTTGCCACTGTCTCCCTGACTATCATACTGGGACATAGATTCTGAGTGGCACTCTCTCTCTGACTCTTACCCTGGGACATAGTCTCTGTGTGGCACTCTCTCCCTGACACTCGCACTGGGACATAGACTCTGTGAGGCACTCTCTTCCTGACACTCACGCTGGGACGTAGACTCTGCCACCCACTGTCTCCTTGACACTCACACTGGGACATAGACTCTGTGTGGCACTATCTCCCTGACACTCACGCTAAGACATAGACTCTGTGTGGCACGCTCTCCATGACACTCACACTGGGACATAGACTCTGTGTGGCACTCTCCCTGACACTCACACTGGGACATAGAGTCTGTGTGGCACTCTCTTCCTGACACACACACTGGGACATAGAGTCTGTGTGGCACTCTCTCCCTGACACTCACAATGGGACATAGACTCTGTGTGGCACTCTCTCCCAGACACTCACACTGGGACATAGAATCTGTGTGGCACTCTCTCCCTGACACTCACACGGGGACATAGACTCTGTGTGGCACTCTCTCCCTGACACTCACACAGGGACATAGACTCTGTGTGGCACTCTCTCCCTGACACTCACACTGGGACATAGACTCTGTGTGGCACTCTCTTCCTGACACTGATACTGGGACATAGACTCTGGGTGGCACTCTCTCCCTGACACTCACTCAGGAACATAGAATATGCCTCCGACTCTCTTCCTGACACTCAAAGTGGGATATAGACTCTGCCACCCACTCTCTCCTTGACACTCACCCTGGGACATAGAATCTGTCTTGCACTCTCTTCCTGACACTCACACTGGGACATAGACACTGTGTGGCACTCTCTCCCTGACACTCATACTGGGATATAGACCCTGTGTGGCACTCTCTCCCTGACACTCACACTGCGACATAGACTCTGCCTCCGGCTCTCTTCCTGACACTCACACTGGGACATAGACTCTGTGTGGCACTTTCCCCCTGACACTCACGCTGAGACATAGATTCTGTGTGGCACTTTCTCCCTGACACTCATACTGCGACATAGACTCTGTGTGGCACTCTCTCCCTGACACTCACACTGGGACATAGACTCTGTGTGGCACTCTCTCCCTGACACTCACACTGGGACATAGACTCTGTGGCACTCTCTTCCTGACACTCACACTGGGACATTGAATCTGTGTGGCACTCTCTTCGTGACACTCACACTGGGACAGACTCTGTGTGGCACTCTCTCCCTGACACTCACACTGGGACATAGAATCTGCCTCCGACTCTCTTCCTGACAATCACGCTGGGACATAGATTCTGCCACCCACTGTCTCCTTGACACTCACACTGGGACATAGACTCTGTGTGGCACTTTCTCCCTGACACTCGCGCTGAGACATAGACTCTTTGTGGCACTCTCTCCCTGACTCTAACGCTGAGACATACACTCTGTGTGGCACGCTCTCCCTGACACTCACACTGGGACATAGACTCTGTGTGGCACTCTCCCTGACACTCTCACTGGGACATAGAGTCTGTGTGGCACTCTCTTCCTGACACTCACACTGGGACATAGACTCTGTGTGGCACTCTCTCCCTGACACTCACACTGTGACATAGACTCTGTGTGGAACTCTCTCCCTGACACTCACACTGGGACATAGAATCTGTGTGGCACTCTCTCCCTGACACACACACTGGGACATAGACTCTGTGTGGCACTCTCTCCCTGACACACACACTGGGAGATAGACTCTGTGTGGCACTCTCTCCCTGACACTCACACTGGGACTTAGACTCTGTGTGGCACTCTCTCCCTGACACTCACACTGGGATATAGACTCTGTGTGGCACTCTCTCCCTGACACTCACACTGGGACATAGACTCTGTGTGGCACTCTCTCCCTGAAACTCACACTGGGCCATAGACTCTGTGTGGCACTCTCATCCTGACACTGATACTGGGACATAGACTCTGTGTGGCACTCTCTCCCTGACACTCACACTGGCACATAGACTCTGCCTCCGACTCTCTTCCTGACACTCAAAGTGGGATATAGACTCTGCCACCCACTCTCTCCTTGACACTCACCCTGGGACATATACTCTGTGTTGCACTCTCTTCCTGACACTCACACTGGGACATAGACTCTGTGTGGCACTCTCTTCGTGACACTCACACTGGGACAGACTCTGTGTGGCACTCTCTCCCTGACACTCACACTGGGACATAGACTCTGCCTCCGACTCTCTTCCTGACACTCACACTGGGACATAGATTCTGCCACCCACTCTCTCCTTGACACTCACACTGGGACATAGACTCTGTGTGGCACTCTCTCCCTGACACTCATACTGGGATATAGACCCTGTGTGGCACTCTCTCCCTGACACTCACACTGGGACATAGACTCTGCCTCCGGCTCTCTTCCTGACACTCACACTGGGACATAGACTCTGTGTGGCACTTTCTCCCTGACACTCATGCTGAGACATAGATTCTGTGTGGCACTCTCTCCCTGACACTCATACTGCGACATAGACTCTGTGTGGCACTCTCTCCCTGACACTCACACTGGGACATAGACTCTGTGTGGCACTCTCTCCCTGACACTCACACTGGGACATAGACTCTGTGGCACTCTCTTCCTGACACTCACACTGGGACATTGAATCTGTGTGGCACTCTCTTCGTGACACTCACACTGGGACAGACTCTGTGTGGCACTCTCTCCCTGACACTCACACTGGGAAATAGAATCTGCCTCCGACTCTCTTCCTGACAATCACGCTGGGACATAGACTCTGCCACCCACTGTCTCCTTGACACTCACACTGGGACATAGACTCTGTGTGGCACTTTCTCCCTGACACTCGCGCTGAGACATAGACTCTTTGTGGCACTCTCTCCCTGACACTAACGCTGAGACATACACTCTGTGTGGCACGCTCTCCCCGACACTCACACTGGGACATAGACTCTGTGTGGCACTCTCCCTGACACTCTCACTGGGACATAGAGTCTGTGTGGCACTCTCTTCCTGACACTCACACTGGGACATAGACTCTGTGTGGCACTCTCTCCCTGACACTCACACTGTGACATAGACTCTGTGTGGAACTCTCTCCCTGACACTCACACTGGGACATAGAATCAGTGTGGCACTCTCTCCCTGACACACACACTGGGACATAGACTCTGTGTGGCACTCTCTCCCTGACACACACACTGGGACTTAGACTCTGTGTGGCACTCTCTCCCTGACACTCACACTGGGATATAGACTCTGTGTGGCACTCTCTCCCTGACACTCACACTGGGACATAGACTCTGTGTGGCACTCTCTCCCTGAAACTCACACTGGGACATAGAATCTGTGTGGCACTCTCTTCCTGACACTGATACTGGGACATAGAATCTGTGTGGCACTCTCTCCCTGACACTCACACTGGCACATAGACTATGCCTCCGACTCTCTTCCTGACACTCAAAGTGGGATATAGAATCTGCCACCCACTCTCTCCTTGACACTCACCCTGGGACATATACTCTGTGTTGCACTCTCTTCCTGACACTCACACTGGTACATAGACACTGTGTGGCACTCTCTCCCTGACACTCATACTGGGATATAGACCCTGTGTGGCACTCTCTCCCTGACACTCACACTGGGACATAGACTCTGTGGCACTCTCTTCCTGACACTCACACTGGGACATAGACTCTGTGTGGCACTCTCTTCGTGACACTCACACTGGGACAGACTCTGTGAGGCACTCTCTCCCTGACACTCACACTGGGACGTAGACTCTGCCTCCGACTCTCTTCCTGACACTCACACTGGGACATAAACTCTGCCACCCACTCTCTCCTTGACACTCACACTGGGACATAGACTCTGTGTGGCACTTTCTCCCTGACACTGACGCTGAGACATAGAATCTGTCTGGCACTCTCTTCCTGACACTCACACTGGGACATAGACTCTGTGGCACGCTCTTCGTGACTCTCACACTGGGACATAGAATCTGCCTCCGACTCTCTTCCTGACACTCACGCTGGGACATAGACTCTGTGTGGCACTTTCTCTCTGAAACTCACGCTGAGACATAGATTCTCTGTGGCACTCTCTCCCTGACATTCACTCTGGGACATAGACTCTGCCGCGCACTCTCTCCCTAACACTCACACTGGGACATAGACTCTGTGTGGCACACTCTCCCTGACACTCACACTGGGACATAGACTCTGCCTCCGGCTCTCTTCCTGACACTCACACTGGGACATAGACTCTGTGTGGCACTCTCTCCCTGACACTCACACTGGGACATAGACTCTGTGTGGCACTCTCTCCCTGACACACACACTGGGACATAGACTCTGTGGCACTCTCTTCCTGACACTCACACTGGGACATAGACTCTGTGTGGCACTCTCTTCGTGACACTCACACTGGGACAGACTCTGTGTGGCACTCTCTCCCTGACACTCACACTGGGACATAGACTCTGCCTCCGACTCTCTTCCTGACACTCACACTGGGACATAGACTCTGCCACACACTCTCTCCTTGACACTCACACTGGGACATAGAATCTGTGTGGCACTTTCTCCCTGACACTGACGCTGAGACATAGAATCTGTGTGGCACTCTCTCCCTGACACTCACACTGTGACATAGACTCTGTGGCACTCTCTTCGTGACACTCACACTGGGACATATAATCTGCCTCCGACTCTCTTCCTGACACTCACGCTGGGACATAGACTCTGTGTGGCACTCTCTCCTTGACACTCACACTGGGACATAGACACTGTGTGGCACATTCTCTCTGACACTCACGCTGAGACATAGACTCTGTGTGGCACTCTCTCCCTGACATTCACACTGGGACATAGACTCTGCCGCCCACTCTCTCCCTGACACTCACACTGGGACATAGACTCTGTGTGGCTCCCTCTCCCTGACACTCACACTGGGACATAGACTCTGTGTGGCACTCTCTCCCTGACACTCACACTGAGACATAGACTCTGTGGCACTCTCTTCCTGACACTCACACTGGGACATAGACTCTGTGTGGCACTCTCTTCGTGACACTCACACTGGGACATAGAATCTGTGTGGCACTTTCTCCCTGACACTCACGCTGGGACATAGACTCTGCCACCCACTGTCTCCTTGACACTCACACTGGGACATAGACTCTGTGTGGCACTTTCTCCCTGACACTCACGCTGAGACATAGACTCTGTGAGGCACTCTCTCCCTGATACTCACGCTGAGACATAGACTCTGTGCGGCATGCTCTCCCTGACACTCACACTGGGACATAGACTCTGTGTGGCACTCTCCCTGACACTCACACTGGGACATAGAGTCTGTGTGGCACTCTCTTCCTGACACTCACACTGGGACATAGAGTCTGTGTGGCACTCTCTCCCTGACACTCACACTGGGACATAGACTCTGTGTGGCACTCTCTCCCTGACACTCACACTGGGACATAGAATCTGTGTGGCACTCTCTCCCTGACACTCACACGGGGACATAGACTCTGTGTGGCACTCTCTCCCTGAGACTCACACTGGGACATAGACTCTGTGTGGCACTCTCTCCCTGACACTCACACTGGGACATAGACTCTGTGTGGCACTCTCTCCCTGACACTCACACTGGGATATAGACCCTGTGTGGCACTCTCTCCCTGACTCTCACACTGGGACATAGACTCTGTGTGGCACTCTCTCCCTGAAACTCACACCTGGACATAGACTCTGTGTGGCACTCTCTTCTTGACACTCACACTGGGACATAGACTCTGTGTTGCACTCTCTCCCTGACACTCACACTGGCACATAGAATATGGCTCCGACTATCTTCCTGACACTCAAAGTGGGATATAGACTCTGCCACCCACTCTCTCCTTGACACTCACCCTGGGACATAGACTCTGTGTTGCACTCTCTTCTGACACTCACACTGGGACATAGACACTGTTGGCACTATAGCCCTGACACTCATACTGGGATATAGACCCTGTGTGGCACTCTCTCCCTGACACTCACACTGGGACATAGACTCTGCCTCCGGCTCTCTTCCTGACACTCACACTGGGACATAGACTCTGTGTGGCACTTTCTCCCTGACACTCACGCTGAGACATAGACTCTGTGTGGCACTCTCTCCCTGACACTCATACTGCGATATAGACTCTGTGTGGCACTCTCTCCCTGACACTCACACTGGGACATAGACTCTGTGGCACTCTCTTCCTGACACTCACACTGGGACATAGACTCTGTGTGGCACTCTCTTCGTGACACTCACACTGGGACAGACTCTGTGTGGCACTCTCTCCCTGACACTCACGCTGGGACATAGAATCTGCCTCCGACTCTCTTCCTGACACTCACGCTGGGACATAGACTCTGCCACCCACTGTCTCTTTGACACTCACACTGGGACATAGACTCTGTGTGGCACTTTCTCCCTGACACTCGCGCTGAGACATAGACTCTGTGTGGCACTCTCTCCCTGACACTCACACTGGGATATAGACTCTGTGTGGCAATCTCTCCCTGACACACACACTGGGACATAGACGCTGTGTGGCACTCTCTCCCTGACATTCACACTGGGACATAGACTCTGTGTGGCACTCTCTCCCTGACACTCACACTGGGACATAGACTCTGTGTGGCACTCTCTCCCTGACACTCACACTGGGATATAGACTCTGTGTGGCACTCTCTCACTGACACTCACACTGGGACATAGACTCTGTGTGGCACTCTCTCCCTGAAACTCACACTGGGACATAGACTCTGTGTGGCACTCTCTTCCTGACACTGATACTGGGACATAGACTCTGTGTGGCACTCTCTCCCTGACACTCACACTGGCACATAGACTATGCCTCCGACTCTCTTCCTGACACTCAAAGTGGGATATAGACTCTGCCACCCACTCTCTCCTTGACACTCACCCTGGGACATATACTCTGTGTTGCACTCTCTTTCAGACACTCACACTGGGACATAGACACTGTGTGGCACTCTCTCCCTGACACTCATACAGGGATATAGACCCTGTGTGGCACTCTCTCCCTGACACTCACACTGGGACATAGACTCTGTGGCACTCTCTTCCTGACACTCACACTGGGACATAGACTCTGTGTGGCACTCTCTTCGTGACACTCACACTGGGACAGACTCTGTGTGGCACTCTCTCCCTGACACTCACACTGGGACATAGACTCTGCCTCCGACTCTCTTCCTGACACTCACACTGGGACATAGACTCTGCCACCCACTCTCTCCTTGACACTCACACTGGGACATAGACTCGGTGTGGCACTTTCTCCCTGACACTGACGCTGAGACATAGAATCTGTGTGGCACTCTCTCCCTGACACTCACACTGGGACATAGACTCTGTGGCACTCTCTTCTGACACTCACACTGGCACATAGAATCTGCCTCCGACTCTCTTCCTGACACTCACGCTGGGACATAGACTCTGTGTGGCACTCTCTCCTTGACACTCACACTGGAACATAGACACTGTGTGGCACTTTCTCTCTGACACTCACGCTGAGACATAGACTCTGTGTGGCACTCTCTCCCTGACATTCACTCTGGGACATAGACTCTGTGTGGCACTCTCTTCCTGACACTCACTCTGGGACATAGACTCTGTGTGGCACTCTCTCCCTGACAATCACACTGGGACATAGACTCTGTGCGGCATTCTCCCTGACACTCACACTGGGACATATACTCTGTGTGGCACTCTCTCCCTGACACTCACACTGGGACATAGACTCTGTGTGGCACTCTCTCCCTGACACTCACACTGGGACATAGACTCTGTGCGGCATTCTCCCTGACACTCACACTGGGACATAGACTCTGTGTGGCACTCTCTCACTGACACTCACACTGAGACATAGACTCTCTGGCACTCTCTTCCTGACACTCACATTGGGACATAGATTCTGTGTGGCACTCTCTTCGTGACACTCACACTGGGACATAGACTCTGCCTCCGACTCTCTTCCTGACACTCACACTGGGACATAGACTCTGCCACCCACTGTCTCCTTGACACTCACACTGGGACATAGACTCTGTGTGGCACTTTCTCCATGACACTCACGCTAAGACATAGACTCTGTGTGGCACTCGCTCCCTGACACTCACGCTGAGACATAGACTCTGTGTGGCACTCTCTCCCTGACATTCACATTGGGACATAGACTCTGCCGCCCACTCTCTCCCTGACACTCACACTGGGACATAGACTCTGTGTGGCACTCTCTCCCTGACACTCACACTGGGACATAGACTCTGTGTGGCACTCTCTTCCTGACACTCACACTGGGATATAGACTCTGTGTGGCACTCTCTCACTGACACTCACACTGGGTCATTGACTCTGTGCGGCATTCTCCCTGACACTCACACTGGGACATAGACTCTGTGTGGCACTGTCTCCCTGACACTCACACTGGGACATAGACTCTGTGTGGCACTCTCTCCCTGACACTCACACTGAGACATAGACTCTGCCACCCACTGTCTCCTTGACACTCACACTGGGACATAGAGTCTGTGTGGCACACTCTTCCTGACACTCACACTGGGACATACACTCGGTGTGGCACTCTCTCCCTGACACTCACACTGGGACATAGACTCTGTGTGGCACTCTCCTCCTGACACTCACACTGGGACATAGAATCTGTGTGGCATTTTCTCCCTGACACTCACACTGGGACATAGAATCTGTGTGGCACTCTCTCCCTGACACTCACTCTGGGACATAGACTCTGTGTGGCACTCTCTCCCTGACACTCACAATTTGACATAGACTCTTTGTGGCACTCTCTCCCTGACACTCACACTGGGACATAGACTCTGTGTGGCACACTCTTCCTGACACTCAAACTGGGACATAGACTCAGTGTCGCACTCTCTCCTTGACACTCACACTGGGACATAGACTCTGTGTGCCACTCTCTCCCTGACACTCACACTGGGACATAGACTCTGCCTCCGACTCTCTTCCTGACACTCACGCTGGGACATAGACTCTGTGTGGCAATCTCTCCCTGACACTCACACTGGGACATAGACTCTGCCACCTACTCTCTCCTTGACACTCACACTGGGACATAGACACTGTGTGGCACTCTCTCCCTGACACTCACGCTGAGACATAGACTCTGTTTGGCACTCTCTCCCTGAAACTCACACTGGGACATAGACTCTGTGTGGCACTCTCCCTGACACTCACACTGGGACATAGACTCTGTGTGGCACTCTCTCCCTGACACTCACACTGGGACATAGACTCTGTGTGGCACTCTCTCCCTGACACTCACGCTGAGACATAGACTCTGTGTGGCACTCTCTCCCTGACACTCACACTGGGACATAGACTCTGCCTCCGACTCTCTTCCTGACACTCACACTGGGACATAGACTCTGCAACCCACTCTCTCCTTGACACTCACACTGGGACATAGACTCTGTGTGGCACTCTCTCCCTGACACTCATACTGCGACATAGACTCTGTGTGGCACTCTCTCCCTGACACTCACACTGGGACATAGACTCTGTGTGGCACTCTCTCCCTGACACTCACACTGGGACATAGACTCTGTGGCACTCTCTTCCTGACACTCACACTGGGACATAGACTCTGTGTGGCACTCTCTTCGTGACACTCACACTGGGACAGATTCTGTGTGGCACTCTCTCCCTGACACTCACACTGGGACATAGAATCTGCCTCCGACTCTCTTCCTGACACTCACGCTGGGACATAGACTCTGCCACCCACTGTCTCCTTGACACTCACACTGGGACATAGACTCTGTGTGGCACTTTCTCCCTGACAATCGCGCTGAGACATAGACTCTGAGTGGCACTCTCTCCCTGACACTCACGCTGAGACATAGACTCTGTGTGGCACGCTCTCCCTGACACTCACACTGGGACATAGACTCTGTGTGGCACTCTCCCTGACACTCACACTGGGACATAGACACTGTGTGGCACTCTCTCCCTGAGACTCATACTGGGCTATAGACCCTTTGTGGCAATCTCTCCCTGACACTCACACTGGGACATAGAATCTGCCTCCGGCTCTCTTCCTGACACTCACACTGGGACATCGACTCTGCCACCCACTGTCTCCTTGACACTCACACTGGGACATAGACTCTGTGTGGCACTTTCTCCATGACACTCACACTGGGACATAGAATCTGTGTGGCACTTTCTCCCTGACACTCACGCTGAGACATAGACTCTGTGTGGCACTCTGTCCCTGACATTCACATTGGGACATAGACTCTGCCGCCCACTCTCTCCCTGACACTCACACTGGGACATAGAATCTGTGTGGCACTCTCTCCCTGACAGTCACACTGGGACATAGACTCTGTGTGGCACTCTCTTCCTGACACTCACACTGGGATATAGACTCTGTGTGGCACTCTCTCCCTGACACTCACACTGGGACATAGACTCTGTGCGGCATTCTCCCTGACACTCACACTGGGACATAGACTCTGCGTGGCACTCTCTCTGACACTCACACTGGGACATAGACTCTGCGTGGCACTCTCTCCCTGACACTCACACTGGGACATAGACTCTGTGTGGCACTCTCTCCCTGACACTCACACTGGGACATAGACTCTGTGCGGCATTCTCCCTGACACTCACACTGGGACATAGACTCTGTGGGGCACTCTCTCCCTGACACTCACACTGAGACATAGACTCTGAGGCACTCTCTTCCTGACACTCACACTGGGACAAAGATTCTGTCTGGCACTCTCTTCGTGACACTCACACTGGGACATAGACTCTGCCTCCGACTCTCTTCCTGACACTCACACTTGGACATAGACTCTGTGTGGCACTCTCTCCCTGACACTCACACTGGGACATAGACTCTGCGTGGCACTCTCTCCCTGACACTCACACTGGGACATAGAATCTGTGTGGCACTCTCTCCCTGACACTCACACTGGGACATAGACTCTGTGCGGCTTTCTCCCTGACACTCACACTGGGACATAGACTCTGTGGGGCACTCTCTCCCTGACACTCACACTGAGACATAGACTCTGTGGCACTCTCTCCCTTATACTCACACTGGGACATAGACTCTGTGTGGCACTCTCTCCCTGACACTCACACTGGGACATAGGCTCTGTGGCACTCTCTTCCTGACACTCACAGTGGGACATAGACTCTGTGTGGCACTCTCTTCGTGACACTCACACTGGGACAGACTCTGTGTGGCACTCTCTCCCTGACACACACACTGGGACATAGAATCTGCCTCCGACTCTCTTCCTGACACTCACGCTGGGACATAGACTCTGCCACCCACTGTCTCCTTGACACTCACACTGGGACATAGACTCTGTGTGGCACTTTCTCCCTGACACTCGCGCTGAGACATAGAGTCTGTGCGGCACTCTCTCCCTGACACTCACGCTGAGATATAGACTCTGTGTGGCACGCTCTCCCTGACACTCACACTGGGACATAGAGTCTGTGTGGCACTCTCCCTGACACTCACACTGGGACATAGAGTTTGTGTGGCACTCTCTCCCTGACACTCACACTGGGATATAGACTCTGTGTGGCACTCTCTCCCTGACACTCACACTGGGACATAGAATCTGTGTGGCACTCTCTCCCTGACACTCACACTGGGACATAGACTCTGTGTGGCACTCTCTCCCTGACACTCACACTGGGACATAGACTCTGTGTGGCACTCTCTCCCTGACAATCACACTGGGATATAGACTCTGTGTGGCACTCTCTCCCTGACACTCACACTGGGACATAGACTCTCTGAGGCACTCTCTCCCTGAAACGCACACTGCGACATAGACTCTGTGTGGCACTCTCTTCCTGACACTGATACTGGGACATAGACTCTGTGTGGCACTCTCTCCCTGACACTCACACTGGCAAATAGACTATGCCTCCGACTCTCTTCCTGACACTCAAAGTGGGATATAGACTCTGCCACCCACTCTCTCCTTGACACTCACCCTGGGACATAGACTCTGTGTTGCACTCTCTTCCTGACACTCACACTGAGACATAGACACTGTGTGGCACTCTCTCCCTGACACTCATACAGGGATATAGACCCTGTGTGGCACTCTCTCCCTGACACTCACACTCGGACATAGACTCTGCCTCCGGCTCTCTTCCTGACTCTCACACTGGGACATAGGCTCTGTGAGGCACTTTCTCCCTGACACTCACGCTGAGACATAGACTCTGTGTGGCACTCTCTCCCTGACACTCATACTGCGACATAGACTCTGTGTGGCACTCTCTCCCTGACACTCACACTGGGACATAGACTCTGTGTGGCACTCTCTCCCTGACACTCACACTGGGACATAGTCTCTGTGGCACTCTCTTCCTGACACTCACAGTGGGACATAGACTCTGTGTGGCACTCTCTTCGTGACACTCACACTGGGACAGACTCTGTGTGGCACTCTCTCCCTGACACTCACACTGGGACATAGGCTCTGCCTCCGACTCTCTTCCTGACACTCAAACTGGGACATAGACTCTGCCACCCACTCTCTCCTTGACACTCACACTGGGACATAGAATCTGTGTGGCACTTTCTCCCTGACACTGACGCTGAGACATAGAATCTGTCTGGCACTCTCTCCCTGACACTCACACTGGGACATAGACTCTGTGGCACTCTCTTCGTGACACTCACACTGGGAGATAGAATCTGCCTCCGACTCTCTTCCTGACACTCACGCTGGGACATAGACTCTGTGTGGCACTCTCTCCTTGACACTCACACTGGGACATAGACACTGTGTGGCACTTTCTCTCTGACACTCACGCTGAGACATAGACTCTGTGTGGCACTCTCTCCCTGACTCTCACACTGGGACATAGACTCTGCCGCCCACTCTCTCCCTGACACTCACACTGGGACATAGACTCTGTGTGGCACTCTCTTCCTGACACTCACACTGGGATATAGACTCTGTGTGGCACTCTCTCCCTGACACTCACAAAGGGACATAGACTCTGTGCGGCATTCTCCCTGACACTCACACTGGGACATAGACTCTGTGTGGCACTCTCTCCCTGACACTCACACTGGGACATAGACTCTGTGTGGCACTCTCTCCCTGACACTCACACTGGGACATAGACTCTGTGCGGCATTCTCCCTGACACTCACACTGGGACATAGACTATGTGTGGCACTCTCTCCCTGACACTCACACTGAGACATAGACTCTGTGGCACTCTCTTCCTGACACTCACACTGGGACATAGATTCTGTGTGGCACTCTCTTCGTGACACTCACACTGGGACATAGACTCTGCCTCCGACTCTCTTCCTGACACTCACACTGGGACATAGACTCTGGCACCCACTGTCTCCTTGACACTCACACTGGGACATAGAATCTGTGTGGCACTTTCTCCCTGACACTCACGCTGAGACATAGACTCTGTGTGGCACTCTCTCCCTGACACTCACGCTGAGACATAGACTCTGTGTGGCACTCTCTCCCTGACATTCACACTGGGACATAACTCTGCCGCCCACTCTCTCCCTGACACTCACACTGGGACATAGACTCTGTGTGGCACTCTCTCCCTGACACTCACCCTGGGACATGGACTCTCTGTGGCAGTCTCTTCCTGACACTCACACTGGGATATAGACTCTGTGTGGCACTCTCTCCCTGACACTCACACTGGGACATAGACTCTGTGCGGCATTCTCCCTGACACTCACACTGGGACATAGACTCTGTGTGGCACTCTCTCCCTGACACTCACACTGGGACATAGACTCTGTGTGGCACTCTCTCCCTGACACTCACACTGGGACATAGACTCTGTGCGGCATTCTCCCTGACACTCACACTAGGACATAGACTCTGTGTGGCACTCGCTCCCTGACACTCACACTGAGACATAGACTCTGTGGCACTCTCTTCCTGACACTCACACTGGGACATAGATTCTGTGTGGCCCTCTATCCCTGACACTCACACTGGGACATGGACTCTGCCTCCGACTCTCTTCCTGACACTCACGCTGGGACATAGACTCTGTGTGGCAATCTCTCCCTGACACTCAAAATGGGACATAGACTCTGCCACCTACTCTCTCCTTGACACTCACACTGGGACATAGACACTGTGTGGCACTCTCTCCCTGACACTCACGCTGAGACATAGACTCTGTTTGGCACTCTCTCCCTGACACTCACACTGGGACATAGACTCTATGTGGCACTCTCTCCCTGACACTCACACTGGGACATAGACTCTGTGTGGCATTCTCCCTGACACTCACACTGGGACATAGAGTCTGTGTGGCACTCTCTCCCTGACACGCACAGTGGGACATAGACTCTGCCACCCACTCTCTCCCTGACATTCACACTGGAACATAGACTCTGTGTGGCACTCTCTCCCTGACACTCACACTGAGACATAGACTCTGTGGCACTCTCTTCCTGACACTCACACTGGGACATAGATTCTGTGTGGCACTCTCTTCGTGACACTCACACTGGGACATAGACTCTGCCTCCGACTCTCTTCCTGACACTCACACTGGGACATAGACTCTGCCACCCACTGTCTCCTTGACACTCACACTGGGACATAGAATCTGTGTGGCACTTTCTCTCTGACACTCACGCTGAGACATAGACTCTGTGTGGCACTCTCTCCCTGACACTCACGCTGAGACATAGAATCTGTGTGGCACTCTCTCCCTGACATTCACACTGGGACATAGACTCTGCCGCCCACTCTCTCCCTGACACTCACACTGGGACATAGACTCTGTGTGGCACTCTCTCCCTGACACTCACCCTGGGACATAGACTCTCTGTGGCAGTCTCTTCCTGACACTCACACTGGGATATAGACTCTGTGTGGCACTCTCTCCCTGACACTCACACTGGGACATAGACTCTGTGCGGCATTCTCCCTGACACTCACACTGGGACATAGACTCTGTGTGGCACTCTCTCCCTGACACTCACACTGGGACATAGACTCTGTGTGGCACTCTCTCCCTGACACTCACACTGAGACATAGACTCTGTGGCACTCTCTTCCTGACACTCACACTGGGACATAGATTCTGTGTGGCACTCTCTCCCTGACACTCACACTGGGACATGGACTCTGCCTCCGACTCTCTTCCTGACACTCACGCTGGGACATAGACTCTGTGTCGCAATCTCTCCCTGACACTCAAACTGGGACATGGACTCTGCCACCTACTCTCTCCTTGACACTCACACTGGGACATAGACACTGTGTGGCACTCTCTCCCTGACACTCACGCTGAGACATAGACTCTGTTTGGCACTCTCTCCCTGACACTCACACTGGGACATAGACTCTATGTGGCACTCTCTCCCTGACACTCACACTGGGACATAGACTCTGTGTGGCATTCTCCCTGACACTCACAATGGGACATAGAGTCTGTGTGGCACTCTCTCCCTGACACTCACAGTGGGACATAGACTCTGCCACCCACTCTCTCCCTGACATTCACACTGGGACATTGACTCTGTGTGGCACTCTCTCCCTGAAACTCACACTGGGACATAGACTCTGTGTGGCACTCTCTTCCTGACACTGATACTGGGACATAGACTCTGTGTGGCACTCTCTCCCTGACACTCACACTGCGACATAGACTCTGTGTGGCACTCTCTCCCTGACACTCACACTGGGACATAGACTCTGTGTGGCACTCTCTCCCTGACAATCACACTGGGACATAGATTCTGTGGCACTCTCTCCCTGACACTCACACTGGGACATAGACTCTGTGTGGCACTCTCTCCCTGAAACTCACACTGGGACATAGACTCTGTGTGGCACTCTCTCCCTGACACTCACACTGGCACATAGACTATGCCTCCGACTCTCTTCCTGACACTCAAACTGGGATATAGACTCTGCCACCCACTCTCTCCTTGACACTCACCCTGGGACATAGACTCTGTGTTGCACTCTCTTCCTGACACTCACACTGGGACATAGACACTGTGTGGCACTCTCTCCCTGACTCTCACACTGGGACAGAGACTCTGCCTCCGGCTCTCTTCCTGACACTCACACTGGGACATAGAATCTGTGTGGCACTTTCTCCCTGACACTCACGCTGAGACATAGACTCTGTGTGGCACTCTCTCCCTGACACTCATACTGCGACATAGACTCTGTGTGGCACTCTCTCCCTGACACTCACACTGGGACATAGACTCTGTGTGGCACTCTCTCCCTGACACTCACACTGGGACATAGACTCTGTGGCATTCTCTTCCTGACACTCACACTGGGACATAGACTCTGTGTGGCACTCTCTTCGTTACACTCACACTGGGACAGACTCTGTGTGGCACTCTCTCCCTGACACTCACACTGGGACATAGACTCTGCCTCCGACTCTCTTCCTGACACTCACACTGGGACATAGACTCTGCCACCCACTCTCTCCTTGACACTCACACTGGGACATAGAATCTGTGTGGCACTTTCTCCCTGACACTGACGCTGAGTCATAGAATCTGTGTGGCACTCTCTCCCTGACACTCACACTGGGACATAGACTCTGTGGCACTCTCTTCGTGACACTCACACTGGGACATAGACTCTGTGTGGCACTCTCTCCCTGACACTCACACTGGGACATAGACTCTGTGCGGCATTCTCCCTGACACTCACACTGGGACATAGACTCTGTGTGGCACTCTCTCCCTGACACTCACACTGGGACATAGACTCTGTGTGGCACTCTCTCCCTGACACTCACACTGGGACATAGACGCTGTGCGGCATTCTCCCTTACACTCACAAAGGGACATAGACTCTGTGCGGCACTCTCTCCCTGACACTCACACTGAGACATAGACTCTGTGGCACTCTCTTCCTGACACTCACACTGGGACATAGATTCTGTGTGGCACTCTCTTCGTGCCACTCACACTGGGACATAGACTCTGCCTCCGACTCTCTTCCTGACACTCACACTGGGACATAGACTCTGGCACCCACTGTCTCCTTGACACTCACACTGGGACATAGACTCTGTGTGGCACTTTCTCCCTGACACTCACGCTGAGACATAGACTCTGTGTGGCAGTCTCTCCCTGACACTCACGCTGAGACAAAGACTCTGTGTGGCACTCTCTCCCTGACATTCACACTGGGACATAGACTCTGCCGCCCACTCTCTCCCTGACACTCACACTGGGACATTGACTCTGTGTGGCACTCTCTCCCTGACACTCACACTGGGACATAGACTCTCTGTGGCACTCTCTTCCTGACACTCACACTGGGATATAGACTCTGTGTGGCACTCTCTCCCTGACACTCACACTGGGACATAGACTCTGTGCGGCATTCTCCCTGACACTCACACTGGGACATAGACTCTGTGTGGCACTCTGTCCCTGACACTCACACTGGGACATAGACTCTGTGTGGCACTCTCTCCCTGACACTCACACTGGGACATAGACTCTGTGCGGCATTCTCCCTGAAACTCACACTGGGACATAGACTCTCTGTGGCACTCTCTCCCTGACACTCACACTGAAACATGGACTCTGTGGCACTCTCTTCCTGACACTCACACTGGGACATAGATTCTGTGTGGCACTCTCTCCCTGACAGTCACACTGGGACATAGACTCTGCCTCCGACTCTCTTCCTGACACTCACGCTGGGACATAGAATCTGTGTGGCAATCTCTCCCTGACACTCACACTGGGACATAGACTCTGCCACCTACTCTCTCCTTGACACTCACACTGGGACATAGACACTGTGTGGAACTCTCTCCCTGACACTCACGCTGAGACATAGATTCTGTTTGGCACTCTCTCCCTGACACTCACACTGGGACATAGACTCTGTGTGGCATTCTCCCTGACACTCACACTGGGACATAGAGTCTGTGTGGCACTCTCTCCCTGACACTCACACTGGGACATAGACTCTGCCACCCTCTCTCTCACTGACATTCACACTGGGACATAGAATCTGTGTGGCACTCTCTCCCTGAAACTCACACTGGGACATAGACTCTGTGTGGCACTCTCTTCCTGACACTGATACTGGGACATAGACTCTGTGTGGCACTCTCTCCCTGACACTCACACTGAGACATCCACTCTGTGGCACTCTCTTCCAGACACTCACACTGGGACATAGATTCTGTGTGGCACTCTCTCCCTGACACTCACACTGGGACATAGACTCTGCCTCCGACTCTCTTCCTGACACTCACGCTGGGACATAGACTCTGTGTGGCAATCTCTCCCTGACACTCAAACTGGGACATAGACTCTGCCACCTACTCTCTCCTTGACACTCACACTGGGACATAGACTCTGTGTGGCACTCTCTTCCTGACACTCACACTGGGACATAGACTCTGTGTGGCACTCTCTCCCTGACAATCACACTGGGACATAGACTCTGTGGCACTCTCTTCCTGACACTCACACTGGGACATAGACTCTGTGTGGCACTCTCTCCCTGAAACTCACACTGGGACATAGACTCTGTGTGGCACTCTCTTCCTGACACTCACACTGGGACATAGACTCTGTGTGGCACTCTCTCCCTGACACTCACACTGGCACATAGACTATGCCTCCGACTCTCTTCCTGACACTCAAACTGGGACATAGACTCTGCCACCTACTCTCTCCTTGACACTCACACTGGGACATAGACACTGTGTGGCACTCTCTCCCTGACACTCACGCTGAGACATAGACTCTGTTTGGCACTCTCTCCCTGACACTCACACTGGGACATAGACTCTGTGTGGCACTCTCTCCCTGACACTCACACTGGGACATAGACTCTGTGTGGCATTCTCCCTGACACTCACACTGGGACATAGAGTCTTTGTGGCAATTTCTCCCTGACACTCACACTGGGACATAGACTCTGCCACCCACTCTCTCCCTGACATTCACGCTGGGACATAGACTCTGTGTGGCACTCTCTCCCTGAAACTCACACTGGGACATAGACTCTGTGTGGCACTCTCTTCCTGACACTGATACTGGGACATAGACTCTGTGTGGCACTCTCTTCCTGACACTCACACTGGGACATAGACTCTGTGTGGCACTCTCTCCCTGACACTCACACTGGGACATAGACTCTGTGTGGCACTCTCTCCCTGACAATCACACTGGGACATAGACTCTGTGGCACTCTCTTCCTGACACTCACACTGGGACATAGACTCTGTGTGGCACTCTCTCCCTGAAACTCACACTGGGACATAGACTCTATGTGGCACTCTCTTCCTGACACTCACACTGGGACATAGACTCTGTGTGGCACTCTCTCCCTGACACTCACACTGGCACATAGACTATGCCTCCGACTCTCTTCCTGACACTCAAACTGGGATATAGACTCTGCCACCCACTCTCTCCTTGACACTCACCCTGGGACATAGACTCTGTGTTGCACTCTCTTCCTGACACTCACACTGGGACATAGACACTGTGTGGCCCTCTCTCCCTGACACTCATACTGGGATATAGACCCTGTGTGGCACTCTCTCCCTGAGACTCACACTGGGACATAGACTGTGCCTCCGGCTCTCTTCCTGACACTCACACTGGGACATAGACTCTGTGTGGCACTTTCTCCCTGACACTCACGCTGAGACATAGACTCTGTGTGGCACTCTCTCCCTGACACTCATACTGCGACATAGACTCTGTGTGGCACTCTCTCCCTGACACTCACTCTGGGACATAGACTCTGTGTGGCACTCTCTCCCTGACACTCACACTGGGACATAGACTCTATGGCACTCTCTTCCTGAAACTCACACTGGGACATAGACTCTGTGTGGCACTCTCTTCGTGACACTCACACTGGGACAGACTCTGTGTGGCACTCTCTCCCTGACACTCACACTGGGACATAGACTCTGCCTCCGACTCTCTTCCTGACACTCACACTGGGACATAGACTCTGCCACCCACTCTCTCCTTGACACTCACACGTGGGACATAGAATCTGTGTGGCACTTTCTCCCTGACACTGACGCTGAGTCATAGAATCTGTGTGGCACTCTCTCCCTGACACTCACTCTGGGACATAGACTCTGTGGCACTCTCTTCGTGACACTCACACTGGGACATAGAATCTGCCTCCGACTCTCTTCCTGACACTCACGCTGGGACATAGACTCTGTGTGGCACTCTCTCCTTGACACTCACACTGGGACATAGACACTGTGTGGCACTTTCTCTCTGACACTCACGCTGAGACAATGACTCTGTGTGGCACTCTCTCCCTGACATTCACACTGGGACATAGACTCTGCCGCCCACTCCCTCCCTGACACTCACACTGGGACATAGACTCTGTGTGGCACTCTCTTCCTGACACTCACACTGGGATATAGACTCTGTGTGGCACTCTCTCCCTGACACTCACACTGGGTCATAGACTCTGTGCGGCATTCTCCCTGACACTCACACTGGGACATAGACTCTGTGTGGAACTCTCTCCCTGACACTCACACTGGGACATAGACTCTGTGTGGCAATCTCTCCCTGACACTCACACTGGGACATAGACTCTGTGCGGCATTCTCCCTGACACTCACACTGGGACATAGACTCTGTGCGGCACTCTCTCCCTGACACACACACTGAGACATAGACTCTGTGGCACTCTCTTCCTGACACTCACACTGGGACATAGATTCTGTGTGGCACTCTCTTCGTGACACTCACACTGGGACATAGACTCTGCCTCCGACTCTCTTCCTGACACTCACACTGGGACATAGACTCTGGCACCCACTGTCTCCTTGACACTCACACTGGGACATAGACTCTGTGTGGCACTTTCTCCCTGACACTCACGCTGTGACATAGACTCTGTGTGGCACTCTCTCCCTGACACTCACGCTGAGACATAGACTCTGTGTGGCACTCTCTCCCTGAAATTCACACTGGGACATAGACTCTGCCGCCCACTCTCTCCCTGACACTCACACTGGGACATAGACTCTGTGTGGCACTCTCTCCCTGACACTCACACTGGGACATAGACTCTCTGTGGCACTCTCTTCCTGACACTCACACTGGGATATAGACTCTGTGTGGCACTCTCTCCTTGACACTCACACTGGGACATAGACACTGTGTGGCACTCTCTCCCTGACATTCACACTGGGACATAGACTCTGCCGCCCACTCTCTCCCTGACACTCACACTGGGACATAGACTCTGTGTGGCACTCTCTTCCTGACACTCACACTGGGATATAGACTCTGTGTGGCACTCTCTCCCTGACACTCACACTGGGACATAGACTCTGTGCGGCATTCTCCCTGACACTCACACTGGGACATAGACTCTGTGTGGCACTCTCTCCCTGACACTCACACTGGGACATAGACTCTGTGTGGCATTCTCTCCCTGACACTCACACTGGGACATAGACTCTGTGCGGCATTCTCCCTGACACTCACACTGGGACATAGACTCTGTGCGGCACTCTCTCCCTGACACTCACACTGAGAGATAGACTCTGTGGCACTCTCTTCCTGACACTCACACTGGGACATAGATTCTGTGTGGCACTCTCTTCGTGACACTCACACTGGGACATAGACTCTGGCACCCACTGTCTCCTTGACACTCACACTGGGACATAGACTCTGTGTGGCACTTTCTCCCTGACACTCACGCTGAGACATAGACTCTGTGTGGCACTCTCTCCCTGACACTCACGCTGAGACATAGACTCTGTGTGGCACTCTCTCCCTGACATTCACACTGGGACATAGACTCTGCCGCCCACTCTCTCCCTGACACTCACACTGGGACATAGATTCTGTGTGGCACTCTCTCCCTGACACTCACACTGGGACATAGACTCTCTGTGGCACTCTCTTCCTGACACTCACACTGGGATATAGACTCTGTGTGGCACTCTCTCCCTGACACTCACACTGGGACATAGACTCTGTGCGGCATTCTCCCTGACACTCACACTGGGACATACACTCTGTGTGGCACTCTCTCCCTGACACTCACACTGGGACATAGACTCTGTGTGGCACTCTCTCCCTGACACTCACACTGGGACATAGACTCTGTGCGGCATTCTCCCTGACACTCACACTGGGACATCGACTCTGTGTGGCACTCTCTCCCTGACACTCACACTGGGACATAGATTCTGTGTGGCACTCTCTCCCTGACACTCACACTGGGACATAGACTCTGCCTCCGACTCTCTTCCTGACACTCACGCTGGGACATAGAATCTGTGTGGCAATCTCTCCCTGACACTCACACTGGGACATAGACTCTGCCACCTACTCTCTCCTTGACACTCACACTGGGACATAGACACTGTGTGGAACTCTCTCCCTGACACTCACACTGGGACATAGACTCTGTGTGGCATTCTCCCTGACACTCACACTGGGACATAGAGTCTGTGTGGCACTCTCTCCCTGACACTCACACTGGGACATAGACTCTGCCACCCTCTCTCTCACTGACATTCACACTGGGACATAGACTCTGTGTGGCACTCTCTCCCTGAAACTCACACTGGGACATAGAATCTGTGTGGCACTCTCTTCCTGACACTGATACTGGGACATAGACTCTGTGTGGCACTCTCTCCCTGACACTCACACTGAGACATCCACTCTGTGGCACTCTCTTCCAGACACTCACACTGGGACATAGATTCTGTGTGGCACTCTCTCCCTGACACTCACACTGGGACATAGACTCTGCCTCCGACTCTCTTCCTGACACTCACGCTGGGACATAGACTCTGTGTGGCAATCTCTCCCTGACACTCAAACTGGGACATAGACTCCGCCACCTACTCTCTCCTTGACACTCACACTGGGACATAGACTCTGTGTGGCACTCTCTTCCTGACACTCACACTGGGACATACACTCTGTGTGGCACTCTCTCCCTGACAATCACACTGGGACATAGACTCTGTGGCACTCTCTTCCTGACACTCACACTGGGACATAGACTCTGTGTGGCACTCTCTCCCTGAAACTCACACTGGGACATAGACTCTGTGTGGCACTCTCTTCCTGACACTCACACTGGGACATAGACTCTGTGTGGCACTCTCTCCCTGACACTCACACTGGCACATAGACTATGCCTCCGACTCTCTTCCTGACACTCAAACTGGGACATAGACTCTGCCACCTACTCTCTCCTTGACACTCACACTGGGACATAGACACTGTGTGGCACTCTCTCCCTGACACTCACGCTGAGACATAGACTCTGTTTGGCACTCTCTCCCTGACACTCACACTGGGACATAGACTCTGTGTGGCACTCTCTCCCTGACACTCACACTGGGACATAGACTCTGTGTGGCATTCTCCCTGACACTCACACTGGGACATAGAGTCTGTGTGGCAATCTCTCCCTGACACTCACACTGGGACATAGACTCTGCCACCCACTCTCTCCCTGACATTCACACTGGGACATAGACTCTGTGTGGCACTCTCTCCCTGAAACTCACACTGGGACATAGACACTGTGTGGCACTCTCTTCCTGACACTGATACTGGGACATAGACTCTGTGTGGCACTCTCTTCCTGACACTCACACTGGGACATAGACTCTGTGTGGCACTCTCTCCCTGACACTCACACTGGGACATAGACTCTGTGTGGCACTCTCTCCCTGACAATCACACTGGGACATAGACTCTGTGGCACTCTCTTCCTGACACTCACACTGGGACATAGACTCTGTGTGGCACTCTCTCCCTGAAACTCACACTGGGACATAGACTCTATGTGGCACTCTCTTCCTGACACTCACACTGGGACATAGACTCTGTGTGGCACTCTCTCCCTGACACTCACACTGGCACATAGACTATGCCTCCGACTCTCTTCCTGACACTCAAACTGGGATATAGACTCTGCCACCCACTCTCTCCTTGACACTCACCCTGGGACATAGACTCTGTGTTGCACTCTCTTCCTGACACTCACACTGGGACATAGACACTGTGTGGCCCTCTCTCCCTGACACTCATACTGGGATATAGACCCTGTGTGGCACTCTCTCCCTGACACTCACACTGGGACATAGACTGTGCCTCCGGCTCTCTTCCTGACACTCACACTGGGACATAGACTCTGTGTGGCACTTTCTCCCTGACACTCACGCTGAGACATAGACTCTGTGTGGCACTCTCTCCCTGACACTCATACTGCGACATAGACTCTGTGTGGCACTCTCTCCCTGACACTCACTCTGGGACATAGACTCTGTGTGGCACTCTCTCCCTGACACTCACACTGGGACATAGACTCTATGGCACTCTCTTCCTGAAACTCACACTGGGACATAGACTCTGTGTGGCACTCTCTTCGTGACACTCACACTGGGACAGACTCTGTGTGGCACTCTCTCCCTGACACTCACACTGGGACATAGACTCTGCCTCCGACTCTCTTCCTGACACTCACACTGGGACATAGACTCTGCCACCCACTCTCTCCTTGACACTCACACGTGGGACATAGAATCTGTGTGGCACTTTCTCCCTGACACTGACGCTGAGTCATAGAATCTGTGTGGCACTCTCTCCCTGACACTCACTCTGGGACATAGACTCTGTGGCACTCTCTTCGTGACACTCACACTGGGACATGGAATCTGCCTCCGACTCTCTTCCTGACACTCACGCTGGGACATAGACTCTGTGTGGCACTCTCTCCTTGACACTCACACTGGGACATAGACACTGTGTGGCACTTTCTCTCTGACACTCACGCTGAGACAATGACTCTGTGTGGCACTCTCTCCCTGACATTCACACTGGGACATAGACTCTGCCGCCCACTCCCTCCCTGACACTCACACTGGGACATAGACTCTGTGTGGCACTCTCTTCCTGACACTCACACTGGGATATAGACTCTGTGTGGCACTCTCTCCCTGACACTCACACTGGGTCATAGACTCTGTGCGGCATTCTCCCTGACACTCACACTGGGACATAGACTCTGTGTGGAACTCTCTCCCTGACACTCACACTGGGACATAGACTCTGTGTGGCAATCTCTCCCTGACACTCACACTGGGACATAGACTCTGTGCGGCATTCTCCCTGACACTCACACTGGGACATAGACTCTGTGCGGCACTCTCTCCCTGACACACACACTGAGACATAGACTCTGTGGCACTCTCTTCCTGACACTCACACTGGGACATAGATTCTGTGTGGCACTCTCTTCGTGACACTCACACTGGGACATAGACTCTGCCTCCGACTCTCTTCCTGACACTCACACTGGGACATAGACTCTGGCACCCACTGTCTCCTTGACACTCACACTGGGACATAGACTCTGTGTGGCACTTTCTCCCTGACACTCACGCTGTGACATAGACTCTGTGTGGCACTCTCTCCCTGACACTCACGCTGAGACATAGACTCTGTGTGGCACTCTCTCCCTGAAATTCACACTGGGACATAGACTCTGCCGCCCACTCTCTCCCTGACACTCACACTGGGACATAGACTCTGTGTGGCACTCTCTCCCTGACACTCACACTGGGACATAGACTCTCTGTGGCACTCTCTTCCTGACACTCACACTGGGATATAGACTCTGTGTGGCACTCTCTCCTTGACACTCACACTGGGACATAGACACTGTGTGGCACTCTCTCCCTGACATTCACACTGGGACATAGACTCTGCCGCCCACTCTCTCCCTGACACTCACACTGGGACATAGACTCTGTGTGGCACTCTCTTCCTGACACTCACACTGGGATATAGACTCTGTGTGGCACTCTCTCCCTGACACTCACACTGGGACATAGACTCTGTGCGGCATTCTCCCTGACACTCACACTGGGACATAGACTCTGTGTGGCACTCTCTCCCTGACACTCACACTGGGACATAGACTCTGTGTGGCATTCTCTCCCTGACACTCACACTGGGACATAGACTCTGTGCGGCATTCTCCCTGACACTCACACTGGGACATAGACTCTGTGCGGCACTCTCTCCCTGACACTCACACTGAGAGATAGACTCTGTGGCACTCTCTTCCTGACACTCACACTGGGACATAGATTCTGTGTGGCACTCTCTTCGTGACACTCACACTGGGACATAGACTCTGGCACCCACTGTCTCCTTGACACTCACACTGGGACATAGACTCTGTGTGGCACTTTCTCCCTGACACTCACGCTGAGACATAGACTCTGTGTGGCACTCTCTCCCTGACACTCACGCTGAGACATAGACTCTGTGTGGCACTCTCTCCCTGACATTCACACTGGGACATAGACTCTGCCGCCCACTCTCTCCCTGACACTCACACTGGGACATAGATTCTGTGTGGCACTCTCTCCCTGACACTCACACTGGGACATAGACTCTCTGTGGCACTCTCTTCCTGACACTCACACTGGGATATAGACTCTGTGTGGCACTCTCTCCCTGACACTCACACTGGGACATAGACTCTGTGCGGCATTCTCCCTGACACTCACACTGGGACATACACTCTGTGTGGCACTCTCTCCCTGACACTCACACTGGGACATAGACTCTGTGTGGCACTCTCTCCCTGACACTCACACTGGGACATAGACTCTGTGCGGCATTCTCCCTGACACTCACACTGGGACATCGACTCTGTGTGGCACTCTCTCCCTGACACTCACACTGAGACATAGACTCTGTGGCACTCTCTTCCTGACACTCACACTGGGACATAGATTCTGTGTGGCACTCTCTCCCTGACACTCACACTGGGACATAGACTCTGCCTCCGACTCTCTTCCTGACACTCACGCTGGGACATAGAATCTGTGTGGCAATCTCTCCCTGACACTCACACTGGGACATAGACTCTGCCACCTACTCTCTCCTTGACACTCACACTGGGACATAGACACTGTGTGGAACTCTCTCCCTGACACTCACACTGGGACATAGACTCTGTGTGGCATTCTCCCTGACACTCACACTGGGACATAGAGTCTGTGTGGCACTCTCTCCCTGACACTCACACTGGGACATAGACTCTGCCACCCTCTCTCTCACTGACATTCACACTGGGACATAGACTCTGTGTGGCACTCTCTCCCTGAAACTCACACTGGGACATAGAATCTGTGTGGCACTCTCTTCCTGACACTGATACTGGGACATAGACTCTGTGTGGCACTCTCTCCCTGACACTCACACTGAGACATCCACTCTGTGGCACTCTCTTCCAGACACTCACACTGGGACATAGATTCTGTGTGGCACTCTCTCCCTGACACTCACACTGGGACATAGACTCTGCCTCCGACTCTCTTCCTGACACTCACGCTGGGACATAGACTCTGTGTGGCAATCTCTCCCTGACACTCAAACTGGGACATAGACTCCGCCACCTACTCTCTCCTTGACACTCACACTGGGACATAGACTCTGTGTGGCACTCTCTTCCTGACACTCACACTGGGACATACACTCTGTGTGGCACTCTCTCCCTGACAATCACACTGGGACATAGACTCTGTGGCACTCTCTTCCTGACACTCACACTGGGACATAGACTCTGTGTGGCACTCTCTCCCTGAAACTCACACTGGGACATAGACTCTGTGTGGCACTCTCTTCCTGACACTCACACTGGGACATAGACTCTGTGTGGCACTCTCTCCCTGACACTCACACTGGCACATAGACTATGCCTCCGACTCTCTTCCTGACACTCAAACTGGGACATAGACTCTGCCACCTACTCTCTCCTTGACACTCACACTGGGACATAGACACTGTGTGGCACTCTCTCCCTGACACTCACGCTGAGACATAGACTCTGTTTGGCACTCTCTCCCTGACACTCACACTGGGACATAGACTCTGTGTGGCACTCTCTCCCTGACACTCACACTGGGACATAGACTCTGTGTGGCATTCTCCCTGACACTCACACTGGGACATAGAGTCTGTGTGGCAATCTCTCCCTGACACTCACACTGGGACATAGACTCTGCCACCCACTCTCTCCCTGACATTCACACTGGGACATAGACTCTGTGTGGCACTCTCTCCCTGAAACTCACACTGGGACATAGACACTGTGTGGCACTCTCTTCCTGACACTGATACTGGGACATAGACTCTGTGTGGCACTCTCTTCCTGACACTCACACTGGGACATAGACTCTGTGTGGCACTCTCTCCCTGACACTCACACTGGGACATAGACTCTGTGTGGCACTCTCTCCCTGACAATCACACTGGGACATAGACTCTGTGGCACTCTCTTCCTGACACTCACACTGGGACATAGACTCTGTGTGGCACTCTCTCCCTGAAACTCACACTGGGACATAGACTCTATGTGGCACTCTCTTCCTGACACTCACACTGGGACATAGACTCTGTGTGGCACTCTCTCCCTGACACTCACACTGGCACATAGACTATGCCTCCGACTCTCTTCCTGACACTCAAACTGGGATATAGACTCTGCCACCCACTCTCTCCTTGACACTCACCCTGGGACATAGACTCTGTGTTGCACTCTCTTCCTGACACTCACACTGGGACATAGACACTGTGTGGCCCTCTCTCCCTGACACTCATACTGGGATATAGACCCTGTGTGGCACTCTCTCCCTGACACTCACACTGGGACATAGACTGTGCCTCCGGCTCTCTTCCTGACACTCACACTGGGACATAGACTCTGTGTGGCACTTTCTCCCTGACACTCACGCTGAGACATAGACTCTGTGTGGCACTCTCTCCCTGACACTCATACTGCGACATAGACTCTGTGTGGCACTCTCTCCCTGACACTCACTCTGGGACATAGACTCTGTGTGGCACTCTCTCCCTGACACTCACACTGGGACATAGACTCTATGGCACTCTCTTCCTGAAACTCACACTGGGACATAGACTCTGTGTGGCACTCTCTTCGTGACACTCACACTGGGACAGACTCTGTGTGGCACTCTCTCCCTGACACTCACACTGGGACATAGACTCTGCCTCCGACTCTCTTCCTGACACTCACACTGGGACATAGACTCTGCCACCCACTCTCTCCTTGACACTCACACGTGGGACATAGAATCTGTGTGGCACTTTCTCCCTGACACTGACGCTGAGTCATAGAATCTGTGTGGCACTCTCTCCCTGACACTCACTCTGGGACATAGACTCTGTGGCACTCTCTTCGTGACACTCACACTGGGACATGGAATCTGCCTCCGACTCTCTTCCTGACACTCACGCTGGGACATAGACTCTGTGTGGCACTCTCTCCTTGACACTCACACTGGGACATAGACACTGTGTGGCACTTTCTCTCTGACACTCACGCTGAGACAATGACTCTGTGTGGCACTCTCTCCCTGACATTCACACTGGGACATAGACTCTGCCGCCCACTCCCTCCCTGACACTCACACTGGGACATAGACTCTGTGTGGCACTCTCTTCCTGACACTCACACTGGGATATAGACTCTGTGTGGCACTCTCTCCCTGACACTCACACTGGGTCATAGACTCTGTGCGGCATTCTCCCTGACACTCACACTGGGACATAGAGTCTGTGTGGAACTCTCTCCCTGACACTCACACTGGGACATAGACTCTGTGTGGCAATCTCTCCCTGACACTCACACTGGGACATAGACTCTGTGCGGCATTCTCCCTGACACTCACACTGGGACATAGACTCTGTGCGGCACTCTCTCCCTGACACACACACTGAGACATAGACTCTGTGGCACTCTCTTCCTGACACTCACACTGGGACATAGATTCTGTGTGGCACTCTCTTCGTGACACTCACACTGGGACATAGACTCTGCCTCCGACTCTCTTCCTGACACTCACACTGGGACATAGACTCTGGCACCCACTGTCTCCTTGACACTCACACTGGGACATAGACTCTGTGTGGCACTTTCTCCCTGACACTCACGCTGAGACATAGACTCTCTGTGGCACTCTCTCCCTGACACTCACGCTGAGACATAGACTCTGTGTGGCACTCTCTCCCTGAAATTCACACTGGGACATAGACTCTGCCGCCCACTCTCTCCCTGACACTCACACTGGGACATAGACTCTGTGTGGCACTCTCTCCCTGACACTCACACTGGGACATAGACTCTCTGTGGCACTCTCTTCCTGACACTCACACTGGGATATAGACTCTGTGTGGCACTCTCTCCTTGACACTCACACTGGGACATAGACACTGTGTGGCACTCTCTCCCTGACATTCACACTGGGACATAGACTCTGCCGCCCACTCTCTCCCTGACACTCACACTGGGACATAGACTCTGTGTGGCACTCTCTTCCTGACACTCACACTGGGATATAGACTCTGTGTGGCACTCTCTCCCTGACACTCACACTGGGACATAGACTCTGTGCGGCATTCTCCCTGACACTCACACTGGGACATAGACTCTGTGTGGCACTCTCTCCCTGACACTCACACTGGGACATAGACTCTGTGTGGCATTCTCTCCCTGACACTCACACTGGGACATAGACTCTGTGCGGCATTCTCCCTGACACTCACACTGGGACATAGACTCTGTGCGGCACTCTCTCCCTGACACTCACACTGAGAGATAGACTCTGTGGCACTCTCTTCCTGACACTCACACTGGGACATAGATTCTGTGTGGCACTCTCTTCGTGACACTCACACTGGGACATAGACTCTGGCACCCACTGTCTCCTTGACACTCACACTGGGACATAGACTCTGTGTGGCACTTTCTCCCTGACACTCACGCTGAGACATAGACTCTGTGTGGCACTCTCTCCCTGACACTCACGCTGAGACATAGACTCTGTGTGGCACTCTCTCCCTGACATTCACACTGGGACATAGACTCTGCCGCCCACTCTCTCCCTGACACTCACACTGGGACATAGATTCTGTGTGGCACTCTCTCCCTGACACTCACACTGGGACATAGACTCTCTGTGGCACTCTCTTCCTGACACTCACACTGGGATATAGACTCTGTGTGGCACTCTCTCCCTGACACTCACACTGGGACATAGACTCTGTGCGGCATTCTCCCTGACACTCACACTGGGACATACACTCTGTGTGGCACTCTCTCCCTGACACTCACACTGGGACATAGACTCTGTGTGGCACTCTCTCCCTGACACTCACACTGGGACATAGACTCTGTGCGGCATTCTCCCTGACACTCACACTGGGACATCGACTCTGTGTGGCACTCTCTCCCTGACACTCACACTGAGACATAGACTCTGTGGCACTCTCTTCCTGACACTCACACTGGGACATAGATTCTGTGTGGCACTCTCTCCCTGACACTCACACTGGGACATAGACTCTGCCTCCGACTCTCTTCCTGACACTCACGCTGGGACATAGACTCTGTGTGGCAATCTCTCCCTGACACTCAAACTGGGACATAGACTCTGCCACCTACTCTCTCCTTGACACTCACACTGGGACATAGACACTGTGTGGCACTCTCTCCCTGACACTCACGCTGAGACATAGACTCTGTGTGGCATTCTCCCTGACACTCACACTGGGACATAGAGTCTGTGTGGCACTCTCTCCCTGACACTCACACTGGGACATAGACTCTGCCACCCACTCTCTCCCTGACATTCACACTGGGACATAGACTCTGTGTGGCACTCTCTCCCTGACACTCACACTGGGACATAGACTCTGTGTGGCACTCTCTTCCTGACACTCACACTGGGATATAGACTCTGTGTGGCACTCTCTCCCTGACACTCACACTGGGTCATAGACTCTGTGCGGCATTCTCCCTGACACTCACACTGGGACATAGACTCTGTGTGGAACTCTCTCCCTGACACTCACACTGGGACATAGACTCTGTGTGGCAATCTCTCCCTGACACTCACACTGGGACATAGACTCTGTGCGGCATTCTCCCTGACACTCACACTGGGACATAGACTCTGTGCGGCACTCTCTCCCTGACACTCACACTGAGACATAGACTCTGTGGCACTCTCTTCCTGACACTCACACTGGGACATAGATTCTGTGTGGCACTCTCTTCGTGACACTCACACTGGGACATAGACTCTGCCTCCGACTCTCTTCCTGACACTCACACTGGGACATAGACTCTGGCACCCACTGTCTCCTTGACACTCACACTGGGACATAGACTCTGTGTGGCACTTTCTCCCTGACACTCACGCTGAGACATAGACTCTGTGTGGCACTCTCTCCCTGACACTCACGCTGAGACATAGACTCTGTGTGGCACTCTCTCCCTGAAATTCACACTGGGAAATAGACTCTGCCGCCCACTCTCTCCCTGACACTCACACTGGGACATAGACTCTGTGTGGCACTCTCTCCCTGACACTCACACTGGGACATAGACTCTCTGTGGCACTCTCTTCCTGACACTCACACTGGGATATAGACTCTGTGTGGAACTCTCTCCTTGACACTCACACTGGGACATAGACACTGTGTGGCACTCTCTCCCTGACATTCACACTGGGACATAGACTCTGCCGCCCACTCTCTCCCTGACACTCACACTGGGACATAGACTCTGTGTGGCACTCTCTTCCTGACACTCACACTGGGATATAGACACTGTGTGGCACTCTCTCCCTGACACTCACACTGGGACATAGACTCTGTGCGGCATTCTCCCTGACACTCACACTGGGACATAGACTCTGTGTGGCACTCTCTCCCTGACACTCACACTGGGACATAGACTCTGTGTGGCATTCTCTCCCTGACACTCACACTGGGACATAGACTCTGTGCGGCATTCTCCCTGACACTCACACTGGGACATAGACTCTGTGCGGCACTCTCTCCCTGACACTCACACTGAGAGATAGACTCTGTGGCACTCTCTTCCTGACACTCACACTGGGACATAGATTCTGTGTGGCACTCTCTTCGTGACACTCACACTGGGACATAGACTCTGGCACCCACTGTCTCCTTGACACTCACACTGGGACATAGACTCTGTGTGGCACTTTCTCCCTGACACTCACGCTGAGACATAGACTCTGTGTGGCACTCTCTCCCTGACACTCACGCTGAGACATAGACTCTGTGTGGCACTCTCTCCCTGACATTCACACTGGGACATAGACTCTGCCGCCCACTCTCTCCCTGACACTCACACTGGGACATAGACTCTGTGTGGCACTCTCTCCCTGACACTCACACTGGGACATAGACTCTCTGTGGCACTCTCTTCCTGACACTCACACTGGGATATAGACTCTGTGTGGCACTCTCTCCCTGACACTCACACTGGGACATAGACTCTGTGCGGCATTCTCCCTGACACTCACACTGGGACATACACTCTGTGTGGCACTCTCTCCCTGACACTCACACTGGGACATAGACTCTGTGTGGCACTCTCTCCCTGACACTCACACTGGGACATAGACTCTGTGCGGCATTCTCCCTGACACTCACACTGGGACATCGACTCTGTGTGGCACTCTCTCCCTGACACTCACACTGAGACATAGACTCTGTGGCACTCTCTTCCTGACACTCACACTGGGACATAGATTCTGTGTGGCACTCTCTCCCTGACACTCACACTGGGACATAGACTCTGCCTCCGACTCTCTTCCTGACACTCACGCTGGGACATAGACTCTGTGTGGCAATCTCTCCCTGACACTCAAACTGGGACATAGACTCTGCCACCTACTCTCTCCTTGACACTCACACTGGGACATAGACACTGTGTGGCAATCTCTCCCTGACACTCACGCTGAGACATAGACTCTGTTTGGCACTCTCTCCCTGACACTCAGACTGGGACATAGACTCTGTGTGGCATTCTCCCTGACACTCACACTGGGACATAGAGTCTGTGTGGCACTCTCTCCCTGACACTCACACTGGGACATAGACTCTGCCACCCACTCTCTCCCTGACATTCACACTGGGACATAGACTCTGTGTGGCACACTTTCCCTGAAACTCACACTGGGACATAGACTCTGTGTGGCACTCTCTTCCTGAGACTGATACTGGGACATAGACTCTGTGTGGCACTCTCTCCCTGACACTCACACTGGGACATAGACTCTGTGTGGCACTCTCTCCCTGACACTCACACTGGGACATAGACTCTGTGTGGCACTCTCTCCCTGACAATCACACTGGGACATAGACTCTGTGGCACTCTCTTCCTGACACTCACACTGGGACACAGACTCTGTGTGGCACTCTCTTCGTGACACTCACACTGGCACATAGACTATGCCTCCGACTCTCTTCCTGACACTCAAACTGGGATATAGACTCTGCCACCCACTCTCTCCGTGACACTCACACTGGGACATAGACACTGTGTGGCACTCTCTCCCTGACACTCATACTGGGATATAGACCCTGTGTGGCACTCTCTCCCTGACACTCACACTGGGACATAGACTCTGCCTCCGGCTCTCTTCCTGAACTCACACTGGGACATAGACTCTGTGTGGCACTTTCTCCCTGACACTCACGCTGAGACATAGACTCTGTGTGGCACTCTCTCCCTGACACTCATACTGTGACATAGACTCTGTGTGGCACTCTCTCCCTGACACTCACACTGGGACATAGACTCTGTGTGGCACTCTCTCCCTGACACTCACACTGGGACATAGACTCTGTGGCACTCTCTTCCTGACACTCACACTGGGACATAGAATCTGTGTGGCACTCTCTTCGTGACACTCACACTGGGACAGACTCTGTGTGGCATTCTCTCCCTGACACTCACACTGGGACATAGACTCTGCCTCCGACTCTCTTCCTGACACTCACACTGGGACATAGACTCTGCCACCCGCTCTCTCCTTGACACTCACACTGGGACATAGACTCTGTGTGGCACTTTCTCCCTGACACTGACGCTGAGACATACACTCTGTGTGGCACTCTCTCCCTGACACTCACACTGGGACATAGACTCTGTGGCACTCTCTTCGTGACACTCACACTGGGACATAGACTCTTCCTCCGACTCTCTTCCTGACAATCACGCTGAGACATAGACTCTGTGTGGCACTTTCTCTCTGACACTCACGCTGAGTCATAGACTCTGTGTGGCACTCTCTCCCTGACATTCACACTGGGACATAGATTCTGCCGCCCACTCTCTCCCTGACACTCACACTGGGACATAGACTCTGTGTGGCACTCTCTCCCTGACACTCACACTGGGACCTAGACTCTGTGTGGCACTCTCTCCGTGACACTCACACTGGGATATAGATTCTGTGTGGCACTCTCTCCCTGACACTCACACTGGGACATCGACTCTGTGCGGCATTCTCCCTGACACTCACACTGGGACATAGACTCTGTGTGGCACTCTCTCCCTGACACTCACACTGGGACATAGACTCTGTGCGGCATTCTCCCTGACACTCACACTGGGACATAGACTCTGTGTGGCACTCTCTCCCTGACACTCACACTGGCACATAGACTATGCCTCCGACTCTCTTCCTGACACTCAAAGTGGGATATAGACTCTGCCACCCACTCTCTCCTTGACACTCACCCTGGGACATAGACTCTTTGTTGCACTCTCTTCCTGACACTCACACTCGGACATAGACACTGTGTGGCACTCTCTCCCTGACACTCATACTGGGATATAGACCCTGTGTGGCACTCTCTCCCTGACACTCACACTGGGACATAGACTCTGCCTCCGGCTCTCTTCCTGTCACTCACACTGGGACATAGACTCTGTGTGGCACTTTCTCCCTGACACTCACGCTGAGACATCGACTCTGTGTGGCACTCTCTCCCTGACCCTCATACTGCGACATAGACTCTGTGTGGCACTCTCTCCCTGACACTCACACTGGGACATAGACTCTGTGTGGCACTTTCTCCCTGACACTCACACTGGGACATAGACTCTGTGGCACTCTCTTCCTGACACTCACACTGGGACATAGACTCTGTGTGGCACTCTCTTCGTGACACTCACACTGGGACAGACTCTGTGTGGCACTCTCTCCCTGACACTCACACTGGGACATAGAATCTGCCTCCGACTCTCTTCCTGACACTCACGCTGGGACATAGACTCTGCCACCCACTGTCTCCTTGACACTCACACTGGGACATAGACTCTGTGTGGCACTTTCTCCCTGACACTCGCGCTGAGACATAGACTCTGTGTGGCACTCTCTCCCTGACACTCACGCTGAGACATAAACTCTGTGTGTCACGCTCTCCCTGACACTCACACTGGGACATAGACTCTGTGTGGCACTCTCCCTGACACTCACACTGGGACATAGAGTCTGTGTGGCACTCTCTTCCTGACACTCACACTGGGACATAGACTCTGTGTGGCACTCTCTTCGTGACACTCACACTGGGACAGACTCTGTGTGGCACTCTCTCCCTGACACTCACACTGGGACATAGACTCTGCCTCCGACTCTCTTCCTGACACTCACACTGGGACATAGACTCTGCCACCCGCTCTCTCCTTGACACTCACACTGGGACATCGACTCTGTGTGGCACTTTCTCCCTGACACTGACGCTGAGACATAGACTCTGTGTGGCACTCTCTCCCTGACACTCACACTGGGACATAGACTCTGTGGCACTCTCTTCGTGACACTCACACTGGGACATAGACTCTTCCTCCGACTCTCTTCCTGACAATCACGCTGAGACATAGACTCTGTGTGGCATTTCTCTCTGACACTCACGCTGAAACATAGACTCTGTGTGGCACTCTCTCCCTGACATTCACACTGGGACATAGTCTCTGCCGCCCACTCTCTCCCTGACACTCACACTGGGACATAGACTCTGTGTGGCACTCTCTCCCTGACACTCACACTGGGACCTAGACTCTGTGTGGCACTCTCTCCCTGACACTCACACTGGGATATAGACTCTGTGCGGCATTCTCCCTGACACTCACACTGGGACATAGACTCTGTGTGGCACTCTCTTCCTAACACTGATACTGGAACATAGACTCTGTGTGGCACTCTCTCCCTGACACTCACACTGGCACATAGACTATGCCTCCGACTCTCTTCCTGACACTCAAAGTGGGATATAGACTCTGCCACCCACTCTCTCCTTGACACTCACCCTGGGACATAGACTCTGTGTTGCACTCTCTTCCTGACACTCACACTGGGACATAGATTCTGTGTGGCACTCTCTCCCTGACACTCACACTGGGACATAGACTCTCTGTGGCACTCTCTTCCTGACACTCACACTGGGATATAGACTCTGTGTGGCACTCTCTCCCTGACACTCACACTGGGACATAGACTCTGTGCGGCATTCTCCCTGACACTCACACTGGGACATACACTCTGTGTGGCACTCTCTCCCTGACACTCACACTGGGACATAGACTCTGTGTGGCACTCTCTCCCTGACACTCACACTGGGACATAGACTCTGTGCGGCATTCTCCCTGACACTCACACTGGGACATCGACTCTGTGTGGCACTCTCTCCCTGACACTCACACTGAGACATAGACTCTGTGGCACTCTCTTCCTGACACTCACACTGGGACATAGATTCTGTGTGGCACTCTCTCCCTGACACTCACACTGGGACATAGACTCTGCCTCCGACTCTCTTCCTGACACTCACGCTGGGACATAGACTCTGTGTGGCAATCTCTCCCTGACACTCAAACTGGGACATAGACTCTGCCACCTACTCTCTCCTTGACACTCACACTGGGACATAGACACTGTGTGGCACTCTCTCCCTGACACTCACGCTGAGACATAGACTCTGTTTGGCACTCTCTCCCTGACACTCAGACTGGGACATAGACTCTGTGTGGCATTCTCCCTGACACTCACACTGGGACATAGACTCTGTGTGGCACTCTCTCCCTGACACTCACACTGGGACATAGACTCTGCCACCCACTCTCTCCCTGACATTCACACTGGGACATAGACTCTGTGTGGCACTCTCTCCCTGACACTCACACTGGGACATAGACTCTGTGTGGCACTCTCTTCCTGACACTCACACTGGGATATAGACTCTGTGTGGCACTCTCTCCCTGACACTCACACTGGGTCATAGACTCTGTGCGGCATTCTCCCTGACACTCACACTGGGACATAGACTCTGTGTGGAACTCTCTCCCTGACACTCACACTGGGACATAGACTCTGTGTGGCAATCTCTCCCTGACACTCACACTGGGACATAGACTCTGTGCGGCATTCTCCCTGACACTCACACTGGGACATAGACTCTGTGCGGCACTCTCTCCCTGACACTCACACTGAGACATAGACTCTGTGGCACTCTCTTCCTGACACTCACACTGGGACATAGATTCTGTGTGGCACTCTCTTCGTGACACTCACACTGGGACATAGACTCTGCCTCCGACTCTCTTCCTGACACTCACACTGGGACATAGACTCTGGCACCCACTGTCTCCTTGACACTCACACTGGGACATAGACTCTGTGTGGCACTTTCTCCCTGACACTCACGCTGAGACATAGACTCTGTGTGGCACTCTCTCCCTGACACTCACGCTGAGACATAGACTCTGTGTGGCACTCTCTCCCTGAAATTCACACTGGGACATAGACTCTGCCGCCCACTCTCTCCCTGACACTCACACTGGGACATAGACTCTGTGTGGCACTCTCTCCCTGACACTCACACTGGGACATAGACTCTCTGTGGCACTCTCTTCCTGACACTCACACTGGGATATAGACTCTGTGTGGCACTCTCTCCTTGACACTCACACTGGGACATAGACACTGTGTGGCACTCTCTCCCTGACATTCACACTGGGACATAGACTCTGCCGCCCACTCTCTCCCTGACACTCACACTGGGACATAGACTCTGTGTGGCACTCTCTTCCTGACACTCACACTGGGATATAGACACTGTGTGGCACTCTCTCCCTGACACTCACACTGGGACATAGACTCTGTGCGGCATTCTCCCTGACACTCACACTGGGACATAGACTCTGTGTGGCACTCTCTCCCTGACACTCACACTGGGACATAGACTCTGTGTGGCATTCTCTCCCTGACACTCACACTGGGACATAGACTCTGTGCGGCATTCTCCCTGACACTCACACTGGGACATAGACTCTGTGCGGCACTCTCTCCCTGACACTCACACTGAGAGATAGACTCTGTGGCACTCTCTTCCTGACACTCACACTGGGACATAGATTCTGTGTGGCACTCTCTTCGTGACACTCACACTGGGACATAGACTCTGGCACCCACTGTCTCCTTGACACTCACACTGGGACATAGACTCTGTGTGGCACTTTCTCCCTGACACTCACGCTGAGACATAGACTCTGTGTGGCACTCTCTCCCTGACACTCACGCTGAGACATAGACTCTGTGTGGCACTCTCTCCCTGACATTCACACTGGGACATAGACTCTGCCGCCCACTCTCTCCCTGACACTCACACTGGGACATAGACTCTGTGTGGCACTCTCTCCCTGACACTCACACTGGGACATAGACTCTCTGTGGCACTCTCTTCCTGACACTCACACTGGGATATAGACTCTGTGTGGCACTCTCTCCCTGACACTCACACTGGGACATAGACTCTGTGCGGCATTCTCCCTGACACTCACACTGGGACATACACTCTGTGTGGCACTCTCTCCCTGACACTCACACTGGGACATAGACTCTGTGTGGCACTCTCTCCCTGACACTCACACTGGGACATAGACTCTGTGCGGCATTCTCCCTGACACTCACACTGGGACATCGACTCTGTGTGGCACTCTCTCCCTGACACTCACACTGAGACATAGACTCTGTGGCACTCTCTTCCTGACACTCACACTGGGACATAGATTCTGTGTGGCACTCTCTCCCTGACACTCACACTGGGACATAGACTCTGCCTCCGACTCTCTTCCTGACACTCACGCTGGGACATAGACTCTGTGTGGCAATCTCTCCCTGACACTCAAACTGGGACATAGACTCTGCCACCTACTCTCTCCTTGACACTCACACTGGGACATAGACACTGTGTGGCACTCTCTCCCTGACACTCACGCTGAGACATAGACTCTGTTTGGCACTCTCTCCCTGACACTCAGACTGGGACATAGACTCTGTGTGGCATTCTCCCTGACACTCACACTGGGACATAGAGTCTGTGTGGCACTCTCTCCCTGACACTCACACTGGGACATAGACTCTGCCACCCACTCTCTCCCTGACATTCACACTGGGACATAGACTCTGTGTGGCACTCTTTCCCTGAAACTCACACTGGGACATAGACTCTGTGTGGCACTCTCTTCCTGAGACTGATACTGGGACATAGACTCTGTGTGGCACTCTCTCCCTGACACTCACACTGGGACATAGACTCTGTGTGGCACTCTCTCCCTGACACTCACACTGGGACATAGACTCTGTGTGGCACTCTCTCCCTGACAATCACACTGGGACATAGACTCTGTGGCACTCTCTTCCTGACACTCACACTGGGACACAGACTCTGTGTGGCACTCTCTTCGTGACACTCACACTGGCACATAGACTATGCCTCCGACTCTCTTCCTGACACTCAAACTGGGATATAGACTCTGCCACCCACTCTCTCCGTGACACTCACCCTGGGACATAGACACTGTGTGGCACTCTCTCCCTGACACTCATACTGGGATATAGACCCTGTGTGGCACTCTCTCCCTGACACTCACACTGGGACATAGACTCTGCCTCCGGCTCTCTTCCTGAACTCACACTGGGACATAGACTCTGTGTGGCACTTTCTCCCTGACACTCACGCTGAGACATAGACTCTGTGTGGCACTCTCTCCCTGACACTCATACTGTGACATAGACTCTGTGTGGCACTCTCTCCCTGACACTCACACTGGGACATAGACTCTGTGTGGCACTCTCTCCCTGACACTCACACTGGGACATAGACTCTGTGGCACTCTCTTCCTGACACTCACACTGGGACATAGAATCTGTGTGGCACTCTCTTCGTGACACTCACACTGGGACAGACTCTGTGTGGCACTCTCTCCCTGACACTCACACTGGGACATAGACTCTGCCTCCGACTCTCTTCCTGACACTCACACTGGGACATAGACTCTGCCACCCGCTCTCTCCTTGACACTCACACTGGGACATAGACTCTGTGTGGCACTTTCTCCCTGACACTGACGCTGAGACATACACTCTGTGTGGCACTCTCTCCCTGACACTCACACTGGGACATAGACTCTGTGGCACTCTCTTCGTGACACTCACACTGGGACATAGACTCTTCCTCCGACTCTCTTCCTGACAATCACGCTGAGACATAGACTCTGTGTGGCACTTTCTCTCTGACACTCACGCTGAGTCATAGACTCTGTGGTGGCACTCTCTCCCTGACATTCACACTGGGACATAGACTCTGCCGCCCACTCTCTCCCTGACACTCACACTGGGACATAGACTCTGTGTGGCACTCTCTCCCTGACACTCACACTGGGACCTAGACTCTGTGTGGCACTCTCTCCGTGACACTCACACTGGGATATAGATTCTGTGTGGCACTCTCTCCCTGACACTCACACTGGGACATCGACTCTGTGCGGCATTCTCCCTGACACTCACACTGGGACATAGACTCTGTGTGGCACTCTCTCCCTGACACTCACACTGGGACATAGACTCTGTGCGGCATTCTCCCTGACACTCACACTGGGACATAGACTCTGTGTGGCACTCTCTCCCTGACACTCACACTGGGACATAGACTCTGTGTGGCATTCTCTCCCTGACACTCACACTGGGACATAGACTCTGTGCGGCATTCTCCCTGACACTCACACTGGGACATAGACTCTGTGCGGCACTCTCTCCCTGACACTCACACTGAGAGATAGACTCTGTGGCACTCTCTTCCTGACACTCACACTGGGACATAGATTCTGTGTGGCACTCTCTTCGTGACACTCACACTGGGACATAGACTCTGGCACCCACTGTCTCCTTGACACTCACACTGGGACATAGACTCTGTGTGGCACTTTCTCCCTGACACTCACGCTGAGACATAGACTCTGTGTGGCACTCTCTCCCTGACACTCACGCTGAGACATAGACTCTGTGTGGCACTCTCTCCCTGACATTCACACTGGGACATAGACTCTGCCGCCCACTCTCTCCCTGACACTCACACTGGGACATAGACTCTGTGTGGCACTCTCTCCCTGACACTCTCACTGGGACATAGACTCTCTGTGGCACTCTCTTCCTGACACTCACACTGGGATATAGACTCTGTGTGGCACTCTCTCCCTGACACTCACACTGGGACATAGACTCTGTGCGGCATTCTCCCTGACACTCACACTGGGACATACACTCTGTGTGGCACTCTCTCCCTGACACTCACACTGGGACATAGACTCTGTGTGGCACTCTCTCCCTGACACTCACACTGGGACATAGACTCTGTGCGGCATTCTCCCTGACACTCACACTGGGACATCGACTCTGTGTGGCACTCTCTCCCTGACACTCACACTGAGACATAGACTCTGTGGCACTCTCTTCCTGACACTCACACTGGGACATAGATTCTGTGTGGCACTCTCTCCCTGACACTCACACTGGGACATAGACTCTGCCTCCGACTCTCTTCCTGACACTCACGCTGGGACATAGACTCTGTGTGGCAATCTCTCCCTGACACTCAAACTGGGACATAGACTCTGCCACCTACTCTCTCCTTGACACTCACACTGGGACATAGACACTGTGTGGCACTCTCTCCCTGACACTCACGCTGAGACATAGACTCTGTTTGGCACTCTCTCCCTGACACTCAGACTGGGACATAGACTCTGTGTGGCATTCTCCCTGACACTCACACTGGGACATAGAGTCTGTGTGGCACTCTCTCCCTGACACACACACTGGGACATAGACTCTGCCACCCACTCTCTCCCTGACATTCACACTGGGACATAGACTCTGTGTGGCACTCTTTCCCTGAAACTCACACTGGGACATAGACTCTGTGTGGCACTCTCTTCCTGAGACTGATACTGGGACATAGACTCTGTGTGGCACTCTCTCCCTGACACTCACACTGGGACATAGACTCTGTGTGGCACTCTCTCCCTGACACTCACACTGGGACATAGACTCAGTGTGGCACTCTCTCCCTGACACTCACACTGGGACATAGACTCTGCCACCCACTCTCTCCCTGACATTCACACTGGGACATAGACTCTGTGTGGCACTCTTTCCCTGAAACTCACACTGGGACATAGACTCTGTGTGGCACTCTCTTCCTGAGACTGATACTGGGACATAGACTCTGTGTGGCACTCTCTCCCTGACACTCACACTGGGACATAGACTCTGTGTGGCACTCTCTCCCTGACACTCACACTGGGACATAGACTCTGTGTGGCACTCTCTCCCTGACAATCACACTGGGACATAGACTCTGTGGCACTCTCTTCCTGACACTCACACTGGGACATAGACTCTGAATGGCACTCTGTTCGTGACACTCACACTGGCACATAGACTATGCCTCCGACTCTCTTCCTGACACTCAAACTGGGATATAGACTCTGCCACCCACTCTCTCCGTGACACTCACCCTGGGACATAGACACTGTGTGGCACTCTCTCCCTGACACTCATACTGGGATATAGACCCTGTGTGGCACTCTCTCCCTGACACTCACACTGGGACATAGACTCTGCCTCCGGCTCTCTTCCTGAACTCACACTGGGACATAGACTCTGTGTGGCACTTTCTCCCTGACACTCACGCTGAGACATAGACTCTGTGTGGCACTCTCTCCCTGACACTCATACTGTGACATAGACTCTGTGTGGCACTCTCTCCCTGACACTCACACTGGGACATAGACTCTGTGTGGCACTCTCTCCCTGACACTCACACTGGGACATAGACTCTGTGGCACTCTCTTCCTGACACTCACACTGGGACATAGAATCTGTGTGGCACTCTCTTCGTGACACTCACACTGGGACAGACTCTGTGTGGCACTCTCTCCCTGACACTCACACTGGGACATAGACTCTGCCTCCGACTCTCTTCCTGACACTCACACTGGGACATAGACTCTGCCACCCGCTCTCTCCTTGACACTCACACTGGGACATAGACTCTGTGTGGCACTTTCTCCCTGACACTGACGCTGAGACATACACTCTGTGTGGCACTCTCTCCCTGACACTCACACTGGGACATAGACTCTGTGGCACTCTCTTCGTGACACTCACACTGGGACATAGACTCTTCCTCCGACTCTCTTCCTGACAATCACGCTGAGACATAGACTCTGTGTGGCACTTTCTCTCTGACACTCACGCTGAGTCATAGACTCTGTGTGGCACTCTCTCCCTGACATTCACACTGGGACATAGACTCTGCCGCCCACTCTCTCCCTGACACTCACACTGGGACATAGACTCTGTGTGGCACTCTCTCCCTGACACTCACACTGGGACCGAGACTCTGTGTGGCACTCTCTCCGTGACACTCACACTGGGATATAGATTCTGTGTGGCACTCTCTCCCTGACACTCACACTGGGACATCGACTCTGTGCGGCATTCTCCCTGACACTCACACTGGGACATAGACTCTGTGTGGCACTCTCTCCCTGACACTCACACTGGGACATAGAATCTGTGTGGCACTCTCTCCCTGAAACTCACACTGGGACATAGACTCTGTGTGGCACTCTCTTCCTGACACTGATACTGGGACATTGACTCTGTGTGGCACTCTCTCCCTGACACTCACACTGGCACATAGACTATGCCTCCGACTCTCTTCCTGACACTCAAATTGGGATATAGACTCTGCCACCCACTCTCTCCTTGACACTCACCCTGGGACATAGACTCTTTTTTGCACTCTCTTCCTGACACTCACACTCGGAAATAGACACTGTGTGGCACTCTCTCCCTGACACTCATACTGGGATAAGGACCCTGTGTGGCACTCTCTCCCTGACACTCACACTGGGACATAGACTCTGCCTCCGGCTCTCTTCCTGTCACTCACACTGGGACATAGACTCTGTGTGGCACTTTCTCCCTGACACTCACGCTGAGACATCGACTCTGTGTGGCACTCTCTCCCTGACCCTCATACTGCGACATAGACTCTGTGTGGCACTCTCTCCCTGACACTCACACTGGGACATAGACTCTGTGTGGCACTTTCTCCCTGACACTCACACTGGGACATAGACTCTGTGGCACTCTCTTCCTGACACTCACACTGGGACATAGACTCTGTGTGGCACTCTCTTCGTGACACTCACACTGGGACAGACTCTGTGTGGCACTCTCTCCCTGACACTCACACTGGGACATAGAATCTGCCTCCGACTCTCTTCCTGACACTCACGCTGGGACATAGACTCTGCCACCCACTGTCTCCTTGACACTCACACTGGGACATAGACTCTGTGTGGCACTTTCTCCCTGACACTCGCGCTGAGACATAGACTCTGTGTGGCACTCTCTCCCTGACACTCACGCTGAGACATAAACTCTGTGTGTCACGCTCTCCCTGACACTCACACTGGGACATAGACTCTGTGTGGCACTCTCCCTGACACTCACACTGGGACATAGAGTCTGTGTGGCACTCTCTTCCTGACACTCACACTGGGACATAGACTCTGTGTGGCACTCTCTTCGTGACACTCACACTGGGACAGACTCTGTGTGGCACTCTCTCCCTGACACTCACACTGGGACATAGACTCTGCCTCCGACTCTCTTCCTGACACTCACACTGGGACATAGACTCTGCCACCCGCTCTCTCCTTGACACTCACACTGGGACATAGACTCTGTGTGGCACTTTCTCCCTGACACTGACGCTGAGACATAGACTCTGTGTGGCACTCTCTCCCTGACACTCACACTGGGACATAGACTCTGTGGCACTCTCTTCGTGACACTCACACTGGGACATAGACTCTTCCTCCGACTCTCTTCCTGACAATCACGCTGAGACATAGACTCTGTGTGGCATTTCTCTCTGACACTCACGCTGAAACATAGACTCTGTGTGGCACTCTCTCCCTGACATTCACACTGGGACATAGTCTCTGCCGCCCACTCTCTCCCTGACACTCACACTGGGACATAGACTCTGTGTGGCACTCTCTCCCTGACACTCACACTGGGACCTAGACTCTGTGTGGCACTCTCTCCCTGACACTCACACTGGGATATAGACTCTGTGCGGCATTCTCCCTGACACTCACACTGGGACATAGACTCTGTGTGGCACTCTCTTCCTAACACTGATACTGGGACATAGACTCTGTGTGGCACTCTCTCCCTGACACTCACACTGGCACATAGACTATGCCTCCGACTCTCTTCCTGACACTCAAAGTGGGATATAGACTCTGCCACCCACTCTCTCCTTGACACTCACCCTGGGACATAGACTCTGTGTTGCACTCTCTTCCTGACACTCACACTGGGACATAGACACTGTGTGGCAATCTCTCCCTGACACTCATACTGGGATATAGACCCTGTGTGGCACTCTCTCCCTGACACTCACACTGGGACATAGACTCTGCCTCCGGCTCTCTTCCTGTCACTCACACTGGGACATAGACGCTGTGTGGCACTTTCTCCCTGACACTCACGCTGAGACATCGACTCTGTGTGGCACTCTCTCCCTGACACTCATACTGCGACATAGACTCTGTGTGGCACTCTCTCCCTGACACTCACACTGGGACATAGACTCTGTGTGGCACTTTCTCCCTGACACTCACACTGGGACAGAGACTCTGTGGCACTCTCTTCCTGACACTCACACTGGGACATAGACTCTGCCACCCACTGTCTCCTTGACACTCACACTGGGACATAGACTCTGTGTGGCACTTTCTCCCTGACACTCGCGCTGAGACATAGACTCTGTGTGGCACTCTCTCCCTGACACTCACGCTGAGACATAGACTCTGTGTGGCACGCTCTCCCTGACACTCACACTGGGACATATACTCTGTGTGGCACTCTCCCTGACACTCACACTGGGACATAGAGTCTGTGTGGCACTCTCTTCCTGACACTCACACTGGGACATAGACTCTGTGTGGCACTCTCTCCCTGACAATCACACTGGGACATAGACTCTGTGTGGCACTCTCTCCCTGACACTCACACTGGGACATAGAATGTGTGGCACTCTCTCCCTGACACTCACACTTGGACATAGACTCTGTGTGGCACTCTCTCCCTGACACTCACACTGGGTCATAGACTCTGTGTGGCACTCTCTCCCTGACACTCACACTGGGACGTAGACTCTGCCGCCGACTCTCTTCCTGACACTCACACTGGGACATAGACTCTGCCACCCACTGTCTCCTTGAAACTCACACTGGGACATAGACTCTGTGTGGCAATTTCTCCCTGACACTGACGCTGAGACATAGAATCTGTAAGGCACTCTCTCCCTGACACTCACACTGGGACATAGACTCTGTGGCACTCTCTTCGTGACACTCACACTGGGACATAGAATCTGCCTCCGACTCTCTTCCTGACACTCACACTGGGACATAGACACTGTGTGGCACTTTCTCTCTGACACTCAAGCTGAGACATAGTCTCTGTGTGGCACTCTCTCCCTGACATTCACACTGGGACATAGACTCTCCTGCCCACTCTCTCCCTGACACTCACAAAGGACATAGACTCTGTGTGGCACTCTCTCCCTGACACTCACACTGGGACATAGACTCTGTGTGGCACTCTCTTCCTGACACTCACACTGGGATATAGACTCTGTGTGGCACTCTCTCCCTGACACTCACACTGGGACATAGACTCTGTGCGGCATTCTCCCTGACACTCACACTGGGACATAGACTCTGTGTGGCACTCTCACCCTGACACTCACACTGGGACATAGACTCTGTGTGGCACTCTCTCCCTGACACTCACACTGGGACATAGTCTCTGTGCGGCATTCTCCCTGACACTCACACTGGGACATAGACTCTGTGTGGCACTCTCTCCCTGACACTCACACTGAGACATAGACTCTGTGGCACTCTCTTCCTGACACTCACACTGGGACATAGATTCTGTGTGGCACTCTCTTCGTGACACTCACACTGGGACATAGTCTCTGCCTCCGACTCAGTTCCTGACACTCACACTGGGACATAGACTCTGCCACCCACTGTCTCCTTGACACTCACACTGGGACATAGACTCTGTGTGGCACTTTCTCCCTGACACTCACGCTGAGACAGAGACTCTGTGAGGCACTCTCTCCCTGACATTCACACTGGGACATAGAATCTGCCGCCCACTCTCTCCCTGACACTCACACTGGGACATAGACTCTGTGTGGCACTCTCTCCCTGACACTCACACTGGGACATAGACTCTGAGTGGCACTCTCTTCCTGACACTCACACTGGGATATAGACTCTGTGTGGCACTCTCTCCCTGACACTCACACTGGGACATAGACTCTGTGCGGCATTCTCCCTGACACTCACACTGGGACATAGACTCTGTGTGGCACTCTCTCCCTGACACTCACACTGGGACATAGACTCTGTGTGGCACTCTCTCCCTGACACTCACACTGGGACATAGACTCTGTGCGGCATTCTCCCTGACACTCACACTGGGACATAGAATCTGTGTGGCACTCTCTCCCTGACACTCACACTGAGATATAGACTCTGTGGCACTCTCTTCCTGACACTCACACTGGGACATAGATTCTGTGTGGCACTCTCTTCGTGACACTCACACTGGGACATAGACTCTGCCTCCGACTCTCTTCCTGACACTCACACTGGGACATAGACTCTGCCACCCACTGTCTCCTTGACACTCACACTGGGACATAGACTCTGTGTGGCACTTTCTCCCTGACACTCACGCTGAGACATAGACTCTGTGTGGCACTCTCTCCCTGACACTCACGCTGAGACATAGACTCTGTGTGGCACGCTCTCCCTGACACTCACACTGGGACATAGACTCTGTGTGGCACTCTCCCTGACACTCACACTGGGACATAGAGTCTGTGTGGCACTCTCTTCCTGACACTCACACTGGGACATAGACTCTGTGTGGCACTCTCTCCCTGACACTCACACTGGGACATAGACTCTGTGTGGCACTCTCTCCCTGACACTCACACTGGGACATAGAATCTCTGTGGCACTCTCTCCCTGACACTCACACTGGGACATAGACTCTGTGTGGCACTCTCTCCCTGACACTCACTCTGGGACATCGACTCTGTGTGGCACTCTCTCCCTGACAGTCACACTTTGACATAGACTCTTTGTGGCACTCTCTCCCTGACACTCACACTGGGACATAGACTCTGCCACCCACTCTCTCCCTGACATTCACACTGGGACATAGACTCTGTGTGGCACTCTCTCCCTGAAACTCACACTGGGACATAGACTCTGTGTGGCACTCTCTTCCTGACACTGATACTGGGACATAGACTCTGTGTGGCACATCTCCCTGACACTCACACTGTCACCTAGACTATGCCTCCGACTCTCTTCCTGACACTCAAAGTGGGATATAGACTCTGCCACCCACTCTCTCCTTGACACTCACCCTGGGACATAGACTCTGTGTTGCACTCTCTTCCTGACACTCACACTGGGACATAGACACTGTGTGGCACTCTCTCCCTGACACTCATACTGGGATATAGACCCTGTGTGGCACTCTCTCCCTGACACTCACACTGGGACATAGACTCTGCCTCCGGCTCTCTTCCTGTCACTCACACTGGGACATAGACTCTGTGTGGCACTTTCTCCCTGACACTCACGCTGAGACATCGACTCTGTGTGGCACTCTCTCCCTGACACTCATACTGCGACATAGACTCTGTGTGGCACTCTCTCCCTGACACTCACACTGGGACATAGACTCTGTGTGGCACTTTCTCCCTGACACTCACACTGGGACATAGACTCTGTGGCACTCTCTTCCTGACACTCACACTGGGACATAGACTCTGTGTGGCACTCTCTTCGTGACACTCACACTGGGACAGACTCTGTGTGGCACTCTCTCCCTGACACTCACACTGGGACATAGAATCTGCCTCCGACTCTCTTCCTGACACTCACGCTGGGAAATAGACTCTGCCACCCACTGTCTCCTTGACACTCACACTGGGACATAGACTCTGTGTGGCACTTTCTCCCTGACACTCGCGCTGAGACATAGACTCTGTGTGGCACTCTCTCCCTGACACTCACGCTGAGACATAGACTCTGTGTGGCACGCTCTCCCTGACACTCACACTGGGACATAGACTCTGTGTGGCACTCTCCCTGACACTCACACTGGGACATAGAGTCTGTGTGGCACTCTCTTCCTGACACTCACACTGGGACATAGACTCTGTGTGGCACTCTCTCCCTGACACTCACACTGGGACATAGACTCTGTGTGGCACTCTCTCCCTGACACTCACACTGGGACATAGAATCTGTGTGGCACTCTCTCCCTGACACTCACACTTGGACATAGACTCTGTGTGGCACTCTCTCCCTGACACTCACACTGGGACATAGACTCTGTGTGGCACTCTCTCCCTGACACTCACACTGGGACATAGACTCTGCCTCCGACTCTCTTCCTGACACTCACACTGGGACATAGACTCTGCCACCCACTGTCTCCTTGACACTCACACTGGGACATAGACTCTGTGTGGCACTTTCTCCCTGACACTGACGCTGAGACATAGAATCTGTAAGGCACTCTCTCCCTGACACTCACACTGGGACATAGACTCTGTGGCACTCTCTTCGTGACACTCACACTGGGACATAGTATCTGCCTCCGACTCTCTTCCTGACACTCACGCTGGGACATAGACTCTGTGTGGCACTCTCTCCTTGACACTCACACTGGGACATAGACACTGTGTGGCACTTTCTCTCTGACACTCACGCTGAGACATAGTCTCTGTGTGGCACTCTCTCCCTGACATTCACACTGGGACATAGACTCTCCTGCCCACTCTCTCCCTGACACTCACACTGGGACATAGACTCTGTGTGGCACTCTCTCCCTGACACTCACACTGGGACATAGACTCTGTGTGGCACTCTCTTCCTGACACTCACACTGGGATATAAACTCTGTGTGGCACTCTCTCCCTGACACTCACACTGGGACATAGACTCTGTGCGGCATTCTCCCTGACACTCACACTGGGACATAGACTCTGTGTGGCACACTCTCCCTGACACTCACACTGGGACATAGACTCTGTGTGGCACTCTCTCCCTGACACTCATACTGGGACATAGTCTCTGTGCGGCATTCTCCCTGACACTCACACTGGGACATAGACTCTGTGTGGCACTCTCTCCCTGACACTCACACTGAGACATAGACTCTGTGGCACTCTCTTCCTGACACTCACACTGGGACATAGATTCTGTGTGCCACTCTCTTCGTGACACTCACACTGGGACATAGTCTCTGCCTCCGACTCTGTTCCTGACACTCACACTGGGACATAGACTCTGCCACCCACTGTCTCCTTGACACTCACACTGGGACATAGACTCTGTGTGGCACTTTATCCCTGACACTCACGCTGAGACAGAGACTCTGTGTGGCACTCTCTCCCTGACATTCACACTGGGACATAGAATCTGCCGCCCACTCTCTCCCTGACACTCACACTGGGACATAGACTCTGTGTGGCACTCTCTCCCTGACACTCACACTGGGACATAGACTCTGTGTGGCACTCTCTTCCTGACACTCACACTGGGATATAGACTCTGTGTGGCACTCTCTCCCTGACACTCACACTGGGACATAGACTCTGTGCGGCATTCTCCCTGACACTCACACTGGGACATAGACTCTGTGTGGCACTCTCTCCCTGACACTCACACTGGGACATAGACTCTGTGTGGCACTCTCTCCCTGACACTCACAGTGGGGCATAGACTCTGTGCGGCATTCTCCCTGACACTCACACTGGGACATAGACTCTGTGTGGCACTCTCTCCCTGACACTCACGCTGAGACATAGACTCTGTGGCACTCTCTTCCTGACACTCACACTGGGACATAGATTCTGTGTGGCACTCTCTTCGTGACACTCACACTGGGACATAGACTCTGCCTCCGACTCTCTTCCTGACACTCACACTGGGACATAGACTCTGCCACCCACTGTCTCCTTGTCACTCACACTGGGACATAGACTCTGTGTGGCACTTTCTCCCTGACACTCACGCTGAGACATAGACTCTGTGTGGCACGCTCTCCCTGACACTCACACTGGGACATAGACTCTGTGTGGCACTCTCCCTGACACTCACACTGGGACATAGAGTCTGTGTGGCACTCTCTTCCTGACACTCACACTGGGACATAGACTCTGTGTGGCACTCTCTCCCTGACACTCACACTGGGACATAGAATCTGTGTGGCACTCTCTCCCTGACACTCACACTGGGACATAGACTCTGTGTGGCACTCTCTCCCTGACATTCACTCTGGGACATAGACTCTGTGTGGCACTCTCTCCCTGACACTCACACTTTGACATAGACTCTTTGTGGCACTCTCTCCCTGACACTCACACTGGGACATAGACTCTGTGTGGCACTCTCTTCCTGACACTCAAACTGGGACATAGACTCAGTGTCGCACTCTCTCCCTGACACTCACACTGGGACATAGACTCTGTGTGGCAATCTCTCCCTGACACTCACACTGGGACATAGACACTGTGTGGCACTCTCTCCCTGACACTCACGCTGAGACATAGACTCTGTTTGGCACTCTCTCCCTGACACTCACACTGGGACATAGACTCTGTGTGGCACTCTCTCCCTGACACTCACACTGGGACATAGACTCTGTGTGGCACTCTCTCCCTGACACTCACACTGGGATATAGACTCTGTGTGGCACTCTCTCCCTGACAATCACACTGGGACATAGACTCTGTGGCACTCTCTTCCTGACACTCACACTGTGACATAGACTCTGTGTGGCACTCTCTTCGTGACACTCACACTGGCACATAGACTATGCCTCCGACTCTCTTCCTGACACTCAAACTGGGATATAGACTCTGCCACCCACTCTCTCCGTGACACTAATCCTGGGACATAGACTCTGTGTTGCACTCTCTTCCTGACACTCACACTGGGACATAGACACTGTGTGGCACTCTCTCCCTGACACTCATACTGGGATATAGACCCTGTGTGGCACTCTCTCCCTGACACTCACACTGGGACATAGACTCTGCCTCCGGCTCTCTTCCTGACACTCACACTGGGACATAGACTCTGTGTGGCACTTTCTCCCTGACACTCACGCTGAGACATAGACTCTGTGTGGCACTCTCTCCCTGATACTCATACTGTGACATAGACTCTGTGTGGCACTCTCTCCCTGACACTCACACTGGGACATAGACTCTGTGTGGCACTCTCTCCCTGACACTCACACTGGGACATAGACTCTGTGGCACTCTCTTCCTGACACTCACACTGGGACATAAACTCTCTGTGGCACTCTCTTCGTGACACTCACACTGGGACAGACTCTGTGTGGCACTCTCTCCCTGACACTCACACTGGGACATAGACTCTGCCTCCGACTCTCTTCCTGACACTCACACTGGGACATAGACTCTGCCTCCGACTCTCTTCCTGACACTCACACTGGGACATAGACTCTGCCACCCACTCTCTCCTTGACACTCACACTGGGACATAGACTCTGTGTGGCACTTTCTCCCTGACACTGACGCTGAGACATAGACTCTGTGTGGCACTCTCTCCCTGACACTCACACTGGGACATAGACTCTGTGGCACTCTCTTCGTGACACTCACACTGGGACATAGACTCTGCCTCCGACTCTCTTCCTGACAATCACGCTGGGACATAGACTCTGTGTGGCACTTTCTCTCTGACACTCACGCTGTGACATAGACTCTTTGTGGCACTCTCTCCCTGACATTCACAGTGGGACATAGACTCTGCCGCCCACTCTCTCCCGAACACTCACACTGGGACCTAGACTCTGTGTGGCACTCTCTCCCTGACACTCACACTGGGACATAGACTCTGTGTGGCACTCTCTCCCTGACACTCACACTGGGATATAGACTCTGTGTGGCACTCTCTCCCTGACAATCACACTGGGACATAGACTCTGTGCGGCATTCTCCCTGACACTCACACTGGGACATAGACTCTGTGTGGCACTCTCTCCCTGACACTCACACTGGGACATAGACTCTGTGTGGCACTCTCTCCCTGACACTCACACTGAGACATAGACTCTGTGGCACTCTCTTCCTGACACTCACACTGGGACATAGACTCTGTGTGGCACTCTCTTCGTGACACTCACACTGGGACATAGACTCTGCCTCCGCATCTCTTCCTGACACTCACACTGGGACATAGAGTCTGCCACCCACTGTCTCCTTGACACTCACACTGGGACATAGACTCTGTGTGGCACTTTCTCCCTGTCACTCACGCTGAGACATAGACTCTGTGTGGCACTCTCTCCCTGACACTCACGCTGAGACATAGACTCTGTCTGGCACGCTCTCCCTGACACTCACACTGGGACATAGACTCTGTGTGGCACTCTCCCTGACACTCACACTGGGACATAGAGTCTGTGTGGCACTCACTTCCTGACACTCACACTGGGACATAGACTCTGTGGCACTCTCTCCCTGACACTCACACTGGGACATTGACTCTGTGTGGCACTCTCTCCCTGACACTCACACTGGGACATAGAGTCTGTGTGGCACTCTCTCCCTGACACTCACACTGGGACATAGACTCTGCCACCTACTCTCTCCTTGACACTCACACTGGGACATAGACACTGTGTGGCACTTTCTCTCTGACACTCACGCTGAGACATAGACTCTGTGTGGCACTCTCTCCCTGACACTCACGCTGAGGCATAGACTCTGTGTGGCACTTTCTCCCTGACACTCACACTGGGATATAGACCCTGTGTGGCACTCTCTCCCTGACACTCCCGCTGGGACATAGACTCTGTGTGGCACTCTCTCCCTGACACTCACGCTGAGACATAGACTCTGTGTGGCACTCTCTCCCTGACATTCACGCTGGGACATAGACTCTGTGTGGTACTCTCTTCCTGACACTCACACTGGGATATAGACTCTGTGTGGCACTCTCTCCCTGACACTCACACTGGGACATAGACTCTGTGTGGCACTCTCTCCCTGACACTCACGCTGAGACGTAGACTCTGTGTGGCACTCTCTCCCTGACATTCACGCTGGGACATAGACTCTGTGTGGTACTCTCTTCCTGACACTCACACTGGGATATAGACTCTGTGTGGCACTCTCTCCCTGACACTCACACTGGGACATAGACTCTATGTGGCACTCTCTCCCTGACTCTCACGCTGAGACATAGACTCTGTGTGGCACTCTCTCCCTGACATTCACGCTGGGACATAGACTCTGTGTGGTACTCTCTTCCTGACACTCACACTGGGATATAGACTCTGTGTGGCACTCTCTCCCTGACACTCACACTGGGACATAGACTCTATGTGGCACTCTCTCCCTGACTCTCACACTGGGACATAGACTCTGCCGCCCACTCTCTCACTGACATTGCCTGAGACTGAGTCAGGCAGTTTTCAGCCTTTGCCACATGTTTGACCGCAAGTTGAGCTTCTGACCCCTCTCGAAGACATCTTCTAACATTCAGGTTCCAGCCTCCGAAACTAAAGTTCAAGCCCATGAATTTGGCTGTTTATATTGAACTTTTCTATGAGTGTTTGATGGGGACAGTGTAAAGGGATCTTTATTCTGTATCTAACCCCATGCTGTACCTGCCCTCGGGGTGTTTGATGGGAATAGTGTAGAGGGAGCTTTACTCTGTGTCTAACCCCGTGCTGTACCTGTCCTGGGAGTGTTTGATAAGGACAGTGTAAAGGCAGATTTACTCTGCATATCACCCCGTGCTGTTCCTGTCCTGTGAGTGTTTGATGTGGACAGTGCAGAGGGGGCTTTACTCTGTATCTAACCCTGTGCTGTACCTGTCCTGTGAGTGTTTGATGGGGTCAGTGTAGAGGGAGCTTTACTCTGTATCTAACCCTGTGCTGTACCTGTCCTGGGAGTGTTTGATGGGGACAGTGTAGAGGGAGCTTTACTCTGTATCTAACCCTGTGCTGTACCTGTCCTGGGAGTGTTTGATGGGGACAGTGTAGAGGGAGCTTTACTCTAACCTATGCTTTACTTTCAATAACAATCAGACAATTTGTGTTTATTTTGTGAATTAAACATGATAAATTGTCCAATGATCATTATGAAAGAAAATTATAAAACAACGAGCCATTAAAGAGATATTTGGGCCAAGGATGGAAGGCTTGATCAAAGAGGCTTGATTTAAAGAACCTCTCAATGGGATTAGAGAGGCAGAGATGTTTGTAGTCCAGAGCTTTGTGCCTTGACAGCTGAACATGAATTCACCACTGATGGAATTATTAAAGTAGGGCATGATCGAGATGTAACTTGGCTGTTAGTGAGACGTGCCCTCTCTGCAAGAAGCTTTGTGCATGCCCAGAGCCTCACCCGTTGTACACATTGCCTTTGGGTGGCTGTGGTGGGGAAGAGATTGTCCTTCACCTCCTCCTGGAAAGCACCTTTGCAAAGATGATCTGGAAAGAGGTGTAGTGGTTTTTGTCGAGGTTTATCCCAAGTGGCTCCTTGACGTGGGACTCTGATTCACACCAAGGTAATCATCAGCTGCTACTGGAGGGCCACTAACTTGGTAAAAGAAGCTCTTTGATCTACCCGACAGCTGTTGGTCTTCCAGGCAAAGAGTTGTCCATAACCGAGTGTTACAGACTGGAACATTCCAAAATCCGGGTCCACGTGCGGAGGGACGCACTAAAGCTTGGGGCAGCCTCCGCAAAGGAGCAATGGGGAAAGGTCACCATCTAACGCCTTTCAGTCATAGCAACTGAGGAGCTGTAAACTGGGTAAAACTGTAGGCCTGACATGGAATGTGTATTGTAAATATCAAGAGTATTGCAATTGTGTTGAGATACCTGAAAGCAGAACATGCTGACTGGAGAAAAGTTGTACTCTATTGCACTTCCTGTAATTTCAATTTGAAATGTCTTGGATTGAACTTTTGAAAATTTTCTGAATAAGATACATTTTTGGAAATAAAGATCAGGCATTGTCAAAGAGACCAGGATTAAAGGAGCGCAGATATCTTGGAGGATTCTGGAGCTGGAGGAGAATATGGAGATGGAGAGCTAAAAAGTCATGGAGGGATTTGAAAACAATGATGAGCATTTTAAAATGGATCCCTTGTTTAACTGGGAGCCAATATAAAAGCAAAATGCTGTGAAGCGTGGAAATCTGAAATAAAGAAAATGCTGGAAAAACTCAACAGGTGGCAGCATCTGCGGGGAGAGAAACAAAGTTAATGTTTCAGGTTGTGATCTTTCATCTCAACCCAACTGATGAATGGAAGGGGAGGGGTGGAAAATTTAAACAATGTGACAGAGGGGTAAGGCCGTTAGACAAAGGGGCAGAAGTAGGACATTCAGCCCATCAATCTGCTCCACCATACAATGAGATCATGGCTGACCTGATAATCCTCAACTCCACTTTCCTGCCTTTTCCCCATAACCCTTGATTCACTTACTGATTAAAAATCTGGCTATCCCAGCCTTGAATATACTTAATGACCCAGCCTCTACAGCCCTCTGTGGTAAAGAATTCCACAGATTCACTACCCTCTGAGAGAAGAAATTCCTCCTCAACTTTGTCTTAAATGGGCGCCCCCTTACTCTGAGATTATGCCCTCTGGTCCTGGACTCTCCCATAAGGGGAAACAACCTCTCAGCATCTACCCTGTCAAGCCCCCTAAGAATCTTACATATTTTAATTAGATCACTTCTCATTCTTCTAAACTCCAATGAGAAATGGCCCAACCTACTCAACCTCTCATCATAAGAAAATCCCTTCATACCCAGGATCAACCTAGTGAACCTTCTCTGGACTGCCTCCAACGCCAGTATATCTTTCCTTAGATAAGGGGACCAAAATTGTTGACAGTATTCTAGGTGTGGTCTAACTAGTGCCTTGTATATTTTTAGCGAGATGTCCCTATCTTTATACTCCATTCACTTTGAAATAAAGGTCAACATTCCAATTGTCTTCCCTATTACCTGTTGAACTTGATGTTAGCTTTTTGGGATTCATGTATGAAGACCCAAATCCCTCTCTGCTGCAGCTTTCTGCAGCCTTTCTCTATTTAGGCAGTCTTAATAAGAGATAAGAAATAGGAAGTCTTAATAAGGGCACAGATACATTGTTGGGAGCTTACCTTGGGGTCAGACATGAGACTGAGATTAAAAAGTATCTGACTCAGCCTCAGATAATTGCCTTGAAGTTGGGGGGTGGGGGCATGGGGGGCAAGGCAATGTCTAGGGGACGGAGCTTGGAGCTTGGGCTGAAGACAACGGCTTCAGTCTTCTCCATATTTATTTGGAGGAAATTTCTGCTCATCTAGCACTGGACAAACAGCCCAGCACTGGTTTTGGATGATGCTGCCAGGGGCTAGTAGATAGATAAGAAATAGGAAGGGGATAAGGATAGATCCTGTGGAACTCCAGAATATTGGTGCAGGAGTGGAAGAGAAGACTTTGTAGGTGATTCGTTGGCTATGATTGGATACATAAGGATGGAACAAGGTGAGTGCAGTCCCATTAAGATGGACAATGGAGAAGGATGTTGTGGTCAAATGTTGGGAGTGCTTGCTGTGACAGTGCAGAGGGAGCATTACTGTGTAATATAACCCACACTGTACCCCCACCTGGAATCTCTTGTGCCTCAACTGCAAAGTGCTCCATCATTCACTCTGCTACTTGAATGAACACCAAGTCCACAGCAGTAGAAAGCAGGAGAGAAAAAAGCAACAGCATCACATTTAACTGAGTCATATAAACAAAAATAGATTTAAACGTTCTTACTGGAAAGAGAAGCAGATCAGGCTGGAACTATCGTGACCAGTTGGGCAAATGCTGCTTCAAAACTATCAAGGAGTAGGTCTCAAGAAGCTAACACAATGATCTGTGGGATGTTGCTGTGGCCTCATTGTGATTCATTTCAAACATGTGTGGCATTGTGAGGTCAGCAGCTGGCATGGATGCCCTGCAATGTTTTCTGGGAGTTGTGTCTGTCAGGTGACCCCAACAGCACGAGGAAAGCACCCGAAGAATTCTGCTGCACCCCCTCCTGCCTTTACTGTGTCCCTCAGCTCCCCATGGCTGCTCTCCTCCTGCCTCATGAGGACCATGCTTACATGTGACCCTCCCTCCCCCATCAATAACTTCGCTGTCTGAATGTTTTAACATGATTTAAAAAGTCAGTCCTTTCTTTTGTATCATTTTTTGTGGGAGAGTAACTGAGAGAGTAAGAGAACTCTTGATCTTGTCTACAGACACACAACAGGTATAGGGGTCATTGTTTGACATATGTTTGACAAACAAACTATGTTTGACATAAGCTCATGTCAAGGTTGTATGTCAGGGTGATAACTGAAGCAGGTCCCCTCTAACTTCACATCATTCTCAAGGGTCAGTGTAAATGGAGCCCCAAGGAGGGTCCAGAGGGCAGGAGCTGGGGGTCAGAAGTTAGTCATTCTTGTACTGGTCTGCTTTTTCTGTTATCAGAGTGTCTTTGATTATAGCTGCAGCAGCAGGTTGTATTCCTTACATGTCATTTACTAGAAATAAAAAAAGCAAATCAGCTACTGGAAAGGCTGTTATTACAAAAAAAAACATCTGGTTGAGAAAGCAGAGTTTATTGTAATCAGTGACAAAGAGAGGAGAGGGGCTTTCATCTTTAACCTCGAAGAAAGCTGTTCACAAAGACTGAGCGATCTCTGTGTTGGGATGACCCCCAACTTTCCAGGCTGCAGTTTAAATCTGGTACCAAGCCAATGGAATATCCTGCTGCTGGAGCAGTGATCACAGTAAGCTGCTGGGCAGCCAATCACATTGAAGTATTCACACAGATCAAACCAAGAGCTTAAAACAAATTGGGCCTAACAGTGGAATTGTCTTTTAGTTGAGGCTAACAGTGGAAGTTGTTGTAGCTGGGGCTAACAGTAGAAGTTGTTGTAGTTGAGGCTAACAGTGGAAGATGTTGTTGTAGTTGGGGCTAACAGTGGAAGTGGTTGTTGTAGTTGAGGCTAACAGTGGAAGATGTTGTTGTAGTTGGGGCTAACAGTGGAAGATGTTTTTGTCATTGAGACAAACAGTGGAAGTTGTGGTTTTAGTTGAGACTGACAGGGGAAGTTGTTGTAGTTGAGACTGACAGAAGAAGTTGTTGTGGTTCAGACTGATATGAAGTTGTTGTTGTAGTTGAGGCTAACAGTGGAAGTTGTTCTTGCATTTGAGACACAAGATTGTTATAGTTGAGGCTAACTGTGGAAGTTCATGTGGTAGTTGAGACTGACAGAGGAATTTGTTGTTGTGGTTCAGACTGACATGAAGCTGTTGTTGTAGTTGAGGCTCACAGTGTATGTTGTTGTTTTAAATAGATACAAAGTTGTAGTTGTAGTTGAGAATGACAGTGGAAGTTGTTGTAGTTGAGGCTAACAGTGGATGTTGTTGTTATAGTTGAGACACAAAGTTGTTGTTTTAGTTCAGAATAACAGTGTAAGTTGTTGTTGTAGTTGCGGCTAATAAAGCAAGTTGTTGTTCTAGTTGACACTAAAAGTGAAAGCTGTTGTAGTTGAGGCTAAAGGTTGGAAGTTGCTGTCGTAGTTGGGTCTAACAGTGGAAGTTGTTTTAGTTGAGGCTAAGAGTGGATATTGTTGTAGTTGAAGCTAACAGCGGAAGATGTTGTTGTAGTTGAAACTAACAATGGAAGTTGTTGTTGTAGTTGAGTCGAACATTGGAAGTTGTTGTTGTAGCTGTGGCTAACAGTGGAAGTGTTGTTGTACTTGAGACGAACAGTGGCAGTTGTTGTTGTAGTTGCAGCTAATAGTGGAGGTGGTGTTGTAGTTGGGCCTAACAGTGTTGGTTTTTGTTGGAGTTGGGACAAACAGTGGAAGTTGATGTTGTAGTTGAAAACAACAGTGGCAGTTGTTGTTGTAGTTGCAGCTAATAGTGGAGGTGGTGTTGTAGTTGGGCCTAACAGTGTTGGTTTTTGTTGGAGTTGGGACAAACAGTGGAAGTTGATGTTGTAGTTGAAAACAACAGTGGCAGTTGTTGTTGTAGTCGCAGTTAACAGTGGAAATTGTTGTTGTTGTAGTTGGGGCTAACTGTGGAAGTTGTTGTTGTTGTTGGGACTAATAGTGGAAGTTGTTTTTGTCGTTGGTGCTAACAGTGGAAGTTGTTGTTGTAGTTGAGACTGCCATGATATTGTTGTTGGAATTGGGGCCAACAGTGGAAGTTGTTGATGCAGTTGAGACTAAAGGTTAGAAGTTGTTGTGGTAGCTGGGTCTACCAGTGCAAGTTGTTGTTGTAGTTGAGGCTAATAGTGGAAGTTGCTGTCGCAGTTGAGATGAACAGTTGTTGTAGTTTGGACAAACAGCGGAAGTTATTGTTGTAGTCGAGGCTAACAGTGACAGTTCTGCTAGTCGCGGCTAACGATGGAAATTTTTGTTGTAGATCAAGCTAACAGTGGAAGTTGTTGTACTTGGTGCTTATTGTGCAGGTTTTTGTTGTAGTTTGGACTAACAGTGGAAGTTGATGTTGTCGTTGAGACTAACAGTGGAAGTTGTTGTTGTAGTTTGGACAAACTGGAAGTGTTGTTACAGCTGGGACTTACAGTGGAAGTTGTTGTTGTAATTGGAACTGGCATGAAGTTGTTGTTGTAGTTGGGCCTAACAGTGCAAGTTGTCTTTTAGTTGAGGCTAATAGTGGAAGTTGTTGTTGTAGTTGGTGCTAACAGTGGAAGTTCCTGTGATAGTTGAGACTGACAGAGGAATTTATTGTTGTGGTTCAGACTGACATGAAGCTGTTGTTGTAGTTGGGGCTAACAGTGGATGTTGTTGTCATTCAGACGCAAAGTTGTTGTTGTAGTTGGGGCTAATACAGCAATTTGTTGTTGTAGTTGACACTAACAGTGGAAGTTTTTGTTGTAGTTGAGGCTAAAGGTTGGAAATTGTTGTTGTTGTAGTTCGGTCTAACAGTGGATGTTGTTGTAGTTGAGACACAAAGTTGCTGTTGTGGTTGAGAATGATAGTGGAAGTTGTTGTTGTAGTTGAGACGAATTGTGGAAGCTGTTGTTGTACTTTGGGCTAACAGTGGAAGGTGTTGTAGTTGAGGCTAACAGCGGAAGATGTTGTTGTAGTTGGAGCTAACAGTGGAGGTTGTTGTTGGAGTTCAGGCTAACAGTGGAAGTTGTTGTTGTAGTTGGAGCTAACAGTGGAGGTTGTTGTTGGAGTTCAGGCTAACAGTGGAAGTTGTTGCTGTAGCTGAGACGAACAGTGGAAGTTGTTGTTGTAGCTGTGGCTAACAGCGGAAGTGTTGTTCCAGTTGGGGCTAAAAGTGGAAGTTGTTGTTGTAGTTGAGACAAACTGTGGCAGTTGTTGTAGTTGCAGCTAACAGTGGAGGTGTTGTTGCAGTTGGGCCTAACAGTGGTGGTTTTTGGTGGACTTGGGAGAAACAGTGGAAGTTGATGTTGTAGTTGAGAGCAACAGTGGCAGTTGTTGTTGTAGTCACAGTTAATAGTGGAAATTGTTGTTGTTGTAGTTGGGCCTAACTGTGGACGTTTTTGTAGTTGAGACTGAGATGAAGTTGTTGTTGTAGCTGGGACTGACATGAAGTTGTTGTTGTAGTTGGGGCTAACAGTGGAGGTTGTTGTTGTAGTTGAGTCACAAAGTTGTTGTTGTGGTTGAAGCTAACAGTGACAGTGCTCGTAGTTGCGGTTAACAGTGGAGATTGTTGTTATAGTTTGGAATAACAGTGGAAGTTGATGTTGTAGTTGAGACTAACAGTGGCAGATGTTGTTGTAGTCATGTCTAACAGTGGAGGTTGTTGTTGTAGATGCAGTGAACAGTGGAAATTGTTGTTGTAATTGGACCTAACAGTGGAATTGTCTTTTACTTGAGGCTAACAGTGGAAGATGTTGTTGTAGTCGGGGCTGACAGTGGAAGATGTTGTTGTAGTCGAGGCTAACAGTGGAAGTTGTTTTTGTTATTGAGACTAACAGTGGAAGTTGTTGTTTTAGTTGAGACTGACAGGGGAAGTTGTTGTTGTAGTTGAGACTGACTGTGGAAGTTCATGTCATAGTTTAGGCTAACAGTGGAAGTTGAGACTGACAGAGGAATTTGTTATTGTGGTTCAGACTGACATGAAAGCTGTTGTTGTAGTTGAGGCTAAAGGTTGGAAGTTGTTGTCATAGTTGGGTCTAACAGTGGAAGTTGTTTTAGTTGAGGCTAACAGTGGATATTGTTGTAGAACAGTGCAAAATGTTGTTGTAGTTTAGACGAACAGTGGAGGTTGTTGTTGTAGTTGAGTCGAACAGTGGAAGTTGTTGTTGTAGTTGAGTCGAACATTGGAAGTTGTTGTTGTAGCTGTGGTTAACAGCGGAAGTGTTGTTCCAGTTGGGGCTAAAAGTGGAATTGTTGTTGTAGTTGAGATGATCAGTGGAAGTTGTTGTAGTTGCAGCTAATAGTGGAGGTGTAGTTGTAGTTGCGCCTAACAGTGGTGGTTTTTGTTGGAGTTGGGACAAACAGTGGAAGTTGATGTTGTAGTTGAGAACAACAGTGGCAGTTATTGTTGTAGTCAGGGTTAACAGTGGAAATTGTTGTTGTTGTAGTTGGGGCTAACTGTGGACATTCTTGTTGTAGTTGAGACTGAGATCAAGTTGTTGTTGGAGTTGGGGCTAACAGTGGAAGTTGTTGATGCAGTTGAGGCTAAAGGTTGGAAGTTGTTGTAGTAGCTGGGTCTACCAGTGGAAGTTGTTGTAGTTGAGGCTAACAGTGGAAGTTGCTGTTGTAGTTGAGATGAACAGTGGAAGTTGTTGTTGTAGTTTGGACAAACAGCAGAAGTTGTTGTTGTAGTCGAGGCTAACAGTGACAGTTCTGGTAGTCACGGCTAACTGTGGAAATTGTTGTAGATCAAGCTAACAGTCGAAGTTGTTGTAGTTGGTGCTTATTGTGCAGGTTTTTGTTGTAGTTTGGACTAACAGTGGAAGTTGATGTTGTCGTTGAGATTAACAATGGCAGATGTTGTTTTTGAGATTAACAATGGCAGATGTTGTTGTAGTCATGGCTAAAACTGGAAGTTGTTGTTGTAGTTGCCACGAACAGTGAAAATTGTTGTTGTAGTTAGAGACTAACAATGGAAGTTGCTGTTGTAGTTGAGACGAACAGTGGCAGTTGTTGTTGTAGTTTGGACAAATTGGAAGTGTTGTTGCAGCTGGGACTTACAGTGGAAGTTGTTGTTGTTGTAATTGGAACTGGCATGAAGTTGTTGTTGTAATTGGGCCTAACAGTGCAAGTTGTCTTTTACTTGAGGCTAACAGTGAAAGTTGTTGTTGTAGCTGGGGCTAACAGTGGAAGTTCCTGTGATAGTTGAGACTGACAGAGGAATTTGTTGTGGTGGTTCAGACTGACATGAAGCTGTTGTTGTAGTTGGGGCTAACAGTGGATGTTGTTGTAATACAGACACAAAGTTGTTGTTGTAGTTGAGAATCACAGTGGAAGTTCTTGTTTCAGTTGAGACTAACAGTGGAAGTTGTGTTTGTTGTTGAGAAAAACAGTGGAAGCTGTGGTTTTAGTTCAGACTGACAGGGGAAGTTGTTGTTGTAGTTGAGACTGACTGTGGAAGTTCATGTCGTAGTTTAGGCTAACATGAAGTTGTTGTTGCAGTTGAGATGCGTAGTTGTTGTTGTAGTTGGGGCTAACAGTGGAAGTTCTTGTGGTAGTTGCGACTGACAAAGGAATTTGTTTGTTGTGGTTCAGACTGATATAAAGCTGTTGTTGTAGTTGGGGCTAACAGTGGATGTTGTTGTTATATTTGAGACACAACGTTGTTGTTGTAGTTGAGAATGACAGTGGAAGTTGTTATAGTTGGGGCCAATACAGCAAGTTGTTGTTGCAGTTGACATTAACAGTGGAAGTTTTTGTTGGACTTGGGAGAAACAGTGGAAGTTGTTTTAGTTGAGACTAACTGTGGATATTGTTGTAGTTGAGACTAACAGTGGAAGATGTTGTTGTAGTTGAGGCGAGCAGTGGAAGTTGTTGCAGTTGAGACAAACAGTGGAAGTTGTTTTAGTTGAGACTAACAGTGGATATTGTTGTAGTTGAGACAAACAGTGGAAGTTGTTGTTGTAGTTGAGACAAATTGTGGAAGCTGTTGTTGTACTTTGGGCTAACAGTGGAAGGTGTTGTAGTTGCTGCGAACAGTGGAGGTTGTTGTTGGAGTTCAGGCTAAAATGTAAGTTGTTGCTGTAGCTGAGACGAACAGCAGAAGTTGTTGTTGTAGCTGTGGCTAACAGTGGAAATAAAAACAAAAAAAAAACTGCGGATGCTGGAAATCCAAAACAAAAACAGAATTACCTGGAAAAACTCAGCAGGAATGGCAGCATCGGCGGAGAAGAAAAATGTTGACGTTTCGAGTCCTCATGACCCTTCGACAGAACTTGATGTTGTTCCAGTTGGGGCTAAAAGTGGAATTGTTGTTGGAGTTGAGACGATCAGTGGAAGTTGTTCTTGAGACCAACGGTGGCAGTTGTTGTAGTTGCAGCTAATAGTGGAGGTGTTGGTGTAGTTGGGCCTATCAGTGGTGGTTTTTGTTGGAATTGGGACAAACAGTGGAAGTTGATGTTGTAGTTGAGAACAACAGTGGCAGTTATTGTTGTAGTCACGGTTAACAGTGGAAATTGTTGTTGTTGTAGTTGGGGCTAACTGTGGACATTCTTGTTGCATTTGAGACTGAGATCAAGTTGTTGTTGGAGTTGGGGCCAACAGTGGAAGTTGATGCAGTTGAGGCTAAAGGTTGGAAGTTGTTGCGGTAGCTGGGTCTACCAGTGGAAGTTGTTGTTGTAGTTGAGGCTAACAGTGGAAGTTGCTGTTGTAGTTGAGATGAACAGTGGAAGTTGTTGTTGTAGTTTGGACAAACAGCAGAAGTTGTTGTTGTAGTCAAGGCTAACAGTGACAGTTCTGGTAGTCGAGGCTAACAATGGAAATTGTTGTTGTAGATCAAGCTAACAGTGGAAGTTGTTGTAGTTGGTGCTTATTGTGCAGGTTTTTGTTGTAGTTTGGACTAACAGTGGAAGTTGATGTTGTCGTTGAGACTAACAGTGGAAGTTGTTGTTGTAGTCATGGCTAAAACTGGAGGTTGTTGTTGTAGTTGCAGCGGACAGTGAAAATTGTTGTTGTAGTTTGGACAAACTGGAAGTGTTGCTACAGCTGGGAATTACAGTGGAAGTTGTTGTTGTAATTTGAACTGGCATGAAGTTGTTGTTGTATTTGGGCCTAACAGTGCAAGTTGTCTTTTAGTTGAGGCTAACAGCGAAAGTTGTTGTTGTAGCTGGGGCTAACAGTGGAAGTTGTTGTTGTAGCTGGGGCTAAGACTGGAAGTTGTTGTTATAGTTGGAGCTAACAGTGGAAGTTCCTGTGGTTGTTGAGACTGACAGAGGAATTTGTTGTTGTGGTTCAAACTGACATGAAGCTGTTGTTGTAGTTGGGGCTAACAGTGGAAGTTGTTGTAATTGAGACACAAAGTTGTTGTTGTAGTTGGGGCCAATACAGCAAGTTGTTGTTGTAGTTGATATTAACAGTGGAAGTTTTTGCTGTAGTTGAGGCTAAAGTTTGGAAGTTGTTGTTGTAGTTGGGGCTAACAGTGGATGTTGTTGTTGTAGTTGAGACACAAAGTTGCTGTTGTAGTTGAGAATGACAGAGTAAGTTGTTGTTGTTGTAGTTGAGGCTACCAGCCGAAGATGTTGTTGTAGTTGAGGCGAACAGTGGAAGTTGTTGCTGCAGTTGAGACGAATTATGGAAGTTGTTGTTGTAGCTGAGACGAACAGTGGCAGTTGTTGCAGTTGGGGCTAAAAGTGGTGGTTTTTGTTGGACTTGGGAGAAACAGTGGAAGTTGTTTTAGTTGAGACAAACAGTGGAAGTTGTTGTTGTAGTTGAGACAAATTGTGGAAGCTGTTGTTGTACTTTGGGCTAACAGTGGAAGGTGTTGTAGTTGCAGCGAACAGTGGAGGTTGTTGTTGGAGTTCAGGCTAAAAGTGTAAGTTGTTTCCGTAGCTGAGACGAACAGTGGAAGTTGTTGTTGTAGCTTTGGCTAACAGTGGAAGTGTTGTTCCAGTTGTGGTTAAAAGTGGAAGTTGTTGTTGTATTTGAGAAGGTCAGTGGAAGTTGTTGTTGTAGTTGAGATGAACAGTGACAGTTGTTGTTGTAGTTTCGCCTAACACTGGTGGTTTTTGTTGTAGTTGAGACAAACAGTGGACATTGATGTTGTAGTTGAGACGAATTGTGGAAGTTGTTTTTGTAGTTGAGATGAACAGTGGAAGTTGTTGTTGTAGTTGAGATGAATTGTGGAAGCTGTTGTTGTACTTTGGGCTAACAGTGGAAGGTGTTGTAGTTGAGGCTAACAGCAGAAGATGTTGTTGTAGTTGCAGCTAACAGTGGAGGTTGTTCAGGCTAACAGTGGAAGTTGTTGCTGTAGCTGAGAGGAACAGTGGAAGTTGTAGTTGCAGCTAATAAAGGAGGTGTTGTTGTAGTTGCGCCTAACAGTGGTGGTTTTTGTTGGTGTTGTGACAAACAGTGGCAGTTGTTGTTGCAGTCGTGGTTAACTCTGGACATTCTTGTTGCAGTTGAGACTGAGGTGAAGTTGTTTTAGTTGAGACTGACATGAAGTTGTTGTTGCAGTTGAGGCTAAAGGTTGGAAGTTGTTGTTGTAGCTGGGTCTACCAGTGGAAGTTGTTGTATCATTTGAGACGAACAGTGGAAGTTGCTGTTGTAGTTTAGACAAACAGCGGAATTTGCTGTTGTAGTTTATACTGGGGTGAAGTTGTTGTTGTAGTTGAGACTGAGATCAAGTTGTTGGAGTTGGGGCTAACAGTGGAAGTTGTTGTTGTAGTTTGGACAAACAGTGGAAGTTGTTGTAGCTGAGATGAACAGTGGAAGTTGTTGTTGTAGCTGTGGCTAACAGTGGAAGTGTTGTTCCAGTTGGGGCTAAAAGTGAAACTGTTGTTGTAGTTGAGACGATCAGTGGAAGTTGTTATACTTGAGACGAACAGTGGCAGTTGTTGTAGTTGCAGCTAATAGTGGAGGTGGTGTTGTAGTTGGGCCTATCAGTGGTGGTTTTTGTTGGAGTTGGGACAAACAGTGGAAGTTGATGTTGTAGTTGAGAACAACAGTGGCAGTTATTGTTGTAGTCAGGGTTAACAGTGGAAATTGTTGTTGTTGTAGTTGGGGCTAACTGTGGACATTCTTGTTGTAGTTCAGACTGAGATCAAGTTGTTGTTGGAGTTGGGGCTAACAGTGGAAGTTGTTGATGCAGTTGAGGATAAAGGTTGGAAGTTGTTGTGGTAGCTGGGTCTACCAGTGGAAGTTGTTTTTGTAGTTGAGGCTAACAGTGGAAGTTGCTGTTGTAGTTGAGATGAACAGTGGAAGCTGATGTTGTAGTTTGAACAAACAGCGGAAGTTGTTGTTGTAGTCCAGGCTAACAGTGACAGTTCTGGTAGTCACGGCTAACTGTGGAAATTGTTGTAGATCAAGCCAACAGTGGAAGTTGTTGTAGTTGATGTTGTCGTTAAGATTAACAGTGCCAGATGTTGTTGTAGTCTTGGCTAACACTGGAGGTTGTTGTTGTAGTTGCAGTGAACAGTGAAAATTGTTGTTGTAATTAGAGACTAACAATGGAAGTTGCTGTTGTAGTTGAGACGAACAGTGGCAGTTGTTGTTGTAGTTTCGACAAACTGGAAGTGTTGCTGCAGCTGGGACTTACAAATGAAGTTGTTGTTGTAATTTGAACTGGCATGAAGTTGTTGTTGTAATTGGGCCTAACAGTGCAAGTTGTCTTTTAGTTGAGGCTAACAGTGAAAGTTGTTGTTGTAGTTAGGTCTAACAGTGGAAGTTCCTGTGGTTGTTGAGACTGACAGAGGAATTTGTTGTTGTGGTTCAGACTGACATGAAGCTGTTGTTGTAGTTGGGGCTAACAGTGGATGTTGTTGTAATACAGATATAAAGTTGTTGTTGTAGTTGAGAATCACAGTGGAAGTTCTTGTTTCAGTTGAGACTAACAGTGGAAGTTTTTGTTGTAGTTGAGGCTAAAGGTTGGAAATTGTTTTTGTTGTTGAGACAAACAGTGGAAGCTGTGGTTTTTGTTCAGACTAACAGGGGAAGTTGTTGTTGTAGTTGAGACTGACAGAAGAAGTTGTTGCTGTGGTTCAGACTGATATGAAGTTGTTGTTGTAGTTTTGCCAAACAGTGGAAGTTGTCTTTTAGTTGAGGCTAACTGTGGAAGTTGCTGTCGTAGGTTGAGGTTAACAGAAGAAGATGTTGTTGTAGTTGAGACTGACATGAAGTTGTTGTTGTATTTGAGACTAACTGTGGAAGTTGTTGTTGTAGTTGTGACTGACATGAAGTTGTTGTTGGTGTTGGGGCTTACAGTGGAAGTTCTTGTAGTTGAGATTGACATGAAGTTGTTGGAGTTGGGGCTAACAGTGGAAGTTGTTGTAGTTGATACACAAAGTTGTTGTTGTATTATTTGAGACCAACAGTGGAAGTTGTTGTGGTTGGGGCTAACAGTGGAAATTGTTGTGGTAGTTGGGCCTTACAGTGGAACTTCTTGTTGTAGTTGAGACTAACAGTGGAATTTGTTGTTTTAGATGAGATGAATTGTGGAAGTTGTTGTTGTAGTTGAGACTAACAGCAGAAGTTGTTGTTGTAGTTGAGACTAACAGCAGAAGTTGTTGTTCTGGTTGAAACTGACGGGTGAAGTTATTGTTGTGATTGGGACTGACTTGAAGTTGTTGTTGTAATTGGGTCTAACACTGGAAGTTGTCTTTTAGTTGAGGCTAACTGTGGAAGTTGCTGTCGTCGGTTGAGGTTAACAGCAGACGATGTTGTTGTTGTTGAGACTGACATGAAGTTGTTGTAGGAGTTGGGGCTAACAGTGGAAGTTGTAGTTGTAGTTGAGACAGGCAGCGGATGTTTTTGTTTTAGTTGGTGCTAATAAAGGAAGTTGTTGTAGTTGACACTAATCGTGAATGTTGTTGAATTTGAGGCTAAATGTGTAAGTTGTTGTTGAAGGTGGGACGAACAATGGAAGTTGTTTTTGAAGTTGGGGCGAACAGTGGAAGTTGTTGTTGAAGTTGGGGCGAACAGTGGAAGTTGTTGTTGAAGTTGGGGCGAACAGTGGAAGTTGTTGTTGAAGTTGGGGCGAACAGTGGAAGTTGTCTTTTAGCTGAGGTTAACAACGGAAGATATTGTTGTAGTTGAGAATGACATGAAGTTGTTGTTGTAGTTGAGATATACAGTGGAAGTTGTTGCTGTAGTTGAGCTGAGCAGTGGAAGTTGTTGTTGTAGTTTGGACAAGCAGTGGAAGTGTTGTTGCAGTGGGGACTAACAGTGGAAGTCATTGTTGTAGTTGAGGAGAACAGTGGAAGTTGATGTTTTAGTTGAGAGTGACAGGTGCATTCTTGTTGTAGTTGAGACTGACATGAAGTTGTTGTTGTAATTAGGTCTAACAGTGAAAGTTGTCTTTTAGTTGAGGTTGACAGTGGAATTTGCTGTCGTAGTTGAAGTTAACAGCGGAAGATGTTGTAGTTGAGGCGATCAGTGGAAATTGTTGTTGTAGTTGAGACTGACATAAAGTTGTTGTTGGAGTTGGGGCGAACAGTGGAAGTTGTTTTTGTTGTTGGGACAAACAGTGGAAGCTGTGGTTTTTGTTCAGACTGACAGGGGAAGTTGTTGTTGTAGTTGGGACTGACAGAAGAAGTTGTAGCTGTGGTTCAGACTGATATGAAGTTGCTGCAGCTGTGGCGAACATTGGAAGTTGTCTTTTAGTTGAGGTAACTGTGGAAGTTGCTGTCGTAGGTTGAGGTTAACAGCAGAAGATATTGTTGTAATTGAGACTGACATGAAGTTGTTGTTGTATTTGAGACTAACTGTGGAAGTTGTTGCTGTAGTTGTGACTGACATGAAGTTGTTGTTGGGGTTCGGGCTTACAGTGGCAGTTGTTCTTGTAGTTGAGATTGACAAGAATTTGTTGGAGTTGGGGCTAACAGTGGAAGTTGTTGTAGTTGATACACAAAGTTGTTGTTGTATTATTTGAAACCAACAGTGGAAGTTGTTGTGGTTGGGGCTAACAGTGGAACTTCTTGTTGTAGTTGAGCATAACAGTGGAAGTTGTTGTTGTAGTTAAGACGAATTGTGGAAGCTGTTGTTGTAGTTGAGACTAACAGTGAAAGTTGTTGCTGTAGTTGAGACTAACAGTGGAAGTTGTTGTTTTAGTTGAGATTGACAGGTGAAGTTCTTGTTGTAATTGGGAGTGACATGAAGTTGTTGTCGTATTTGAGACTAACTGTGAAAGTTGTTGTTGTAGTTGTGACTGACATAAAGTTGTTGGTGTTGGGGCTTACAGTGGAAGTTGTTCTTGTAGTTGAGATTGACATGAAGTTGTTGGAGTTGGGGCTACAGTGGAAGTTGTTGTAGTTGATACACAAAGTTGTTGTTGTATTATTTGAGACCAACAGTGGAAGTTGTTGTGGTTGGGGCTAACAGTGGAAATTGTTGTTGTAGTTGGGCCTAACAGTGGAACTTCTTGTTGTAGTTGAGACTAACAGTGGAATTTGTTGTTTTAGTTGAGATGAATTGTGGAAGTTGTTGTTGTAGTTGAGACTAACAGCGGAAGTTGCTGTTCTGGTTGAAACTGACAGGTGAAGTTATTGTTGTGATTGGGACTGACTTGAAGTTGTTGTTGTAATTGGGTCTAACAGTGGAAGTTGTCTTTTAGTTGAGGCTAACTGTGGAAGTTGCTGTCGTCGGTTGAGGTTAATAGCAGACGATGTTGTTGTTGTTGAGACTGACATGAAGTTGTTGTTGGGATTGGGGCTAACAGTGGAAGTTGTTGTAGCTGATACACAAAGTTGCTGTTGTTGTATTTGAGATGAACAGTGGAAGTTGTTGTTGCAGTTTGGACAAACAGTGGAAGTTGTTGCAGTTGGGGCTAACAGTGGAAATTGTAGTTTTAGTTAAGACTGACATGAAGTTGTTGTAGGAGTTGGGGCTAACAGTGGAAGTTGTTGTTATAGTTGAGACGGGCAGCGGATGTTTTTGTTTTAGTTGGTGCTAATAAAGGAAGTTGTTGTAGTTGACACTAATCGTGAATGTTGTTGAATTTGAGGCTAAATGTGTAAGTTGTTGTTGCAGTTGGGGGTAACAGTAGAAGTTGTTGCAGTTGGGGCGAACAGTGGAAGTTGTTGTTGAAGTTGGGGGCGAACACTGGAAGTTGTTGTTGAAGTTAGGACGAAGAGTGGAAGTTGTTCTTGAAGTTGGGGCGAACAGTGGAAATGTTGTTGAAGTTGGGGCGAACAATGGAAGTTGTTGTTGAAGTTGGGGCGAACAGTGGAAGTTGTCTTTTAGTTGAGGTTAACAGCGGAAGATATTGTTGTAGTTGAGAATGACATGAAGTTGTTGTTGTAGTTGAGACATACAGTGGAAGTTGTTGCTGTAGTTGAGATGAGCAGTGGAGGTTGTTGTTGTAGTTTGGACAAGCAGTGGAAGTGTTGTTGCAGTGGGGACTAACAGTGGAAGTCATTGTTGTAGTTGAGGAGAACAGTGGAAGTTGATGTTTTAGTTGAGAGTGACAGGTGCATTCTTGTTGTAGTTGGGACTGACATGAAGTTGTTGTTGTAATTAGGTCTAACAGTGAAAGTTGTCTTTTAGTTGAGGTTGACAGTGGAATTTGCTGTCGTAGTTGAAGTTAACAGCGGAAGATGTTGTAGTTGAGGCGATCAGTGGAAGTTGTTGTTACAGTTGAGACTGACATAAAGTTGTTGTTGGAGTTGGGGCGAACAGTGGAAGTTGTTTTTGTTGTTGGGACAAACAGTGGAAGCTGTGGTTTTTGTTCAGACTGACAGGGGAAGTTGTTGTTGTAGTTGGGACTGACAGAAGAAGTTGTAGCTGTGGTTCAGACTGATATGAAGTTGCTGCAGCTGTGGCGAACATTGGAAGTTGTCTTTTAGTTGAGGCTAACTGTGGAAGTTGCTGTCGAGGTTGAGGTTAACAGCAGAAGATATTGTTGTAATTGAGACTGACATGAAGTTGTTGTTGTATTTGAGACTAACTGTGAAAGTTGTTGTTGTAGTTGTGACTGACATGAAGTTGTTGGGGTTGGGGCATACAGTGGCAGTTGTTCTTGTAGTTGAGATTGACAAGAAGTTGTTGGAGTTGGGGCTAACAGTGGAAGTTGTTGTAGTTGATACACAAAGTTGTTGTTGTATTATTTGAGACCAACAGTGGAAGTTGTTGTGGTTGGGGCTAACAGTAGATATTGTTGTTGTAGTTGGGCCGAACAGTGGAACTTCTTGTTGTAGTTGAGCATAACAGTGGAAGTTGTTGTTGTAGTTGAGACGAATTGTGGAAGCTGTTGTTGTAGTTGAGACTAACAGTGGAAGTTGTTGTTGTAGTTGAGACTAAAAGTGGAAGTTGTTGTTTTAGTTGAGACTGACAGGTGAAGTTCTTGTTGTAATTGGGACTGACATGAAGTTGTTGTTGTAATTGGGTCTAACAGTGGAAGTTGTCTTTTAGTTGAGGCTAACTGTGGAAGTTCCTGCTGTCTGGAAGTTGTAATTTAGCTGAGGTTAACAGCGGAAGATATTGTTGTAGTTGAGAATGACATGAAGTTGTTGTTGTAGCTGAGATGAGCAGTGGAAGTTGTTGTTGTAGTTTGGACAAACAGTGGAAGTGTTGTTGCAGTGGGGACTATCAGTGGAAGTCATTGTTGTAGTTGAGGCGAACAGTGGAAGTTGTTGTTTTAGTTGAGTGTGACAGGTGCATTCTTGTTGTAATTGGGACTGACATGAAGTTGTTGTTGTAATTAGGTCTAACAGTGGAAGTTGTCTTTTAGTTGAGGTTAACAGTGGAATTTGCTGTCGTAGTTGAGGTTAACAGCGGAAGATGTTGTTGTAGTTGAGATTGACATGAAGTTGTTGTTGTAGTTGAGACTGACATGAAGTTGTTGTTGGAGTTGGGGTGAACTGTGGAAGTTGTTGTTGTAGTTGAGACTGACATAAAGTTGTTGTTGGGGTTGGGGCGAACAGTAGAATTTGTTGTTGTAGTTGAGACTGACAGAAGAAGTTGTTGCTGTGATTCAGACTGATATGAAGTTGTTGTTGTAGTTTTGGCAAACAGTGGAAGTTCTGTTTTAGTTGAGGCTAACTGTGGAAGTTGCTGTCGTAGGTTGAGGTTAACAGCAGAAGATGTTGTTGTAGTTGAGACTGACATGAAGTTGTTGTTGTATTTGAGACTAACTGTGGAAGTTGTTGTTGTAGTTTGGACAAACAGTGGAAGTGTTGTTGCAGTGGGGACTATCAGTGGAAGTCATTGTTGTAGTTGAGGCGAACAGTGGAAGTTGTTGTTTTAGTTGAGAGTGACAGGTGCATTCTTGTTGTAGTTGGGACTGACATGAAGTTGTTGTTGTAATTAGGTCTAACAGTGGAAGTTGTCTTTTAGTTGAGGTTAACAGTGGAATTTGCTGTCGTAGTTGAGGTTAACAGCGGAAGATGTTGTTGTAGTTGAGAATGACATGAAGTTGTTGTTGTAGTTGAGACATACAGTGGAAGTTGTTGCTGTAGTTGAGATGAGCAGTGGAAGTTGTTGTAGTTTGGACAAGCAGTGGAAGTGTTGCAGTGGGAATTAACAGTGGAAGTTGTTGTTTTAGTTGAGAGTGACAGGTGCATTCTTGTTGTAGTTGGGACTGACATGAAGTTGTTGTTGTAATTAGGTCTAACAGTGAAAGTTGTCTTTTAGTTGAGGTTGACAGTGGAATTTGCTGTCGTAGTTGAAGTTAACAGCGGAAGATGTTGTTGTAGTTGAGGCGATCAGTGGAAGTTGTTGTTGTAGTTGAGACTGACGTAAAGTTGTTGTTGGAGTTGGGGGCGAACAGTGGAAGTTGTTTTTGTTGTTGGGACAAACAGTGGAAGCTGTGGTTTTTGTTCAGACTGACAGGGGAAGTTGTTGTTGTAGTTGGAACTGACAGAAGAAGTTGTAGCTGTGCTTCAGACTGATATGAATTTGCTGCAGCTGTGGCGAACATTGGAAGTTGTCTTTTAGTTGAGGTAACTGTGGAAGTTGCTGTCGAGGTTGAGGTTAACAGCAGAAGATATTGTTGTAATGGAGACTGACATGAAGTTGTTGTTGTATTTGAGACTAACTGTGGAAGTTGTTGTTGTAGTTGTGACTGACATGAAGTTGTTGGGGTTGAGGATTACAGTGGAAATTGTTTTTGTAGTTGTGACTGACATGAAGTTGTTGGGGTTGGGGCATACAGTGGCAGTTGTTCTTGTAGTTGAGATTGACAAGAATTTGTTGGAGTTGGGGCTAACAGTGGAAGTTGTTGTAGTTGATACACAAAGTTGTTGTTGTATTATTTGAGACTAACAGTGGAAGTTGTTGTGGTTGGGGCTAACAGTGGAAATTGTTGTTGTAGTTGAGACTAAGAGTGGAAGTTGTTGTTGTAGTTGAGACTAAGAGTGGAAGTTGTTGTTTTAGTTGAGACTGACAGGTGAAGTTCTTGTTGTAATTGGGAGTGACATGAAGTTGTTGTTGTAATTGGGTCTAACAGTGGAAGTTGTCTTTAAGTTGAGGCTAACTGTGGAAGTTGCTGTTGTCTGGAAGTTGTAATTTAGCTGAGGTTAACAGCGGAAGATATTGTTGTAGTTGAGAATGACATGAAGTTGTTGTTGTAGTTGAGATGAGCAGTGGAAGTTGTTGTTGTAGTTTGGACAAACAGTGGAAGTGTTGTTGCAGTGGGGACTATCAGTGGAAGTCATTGTTGTAGTTGAGGCGAACAGTGAAAGTTGTTGTTTTAGTTGAGAGTGACAGGTGCATTCTTGTTGTAATTGGGACTGACATGAAGTTGTTGTTGTAATTAGGTCTAACAGTGGAAGTTGTCTTTTAGTTGAGGCTAACTGGAAGTTGCTGTCTTCAGTTGAGGTTAACAGCAGAAGATGTTGTTGTAATTTAAACTGATAGGGGAAGTTCTTGTTGTAATTGGGACTGACATGAAATTGTTGTTGTACTTGGGTCTAACAGTGGAAGTTGTCTTTTAGTTGAGGCTAACTGTGGAAGTTGCTGTCGTCGGTTGAGGTTAACAGCAGAAGATGTTGTTGTAGTTGAGACTGACATGAAGTTGTTGTAGGAGTTGGGTCTAACAGTGGAAGTTGTTGTAGCTGATACACAAAGTTGCTGTTGTATTTGAGATGAACAGTGGAAGTTGTTGTTGCAGTTTGGACAAACAGTGGAAGTTGTTGCAGTTGGAGCTAACAGTGGAAATTGTAGTTGTAGTTGAGACTGACATGAAGTTGTTGTAGGAGTTGGGGCTAACAGTGGAAGTTGTAGTTGTAGTTGAGACGGGCAGCGGATGTTTTCTGTTTTAGTTGGTGCTAATAAAGGAAGTTGTTGTAGTTGACACTAATCGTGAAAGTTGTTGCATTTGAGGCTAAATGTGTAAGTTGTTGTTGCAGTTGAGGGTAACAGTGGAAGTTGTTGTAGAAGTTGGGGCGAACAGTGGAAGTTGTCTTTTAGCTGAGGTTAACAGCGGAAGATATTGGTGTAGTTGATAATGACATGAAGTTGTTGTTGTAGTTGAGATGAGCAGTGGAAGTTGTTGTTGTAGTTTGGACAAACAGTGGAAGTGTTGTTGCAGCGGGGACTAACAGTGGAAGTCATTGTTGTAGTTGAGGTGAACAGTAGAAATTGTTGTTTTAGTTGAGCCTGACAGGTGCATTCTTGTTGTAGTTGGTGTTGTAATTAGGTCTAACAGTGGAAGTTGTCTTTTAGTTGAGGTTAACAGTGGAATTTGCTGTCGTAGTTGAGGTTAACAGCGGAAGATGTTGTTGTAGTTGAGGTAATCAGTGGAATTTGTTGTTGTAGTTGAGACTGACATAAAGTTGTTGTTGGAGTTGGGGTGAACTGTGGAAGTTGTTGTTGTAGTTGAGACTGACATAAAGTTGTTGTTGGGGTTGGGGCGAACAGTAGAATTTGCTGTTGTAGTTGAGACTGACAGAAGAAGTTGTTGCTGTGATTCAGACTGATATGAAGTTGTTGTTGTAGTTTTGGCAAACAGTGGAAGTTGTCTTTTAGTTGAGGCTAACTGTGGAAGTTGCTGTCGTAGGTTGACGTTAACAGCAGAAGATATTGTTGTAGTTGAGACTGACATGAAGTTGTTGTTGTATTTGAGACTAACTGTGGAAGTTGTTGTTGTAGTTTGGACAAACAGTGGAAGTGTTGTTGCAGTGGGGACTATCAGTGGAAGTCATTGTTGTAGTTGAGGAGAACAGTGGAAGTTGATGTTTTAGTTGAGAGTGACAGGTGCATTCTTGTTTTAGTTGGGACTGACATGAAGTTGTTGTTGTAATTAGGTCTAACAGTGAAAGTTGTCTTTTAGTTGAGGTTAACAGTGGAATTTGCTGTCGTAGTTGAGGTTAACAGCGGAAGATGTTGTTGTAGTTGAGAATGACATGAAGTTGTTGTTGTAGTTGAGACTGACAGAAGAAGTTGTTGCTGTAGTTGAGATGAGCAGTGGAAGTTGTTGTTGTAGTTTGGACAAGCAGTGAAAGTGTTGCAGTGGGGACTAACAGCGGAAGTCATTGTTGTAGTTGAGGAGAACAGTGGAAGTTGATGTTTTAGTTGAGAGTGACAGGTGCATTCTTGTTTTAGTTGGGACTGACATGAAGTTGTTGTTGTAATTAGGTCTAACAGTGAAAGTTGTCTTTTAGTTGAGGTTGACAGTGGAATTTGCTGTCGTAGTTGAAGTTAACAGCGCAAGATGTTGTAGTTGAGGCGATCGGTGGAAGTTGTTGTTGTAGTTGAGACTGACGTAAAGTTGTTGTTGGAGTTGGGGCGAACAGTGGAAGTTGTTTTTGTTGTTGGGACAAACAGTGGAAGCTGTGGTTTTTGTTCAGACTGACAGGGGAAGTTGTTGTTGTAGTTGGGACTGACAGAAGAAGTTGTAGCTGTGGTTCAGACTGATATGAAGTTGCTGCAGCTGTGGCGAACATTGGAAGTTGTCTTTTAGTTGAGGCTAACTGTGGAAGTTGCTGTCGTAGGTTGAGGTTAACAGCAGAAGATATTGTTGTAATTGAGACTGACATGAAGTTGTTGTTGTATTTGAGACTAACTGTGGAAGTTGTTGTTGTAGTTGTGACTGACATGAAGTTGTTGTTGGGGTTGAGGATTACAGTGGAAATTGTTTTTGTAGTTGTGACTGACATGAAGTTGTTGGAGTTGGGGCATACAGTGGCAGTTGTTCTTGTAGTTGAGATTGACAAGAATTTGTTGGAGTTGGGGCTAACAGTGGAAATTGTTGTAGTTGATACACAAAGTTGTTGTTGTATTATTTGAGACCAACAGTGGAAGTTGTTGTGGTTGGGGCTAACAGTGGAAATTGTTGTTGTAGTTGAGCATAACAGTGGAACTTCTTGTTGTAGTTGAGCGGAACAGTGGAAGTTGTTGTTTTAGTTGAGACGAATTGTGGAAGCTGTTGTTGTAGTTGAGACTAACAGTGGAAGTTGTTGTTGTAGTTGAGACTAAGAGTGGAAGTTGTTGTTTTAGTTGAGACTGACAGGTGAAGTTCTTGTTGTAATTGGGAGTGACATGAAGTTGTTGTTGTAATTGGGTCTAACAGTGGAAGTTGTCTTTTAGTTGAGGCTAACTGTGGAAGTTGCTGTTGTCTGGAAGTTGTAATTTAGCTGAGGTTAACAGCGGAAGATATTGTTGTAGTTGAGAATGACATGAAGTTGTTGTTGTAGTTGAGATGAGCAGTGGAATTTGTTGTTGTAGTTTGGACAAACAGTGGAAGTGTTGTTGCAGTGGGGACTATCAGTGGAAGTCATTGTTGTAGTTGAGGCGAACAGTGGAAGTTGTGGCTTTAGTTGAGAGTGACAGGTGCATTCTTGTTGTAGTTGGGCCTGACATGAAGTTGTTGTTGTAATTAGGTCTAACAGTGGAAGTTGTCTTTTAGTTGAGGTTAACAGTGGAATTTGCTATCGTAATTGAGGTTAACAGCGGAAGGTGTTGTTGTAGTTGAGGCGATCAGTGGAAGTTGTTGCTGTAGTTGAGACTGACATGAAGTTGTTGGAGTTGGGTTTAACAGTGTAAGTTGTGGTTGATACACAAATTTGTTGTTGTATTATTTGAGACCAACAGTGGAAGTTGTTGTGGTTGGGGCTATCAGTGGAAAATGTTGTTGTAGTTAGGCCTAACAGTGGAACTTCTTGTTGTAGCTGAGACTAACAGTGGAAGTTGTTGTTTTAGTTGAGACTGACAGGTGAAGTTCTTGTTGTAATTGGGACTGACATGAAGTTATTGTTGTAATTGGGTCTAACACTGGAAGTTGTCTTTTAGTTGAGGCTAACTAGAAGTTGCTGTCTTCAGTTGAGGTTAACAGCAGAAGATGTTGTTGTAATTTAAACTGATAGGGGAAGTTCTTGTTGTAATTGGGACTGACATGAAATTGTTGTTGTACTTGGGTCTAACAGTGGAAGTTGTCTTTTAGTTGAGGCTAACTGTGGAAGTTGCTGTCGTCGGTTGAGATTAACAGCAGAAGATGTTGTTGTAGTTGAGACTGACATGAAGTTGTTGTAGGAGTTGGGTCTAACAGTGGAAGTTGTTGTAGCTGATACACAAAGTTGCTGTTGTATTTGAGATGAACAGTGGAAGTTGTTGTTGCAGTTTGGACAAACAGTGGAAGTTGTTGCAGTTGGAGCTAACAGTGGAAATTGTAGTTGTAGTTGAGACTGACATGAAGTTGTTGTAGGAGTTGGGGCTAACAGTGGAAGTTATAGTTGTAGTTGAGACGGGCAGCGGATGTTTTTGTTTTAGTTGGTGCTAATAAAGGAAGTTGTTGTAGTTGACACTAATCGTGAAAGTTGTTGCATTTGAGGCTAAAGGTGTAAGTTGTTGTTGCAGTTGGGGGTAACAGTGGAAGTTGTTGTTGAAGTTGCGGCGAACAGTGGAAGTTGTCTTTTAGCGGAGATTAACAGCGGAAGATATTGTTGTAGTTGAGAATGACATGAAGTTGTTGTTGTATTTGAGACTAACTGTGGAAGTTGTTGTTGTAGTTGTGACTGACATGAAGTTGTTGTTGGGGTTGAGGATTACAGTGGAATTGTTTTTGTAGTTGTGACTGACATGAAGTTGTTGGGGTTGGGGCATACAGTGGCAGTTGTTCTTGTAGTTGAGATTGACAAGAATTTGTTGGAGTTGGGGCTAACAGTGGAAGTTGTTGTAGTTGATACACAAAGTTGTTGTTGTATTATTTGAGACCAACAGTGGAAGTTGTTGTGGTTGGGGCTAACAGTGGAAATTGTTGTTGTAGTTGAGCATAACAGTGGAACTTCTTGTTGTAGTTGAGCCGAACAGTGGAAGTTGTTGTTTTAGTTGAGACGAATTGTGGAAGCTGTTGTTGTAGTTGAGACTAACAGTGGAAGTTGTTGTTGTAGTTGAGACTAAAAGTGGAAGTTGTTGTTTTAGTTGAGACTGACAGGTGAAGTTCTTGTTGTAATTGGGAGTGACATGAAGTTGTTGTTGTATTTGGGTCTAACAGTGGAAGTTGTCTTTTAGTTGAGGCTAACTGTGGAAGTTGCTGTTGTCTGGAAGTTGTAATTTAGCTGAGGTTAACAGCGGAAGAGATTGTTGTAGTTGAGAATGACATGAAGTTGTTGTTGTAGTTGAGATGAGCAGTGGAATTTGTTGTTGTAGTTTGGACAAACAGTGGAAGTGTTGTTGCAGTGGGGACTATCAGTGGAAGTCATTGTTGTAGTTGAGGCGAACAGTGGAAGTTGTTGTTTTAGTTGAGAGTGACAGGTGCATTCTTGTTGTAGTTGGGCCTGACATGAAGTTGTTGTTGTAATTAGGTCTAACAGTGGAAGTTGTCTTTTAGTTGAGGTTAACGGTGGAATTTGCTATCGTAATTGAGGTTAACAGCGGAAGGTGTTGTTGTAGTTGAGGCGATCAGTGGAAGTTGTTGCTGTAGTTGAGACTGACATGAAGTTGTTGGAATTGGGTTTAACAGTGTAAGTTGTTGTGGTTGATACACAAATTTGTTGTTGTATTATTTGAGACCAACAGTGGAAGTTGTTGTGGTTGGGGCTATCAGTGGAAAATGTTGTTGTAGTTAGGCCTAACAGTGGAACTTCTTGTTGTAGCTGAGACTAACAGTGGAAGTTGTTGTTTTAGTTGAGACTGACAGGTGAAGTTCTTGTTGTAATTGGGACTGACATGAAGTTATTGTTGTAATTGGGTCTAACACTGGAAGTTGTCTTTTAGTTGAGGCTAACTGGAAGTTGCTGTCTTCAGTTGAGGTTAACAGCAGAAGATGTTGTTGTAATTTAAACTGATAGGGGAAGTTCTTGTTGTAATTGGGACTGACATGAAATTGTTGTTGTACTTGGGTCTAACAGTGGAAGTTGTCTTTTAGTTGAGACTAACTGTGGAAGTTGCTGTCGTCGGTTGAGGTTAACAGCAGAAGATGTTGTTGTAGTTGAGACTGACATGAAGTTGTTGTAGGAGTTGGGTCTAACAGTGGAAGTTGTTGTAGCTGATACACAAAGTTGCTGTTGTATTTGAGATGAACAGTGGAAGTTGTTGCAGTTTGGACAAACAGTGGAAGTTGTTGCAGTTGGAGCTAACAGTGGAAATTGTAGTTGTAGTTGAGACTGACATGAAGTTGTTGTAGTAGTTGGGGCTAACAGTGGAAGTTATAGTTGTAGTTGAGACGGGCAGCGGATGTTTTTGTTTTAGTTGGTGCTAATAAAGGAAGTTGTTGTAGTTGACACTAATCGTGAAAGTTGTTGCATTTGAGGCTAAATGTGTAAGTTGTTGTTGCAGTTGGGGGTAACAGTGGAAGTTGTTGTTGAAGTTGGGGCGAACAGTGGAAGTTGTTGTTGAAGTTGGGGCGAACAGTGGAAGTTGTCTTTTAGCTGAGGTTAACAGCGGAAGATATTGTTGTAGTTGAGAATGACATGAAGTTGTTGTTGTAGTTGAGATGAGCAGTGGAAGTTGTTGTTGTAGTTTGGACAAACAGTGGAAGTGTTGTTGCAGCGGGGACTAACAGTGGAAGTCATTGTTGTAGTTGAGGTGAACAGTAGAAATTGTTGTTTTAGTTGAGCCTGACAGGTGCATTCTTGTTGTAGTTGGTGTTGTAATTAGGTCTAACAGTGAAAGTTGTCTTTTAGTTGAGGTTAACAGTGGAATTTGCTGTCGTAGTTGAGGTTAACAGCGGAAGATGTTGTTGTAGTTGAGGTAATCAGTGGAAGTTGTTGTTGTAGTTGAGACTGACATAAAGTTGTTGTTGGGGTTGGGGCGAACAGTAGAATTTGTTGTTGTAGTTGAGACTGACAGAAGAAGTTGTTGCTGTGATTCAGACTGATATGAAGTTGTTGTTGTAGTTTTGGCAAACAGTGGAAGTTGTCTTTTAGTTGAGGCTAACTGTGGAAGTTGCTGTCGTAGGTTGAGGTTAACAGCAGAAGATGTTGTTGTAGTTGAGACTGACATGAAGTTGTTGTTGTATTTGAGACTAACTGTGGAAGTTGTTGTTGTAGTTTGGACAAGCAGTGGAAGTGTTGTTGCAGTGGGGACTATCAGTGGAAGTCATTGTTGTAGTTGAGGCGAACAGTGGAAGTTGTTGTTTTAGTTGAGAGTGACAGGTGCATTCTTGTTGTAGTTGGGACTGACATGAAGTTGTTGTTGTAATTAGGTCTAACAGTGGAAGTTGTCTTTTAGTTGAGGCTAACTGTGGAAGTTGCTGTCGTCAGTTGAGGTTAACAGCAGAAGATGTTGTTGTAGTTGAAACTGACATGAAGTTGTTGTTGTATTTGAGACTAACTGTGGAAGTTGTTGTTGTCGTTGTGACTGACATGAAGTTGTTGTTGGTGTTGGGGCTTACAGTGGAAGTTGTTCTTGTAGTTGAGATTGAAATGAAGTTGTTGGACTTGGGGCTAACAGTGCAAGTTGTCTTTTAGTTGAGGTTAACAGTGGAATTTGCTGTCGTAGTTGAGGTTAACAGCGGAAGATATTGTTGTAGTTGAGAATGACATGAAGTTGTTGTTGTAGTTGAGACATACAGTGGAAGTTGTTGCTGTAGTTGAGATGAGCAGTGGAAGTTGTTGTTGTAGTTTGGACAAGCAGTGGAAGTGTTGTTGCAGTGGGGACTAACAGTGGAAGTCATTGTTGTAGTTGAGGAGAACAGTGGAAGTTGATGTTTTAGTTGAGAGTGACAGGTGCATTCTTGTTGTAGTTGGGACTGGCATGAAGTTGTTGTTGTAATTAGGTCTAACAGTGGAAGTTGTTGTTGAAGTTTTGGCGAACAGTGGAAGTTTTCTTTTAGCTGAGGTTAACAGCGGAAGATATTGTTGTAGTTGAGAATGACATGAAGTTGTTATTGGAGTTGGGGCGAACAGTGGAAGTTGTTGTTGTTGTTGAGACTGACATAAAGTTGTTGTTGGAGTTGGGGCGAACAGTGGAAGTTGTTTTTATTGTTGAGACAACCAGGGGAAGCTGTGGTTTTTGTTCAGACTGACAGGGGAAGTTGTTGTTGTAGTTGAGACTGATAGAAGAAGTTGTTGCTGTGGTTCAGACTGATATGAAGTTGTTGTTGTAGCTGTGGCGAACAGTGGAAGTTGTGATTTCGTTGAGGCTAACTTTGGAAGTTGCTGTCGAGGTTGACGTTAAAAGCAGAAGATATTGTTGCAGTTGAGACTGACATGAAGTTGTTGTTGTATTTGAGACTAACTTTGGAAGTTGTTGTTGTAGTTGTGACTGACATGAAGTTGTTGTTGGGTTTGGGGCTTTCAGTGTAAGTTGTTCTTGTAGTTGAGGTTGACATGAAGTTGTTGGAGTTGGGGCTAACAGTGGAAGTTGTTGTAGTTGATACACAAAGTTGTTGTTGTATTATTTGAGACCAACAGTGGAAGTTGATGTTTTAGTTGAGACGAATTGTGGAAGCTGTTGTTGTAGTTGAGACTAACAGTTGAAGTTGTTGTTTGAGTTGAGACTGACAGGTGAAGTTCTTGTTGTAATTGGGACTGACATGACGTTGATGTTGTAATTGGGTCTAACAGTGGAAGTTGTCTTTTAGTTGAGGCTAACTGTGGAAGTTGCTGTCGTCGGTTGAGGTTAACAGCAGAAGATGTTGTTCTAGTTGAGACTGACATGAAGTTGTTGTTGGGGCTAACAGTGGAAGTTGTTGTAGCTGATACACAAAGTTGCTGTTGTTGTACTTGAGATGAACAGTGGAAGTTGTTGTTGCAGTTTGGACCAACTGTGGAAGTTGTTGCAGTTGGGGCTAACAGTGGAAATTGTTGTTGTAGTTCTGAAGGCCAGTGGATGTTTTTGTTTTAATTGGTGCTAATAAAGGAAGTTGTTGTAGTTGACACTAATCGTGAAAGTTGTTGCACTTGAGGCTAAACGTCTAAGTTGTTGTTGCAGTTGAGGGTAACAGTGGAAGTTGTTGTTGCAGTTGGGTTGAACAGTGGAAGTTGTTATTGAAGATGGGGCGAACAGTGGAAGTTGTTGTTGAAGTTAGGACGAAAGTGGAAGTTGTTGTTGAAGTTGGGGCGAACAGTGGAAGTTGTCTTTTAGCTGAGGTTAACAGCGGAAGATATTGTTTTAGTTGAGAATGACATGAAGTTGTTGTTGTAGTTGAGACATACAGTGGAAGTTGTTGTTGTAGTTGAGATGAGCAGTGGAAGTTGTTGTTGTAGTTTGGACAAACAGTGGAAGTGTTGTTGCAGTGGGGACTATCAGTGGAAGTCATTGTTGTAGTTGAGGCAAACAGTAGAAATTGTTGTATTAGTTGAAACTGACAGGTGCATTCTTGTTGTAGTTGGGACTGACATGAAGTTGTTATAATTAGGTCTAACAGTGGAAGTTGTCTTTTAGTTGGGGTTGAAAGTGGAATTTGCTGTCGTAGTTGAGGTTAACAGCGCAAGATGTTGTTGTAGTTGAGGCGAACAGTGGAAGTTGTTGTTATAGTTGAGACTGACATAAAGTTGTTGTTGGAGTTGGAGCGAACTGTGGAAGATGTTGTTGAAGTTGGGGCGAACAGTGGAAGTTGTCTTTTAGCTGAGGTTAACAGCGGAAGATATTGTTGTAGTTGAGAATGACATGAAGTTGTTGTTGTAGTTGAGACATACAGTGGAAGTTGGTGCTGTAATTGAGATGAGCAGTGGAAGTTGTTGTTGTAGTTTGGACAAACAGTGGAAGTGTTGTTGCAGTGGAGACTAACAGTGGAAGTTATTGTTGTAGTTGAGGCGAACAGTGGAAGTTGTTGTTTTAGTTGAGACTGACAGGTGCATTCTTGTTGTAGTTGGGACTGACATGAAGTTGTTGTTGTAATTAGGTCAAACAGTGGAAGTTGTCTTTTAGTTGAGGTTAACAGTGGAATTTGCTGTCGTAGTTGAAGTTAACAGCAGAAGATGTTGTTGTAGTTGAGGCGATCAATGGAAGTTGTTGTTGTAGTTCAGACTGACATGAAGTTGTTGGAGTTGGGGCTAACAGTGGAAGTTGTTTTAGTTGATACACAAAGTTGTAGTTGTATTATTTGAGACCAACAGTGGAAGTTGTTGTGGTTGTGGCTAACAGTGGAAATTGTTGTTGTAGTTGGGCCTAACAGTGGAACTTCTTGTTGTAGTTGAGACTAACAGTGGAAGTTGTTGTTTTAGTTGAGACGAATTGTGGAAGCTGTTGTTGTAGTTGAGACTAACAGCGGAAGTTGTTGTTGTAGTTGAGACTAACAGCGGAAGTTGTTGTTTGAGTTGAGACTGACAGGTGAAGTTATTGTTGTAATTGGGTCTAACCTTGGAAGTTGTCTTTTAGTTGAGGCTAACTGGACGTTGTTGTCGTCGGTTGAGAAGATGTTGTTGTCGTTGAGGCTGACATGAAGTTGTTGTTGGGGTTGGGGCTAACAGTGGAAGTTGTTGTAGTTGATACACAAAGTTGCTGTTGTTGTATTTGAGATGAACAGTGGAAGCTGTTGTTGCAGTTTGGACAAACAATGGAAGTTGTTGCAGTTGGGGCTAACAGTGGAAATTGTAGTTGTAGTTGAGACTGACATGAAGTTGTTGTAGGAGTTGGGGCTAACAGTGGAAGTTGTTGTTGTAGTTGAGACGGGCAGTGTATGTTTTTTTTTTAGTTGGTGCTAATAAAGGAAGTTGTTGTAGTTGACACTAATCGTGAAAGTTGTTGCATTTGTGGCTAAATGTGTAAGTTGTTGTTGCAGTTGGGGGTAACAGTGGAAGTTGTTGTTGCAGTTGGGGGTAACAGTGGAAGTTGTTGTTGAAGTTGGGGCGAACAGTGGAAGTTGTTGTTGAAGTTGGGGCGAACAGTGGAAGTTGTTGTTGAAGTTGGGGCGAACAGTGGAAGTTGTCATTTAGCTGAGGTTAACAGCGGAAGATATTGTTGTAGTTGAGAATGACATGAAGTTGTTGTTGTAGTTGAGACATACAGTGGAAGTTGTTGCTGTAGTTGAGGCGAACAGTAGAAGTTGTTGTTTTAGTTGAGACTGACAGGTGCATTCTTGTTGTAGTTGGAACTGACATGAAGTTGTTGTTGTAATTAGGTCTAACAGTGGAAGTTGTCTTTTAGTTGAGGTTAACAGTGGAATTTGCTGTCGTAGTTGAGGTTAACAGCGGAAGATGTTGTTGTAGTTCAGGCGATCAGTGGAAGTTGTATTTGTAGTTGAGACTGACAAAGTTGTTGTTGGAGTTGGGGCGAACAGTGGAAGTTGTTGTTGTTGTTGAGACTGACATAAAGTTGTTGTTGGAGTTGGGGCGAACAGTGGAAGTTGTTTTTATTGTTGAGACAACCAGTGGAAGCTGTGGTTTTTATTCAGACTGACAGGGGAAGTTGTTGTTGTAGTTGAGACTGACAGAAGAAGTTGTTGCTGTGGTTCAGACTGATATGAAGTTGTTGTTGTAGCTGTGGCGAACAGTGGAAGTTGTGTTTTCGTTGAGGCTAACTTTGGAAGTTGCTGTCGAGGTTGACGTTAACAGCAGAAGATATTGTTGTAGTTGAGACTGACATGAAGTTGTTGTTGTATTTGAGACTAGCTGTGGAAGTTGTTGTTGTAGTTGTGACTGACGTGAAGTTGTTGTTGGGTTTTGGGGCTTACAGCGTAAGTTGTTCTTGTAGTTGAGGTTGACATGAAGTTGTTGGAGTTGGGGCTAACAGTGGAAGTTGTTGTAGTTGATACACAAAGTTGTTGTTGTATTATTTGAGACCAACAGTGGAAGTTGATGTTTTAGTTGAGACGAATTGTGGAAGCTGTTGTTGTAGTTGATACTAACAGTTGAAGTTGTTGTTTGAGTTGAGACTGACAGGTGAAGTTCTTGTTGGAATCGGGACTGACATGAAGTTATTGTTGTAATTGTGTCTAACACTGGAAGTTGTCTTTTAGTTGAGGCTAACTGGACGTTGCTCTCATCAGTTGAGGTTAACAGCAGAAGATGTTGTAATTGAAACTTTTGGGTGAAGTTCTTGTTGTAATTGGGACTGACATGAAGTTGATGTTGTAATTGGGTCTAACATTGGAAGTTGTCTTTTAGTTGAGGCTAACTGTGGAAGTTGCTGTCGTCGGTTGAGGTTAACAGCAGAAGATGTTGTTGTAGTTGAGACTGACATGAAGTTGTTGTGGGGTTGGGGCTAACAGTGGAAGTTGTTGTAGCTGATACACAAAGTTGCTATTGTTGTATTTGAGATGAACAGTGGAAGTTGTTGTTGCAGTTTGGACAATCAGTGGAAGTTGTTGCAGTTGGGGCTAACAGTGGAAATTGTAGTTGTAGTTGAGACTGACATGAAGTTGTTGTAGGAGTTGGGGCTAACAGTGGAAGTTATAGTTGTAGTTGAGACGGGCAGCGGATGTTTTTGTTTTAGTTGGTGCTAATAAAGGAAGTTGTTGTAGTTGACACTAATCGTGAAAGTTGTTGCATTTGAGTCTAAATGTGTAAGTTGTTGTTGCAGTTGGGGCGAACAGTGGAAGTTGTTGTTGAAGTTGGGGCGAACAGTGGAAGTTGTTGTTGAAGTTGGGGCGAACAGTGGAAGTTGTTGTTGAAGTTGGGGCAAACAGTGGAAGTTGTCTCTTAGCTGAGGTTAACAGCGGAAGATATTGTTGTAGTTGAGAATGACATGAAGTTGTTGCTGTAGTTGAGACATACAGTGGAAGTTGTTGCTGTAGTTGAGATGAGCAGTGGAAGCTGTTGTTGTAGTTTGGACAAACAGTGGAAGTGTTGTTGCAGTGGGGACTAACAGTGGAAGCCATTGTTGTAGTCGAGGCGAACAGTGAAGTTGTTGTTTTAGTTGAGACTGACAGGTGCATTCTTGTTGTAGTTGGGACTGACATGAAGTTGTTGTTGTAATTAGGTCTAACAGTGGAAGTTGTCTTTTAGTTGAGGTTAACAGTGGAATTTGCTGTCGTAGTTGAGGTTAACAGCGGAAGATGTTGTTGTAGTTGAGGCGATCAGTGGAAGATGTTGTAGTTGAGACTGACATGAAGTTGTTGGCGTTGGAGCGAACAGAGGAAGTTGTTGTAGTTGATACTCAAAGTTTTTGTTGTATTATTTGAGACCAACAGTGGAAGTTGTTGTAGTTGGGGCTAACTGTGGAAATTGTTGTTGTAGTTGGGCCTAACAGTGGAACTTCTTGTTGTAGTTGAGACTAACAGTGGAAGTTGTTGTTTTAGTTGAGACGCATTGTGGAAGCTGTTGTTGTAGTTGAGACGAACATAGGAAGTTGTTGTTGTAGTTGAGACTAACAGCGGAAGTTGTTGTTTTAGTTGAGACTAACTGTGGAAGTTGCTGTCGTCGGTTGAGGTTAACAGCAGAAGATGTTGTTGTAGTTGAAACTGACATGAAGTTGTTGTAGGAGTTGGGGCTAACAGTGGAAGTTGTAGTTGTAGTTGAGACGGGCAGCGGATGTTTTTGTTTTAGTTGGTGCTAATAAAGGTAGTTGTTGTAGTTGACACTAATCATGAAAGTTGTTGCATTTGAGGCTAAATGTGTAAGTTGTTGTTGCAGTTGGGGCGAACAGTGGAAGTTGTTGTTGAAGTTGGGGCAAACAGTGGAAGTTGTTGTTGAAGTTGCGGCGAACAGTGGAAGTTGTTGTAGAAGTTGGGGCGAACAGTGGAAGTTGTCTTTTAGCTGAGGTTAACAGCGGAAGATATTGTAGTTGAGAATGACATGAAGTTGTTGTTGTAGTTGAGACATACAGTGGAAGTTGTTGCTGTAGTTGAGATGAGCAGTGGAAGTTGTTGTTGTAGTTTGGACAAACAGTGGAAGTGTTGTTGCAGCGGGGACTAACAGTGGAAGTCATTGTTGTAGTTGAGGCAAACAGTGGAAGTTGTTGTTTTAGTTGAGCCTGACAGGTGCATTCTTGTTATAGTTGAGACTGACATGAAGTTGTTGTTGTAATTAGGTCTAACAGTGGAAGTTGTCTTTTAGTTGAGGTTAACAGTGGAATTTGTTGTCATAGTTGAGGTTAACAGCGGAAGATGTTGTTGTAGTTGAGGCGATCAGTGGAAGTTGTTGTTGTAGTGAGACTGACATAAAGTTGTTGTTGGAGTTGGGGTGAACAGTGGAAGTTTTGTTGTAGTGAGACTGACATAAAGTTGTTGTTGGATTTGGGGCGAACAGTGGAAGTTGTTGTTGTAGTTGAGACTGACATGAAGTTGTTTTTGGAGTTGGGGCTAACAGTGGAAGTTGTTGTTGTTGGTAGACAAAGTTGTTGTTGTTGTTGAGAATGACAGTGGAGGTTGTTTTTGTAGGTGTGGCTACCAGCTGAAGATGTTGTAGCTGAGGCGAACAGTGGAAGTTGTTGCTGTGGTTGGGACTAACAGTGGAAATTGTTGTAATTGAGACTGACATGAAGTTGTTTTTGGAATTGAGATGGGCAGTGGATGTTTTTGTTTTAGTTGGTGCTAATAAAGGAACTTATTGTAGTTGATACTAATTGTTGCATTTGAGGCTAAATGTTTAAGTTGTTGTTGCAGTGTGGGTAACAGTGGAAGTTGTTGTTGTAGTTGAGGCTAACAGTGGAAGTTGTTGTTGTAGTTGAGACGAACTGTGGAAGTTGTTGCTGTAGTTGAGGCGAACAGTTGAAATTGTTGTTGTAGTTGAGACTGACAGGGGAAGTTCTTGTTGTAGTTGGCACTGACATGAAGTTGTTGTTGTAATTGTGTGTAACAGTGGAAGTTGTCTTTTAGTTGAGGCTAATAGTGGAAGTAGTTGTTTTCATTTAGTGACATGGGAAGTTGTTGTTGTAGTTGTAACTGACATGAAGTTATAGTTTTAATTGGGTCTAATTGTGGAAGTTGTCTTTTAGTTGAGGCTAACAGAGAAAGTTGTTGTTGTAGTTGAGACTATTAGTGGAATTTGTTGTTGTATTTGGGATAACAGTGGAAGTTCTTGTTGTAGTTGGGGCTAACATTGGAAGTTGTTGTATTTGGGGCTAACAGTGGAAGTTGTTGTAGTTGGGTCTAATAGTGGAAGGTTTTGCTGACGTTAGTGCTAATAGTTGAAGTTGTTGTTGTAGTTGGGACAAAATGTGGACATTGTTGGTGTAGTTGGGGTAAATACTGGAAGTTGTTGCAGTTGGAGCAAACAAAGGAAGTTATTGGTATAGTTGGGGCTATCAGTGGAAGTTGTTGTAGTTGGGAGTGAGCAAGGGAAGTTGTTGGTGCAGTTAGGGTTAACAATGGACGTTGTTGTTGTAGTTGAGACATGAAGCTGTTGTTGTAGTTGAGAGGGAGAGTGGAAGTTGTCTTTTAATTGAGGATAACAGTGGAAGTTGCTGTGACAGTTGAGGCTAAATGTGGTAGTTGTTGTTGCAGTTGAGGCTAACAGTGGAAGTTGTTGTTGTCGCTGAGGCTAACAGTAGAAGTTGTTGTTGTAGTTGAGATGAGCAGTGGAAGTTGTTGTAGTTTGGACTGACATGAAGTTGTTGTTGGAGTTGGGGTTAACATTGGCAGTTGTTGTTCTAGTAGCTACTAATGAAGGAAATTGTCGTAGTTGAGGCTAACAGCGGAAGTTGTTGTTGAGTTGAGGCAAACAGTGGAAGTTGTTGTTGTAGTTGAGACATGAAGCTGTTGTTGTAGTTGAGAGGGAGAGTGGAAGTTTTAGTTTTAGTTGGTGCTAACAGTGGATGTTGTTGTTGTAGTTGCTGCTAATTAAGCAAGTTGTTGTAGTTGACACTAATAGTTGAAGTTGTTGCATTTGAGGCTAAATGTGGTCGTTGTTATTGCAGTTGGGTGTAAGAGTGTAAGTTGTTGTAGTAGTTTAGGCTAACAGTGGAAGTTGTTGTTGTAGTCATGGTTAGCAGTGCAGGTTGTTGTTGTAGCTGTAGCTAACAGTAGAAATTGTTGTTGTTGTACTTGGGCCTAACAGTGGAACTTGTAGTTGAGACTAACAGTGGAAATTGTTGTTGTAGTTGAGACTGACATGAAGTTGTTGTTGGAGTTGAGGCTAACAGTAGAAGTTGTTGTTGTAGTTGCAACTAACAATGGAAGTTGGTTTAGTTGAGACTGACAGGGGAAGTTGTTGTTGTAGTTGGGGCTGACATGAAGTTGTAGTTGGGTCTGACATGAAGTTTTTGTTGTAATTGGGTCTAACAGTGGCTAACAGTGAAAATTGTTGTCGTAGTTGAAGCTGACAGTAGAAGTTGTTGTCATAGTTGGGACTAACAGCGGTAGATGTTGCTGTAGTTGAGGCAAACAGTGGAAGTTCTTGTTTTCATTGAAACTGACAGGGGAAGCTGTTATTGTAGTTGGGGCTGACATGAAGTTGTTGTTGTAGTTGGGTCAAACAGTGGAAGTTGTCTTTTAGTTGAGATGAATTGTGGAAGCTGTTGTTATACTTTGGGCTAACAGTGGAAGATGTTGTTGTACTTGCTGCTAACAGTGGAGGTTGTTTTCGTTCAGACTGACACGGGAAGTTGTTGTTGTAGTTGAGACTGACATGAAGTTGTTGTTGTAGTTGGGGCTAACAGTGGACGTTGTTGTTGTAGTTGAGACACAAAGTTGTTGTTGTAGTTGAGACTGACCTGAAGTTGTTGTTGTAGTTGGGGCTAACAGTGGATGTTGTTGTTGTAGTTGAGACACAAAGTTGTTATTGTAGACGAGACTAGCAGTGGAAGTAATTGTTGTTGTTGAAGCTAACACTGGAAGTTGTTGTTTTAGTTGAGGCTGACAGGGAAAGTTGTTGTAGTTGAGACTTACATGTTGTTGTAGTTGGGTAGGCAGTGGAAGTTGTTGTTGTAGTTGGGGCTAATACTGGAAGTTGTTGTTGTAGTTTGAACAAATGTGGCAGTTGTTGTTGTTGTCATGGCTAACAATGGAAATTGTTGTTGTTGTAGTTGCAGCTAACAGTAGAAATTGTTGTTGTTGTATTTGGGCCTAACAGTGGAACTTCTTGTAATTGAGACTAACAGTTGAAATTGTTGTTTTAGTTGAGACTGATGGGGAAGTTGTTGTTGTAGTTGTAACTGACATGAAGTTGTTGTTTTAATTGTGTCTAATTGTGGAAGTTGTCTTTTAGTTGAGGCTAACAGTGGAATTTGTTGTTGTAGTTGGGACTAATAATGGAAGTTGTTGTTCCAGTTGGGCAGGTAGTTGAAGTTGTTGTTGTAATTTGGGCTTGCAGTGGAAGTTGTTGTAGTAGTTGGGTCGAACAGTGCAAGTTGTTGTCTTAATTGGTCCTCACAGTGGATGTTGCAGTTGTTGTTGTAGTTGGGACAAAATGTGGACATTGTTGGTGTAGTTGGGATAAATACTGGAAGTTGTTGCAGTTGGAGCAAACAAAGGAAGTTATTGGTATAGTTGGGGCTATCAGTGGAAGTTGTTGTAGTTGGGAGTGAGCAAGGGAAGTAGTTAGTGCAGTTAGGGTTAACAATGGACGTTGTTGTTGTAGTTGGGGGGCAATAGTGGAAGTTGTTGTTGTAGTGGTTGCTAACAGTGACAGTTGTTGTTGTAGTTGGAGATATCAGTGGGAGTTGTTGTTGTAGTTGGGGCTAACAGTGGGAGTTGTTGTTGTAGTTGGGGCTAACAGTGGGAGTTGTTGTTGTGGTTGGGGCTATCAGTGGCAGATGTTGTTGTAGTTGGGGCTAACCGTGGGAGATGTTGTTGTAGTTGGGGCTAACAGTGGGAGTTGTTGTTGTAGTTGGGGCTAACCGTGGGAGTTGTTGTTGTAGTTGGGGCTATCAGTGGGAATTGTTGTAGTTGGGGCTAACAGTGGCAGATGTTGTTGTAGTTGGGTCTATCAGTAGAAGTTGTTGTTGCAGTTAGGGTTAACAATGGATGTTGTTGTTGTAGTTGGGGTTAATAGTGGAAGTTGTTCTAGTTGGGGCTAACAGTGGCAGATGTTGTTGTAGTTGGGGCTAACAGTGGCAGATGTTGTTCTAGTTTGGGCTAACAGTGGGAGTTGTTGTAGTTGGGGCTTACAGTGGAAGTTGTTGTTGTATTTGAGGCTAATAGTGGAAGTTGGTGTTGTAGTTGGGGCTTATAGGGGAAGTTGTTGTTGTAGTTGGGCAGGCAGTGGAAGATGTTGTTGTAGTTAGGGTTTACAGTGGGACTTGTAGTTGTGGTTAACTGTGGAAGTTGGTATTGTAATTGGGGATAACAATGGATGTTGTTGGTGTAGTTGGGGTAAACACTGGAAGTTGTTGCAGTTGGAGCAAGCTAAGGAAGTTATTGGTGTAGTTGGGGTATAAGTGGAAGTTGATGTTGTAGTGGGGGCTAGCAGTGGAAGTTGTTGTTGTGGTTGAGGCTAACGGTGGAAGTTGTTGCTGTAGTTGAAATGAGCAGTGGAAGTTGTTGTTGTAGCTTGGACAAACAGTGGATGTATTGTTGCAGTGGGGACTAACAGTGGAAGTTGTTGTTGTCGTCATGGCTAACAATGGAGATTGTTGTTGTTGTAGTTGCAGCTAACAGTAGAAATTGTTGTTGTTGTATTTGGGCCTAACAGTGGAAGTTCTTCTTGTAGTTGAGATTAACGGTGGAAATTGTTGTCGTAGTTGAGACGAACAGTTGAAATTGTTGTTTTAGTTGAGACTGACAGGGTAAGTTCTTGTTGTAGTTGGGACTGACATGAAGTTGTTGTTGTAATTGTGTCTAACAGCGGAAGTTGTCTTTTAGTTGAGGCTAACAGTGGAAGTTGTTGTTGTAGTTGAGACTAACAGTGGGAGTGATTGTTGTAGCTTGGACAAACAGTGGAAGTTGTTGCTGTAGTTGAAATGAGCAGTGGAAGTTGTTGTTGTAGCTTGGACAAACAGTGGATGTATTGTTGCAGTGGGGACTAACAGTGGAAGTTGATGTTGTAGTTGAGACTAACAGTGACAGTTGTTGTTGTAGTCATGGCTAACACTAGAAATTGTTGTTGTTGTATTTGGGCCTAACAGTGGAACTTCTTGTTGTAGTTGAGACTAACAATGGAAGTTGTTGTTGTAGTTGAGACTGACAGTGGAAGTTCTTGTTGTAGTTGGGACTGACATGAAGTTGTTGTAATTGTGTCTAACAGCGGAAGTTGTCTTTTAGTTGAGGCTAACTGTGGTAGTTGTTGTTGTAGTTGAGACTATTAGTGGAATTTGTTGATGTATTAGGGGCTAACAGTGGAAGTTGTTCTTGTAGTTGGGGTTAACATTGGAAGTTGCTGTTGTAGTTGAGGTAACATTGGAAGTTGTTGTTGTAGTTGAGACTATTAGTGGAATTTGTTGTTGTAGTTGGAACTAATAGTGGAAGATGTTGCTGTCGTTGGTGCTAATAGTGGAAGTTGTTGTTGTAGTTGGGCAGGTATTTGAAGTTGTTGTAGTTTGGGCTTACAGTGGAAGTTGTTGTTGTATTTGGGTTGAACTGTGCAAGTTGTTGTCTTAATTGTTCCTTACAGTGGATGTTGTAGTTGTTTTTGTAGTTGGGACGAAATGTGGACATTGTTGGTGTAGTTGGGGTAAACACTGTTGCAGTTGGAGCAATCAAAGGAAGTTATTGGTGTAGTTGGGGCTATCAGTGGAAGTTGTTGTTGTAGTAGTTGGGAGTGAGCAAGGGAAGTTGTTGGTGCAGTTAGGGTTAACAGTGGAAGTTGTTGTTGTAGTTGGGGCCTACACTCGAAGTTGTTGTTGTAGTTGGGGCTAATACTGGAAGTTGTTGTTGTAGTTGGGGCTTACATTGGAAGTTGTTGTAGTTGGGTCTAACAGTGGATGCTGTTGTCATAGTTGAGGCTAATAGTGGTAGTTGTTGTTGTAGTCACGGCTAACAGTGCAGCTTGTTAGCTTCAGCTAACAGTAGATTTTGGGCTGACCAGTGGAACTTGTTGTTGTAGTTGAGACTGACATGAAGTTGTTGTTGGAGTTGGGGCTAATAATGGAAGTTGTTGTAGTTGAGACAAACAATGGAAGTTGTTGTTGTAGTTTGGGCAAATATGGCAGTTGTTGTCGTCATGACAAACAGTGGATATTGTTGTTGTAGTTGCAGCCAACAGTAGAAATTGTTGTATTGGGGCCTAACAGTGGAAGTTGTTGTTGAGACTAACAGTGGGAATGGTTGCTGTAGTTGAAATGAGCAGTGGAAATTGTTGTTGTAGCTTGGACAAACAGTGGATGTATTGTTGCAGTGGGGACTAACAGTGGAAGTTGATGTTGTAGTTGAGACAAACAGTGGCAGTTGTTGTAGTCATGGCTAACAGTGGAGAATGTTGTTGTTGTAGTTGCAGCTAACAGTAGAAATTGTTGTTGTTGTATTTGGGCCTAACAGTGGAACTTCTTCTTGTAGTTGAGACTAACAGTGGAAATTGTTGTTGTAGTTGAGACTAACAGTCGAAATTGCTGTCATAGTTGAGGCGAACAGTTGAAATTGTTGCTGTAGTTGAGACTGACAGGGGAAGTTCTTGTTGTAGTTGGGACTGACATGAAGTTGTTGTTTTAATTGGGTCTAACAGCGGAAGTTGTCTTTTAGTTGAGGCTAACTGTGGAAGTTGTTGTTGTAGTTGGGGCTAAAATTGGAAGTTGTTGTTGTAGTTGGGGTAACATTGGAAGTTGTTGTAGTTGAGACTATTAGTGGAATTTGTTGTTGTAGTTGGGACTAATAGTGGAAGTTGTTGTTGTCGTTGGTGCTAATAGTGAAATTTGTTGTTGTTGTAGTTGGGCAGGTAGTTGAAGTTGTTGTTGTAGTTTGGGCTTACAGTGGAAGTTGTTGTTGTAGTTGGGTCGAACTGTGCAAGTTGTTGTCTTAATTGTTCCTTACAGTGGATGTTGTAGTTGTTGTTGTAGTTGGGACGAAATGTGGACATTGTTGGTGTAGTTGGGGTAAACACTGGAAGTTGTTGCATTTGGAGCAAACAAAGGAAGTTATTGGTGTAGTTGTGGCTATCAGTGGAAGTTGTTGTAGTTGGGAGTGAGCAAGGGAAGTTGTTGGTGCAGTTAGGGTTAACAATGAATATTGTTGTTGTAGTTGGGGTCAATAGTGGAAGTTGTTTTTGTAGTTGGGGCTAACAGTGGAAGTTGTTGGTGCAGTTAGGGTTAAAAATGATGGAAGTTGTTGTTGTAGTTGGGATTAATAGTGGGAGTTGTTGTTGTAGTTGGGGCTAACAGTGGCAGTTGTTGTTGTAGTTGGGGCTAACAGTGGCAGTTGTTGTTGTAGTTGGGGCTAACAGTGGCAGATGTTGTTGTAGTTTGGCTAACAGTGGGAGTTGTAGTTGGTGCTAACATTGGAATTTGTTGTTGTATTTGAGGCTAATAGTGGAAGTTGTTGTTGGAGTGGGGCTTATAGTGGAAGTTGTTGTTGTAGTTAGGCAGGCAGTGGAAGTTGTTGTTGTAGTTAGGGCTTACTGTGGGACTTGTTGTAGTTGTGGTTAACTGTGGAAGTTGGTATTGTAATTGGGGATAAAATGGTTGTTGTTGGTGTAGTTGGGGTAAACATGGAAGTTGTTGCAGTTGGAGCAAGCTAAGGAAGTTATTGGTGTAGTTGGGGTATAAGTGGAAGTTGTTGTTGTAGTGAGGGCTAGCAGTGGAAGTTGTTGTTGTAGTTGAGGCTAACAGTGGAAGATGTTGTTGTAGTTGAGGCTAACAGTGGCAGTTGTTGTTGTAGTTAGGGCTTACTGTGGGACTTGTTGTAGTTGTGGTTAACTGTGGAAGTTGGTATTGTAATTGGGGATAACAATGGATGTTGTTGGTGTAGTTGGGGTAAACATGGAAGTTGTTGCAGTTGGAGCAAGCTAAGGAAGTTATTGGTGTAGTTGGGGTATAAGTGGAAGTTGTTGTTGTAGTGAGGGCTAGCAGTGGAAGTTGTTGTTGTAGTTGAGGCTAACAGTGGAAGATGTTGTTGTAGTTGAGGCTAACAGTGGCAGTTGTTGTTGTAGTTGAGGCTAACAGTGGCAGTTGTTGTAGTTGGGGCTAACTGTGGCAGTTGTTGTTGTAGTTGGTGCTAACTGTGGCAGATGTTGTAGTTGGGGCTAACAGTGGCAGTTGTTGTTGTAGTTGTCGCTAACAGTGGCAGATGTTGTTGTAGTTGGGTAGGCAGTGTCAGTTGTTGTTGTAGTTGGAGCTAACAGTGGAAGTTGTTGTTGTAGCTGGTGCTAACAGTGGGAGTTGTTGTTGTAGCTGGTGCTAACAGTGGGAGTTGTTGTTGTAGTTGCGGCTAACAGTGTAACTTGTTGTTGTAGCTGGTGCTAACAGTAGGAGTTGTTGTTGTAGTTGGGGCTAACAGTGGGAGTTGTTGTATTTGGGGCTAACAGTGGCATTTGTTGTAGTTGGGGCTAACAGTGGAAGTTGTTGTAGTTGGGGCTATCAGTGACAGATGTAGTTGTAGTTGGGGCTAACAGTGGAAGTTGTTGTAGTTGGGGCTATCAGTGGCAGACGTAGTTGTAGTTGGGGCTAACAGTGGAAGTTGTTGTAGTTGGGGCTATCAGTGGCAGATGTGGTTGTAGTTGGGGCTAACAGTGGAAGTTGTTGTAGTTGGGGCTATCAGTGGCAGATGTGGTTGTAGTTGGGGCTAGCAGTGCATTGTACCAATATGATTTCAATCCATTTGATTTGCCATGTATTTTTTTGGGGGGGTTGCCACAATAGCACCTCATTTTAGAGATGTCCAGAATTACTGACTGCATCTTTTTGGTCTCCACATGATTCTGCACATATGTGGATTCCAGGGTTTGCTGTCAGTTTCCATAATGATGGAATGCTGACAGTTTCACTGTCATTACCACTGCCAAATACAGCCTATTGGTCATGCTGGTATCCATGCCAAGATGTGGTAACATTAGCTAATCCTTTCACTGAGGGGCTCTGAGAAGTTGTCACTTCTGTCCCCTGGACAATGCACGGGGAGTCTTTCTACAAGGATCTGTGCTCCTGTGAGACACACAAACACTGGCAAACCACAGTTACAATACAAAACACCACATGTAGGAAAGCAGATTTGTACATTTTTTTTGCTGATCTATCTTGCCCCATGAACTCATACCTCCCTTTGATGCTAACCACAGTTGGTCTATATACTTTCCAAGTTGAATTTCACAGAAAAAATACACCAGCACTCTGTCTCAATTCTGGCTAATCTCCTGCTCACTCTAAGGCCAGTGCTGAATAAACTCCAAACTGGATTGATTCAACTTCTAGCACTCAGACAGATCAGGTTCTGTCACACTACTGGGGAACCATTAATAATCCTGACATAGTCCTGGGATCCCCTGTGAAGAATTACATATTTCTGGGCATCGCTCACAAATTCTGGCACACATCAAGGCTCCCCTGCCAACACTGACCCACTCCTGGGGCCCCTTTTAAATCATCATCCCCTTTCCTGAGGGCTCCATTCCCAAAGCTCAGAGCCAATGAAATTCAAAGAAGGCAAACCTTACTAAGGACTAAGGTGAGCATTGGTTTGGATAGCCTCAACTTGATCAAACCAAATCCATGGCTCTCTCTCTCTTACTATCAGAAAGTAGAACAGATCGAAAACACAGGTACATTGTGGTCCCTTTGCATTTCTTTTTATTGCTCAGCCTCATTGTCCTTTGCATTCGGGAGACCAGTTAAAACATTGGTTTATTGGTCCCTCACGCATTAAGGCCAGCAAGTCTTCCTCAGAGGGTAGTTTTTGAAATAAATCTGCCGCTTGGTGCCATAGATCCAGAAGTAGCCGCTCAGACCCTCCCAGGTGAAGAGGACCTTACTGACAGGGATAGCCTTCAGGCTATGTTGCTGTTGGACAATTCGCGAATCGGGCCAGGCAAAGTGTGACTCCTCCACCAGGACCTGAGATGCGAGGTTGACCTCCTCCTCGCTGCAGGTGCTGATGGGCGTGAGTAGCTCCGCGGTATGGTCATGCAAGACCAGCCCATGGGCTTTCTGCACTGCTGAGGTGGGGAAGTCCTCGTCAGCGATCAGTTTGTACTTCCGGTGGGTCAGGTACTCAACCTTCAGATTGGTGAAGTACCAGACCTTGCCCTTGCCGCTGCACCGGAGGCACTGAATGTGGCCGATGGCTGAGCATTTCTCGCAGTCGGCAGTGTTGTTCCCCGTGCACTCTGGGCACAGGCTCAGCATCCTGCCCCTCCCGTTGGAATAAGCCTTCCTGCAGTCAATTTCACCTGAGCCCCAGCACGTGGCACAAAGGACAAGGCCTCGCCCATAGCAGCTGATACACATTCCTTTCTTGTCACTGTTGGGCATGTGAAAATACTTGGTTTCATCTTGAAAGCTCTTGACAGGAAAACACTGTACCTCCCAAGCTTTCAATTTCCTATTGGGTGGGAGTGCTGTTCCAATGACTGGATTTTCCTGATAGGAGAATTTCAAAGCCCTTTGCTCAATGAAAGTATCCAGAACATAGTAAAATATTATAGATGGCATGATTTCCGTAATCTCCATTTTTCGAACCAGTTCATTTTTATAGCGTAGCTTTCGTCTCACCCAGCCCATCAAGGTTTTCCTTACTTCCTCCTCACTCAGGATCTCTGGTGTTACTGTGTGCACAGGGTTCTGCAACTCATAGTTGTCGGGCTTTTTGACCGCTCTTGGAGCAGGAATATAGGTCCAATCATGAGTATTTCCACAGGACGGATCATTGAGCTCCTTTTCGAGATGGGAATCCTCTGACCACCTGAATATCCTTTAAAGGAGAAAGTAGATTGAGCTAGAGTCTACAGTACAGAAACAAACCATTTAGACTAACTGCTCAATGCCAACATTTATACTCTAAATGAGCCACATCCCACTCCTCTTCACCTCACCCTATCAGCATTATCCTTTGAATACTTCCAACCCCATGTGCTTAATTAACTCTCCATGAAATGCACCAGTGCTATTAGTCTCCTTGTGATAGGCTGTTCCACATTCTTACCACATTTTTCCCAGTCATCAAGCACTTCCGAACATCTTGGAAGATTCTCTGGCATATCTCGGCCTCAAAAGAACGCAAAGCATCTTTCTACTGGCTGGGAACATTGTGGGCCTGAGGTTGTGCTGACTCAGCAGATTATGATGTCACACAGTTCATCATCTACTACACAGCGTGACATCACGTTGGCACTGTGATGATGCCAACCACACTGTTTGTTACTCTATATATTAACAGCTGCCATTCCAATCACCCAGTCTGCCCAGTGATGGGTGCCAGTGTCTGCTGTCTTCTCCTTGGACCCAACCCTTTAGCAAACCCATCAGCCAAGAAGGCATTGGGAGCAAAGAGTGGGTGAGACAGTCACAATCATTCCCAGGAACCCAGAAATTCAATGAAATATTTACAATCATGGACAGAATTCCAAGTGAAACTTCCGAATAGTGAATACAGCAGTGCTGAAGACTACAGGCTAAATACACCAGCCTTAACGGTCATGGGGTTTGGGGTGGGGCGGCAGTGCGGTGGCTGGCAGGGGCTGGGGGGAGGGGTAAATACACCAGCCTTAATGGTCTGGGGTGGGATGGTGGGTAAATACACAAGCCCTAATTGTCTGATGGTAAATACCCCAGCTTTGTTGGTCTGGGAGGTAAATATATCAGCCCTAATGGTCTAGGGGGTAAATATACCAGCCCTAATTGTCTGATGGTAAATATACCAGCCATGTTGGTCTGGGGGAGTGGGGCGGTAAATACACCAGCCCTAATGGTCTAGGGGGTAAATACACCAGCCTTAATGGCAAAGGATGGATGCTGCTGATAGGATTACTTTATAGATCTCCTAACAGTAGCTATACTGTAGGACAGAGTATACATCAATACATAGTGGGGACTTATAAGGAGCATACTGCAATAATTGTATGCAATTTTAATATTCATATTGATTGGATGCATTCAATTCACAATGGTAGCCTAGGAAATGAGTTCATGGAGCATATTCGGGACGGTTTATTAGAACAATACATTCTGGAACCAACTAGAGAATAAGCTACTTTAGACCTGGTAATGTATAATGAACAGGATTAATTAATTACTTCATGGTAAAGGATCTTCTGGTAAGAGTGATCATAACATGATAGAATTTCACAATCAGTTTAAGGGTGAGAAGTGTGGGTCTAAAACCAGTGCTATAAATGTAAAGGCAATTGCAAGGGAATGAAGACAGAGTTGCCTACAATGGAAGGGGAAATTAGGTTAAAAGGACACAGTCAAAGGTTAATCAAGAATAGATTAAAAAATAATAAAGTAGAGAAGCAAGCTGGCAGATCACGGAATCACACAGTGCCGAAGAGGCCCTTCAGCCCATCGAGACTGCACCGACATGTGAGAAACATCTGACCTACCTACCTAAACCCATTTACCAGCACTTGGCCCATAGCCTTGAATGTTATGACATGCCAAGTGCTCATTCAAGTACTTTTTCAAGGATGTGAGGGAACCAGCCTCCACCACCCTCCCAGGCAGCGCATTCCAGATCGTCACCACCCTGTGGGTAAAAAAGTTTTTCCTCACATCCCCCCTAAACCTCCTGCCCCTCACCTTGAACTTGTGTCCCCTCGTGACTGACCCTTCAACTAAGGGGAACAGCTGCTCCCTATCCACCTTGTCCATGTCCCTCATAATCTTGTACACCTTGATCAGGTCGCCCCTCAGTCTTCTCTGCTCCAACGAAAACAATCCAACTCTATCCAACCTCTCTTCATAACTTAAATGTTTCATCCCAGGCAACATCCTGGTGAATCTCCTCTGCACCCCCTCCAATGCAACACACCCTTCCTATAGTGTGGTGACCAGAACTGCATACAGTACTCCAGCTGTGGCCTCACCAATGTTCTAAACAACTCCAACATGATCTCCCTACTTTTGTAATCTATGCCTCAATTGATAAAGGCAAGTGTCCCATATGCCTTTTTCACCACCCCACTAACATGCCCATTCACCTTCTGAGATCTATGGACACACATGCCAAGGTCCCTTTGTTCCTCAGAACTTCCTAGTGTCATGCCGTTCATTGAATACTTCCTTGTCAAACTGCTCCTTCCAAAATGTATCACCTCACACTTTTCAGGTTTAAATTCCATCTGCCACTTATCTGCCCATTTGACCATCCTGTCTATATCTTCTTGTAGCCCAAGACACTCAACCTCACTGTTAACCACCTGGCCAATTTTTGTGTCATCCACAAACTTACTAATCCTACTGCCAACATAGTCATCAATGTCGTTTATATAAATGACGAATAATAGGGGACCGAGCACAGATCCTTGTGGTATGCCACTGGACACTGGCTTCCAGCCACTAAAGCATCCTTCTGTCATCAACCTCTACCTCCTACAACTAAGCCAATTTTGAATCCACTTTATCAAATTACCATGCTGGCTATCTCTGATCAAACCTTGCCTCTCCGAGTGGAGATAGATTCTCTCTTTCAGAATTTTCTCCAATAGTTTCCCTACCACTGACGTGAGACTCACTAGTCTGTAGTTCCCTGGCTTATCTCTACAACCCTTCTTAAATAGCGAAACCACGTTCTCCAGTCCTCTGCCACCTCCCCCGTGGCCAGAGAGGAATTAAAAATTTGAGTCAGAGCCCCTGCGATCTCCTCCCTTGCTTTCCTCAGCAGTCTGGGACACAAATCATCTGGACCTGGAGATTTGTCCACTTTTAAGTCTGCCAACACCTCTAATACCTTGTCACTCCCTATATCAATTTGCTCAAGAACCTCGCAGTCTCTCTCCACGAGTTTGATACCTTCATCCTCATTCTCTTGGGTGAAGACGGATGTGAAGGAGATATTTCATAACTCTTAAAAAATATATGGGCCAGGATTCTATGGCCCTTCCAGCCTGGCGGGATATCACAGTCCTGCCGAACTGAATGGAGATCTAAATGGATCGCTGCATCTGCCGGGGGTAGATATGCCACAGTATGGCCGGAAAATCTGGCCATATTCTTACAATGATGCATGATGCACCTCCTGCCACTAACTAAGGAAAGTAAGGATGAAAGAAAAGGCTTACAATGCTGCAAAGATTAGTGGTAGCCCATAATATTGGGAAAGAAATATAAAACAGACAGTAAAAACTTCTACAAGTATCTAAAAAGGAAAAAGCTGCTAAAGTAAGTATTGGCCCCCAGAGGACAAGACTGGGGAATTAATTTTTTAATGATTTATTCATGGGATGTGGGCTTCGCTGGCTGGGCCAGCATTTATTACCCTTCCCTAGTTGGCCTTGAGAAGGTGGTAGCGAATTCTACAGGCTCACCACCCTCATCAATTTCCCTAGCATCATTTCCCTACTAACACTGATTTGTTTCACTTCCTCCCTCTCACTAAACCCTGTGTTCCCCAACATTTCTGGTATGTTATTTGTGTCCTCCTATGTGAAGACTGAACCAAAGTATGTATTTAGTTGGTCAGCCATTTCTTTGTCCCCATTATAAATTCCCCTGTTTCTGACTGTAAGGGACCTACATTTGTCTTCACCAATCTTTTTCTCTTCACATACCTATAGGAACTTTTATAGTCAGTTTTTATGTTCCCCGCAAGCTTACTCTCGTACTCTATTTTACCCTTCTTAATCAATCCCTTTGCTGAATTTTAAACTGCTCCCAATCCTCAGGTTTGTTGTTTTTTCTGGCCAATTTGTATGTCTCTTCCTTGGATCTAATAATATTTCTAATTTCCCTTGTAAGCCATGGTTTGACCACCTTTCCTGTTTTGCTTTTGTGCCAATTGTTGCAGTTCACCCATGCGCTCTTTGAATGTTTGCCATTGCCTATCCACTGTCATCCCTTTAAGTAACATTTCCCAATCCATCATAGCCAACTCGCGCCTCATACCATCGTAGTTTCCTTTATTAAGATTCAGGATCCTAGTCTCAGAATCAACGACATCACTTTCCAAAACAAAAACAGAATTACTTGGAAAAACTCAGCAGGTCTGGCAGCATCGGCGAAGAAGAAAAGAGTTGACGTTTCGAGTCCTCATGACCCTTCAACAGAACTGAGTGAATATAAGGAGAGGGGTGAAATATAAGCTGGTTTAAGGTGGCGGGGGTGGGTGGGTGGGTGGTGGGGGAGAGGAGTGGTGGGAGTGGTGTAGTTGTAGGGATAAGCAAGCAGTGATAGGAGCAGATAATCAAAAGATGTCACAGACAAAAGAACAAAGAGGTGTTGAAGTTGGTGATATTATCTAAATGAATGTGCTAATTAAGAATGGATGGTAGGGCACTGAAGGTACAGCTCTAGTGGGGGTGGGGTGGAAAGACTAGCAGGGCATAAAAGATTTAAAAATAATGGAAATAGGTGGGAAAAGAAAAATCTATATAAATTATTGGAAAAAACAAAAGGAAGGGGGAAGAAACAGAAAGGGGGTGGGGATGGAGGAGGGAGGTCAAGATCAAGATCAACAACTTTAGATCTTGAACCCCCTCCTCCATCCCCACCTCCTTTCTGTTTCTTCCCCCTTCCTTTTGTTTTTTCCAATAATTTATACAGATTTTTCTTTTCCCACCTATTTCCATTATTTTTAAATATTTTATGCCCTGCTAGTCTTTCCACCCCAGCATCCGCAGTTTTTTGTTTTTATTTTTGACATCACTTTCCATCTTGATGAAGAATTCTACCATGTTATGGTCGCTCATCCCCAAGGGGCCTCACGCAACTAGATTGCCAATTATTCCTTTCTCATTACACAATACCCAGTCTAGGATGGCCTGTTCTCTAGTTGGTATTGGCCCAGAAAACCATCCCATATACATTCCAGGAATTCCTCCTCTACGGTATTGTTACTAATTTGATTTGCCCAATCGATATGTAGATTAAAGTCACCCATTTATTACATGCGTCTCTAATTTCCTGGCTAATGCCATTCCCAACATCACCATTACATTTTGGGGGCCTATATACAACCCCAACTAATGTATTTTGCTCCTTAGTGTTTCTCAGCTCTACCCATACAGATTCCACATCGTTGGAGCTAATATCTTTCCTCACTATTGTGTTAATTTCCTCTTTAACCAGCAATGCAACTCCACCACCTTTTCCTTTTTGTCTGTCCTTCCTAAATACTGAATACCCCTGGATGTTCAGTTCCCATCCCTGGTCACCCTGCAGCCATGTCTCCATAATCCCGACTATATCATACCTGTTTACATCTATTTGCGCGGTTAATTCATCCACTTTATTGTGAATCCTCCTCACGTTAAGGCACAAAGCCTTAAGGCTTGTCTTTTTAACATTACGTGTCCCATTCCTACTATTTTTCACTGAGGCCCTGTTTGATTCTTGCCCCTGATTTCTCTGCCTATCACTTTTCTTATTCCCCTTTCTGTCTTTTATTCTTGTCCTTGATTCCCCCTTCTCTGACTCCTTGCATAGGTCCCCATCCCCCTGCTATTTTAGTTTAAACCCTCCCCAACCAATCGAGCAAATGTCCCCCTGGGACATCAGTCCCGGTCCTGCCCTGGTGTAACCCGTCCAGTTTGTACTGTCCCACCTCCCCCAGAACCGGTCCCAATGTCCCAGGAATCTGAAACTCTCCCCCTCACACCATCTCTTCAGCCACGTATATATCCTGCTATTTCTACTCTGACTAGCACGTGGCACTGGTAGTAATCCTGAGATCACTACGTTTGAGGTCCTACTTTTCAACTTACTTCCTAACTTCCTATATTCTGCTTTTAGGACCTCAACCCTTTTTTTTTAACCTATGTTGTTTGTATCAATGTGTATCACGACCACTGGTTGTTCACCCTCCCCCTTCAGAATGTTCTGTAGCCGCTCTGAGACATCCTTGACCTTAGCACCAGGGAGCACTATCCAGGAGTCTTGTTTATGGCCACAGAAATGCCTATCTATTTCCCTTACAATTGAATCCCCTTTAACTATTGCATTCCCACACTTTTTACTCCTCCCCTGTGCAGCAGAACCAACTGTGGTGCAACGAATTTGGCTTTTGCTGCTTTCCCCTGATAGGCCATTCCCCTCAACAGTATCCAATGTGGTATTTCTGTTTTGCAGCAGAATAGCCACAGAAGATTCCTGCACTGCCTGCTTAGTCCTCTTGCTCTGTCTGGTGGTCACTCATTCCCATCCTGCCTGTGGACTCTTAGCCTGCGGTGTGACCACCTCTCTATAACGTGCTATCCATGATACTCTCTGCCTTGTGGATGATCCATGGTGTGCCCAGCCGCCACTCCAGCTCCAAAACCAGGGCTTCCAGGAGCAGCAGCTGAAGATACTTCCTGCACACACACTGGCCCCGGGCCATTGAAATGTTCCTGGCTTCCCACATAGAGCAGGAGGAGCACACCACGGCTTTGAGCTCTCCTGCCATGACTTACCTCTTTAAAGTAAATTAAACCTTTTGGAAGATACTTAATATCAAATAATATCAATTTCTCTGGGGCCCTTCTTCCCTGCTCCTCGTTGTTACAGAATACAGCCCTTACAAACGATGAACCACAAAATAAGACCTTAAAAACTATAAGTGATAAAAGTAGTAAATACTTAAATGACCATACTCATAGCACTCACAGTATTCAAAGGATCACCTCGTTCCCTCCTCACCAAACTCCCCCAGTCACCTCTGATCTCCCAGCTCCTTTTCAACTCCGGGCTCCTGTCGTGCTTCTCTTCAACTCCGGGCTCCTGTCGTGCTTCTCTTCAACTCCTGGCTCCTCTCGCTCTCTTTTTCAAGTCCTGACTCCTGTCGTGCTCCTTTTCAACTTCTGGCTCCACACGCGCTTCTCATCAACTCCCGTCTCCTCTCACGCACCTTTTCCAGAGAGTGAGACTGGAAATGTTGATGGTGAAACTGGAAATGTAGAGAGTGAGACTGGGATTGTAGAGAATGCAGATCAGAAAGGAAAGAGTGAGACTGGTAATGTAAAAAGTGAGACTGGAAATGTAAAGAGTGAGACTGGAAATGTAGAGAATGATACTTAAAGTGTAGATACTGATGTTGAAAATGTAGAGAGTGAGATGGGAAATGAAGAGAGTGAGACAGGAAATGTAAGGAATGACACTGAAAGTATAGAGAGTGAGACTGGAAATGCAGAGCGTGGGACTGGGAATGTAGAGCGTGGGACTGGGAATGTAAAGAGTGAGACTGGAAATGTGGTGAATGAGACTGGAAATGAGGTGAGCGAGACTGGAAATGTAGAGAGTGAGGCTGGAAATGTGCAGATTGAGCCTGGGAATGTAGAGAGTGACACTGGGAATGTAGTGAGTGAGACTGGGAATGTAAAGAGTGAGACTGGAAATGCAGAGCGTGGGACTGGCAATGTAAAGAGTGAGATTGGAAATCAAGAGAAAGATACTGGGGCAATAGAGAGTGAGAACAGAAAAGTAGAGGGTAAAACTGGAAATGTAGTGGGTGAGGCTGAAAATTTCGAGCATGTCACTGGAAGTGTAGTGAGTGAGACTGGAAATGTAGAGAATGAAACAGGAAATGTAGAGAGTGAGACTGAGAATGTGGTAAGTGAGACTGGAAATGTAGAGAATGAAACAGGAAATGTAGAGAGTGAGACTGAGAATGTGGTGAGTGAGACTGGAAATGTAGAGAATGAAACAGGAAATGTAGAGAGTGAGAATGAGAATGTGGTGAGTGAGACTGGAAATGTAGAGAATGAAACAGGAAATGTAGAGAGTGAGACTGAGAATGTGGTGAGTGAGACTGGAAATGTAGAGAATGAAACAGGAAATGTAGAGAGTGAGAATGAGAATGTGGTGAGTGAGACTGGAAATGTGGAGAGTGAGACTGGAAATGTTGAGGGTAAAACTGGAAGTGCAGATGGTGAGACTGAAAATGTAGCGAGTGATACTGAAAATTCAGAGAATGATACTGGAAGTGTAGCAGCTGAGGCTGGAAATGTAGAGAGTGAGCCTGAAAATGTAGAGAGTGAGCCTGGAAATGTAGAGAGTGAGGCTGGACATGTAGAGAGTGAGACTGGAAATGTAGAGAATGAGATTGGGAATGGAAAAAGTGCAGATGAGAAAGGAAAGAGTGAGACTGGGAATGTAGAGAGTGAGGCTGGACATGTAGAAAGTGAGACTAAGAATGCAGAGATGGGGACTGGAAATGTAGAAAGTGAGACTGGAAATATAGAGAGTGAGACTGCTGATGTAGAGTGTGAGACTGGAAATGCAGAGAATGAGACTAGGAATGTAGTGAGTGAGAGTAGTAATTTAGAGAGTGTTGTTGAGAAAGGAAAGAATGATAATGTGAATGTAGAGTGCGAGACTGTTCATGTGAAGAGACAGACAGACTGTAGAGATTGAGACCGGGAATGTAGAGAGTGAGAATGGGAATGTAGAGAGTGAGACTGGGGATGTAGAGGGTGAAACGGGTAATGTAGAGAGTGAGACTGGGAAGGTAGAGAGTGCAGATGAAAGCGGAAAGTGTGAGACTGGTAATGTAGAGAATGAGAGTGGGAATGTAGTGAGTGAGAGTGAGAATGTGGAGAGTGACGTTGAGAAAGGAGAGAGTGATAATGCGAATTTAGTGTGTGAGACTGCATGGAGAGAGACAGACTGAGAATGTAGAGAGTGAGAGTGAGAATGAAGAGAGTGAGACTGGAAATGGAGAGATTGAGTCTGGGAATGTAGGGCGTGAGATTGAGAAAGGAGAGAGTGATGCTGTAAATGTAGAGTGTGAGACTGTGTATGTGGAGAGACAGGCTGAGAATGTAGAGAGTGAGACTGGGAATGTAGAGATTGAGACAGGAAATGTAGAGACTGAGACTGGTGATGTAGAGACTAATACTGGGAATGTAGGGTGTGAGATTGAGAATGGAGAGAGTGATACTGTGAATGTAGAGAGCGAGACTAGGCATGTAGAGAATGAGATTGGAAATATAGAAAGTGAGACGGGGAATGTTGTGAGTGACACTGGAAATGTAATGTGTAAGACTGGTGATGTGGAGAGTGAGACTGGTGATGTAGAGAGTAAAACTGGATGTGTAGTTGGTGAGGCTGAAAATGTAGAGAGTGATACTGAAAATTGAGAGAATGATACTGGAAGTGTAGCAAGTGATACTGGGAATGTCATGAGTGACACTGGAAATGTAGAGCATAAGATTGGTGATGCAAAAAGTAAGACTGGTGATGTAGAGAATGAGACTGCAAGCATAGAGAGTGAGACTGGAAGCGTAGTGAGCGAGACTGCAAGCATAGTGAGTGAGACTGCAAGCGTAGAGAGTGAGACTGGAAACGTAGAGAGTGAGACTGGAAGCATAGAGAGTGAGACTGGAAAAGTAGAGAGTGTGACTGGTGATGTAGAGTTTGGCACTGGCAAAATATAGAATGAGACGAGGAATGTAATGAGTGAGATTGAGAATGTAGAGATTGAGGCTGGAAATTTAGAGAGTGAGACTGGGCATGTAGATAGTGAGAGTGGAAATGTAGAGACCAAGACTGGGAATGTCATGAGTGATATTAAAACGTAGGGCGTCAGATTGGTGATGTACAGAGTGAGACTGGTAATGTAGAGAGTGATACTGGAAGCGTAGAGAGCGGGATTGGAAATGTTGAGAGTAAAACTGGAAGTGTAGACGGTGAGACTGAAAATGTAGGGAGTGATAGTGAAAATTGAGAGAATGACATTGGAAGTGTAGGAAGTGAGACTGGAAATGTTGAGAGTCAAACTGGAAGTGTAGATGGTGAAACTGAAAATGTAGAGAGTGGTACTGAAAATTGAGAGAATTATATAGCAAGTGAGACTGGAAATGTAGAGAATGAGACTGGGAATGTAGGGGGTGAGACTGGAAATGTAAAACATAAGACTGGTGATATAGAGAGTGAGACAGGTAATGTAGAGAATGAGAGTGGGAATGTAGTGAGTGAGAGTGGGAATGTAGAGAGTGACTTTGAGAAAAGAGAGAGTGATAATGCGAATTTAGTGTGTGACTGCAGGGAGAGAGACAGACTGAGAATGTAGAGAGTGAGAGTGAGAATGTAGAGAGTGAGACTGGAAATGGAGAGATTGAGACTGGGAATGTAGGGCGTGAGATTGAGAAAGGAGAGAGTGATGCTGTGAATGTAGATTGTGAGAATGTGCATGTGGAGAGACAGACTGAGAATGTAGAGAGTGAGACTGGGAATGCAGAGAGTGAGACTGGAATGGCGAGAATGAGACTAGGATTGTAGAGAGTGAGACTGGGAATGTAGAGTGTGCAGATGAAAAAGGAAAGTGTGAGACTGGGAATGTAGGGCGTGAGACTGGAAATGTAAAGCATTAGAGTGGTGATGTAGAGAGTGAGACTGGTAATGTAGAGAATGAGAGTGGCAATGTAGTGAGTGAGAGTGGGAATGTTAAGTGTGACGTTGAGAAAGGAGAGAGTGATAATACGAATTTAGTGTGTGAGACTCTGCATGGAGAGAGACAGACTGAGAATGTAGAGAGTGAGAGTGAGAATGTAGAGAGTGAGGCTGGAAATGTAGAGTTTGAGATTGGAAATGGTGAGATTGAGACTGGGAATGTAGGGCGTGAGATTGAGAAAGGAGAGAGTGATGCTGTGAATGTAGAGAGTGAGACTGGGCATGGAGAGAATGAGATTGGAAATATAGAGAGTGAGACTGGGAATGTCATGAGTGACACTAGAAATATAACGCGTAAGACTGGTGATGTGGAGAGTGAGAATGGTGATCCAGAGAGTGCTACAGGTAAAGTGAAGAGTGAGGCTGGAAATGCAGAGAGTGAGACTGGGCATGTAGATAGTGAGAGTGGAAATATAGAGAGCTGACTGGGAATGTCATGAGTGACAGTAAAATGTAGGGTGTCAGATTGGTGATGTACAGGGTGAGACTGGTAATTTAGAGAGTGATACTGGAAGTGTAGAGAGTGAGACTGGAAATGTCGAGAGTCAAACTGGAAACGTAGATGGTGAAACTGAAAAAGAAGTGAATGATACTGAAAATTGAGAGAATTAAATTGGAAGCATAGCAAGTGAGACTGGAAATGTATACAGTGAGGCTGGAAATGTAGAGAATGAGACTGGGAATGTAGGGGGTGAGACTGGAAATGTAAAGCGTAAGACTGGTGATATAGAGAATGAGACTGGTAATGTAAAGAATGAGGGTGGGAATGTAGTGAGTGAGAGTGGGAATGTAGAGAGTGACGTTGAGAAAGGAGAGAGTGATAATGTGAATTTAGAGTGTGAGACTCTGCATGGAGAGAGACAGACTGAGAATGTAGAGAGTGAGAGTGAGAATGTAGAGAGTGAGGCTGGAAATGTAGAGTCTGAGACTGGAAATGGAGAGATTGATACTGGGAATGTAGGGCGTGAGATTGAGAAAGGAGAGAGTGATGCTGTAAATGTAGAGTGTGAGACTGTGCATGTGGAGAGACAGGCTGAGAATGTAGAGAGTGAGACTGAGAATGTAGACAGTGAGACTGGGAATGTAGAGAGTGAGACTGGGTATGTCGAGATTGAGACTGGAAACGTAAAGAGTGAGACTGGTGATGTAGAGACTAATACTGGGAATGTAGTGTGTGAGATTAAGGAAGGAGAGAGTGATACTTTGAATGTAGAAAGTGAGACTGGGCATGTAGAGAATGAGATTGGAAATATAGAGAGTGAGACTGGGAATATCATGAGTGACACTAGAAATGTAATGCTTAAGACTGGTGATGTGGAGAGTGAGACTGGTGATGTAGAGAGAAAAACAGGAAGTGTAGTTGGTGAGGCTGAAAATGTGTAGAGTGATACTGAAAATTGAGAATGATACTGGAAGTGTAGCATGTGAGACTGGGAATGTCGTGAGTGACACTGGAAATGTAGAGTGTAAGATTGGTGATGTAGAAAGTGAGACTGGTGATGTAGAGAGTGAGACTGGAAGCATAGAGAGTGAGACTGGAAGCGTAGAGAGTGAGACTTGTGATGTAGAATGTGGCACTGGCAAAATATAGAATGAGATGAGGAATGTAGTGAGTGAGATTGAGAATGTAGAGATTGAGGCTGGAAATGTAGAGAGTGAGGCAGGACATGTATAGATTTAGATTGCGAATGTAGAGTGTGAGACTGGTGATGTAGAGAGTGCTAAAGGTAAAGTACAGATTGAGGCTGGAAATCCAGAGAGTGAGACTGGGCATGTAGATATTGAGAGTGGAAATGTAGAGAGCGAGACTGGGAATGTCATGAGTGATATCAAAACGTAGGGCGTCAGACTGGTTATGTACAGAGTGAGATTGGTAATGTAGAGATTGATACTGGAAGCGTAGAGAGTGAGACTGGAAATGTCGAGAGCAAAACTGGAAGTGTAGATGGTGAGACTGAAAATGTAGGGAGAGATACTGAAAATTGAGAGAATGACATTGGAAGTGTAGGAAGTGAGACTGGAAAAGTAAAGAGTGAGGCTGGAAATATAGAGAGTGAGATTGCGAATGTAGATGGTGAGACTAGAAATGTAGAGGGAGAGACTGGTAATGTAGAGAGTGAGACTGGGAAGGTAGAGAGTACAGATGAAAAAGGAAAGTATGAGACGGGGAATGTAGGGAGTGAGACCAGATATGTAAAGCATAAGGCTGGTGATGTAAAGAGTGAGACTTGTAATGTAGAGAATGAGAATAGGAATGTAGTGAGTGAGAGTGGGAATGTAGAGAGTGACGTTGAGAAAGGAGAGAATGATAATGCAAAGTTAGTGTGTGAGACTCTGCATGGAGAGAGACAGACTGAGATTGAGAAAGGACAGAGTGATGCTGTGAATGTAGAGAGTGAGACTGGGCATGTAGAGAATGAGATTGGAAATATAGAGAGCGAGACTGGGAATGTCGTGGGTGACACTGGAAATGTAATGCGTAAGACTGGTGATGTGGATAGTGAGACTGGTGATGTAGAGAGTGAGACTGGAAGCGTAGAGCGTGAGATTGGAAATGTCGAGAGTAAAACTGGAAGTGTAGATGGTGAGACTGAAATTGTAGAGATTGAGACTGAAATTTGAGAGAATTATATTGGAAGTGTAGCAAATGAGACTGGAAATGTAGAGAGTGAGGCTGGAAATATGGAGTGAAAAAGCAAATGTAGAGTGAGACTGAGAATGTAGAGAGTGAGACTGGGAATGTAGAGAGTGAGACTGGAAATGTAGAGAGTGAGGCTCGAAATATAGAGAGTGAGATTGGGAATGTAGAGAATGAGACTGGGATTGTACGGAGTGAGACTGGAAATGTAAAGCATAAGACTGGTGATGTAGAGAGTGAGACTGGTAATGTAGAGAATGAGAGTGGTAATGTAGTGAGTGAGAGTAGGAATGTAGAGAATGACATTGAGAAAGGAGAGAGTGATAATGTGAATTTAGTGTGTGAGACTCTGCATGGAGAGAGACAGACTGAGAATGTAAAGAGTGAGAGTGCGCCTGTAGAGAGTGAGGCTGGAAATGTAGAGAGTGAGACTGGAAATGTAGAGATTGAGACTAGGCATATAGAGAATAAGATTGGAAGTATAGAGAGCAAGACTGGGAATGTCGTGAGTGACACTGGAAATGTAATGCGTAAGACTGGTGTTGTGGAGAGTGAGACTGGTGATGTAGAGACTAATACTGGGTATGCAGGATGTGAGATTGAGAAAGGAGAGAGTGATACTGTGAATGTAGAGTGAGACTGGGCATGTAGAGAATGAGATTGGAAATATAGATAGCGAGATGGGGAAAGTCATGAGTGACACTGGAAATGTAATGCATAAGACTGGTGATGTGGATAGGGAGACTGGTGATGTAGAGAGTAAAACTGGAAGTGTAGTTAGTGAGGCTGAAAATGTAGAGAGTGATTCTGAAAATTGAGAGAATGATACTGGAAGTGTAGCAATTGATACTGGGAATGTTGTGAGTGACACTGGAAATGTAGAGCATAAGATTGGTGATGCAAAAAGTGAGACTGGTGATGTAGAGAGTGAGACCGGAAGCATAGAGAGTGAGACTGGAAATGTAGAGAATGAGACTGGGAATGTAGGGAGTGAGACTGGAAATGTAAAGCATAAGACTGATGATGTAGGGAGTGAGACTGGTAATGTAGAGAATGAGAGTGGGAATGTAGTGAGTGAGATTGAGAAAGGAGAGAGTGATGCTGTGAATGTAGATTGTGAGTCTGTGCATGTGGAGAGACAGACTGAGAATGTAGAGAGTGAGACTGGGAATGCAGAGATTGAGACTGGAAATGGAGAGACTGAGACTGGGGATGTAGACAGTGAGACTGGGAATGTAGAAGTGCAGATGAAAAAGGAAAGTGTGAGACTGGGAATGTAAAGCATAAGAGTGGTGATGTAGAGAGTGAGACTGGTTATGTAGAGAGTGAGACTGCAAGCGTAGAGATTGAGACTGGAAGCATAGAGAGTGAGACTGGAAATGTAAAGCGTGAGGCTGGTAATGTAGAGAATGAGAATAGGAATGTAGTGGGTGTGAGTGAGAGTGGGAATGTGGAGAGAAACGTTAGGAAAGGAGAGAGTGATAATGCAAATTTAGTGTGTGAGACTCTGCATGGAGAGAGACAGACTGAGAATGTAAAGAGTGAGAGTGAGAATGTATATAGTGAGGCTGGAAATGTAGAGGCAGAGACTGGGAATGTAGGGCGTGAGATTAAGAATAGAGAGAGTGATACTGGAAATGTCGAGAGTAAAACTGAAAGTGTAGATGTTGTGACTGAAAATGTAGAGAGTGATACTGAAAATTGAGAGAATTATATTGGAAGTGGAGCAAGTGAGATTGGAAATGTAGAGAGTGAGGCTGGAAATATAGAGAGTGAGACTGGGAATGTAGAGAATGAGACTGGGAATGTACGGAGTGAGACTGGAAATGTAAAGCATAAGAGTGGTGATGTAGAGAGTGAGACTGGTAATGTAGAGAATGAGAGTGGAAATGTCGTGAGTGAGAGTGGGAATGTAGAGAGTGACGTTGAGAAAGGAGAGAGTGATAATGTGAATTTAGTGTGTGAGACTGCATGGAGAGAGACAGACTGAGAATGTAGAGGGAGAGTGAGAATGTAGAGAGTGAGGCTGGAAATGTAGAGAGTGAGACTGCATATGGAGAGATTGAGACTGGGAATGTAGAGATTGAGATTGGGAATGTAAAGATTGAGACTGGAAATGTAGAGATTGAGATTGGAAATGTAGCGAGTGATACTGTGCATGTAGAGAATGAGACTGGGCGTGTAGAGAATGAGATTGGAAATATATAGAGCGAGACTGGGAATGTCATTAGTGACACTGGAAATGCATAAGACTGGTGAAGTTGAGAGTGAGACTGGTGATGTAGAGCGTAAAATTGGAAGCGATGGTGAGGCTGAAAATGTAGAGAGTGATACTGAAAATTGAGGGAATGGTACTGGAAGTGTAGCAAGTGAGACTGGGAATGTCGTGACTGAGGCTGGAAATATAGAGTGTAAGACAGGTGATGAAGAAGGTGAGACTGGTGATGCAGAAAGTGAGACTGGAAACGTAGAGAGTGTGACTGGTGATATAGAGTGTGGCACTGGCAAAATATAGAATGAGACGAGGAATGTAGTGAGTGAGATTGAGAATGTAGAGATTGAGGCTGGAAATGTAGAGAGTGGGACTGGGCATGTTGGTAGTGAGAGTGGAAATGTAGAGAGCGAGACTGGGAATGTCATGAGTGACTTTAAAATGTAGGGCGTCAGATTGGATATGTACAGAGTGAGACTGGTAATGTAGAGAGTGATACTGGAAGAGTAGAGAGTGAGACTGGAAATGTAGAGTGTGAGGCAGGAAATGCACAGATTATTCCTCTGAATGTCGAGTGTGAGACGTGGATAGTAGAGAGTGAGACTGGAAATGTAGCGCATGAGACTGGTGATGTAGAGAGTGATACAGGCAAAGTGGCGAGTGGGGCTGGAAATGCAGAGATTGAGACGAGGCATGCAGAGAGTGAGATTAGAAATGTAGAGAGCGAGACTGGGAATGTTGTGAGTGACACTGGAAATGTAGAGCATAAGACTGGTGATATGGAGAGTGAGACAGGTGATGTAGAGAGTGATACTGGAAGCGTAGGGTTTGAGACTGGAAATGTCGAGAGTAAAACTGGAAGTGTGGATGGTGGGATTTAAAATGTAGAGAGTGATACTGAAAATTGAGAGAATGATACTGGAAGTGTAGCAAGTGAGACTGGAAATGTAGATGGTGAGGCTGGAAATGTAGAGAGTGAGACTGCAAATGTAGAAATTGAGACTGAGAATGTAGAGATTGAGGCTGAAAATGTGGAGAGTGAGGCTGGAAATGTAGAGAGTGAGGCTGGAAATGTAGAGAGTGAGACTGGAAATGTAGAGAGTGAGGCTGGAAATGTAGAGAGTGAGGCTGGAAATGTAGAGAGTGAGGCTGGAAATGTAGAGAGTGAGGCTGGAAATGTGGAGAGTGAGGCTGGAAATGTAGAGAGTGAGGCTGGAAATGTAGAGAGTGAGGCTGGAAATATAGAGAGTGAGACGAGAATGTAGAGAGTGAGACTGGGAATGTAGAGGGTGATACTGGGAATGTAGAGAGTGAGATTGCGCATGTAGAAAGTGAGACTGGAAATGTAGAGTGTAAGACTGTGAAAGTAAGTAAAACAAGGAATTGTAATTTCATCATGAAAGCAATGTTTTTGGCATCCGTTTTATGCCCTGAAACATTGGCCTAAACTTTCTGGTGCTCTCTGCCACAGGAATCTTCACCACTGGGATAGAAATGTTGACCTACCAACAAATGGTCCGTTGAATTCAGGTGGGATTTCTGGTCCCACGGAGAGCGAGACTAGAATATCCTACCCATTAACTCTGTTTCTCTCTTTACAGATGTTGCCAGATTTGCTGAACATTTCTAGCATTTTCTGTTTGTATCTCATATTTCCAACATCTCCCGTATGTTGATCTTGTGGCCTCAGTCATACCCTGTTTAATTATAGCCACATTGTTTTACTCTTATACTCCAATCTCTTTGTAACAAAAACTAACACCATTTGCCTTCCTAATTGCAGAACATGTACTTGATGTTAATGTTCCATGATTCAGCACAGACATGATGGGTTGAATGGCCTTCCTTTGTGTTGTAATCATTCTATGATTCGATGTACAAGAACAGTCAGGTTCCTCTGAATGGAAACATTTTCCAGCCTCTCACCATTCAAAACATAATCTGTTTTTAAAATTTTTCTGACCAAAATGATAACTTTGCCACCTTGTATTTAATCTGCCGTGCTCTTGCCCATTCTCCCAGCCTGTCCATAAATCTCCGTGGCCACTTTTTGTGCACCTCCTCTATTTTCCTACCTAACTTTGCATCCTCAACAAGCTTGGTTACATTTCACTCAGTCCCGCCAGCTGAGTCATTAATATAGATTTAAATAGCTGAGACCCAACTTCTCATCCTTGCTGTGCCCCACTAGTTACAGCCTGCCAATCTGAAAATGTCCTGTTTATTCCTATACCCTGTTTTCTGTCCTTTAGCCAATCCTCAATCCATGCTAATGTATTACCCTCAATTCCATGAGTTCAGATTTTGTGTAATAACCTCATGTGATACCTTATCAAATGTTTTTTTTAATTTGAAATATATTACATTGCCTGGTTTACCCTTATTCATCCTATTAGTTATGTCCTCAAAAAGCCAGCAGATTTATCAAATACAATTTATCTTTGGCAAATTCATATTGACCCTGCTTAATCATATTATGATTTTCTGAGTGCCCTGATACCATGTCCCTAATATAAATTCTAGCATTTTGCCTCCTGCTGATGTATAACTGCTCCATAGTCCCTGTTCCTCTCTTCCTCCCTTTTTTCAATAACCAGCTTATATTTGCCTCCTAGAACAGTTCTAGGCTCTAAGGAATTCTGGAAGATCAAAAGCAATGCATCCACTATCTCTGTGAAAAAGTCTTTTGAAACCTCAGGATGCAGGTTGTCAGGCTTGGGAGATTTTTTGTCACTTGATTCCATTAATTTCTCCTGCCCTCGGCCCAACCATCTTCAGCTGTTTCATCAATGACCTTCCTCCCATCATAAGGTCAGAAGTAGGAGTGTTCGCTGATGATTGCACAATGTTCAGCACCATTCGTGACTCCTCAGATATTGAAGCAGTCCATATCCAAATGCAGCAAGACCTGGACAATATCCAGGCTTGGGCTGACAAGTGGCAAGTAACATTCGCAAGCGCCAGGCAATGACCACCTCCAAAAAAAGACAATCTAACCATCGTCCCTTTACATTCAATGACATTACCACCACTGAATCCCCAAGTATCGATATCCTGGGGTTACCATTGACCACAAACTGAACTGGACTAGCCATATAAATACTGTGGCTATAAGAGCAGGTCAGAAGTTAGGAATCCTGTGGTGAGTAATTCACCTCCTGACTCCCCAAAGCCTGTCCACCATTTACAAGGCACAAGGCTTTTGATAAGATCCTGTATAGGAGACTGATAATGAAGGTAAGAGCCTTTGGGATCCAAGGCAATTTGGCAAATTGGATCCAGAATTGGCTGAATGGCAGGAAACAGAGGGTGATGGTCGAGGGGTGTTTTTGTGACTGGATGCCTGTGTCCAGTGGAGTTCCACAGGGATTAGTGTTGGGTCCCTTGCTGTTTGTGGTATATATAAACAATTTAGACTTGAATGTAGGAGGGTTGATCAGTAAGTTCGCGGATGACATGAAAATTGGTGGGTTGGTAAATAGTGAGGAGGATAACCTTAGATTAGAGGAGGATATGGATGGCTGGTCAGATGGGCTGATCAGTGGTAAATGGAATTTAATTCCGATAAGTGTGAGGTGATGCACTTGGACAGGACAAACAAGGCACGGATTTACATGATGAATGGTAGGACCCTGGGAAGTACCGAGGATCAGAGGGACCTTGGTGTGCACGTCCACCGGTCCCTTGAGGTAGCGAGACAGGTAGATAAGATGGTTCAGAAGACATATGGGATATTTGCATTTATTAGCCGAGGCATAGAATATGAGAGCAGGGAGGTTATAAAACATTGGTTAGACCGCAGCTAGAGCATTGCATGCAGTTCTGGAATCCACATTATAGGAAGGATGTGATTGCACAAGTGAGAGTGCAGAGGAGATTTACCAGGATGTTGCCTGGACCGAGAGTTTTAGTTATGAGGAGAGATTGGATAGACTGGGATTATTTTCCCTGGAGCAGATGAGATTGAGGGGGGACATGATTGAGGTGTATAAAGTTATGAGGGGCATAGATAGGGCAGACAGGAAGGAACTTTTCCCCTTGGTGGAGGGATCAATAACCAGGGGGCATAGATTTAAGGTAAGGGACAGGAGGTTTAGTGGGGATGTGAGAAAGAATTTTTTCACCCAGTGGCTGGTGGGAATCTGGAACTCACTGCCTGAAAGGGTGGTAGAGGCAGAAACCCTCATAACATTTAAGAAATATTTGGATGTGCACTTGCAATGCCATGGCCTAGTGCTGGAAAATGGGAGTAGAATAGTTAGGTGCTTGTTTGACCGACGCAGGCTCGATGGGCTGAAGGGCATTTTTCTGTGCTGTAGACATCTATAACTCTATGATCCTAAGTCAGGTGTATGATGATATACTCTCTACTTGCCCAGGTGAGTGCAGCTCCAACAACACCCAAGAAGTTTGGCACTATCCAGGACAAAGCAGCCCGCTTGATTGGCACTCCATCCACAAACATTCACTCCCTGCACCATCAACGAACAGTGGCAGCAGTGTGTACCATCTACAAGATGCACTCCAGGAACTGAGCAAGACTTCTTAGCAATACCTTCCAAATACATGACTACTACCATCTAGAAGGACAAGTGCAGTGGATAGATGGGAACACCACCACCTGGAAATTCCCCTCCAAGACACTCACCATCCTGACTTGGAAATATATCACCATTTCTTCACTGTTGCTGGGTCAAAATCCTGGAACTCCCTCCCTAACAACACTGAGGATGTACCTACGCCACATAATCTGCAGCGGTTCTAGATGGCAGCTCACCACTTCCTTCTCAAGGGCAATTAGGGATGGGCAATAAATGCTGGCCTAGCCAGTAATGCCCACCTCCCGTAAATGAATTTTAAAAAATTCTCCACCAAGGCCAATATCTTTAAATTCCTCAATCTTGCTAGACTCATCATTCCCCATTATTTCCGGAATGATTGTTATGTCTTTTACCATGGTATTTTTGGAGTAGATGTAACCATCCAATGGTTGGAGGTAATCCCTGCTATTTCTTCTAGCTACAATCATTCCCTGGTGATCTCTCCCCTGCAATCTCCCTCGCCCCCAACCTCCCATTTCTGTATTGACACCACTGTGTCCACCAATGAATTGGAGGTGGGTTTGGACTTACAGGAGGATTCACATCAGACAGTCTATTTTTACAGCAAATAAAATTTATTTCCTCAGAATTGAATGCATGTTGTTTAAAGAGTGCACTACAGCAAACAGACTACAGAGTTTAACTGAAAAATACCTCTATGAAATAGAAAGACACTTGTGACTGAAATTGCAGCAAATTCTCTTGATAAAAGCAGGATGCTATCTCCAACAAATTGCAATGAGTAGAGGATAGTTACAGAATATAATCACAGTCACTTACAGCAGTGTCTGTATGATTGACTAGTGAGTTGCTTAATCATCTCCATTCTGACTGGGAATAGAGGTGACACTACATGCAGCCGTGAAGAACTGCCTTAAGGTGGAATCGTAGAATAGTGAGCAAAAAGCGTAGGAGCAGACATTTCAAGACATGATTGGCTGTTCTCCAAAGGATTGGATAATATCTTTTGCACTTTCTGCCTTGTTGCTATGTGTAACTAATTGGATTCAGGTCATTAAAATGAGTAATTGCCACTGTATTCTCAAACTGATCTACACTTGGGATTAAGTGGTTGAAACACATTATTTTGAAACCATATTTAAATACTAAAGCCCTGTTGGATCAATTAAATGTGTACAACCAGCCCATGGAACTACAGCAGAAGCATTTTTTAAAATCTAATTGAATATTGGGATGTAACTGGCTTTGGTTGTATTAGATTAACAGTCTATGAAACATAGAGAATTTGGAAAACACAGTTCAGCTCTTCCCTCTAACCTGCTATGCTGTAGTATTTTAATTCTTAAAACCTAGACTCTTTTATAATAATTTACAGCTGCAAAGCAAGAACAGCCAAAACTGAGAAAAGGCCATCCAGCCCATTAAAGCTAATCCTTCTGGTACTCTCCCATCTTATCCTCAATTCTATTTTGAAAATTGGTTGGGGAAATGACCCATTATTGCTGCTTCATGGGCCTTTCTACTGATTGACCTCTCAATTATTTGTAATGCAGCCAAAATGCACTGCTTTGGGACAAACTAGCATCCAACATTCATGCTCCAGGTAGTACCTCCAGATGGCGGCAGGTTGGTGACCCTTCACCCCTAGTTACATTATCGGGAGAGCACCCCTCATTGCCTTGGAATGTGCAATGTTCAGCTAATGAGAGCTATTTTCAAAATGTTATTATGAACAGCCGAATTGAAGTGAGCTAGAAGGATCGACAAATATGAACCTATTGTTGAGCTTTGTGAAAGCTCATGTGCAAGACTGTCCATAGGAAAGTGTTGGATTCTCAAGTTTTCAAGATGGCTAGAGTAGATGCCAACTCTGGTTTGCCATATTCCTGGAGATTTCATCACATGACCGCCCATCTTCAACTGCCCCTCCCAGCCCCTTCCTCCATCTTCATTATTTTATTAATCAAACAAATGGAAATTCACTTTTCTTCAAAGTCCCTGTAATCTTTCTCCTGGGTTGCTACAAATAGTTTGCAGAGGTAATCTTTACTTCCCAGAGATTCAAAGTCTAAGACAATCCTTCATGGTTGGTAACACAGTCTAGAGCTGAGAAATGTCCTGCTTATTAGATAGGTTACAGTCCCCCAACCAACATTCTCTTCAATTTGTGTGGAAGATCTGGCACAGGCCATGAACAAGTTACTGCAAGTATGTGGCCATACAAAAATATTTAAAGGGCCTTCACAGTTAAACAAATGGACCACACACTTCAAAAACAATTAGAGGGTATGTTGGTACTAACCCAATCAATGACAAGCTGCTGACGCACAAGGCCAGACAGATCTCCAGCTTGAAGAAAACAAGGAATTTATCTTGTGCCTTTCACCTCATCAGGACATCTCAAAGCACTCACAACCAATGAGCTCCTTCAGACGCTGTTGGAATTGTTGGCAAATTCAATCAGCCAACTCAAGACAACAATATAACATCTCAGCATTCTGCCAGAGCTGTGTCTGTCCTGCCCTAAAAGATCATTTCCATTTTGGAGCCGCTCATGTGGATAATTTATATGGAAACTTCCTGCAAATTTAACCCTCCTCTCTGGCTGTATCTGGCCCACACCCAAGAGCGGCTGTCAGCAAAGTCCGAATGGCAGTGACTGACTCCTTCCATTTTCAGGGAGATGAAACTCCAGAATGGACAGGTGAATGGCAATTTAAATTCAATATCTGAGAGTGTGAGATGACCCGTTTTGATAAGATGAATAAACTTATTCTCTAAGGAAAACAAAAGTCTAAATGGTGCATAGAACAAAAGGAAGGGCTACACAAATCATTAAAACTAGCAACATAGGCTAATAAGGCCAAGAATATTGGGGCCCATTGATACTGCGATAGGATTGGAAAACAGAGAAATTATGTTAAGCGTCTATAAAACCGTGGTTAGATCACATTAGAGCACTCTGTACAGTTCTGGTCTCCATATTATCGAAAGGATGTAGTGGCATTGGAGGAAGTGAAAAAAGATTTACAAGGATGATATCAGAACTGAGAGGTTATAACTATCGGGAAGGAATGAATGGGCTGGGGCTCTTTTCTCTAGAAAAGAGAGGCCGAAAAGAGAGAAGACCTGATTGAGGACTTTAGGTTGATGGATGGATCTGATAGGATAGGCATAGGCAAGGTGTTTCCATTTCTGGTCAAGACCAGACTAGGAGCCATAAATCAAAGACAGTCATTAATAAATCCAAAAGGGCAACTTGTTTACTGGTTGGAGTATCTAGAATTTGGAACTTGCTATCAGAAGGAGCAGTTAGTACAGGTGCTTTTAAAAGGAATCTAGATGTGAAGGAGAGGAATAGAAGGAATCTGTTGACAGAATGAGATAAAGAGGGCTGGGAGGGGGTTTGTGTGGAGCATAAATACTGGCTTGTTTCTGTGCTCTGTATCCTGTCTATTCTATATAGCATTGAGAGCTCTGGTTGTTGAATTTCCCATTGATGCCTGCCAAGACAGAGAGGGCCTGCCCATTACTCTGGAAGACAGTGAAATGCAGGGCTATTAAACTCCAAACTTCCTCAACAAAACAGACAGGAGAAGGCAAAGTAGTCAGTTTGATTTGATTCCTTGAAGAGCTGTTATTGAAGTCCAAAGCGAGAGATTGACAGGTGCTGTAGATGTACCAGAGATGTGGCACCGCAGGAGGACCCAGTTCATACAGTTGAAACTTGTACCATCTGTTAACAGGTGGCAGCAGGAAATGAGCAAAGTGCCAGTCTTCATAAGAGCAGAACCTACAATCATGGATACATTTACAATCCCACATGATGGGGTTTCCTCTCTGGGAGAAACAGCATCAGCTCAATTGTCATAGGACTTGTAGTTATTACAGATGTGGCAGTACATGGTCATAGCAAATGACATGCCGAGTACCTGAAGGCAATAAAAGCTAAATGTTAGCATTTTCCATTCTATGCTCACATTATAAATGACCCATTTCTGCCCACTCTGCTTCCAATTAGCTATCCAATCCTCTATCCATGCTAATATGTTACGTCCTACACCACGAGCTCTTATCTTTGGTAGTAACCTTTGATATGGCATCTTGTCAAATGCCTTCTGGAAATCCAAGTACACATCTACAATTTCCCCTTTATCCACGTTGCTTGTTACTTCCTCAAAGAATGCTTATAAATTAATCAAACACGATTTGCCTTTCACAAAACCATGTTGACTCTGTCTGATTGCATTGAGATTTTCTAAGTGCCTTGTTATAACCTCCTTAATAATATATTCCAGCATTTTCCCTATGACAGATGTTAGGATAACTGGCCTGTAGTTTCCTGCTTTCTGTCTCCCCCCTTCAGCTGCATTTGATTTTTTCCAATCTGATGGGAACTTTCCAGAATCTAGAGATTTTTTGGAAAATTAACACCAATGTATCTACTATCTGAGTGACCTTCAGACCCTAGGATGAAGTCCATCAGGATCTTGTCAGCCTTTAGGTCTAAAAGTTTTCTCAGTACCCTTTCCCTGGTGATTGTAACTGTTTTAGGTTCCTCCCTCCCTTTCATCTCCTGATTCACAATTATTTCTGGGATGTTATTTGTATCCTCTACAGTGAAGACAGATGAAAACACCTGTTCAATTCATCCACCATTTCCTTGTTTTCCATTATTAATTCCCCAGGCTCTCTCTCTAGAGGACCGACACTCGCATTAGTTACTCTTTTCCTTTTCAAATTCCTGTACTGACAATTTGTATATTTCTACTTGCTTTCTCTCGTACCCTTATTTCACCCTCCTTATTAGTTTTTAGTCATTCTTTGCTAATTTTAATATTCTGTTCAATCTTCTGACCTGCCACTAATCATCATGGAATTATACACTTTTTAAAAATTTGATAGTATCTTTAACTTCCTTGGTTAGCCCCGGATGATGCATCCTTCTAGAGTCTCTCTTTCGCACTGGAATGTATCTTTGCTGACTGTTATGAAATATCTCCTTAAATGTCTGCCACTGCATCTCTACTGTCCTACCCTTTACCCTAATTTCCCAGTTCACTTTAGCCAACTCTGTCTTCGTACCCTCATATTGCCTTCACTTAAATATAAAATATTAGTCTTCGACCCATACTTCTCTCCCTCAATCTGAATGTGAAATTCAATCCTGTTCTTAATATTTTTTATTATTTTGACCTTTGAATCCATTGCCCCTAGCTGCTCTCTATGCAGTACCTCTTTCCTAGTCCTATCTATATCGTTGGTAATTACATGGACCATAACAATTGGATCTTCCCTCTCCCACTGCAAGTCACTGTCCAGCCCAGAGCAGATGTCCCTAACCTTGGTACCAGGCAGGCATCAGCCTTCTGGATTCGTGCTTTTGGCTACAGGCAACTCTGTCTATCCCCATGAATATACTGTTTCCTATTACCACTACATTCCTATTAACTCTCCTCCCCACCATTTGAATGTACCATGTACCATAGTGCATAGCCAGTTTGCTCACTCACCCTGCAGCCCCTCCTTTCATCCCTAGAAAATGCAAGAATCTCAAACCTGTTGGGAAATTGCAAAGGCTGAGGCTCCTCTGTGTCTACATTTTCAATCCCCATTCCTGTCTCAGTTGCAGTCATACCCTCCTGTGCCTGACTATGAACCAACTCAAAAGACCCTAGTCTAAGGGTGCATCTACCTCCTGGGAACAACATCTCCAGGTAACCTTCCCCCTCTCTGATGCATTGCAGTGTCTGTAGCTCAGCCTCCAGCTCATTAACTCTAAGCTGAAGCTCCTTGAGCTGCAGACACTTACTGAAAACATGTTTTCCTTGGATTGCACTGGCATCCATAAACTCCCACATACTGTAGCTGCAACACATTACTTGTCCAGCCATCTTTATAGTATTTTAATGAATTATTTATTTTATAATTAAATTTTAATGATTGCCTCTAGTCCTGCCTGTGCTTATATTTTTAGTTTTAATCCATTCCTAAATGACCTATCTTTAATTTTAAGATTTCATCCCTTTGTTTTAGATTCCTCCTCCAAAGAATATCATTCCCTGTATCTCTCAAATCTCTTTATCAGTTAGACACCTCAATTAGGTCACCCTTCGCCTTCTCACCTCAAGGGACTACAAACCAAGTTTCTTCAACCTGTCCTTGTAGTTTAACTTTCTAAGCCCCAGTACCATTCTGACCTTGTTCAACACAGAGTGGATTTTTGATAAGGGAATGGGGTATCTAGAGACCGTAACTATTAAGGTTAGGAGGAATTATTACTTTTTTAAACAGTGGGGTGCTCAGACCTCAAATGTGTGGCTGTGAAGAGCTTTGGGAGGATTTATGTGCCTCAAGGATGCTAGTTAGCATTTGGCATTCCTTCAGACTAGTGCCAGGGGGATGATGCTTTCACACCTGGGCTGCCAATGTGATGGTGGAGTGATTATTTCCAGCAATGCGAGATAGACTTTGTTATGGACTTGATTTTCCAGACAGGTTTCTCATTAGAAACATCAAAGTTTATTTATGAGCTGCAGCAGCAGTTACATGCTTCCATGAAGCTCCACAACTAGAAGGACTCTCACTCTAAGGTTTCCCATGCTTATATCTGATTCGTTCACACTGTCATGTGATACTATACAACATAATAAGTCTTAAAGCTACAAGTCACTACATTCCTTAAAGCTACAATTACTACATTCCTCCCCCTTCAAATGTTTTGTACAGTTTGTATTTACAAGAACATCTACCTTCATGACATTACAAATATATAGAGGGGTGATGGAATTATGGGTTCAGTCTCTTAGGTGGTTTCCTGATCCAGGTGGAACGTTGTAGCTCTACAACTTTTGAATCTCTTATAGGACCCGCATTATCTGGAACCACAGCAACATCAGGTACCTCTTTAGGCACAGGCAGCTCAGTGTTATCTACTCTGATAGAGACACCTAGTATGTCTATTCTTAGTTGAGCAGTTTCAATAGGGACTACAGGTTCTATAATGGTTACAGGTGGAACATCATTTTGTTGGAGTTTCTCCCTTCTTCTCAAATGATCCATGTGTTTGTGGGTGATCCGGCTTTCTACCTCTATGTGGTACGAATAGGGTCTGGTCTCTATCACACCAGGTAACCACTGGCATCTTGGAAAGTTAAGATGACTTTTCCTTTTAATACTTCTTTAGCTTCATTCAGCTGATTCTTCAGCTCTTTGCTAGACAGCTAGCTTCACTGAGCTGGTGCTGCCTTAGAGTTTCTCTGAACTCCTGTCTCCTGGCTGTATCTAGCTATATATGACTCCCAGGGTTTCCCCTGAGCCCTCTCCCAGGCCTTCCCCTGAGCCCTCTCCCAGGGCTTCCCGTGAACCCTCTCCATTGCCAGGGTTTCCTCTGAGACCTCTCCCAGGGTTTCCCCTGAGCCCTTTCCATTGCCAGGGTTTCCTCTGAGCCCTCTCCATTGCCAGGGTTTTGTCTGAGCCCTCTCCCAGGGTTTCCCCTGAGCCCTCTCCCAGGACTTCCCCTGAGCCCTCTCCATTGCCAGGGCTTCCCCTGAGCCCTCTCCCAAGGTTTCCCCTGAGCCCTCTCCCAGAGTTTCCCCTGACCCCTCTCCCAGGGCTTCCCCTGAGCCCTCTCCCAGGGTTTCCTCTGAGCCCTCTCCATTGCCGGGCTTTCCTCTGAGCCCTCTCCCAGGGCTTCCTCTGAGCCCTCTCCCAGGGCTTCCCCTGAGCCCTCTCCCAGGGCTTCCCCTGAGCCCTCTCCCAGGGCTTCCCTGAGCCCTCTCCCAGGGTTTCCCCTGAGCCCTCTCTCAGAGTTTCCCCTGACCCCTCTCCCAGGGCTTCCCCTGAGCCCTCTCCCAGGGTTTCCTCTGAGCCCTCTCCATTGCCGGGGTTTCCTCTGAGACCTCTCCCAGGGTTTCCTCTGAGCCCTCTCCCAGGGTTTCCTCTGAGCCCTCTCCATTACCAGGGTTTCCTCTGAGCCCTCTCCATTACCAGGGCTTCCCCTGAGCCCTCTCCCAGGGCTTCCTCTGAGCCCTCTCCCAGGGCTTCCCCTGAGCCCTCTCCCAGGGCTTCCCCTGAGCCCTCTCCCAGGGTTTCCCCTGAGCCCTCTCCCAGGGTTTCCCCTGAGCCCTCTCCCAGGGTTTCCTCTGAGCCCTCTCCATTGCCAGGGTTTCCCCTGAGCCCTCTCCCAGGGTTTCCTCTGAGCCCTCTCCATTATCAGGGTTTCCTCTGAGCCCTCTCCCAGGGCTTCCCCTGAGCCCTCTCCCAGGGCTTCCCCTGAGCCCTCTCCCAGGGTTTCCCCTGAGCCCTCTCCCAGGGTTTCCCCTGAGCCCTCTCCCAGGGTTTCCCCTGAGCCCTCTCCCAGGGTTTCCCCTGAGCCCTCTCCCAGGGTTTCCCCTGAGACCTCTCCCAGGGTTTCCTCTGAGCCCTCTCCATTACCAGGGTTTCCTCTGAGCCCTCTCCCAGGGCTTCCTCTGAGCCCTCTCCCAGGGCTTCCCCTGAGCCCTCTCCCAGGGTTTCCTCTGAGCCCTCTCCATTGCCAGGGTTTCCCCTGAGCCCTCTCCCAGGGCTTCCTCTGAGCCCTCTCCATTGCCAGGGTTTCCTCTGATCCCCCTTTGATCACCAGAGCTTCCCCTGAGCCCTCTCCCAGGGTTTCCCCTGAGCCCTCTCCCAGGGTTTCCCCTGAGCCCTCTCCCAGGGTTTCCCCTGATCCCCCTTTGATCACCAGAGCTTCCCCTGAGCCCTCTTTCAGTTTCTTCTGCTCTGCTTTCATTTTACTGTTTAAGACAGTCTTCATTTCTTCATGTTGCTGAACGGTTAAGCATTCCTTTTGCATTTGATCTTGAAGGACAATCAACTGTTCTTTCAACTGTTAATTTTCTGGTTGCCCTCTCTCTGGGGTGTCTTCTAATTTTCTATCCTTAGCCATTTTTCTTGTATTCACCACTTTAAATATATTGCCGCTTTATGAGCAGTCACTGGATTTTTTTTTAAACGACTCGGGCTGTCTCTGCAGCTGTTGGCTTTTCTGTGATGTTTTTGAGTTTCCTGTGCTTTTCCTGTTTTGGTGGGCGCACTGGCAAACATGGCTTTTTTTTTAATTTGGACAACTTTGCTCCTGTTTGAAAAAACACAACCGCGATTTCTTCTCCCTTTTCTGGGAGGGTTTTTTACTAACTCCGCAGATTCTTTTGAAGTTGGGAATCTCACACTTCGGGAGACCCAGTGGCCTTGTGGAGCAATCAGGGTCATTTTTAAAAAAATTTAAAACTGCAGGATTGCTTTCTGCTCTGATTACCCTTTTTAACTTGTGAACTGTCAACTCTTTTTTTACTTTAGCTCTGCAGTCTTTCTTTTACTGTACCCTGCAGGTTGTTTTTAAACCTTTCTTGTAGCTGTGTGCCAGCTTCTCTAAACTACTGAACCTGCGGGGCTTCCACCTGTTTTATAATTTAAGCACAGATTCTCTTTTTGTCTCTGCAGGTCCTTTTCTTTTAAATGTCAGGAGTGCTCTGGGAGATTTCTCAACCATTTGGATCAGGGCCTGTTTTTTTGCTTTAACTTAAAATGACAGTGCTTCTGTTTCTTCTGTTTGAACTCTGCAGCATACCTGGTGAGAAAATCTTTTTCTTCTGTTTAAACAAGGTGCTCACAGTCGCTAGGCAAGGGACAATGGCAGACCTGATCCCATCGTCATTGCCAGTTTATTATGCACTTGATTTTCCAGACAGGTTTCTCATTAGAAACATAGAGCTTTATTTACTGGCTGCAGCAGCAGTTACATGCTTCCTTCAAGCTCCACAACTAGAAGAAGCACTCCCAGTCTAAGGTGCCTCGCACTTAGAGCTGATTCTTTCACATTGTCACGTGATACTATATAACGCAATAAGTCTTAAAGCTACAGTCACTACATTCCTTAAAGCTACAACTACTACAGATTTACTTGAAGTACTTACCTGGACAATTGACACACAGATGACAGCAATTCCGAGAATTAAAAAGTTGGCCTCAAACCATTGTTGGACCTGGATGAAGCAACCCTGGAAAATGCACAGACAGAAATTTCAGAATTTTCTTTGCAATACAGCAAGCGAGATCCACCCAGAGCATGTAGATAGCTGACTCTACAGTCTACTGGGACTAACTGCAGAGCCACACAAACAGAAACACTTGCACAGGCATGCACATACACACACGCGCACACACACACACGCACAGATACATGCAGACAGATATCTGCATACAGAAACACTTGGAGCAACATGCACACATACAGACAAATACATGCACATGATTACATGCACACAGGCACTCGTGCACAGAAATACACACAGCATATGCACAGATACACAAAGACACAGGCATATACACACAGATACATGCTCAGATACATGTACACAGACATACCTGCACAAAAACGTGCATGGACACAGAAACGTAGATACACAAACACAGAGACACACCCACACAGATACACACAGACAAAAATATGCACACAGGCACATGTACTCAGGCACACAGATACATAGGTCACACAGGCACTTGTAAATAGACACATGCATTGACATACAGACACACACATACAAACAAGTACATGCTCACAAACACACACATGCTCACAGACACACACACACAGATAGACATATGCACGACACAAAAAATGTTCACCATCGTGCGCATGCAGAAGGATGCACACACAGATCCATACATGCATACAGACACATACACAGCACCAGACCCACAGAGACATGTACACAGAGGTACACAGACAGATGGATAGACACACAAACACATGGGGCAGCAATTTCTGGTCAGCGAGTGGGGGCGGGGCCCGCTCGCCGACACATAAAATGATGCGGGATGACGTTGGGCATGCGTCCTAACGTCACCCTGTATCATCTAGATTCTCAGTTCGGCGAGCACGCAGTCGATTCGGCTGCGCGCCCACAAAACCGTCAGTGGCCACTTAAGGTATTTATAAAAGTAATTTACCTAATTAATGGGTCTGCCCGTCCAACCTTATAGTTGGTGGGCAGGTGAAATGCCCAGGTGGCCTTCTGAAAAATCATGAAGCCTCATTCATGGGCGGGATGAGGTTTCATGAGGGATTTAAAATGTTTGGAAAATTTTTAAGTAAAGATAATGGACATATCCCAGCTCATGTGACACTGTCACACTTGAGCCGATCTCCCTGAGGCAGCACTTTGCCTCAGGGAGATCTGTGCGTTCTTTCGTGCGCACACAGGAAAGAGCACTCCCGGCTCAGGGGATACCCACCCCTGCCCGCACAGGGATCACACAGCAATTCCAGGTGGACGTAACTGGCCCACCCACGTAAAATGGCAGCGCACCCCTGATTGGGAACCCACTCACCCGCACCTGCACCTGCTCCTGCACAACCTCCCCCCCGACAGGGGGATAATGCTGCCCATGGGCACAGAAGAGCACACAACACACACACAAAAACAAAGAAAAGCACACACATAATTTAGGACATTTGTGCTCTTCACCTTTTGGAAATAGGTGCAGTTTCTATTTTCTTTTACACAGCAGGACTTTGGCACAGTGTCTCCCCAGTCAGTGTGGTTAGTAACACCACAGCACTGCAGCTAAGAGGAGGCAAGGGAAGAATAAAGTTATCCTCATACAATAAGCAGTAAGGTCATCAAAATAACAAAGAAATAGTTAACATTTCAGGTCAATAACTGTTTTTCTCTCTCCATAGATGCTGCCTGACCTGCTGAGTATCTCCAACATTTTTGGTTTTTATTTCAGGTTTCCAGCATCTGCAGAATTTTGCTATTGTATCAAAATAAGACATGAACCCATGGGTATAGATGATTACCAAATCATACACTCTAATTTTTAAATATTAATTGTTGAGATGAGGACTTTTTCACAAAGTTGATATTAATTGACCATCGCTATTTACTAGGTTCTTAACTCTGGATGTAATCTGGAAGTTGCATCACATGTCACTCCCACGCCAAATGCCCTGCCTTCATGCTCGTTTCATTGGTTGCCTAATGTAATCATCGTCATGGTGCACTACTTCCCCATGGCTAATTAGAAGAAAAGCAGGGTCTTAATTACCCAAATAGATAATGCATGACTGTCTGTCAAATAGCCAGTTTAATCCTGTCTCCGGTGTTTTTATTGCAAACATACACTGAAAGAAATTGAATACATCACATGATTTGTTTTAGTTTACCTTGAATTTTGTTCTGGGTTACTGGGGACAGTATTTAAGACATAGGAGCAGAAATTAGACCATTCGGCCCATCGAGTCTGCTCCGCCATTCAATCATGGCTGATGAGTTTCTCAACTCCATTCTCCCGCCTTCTCCCCGGAACCTTTGATGCCCTTACCAATCAAGAACCTATCTATCTTGGTCTTAAATACACTCATTGACCTGGCCTCCACAGCCTTCTGTGGCAATGAATTCCTTGGAGTCATCAGTCTCTAGCTAAAGAAGTTTCTCCTCATCTCTGTTCTAAAAGGTCTTCCCTTTACTCTGAGGCTGTGCTCTCGGGTCCTAGTCTCTCCTACTAATGGAAACACCTTTCCCACATCCACTCTCTCCAGGCCTTTCAGTATTCTGTAAATTTCAATCAGATCCCCCCTCATCCTTCTAAATTCCATCGAGTATAGACCCAGAGTCCTCAAACATTCCTCATATGTTAAGCCTTTCATTCCTGGGATCATTCTCATGAACCTCTTCTGGACCCTCTCCAGGGCCATCACATCCTTCCTGTGACACAGGTCCCAAAAATGCTCACAATTTTCTAAATGTGGTCTGACCAGAGCCTTATAAAGCCTCAGCAGCACATCCCTGCTTTTATTTTCTAGTCCTCTCAAAATAAATGCCAACATTGCATTTGCCTTCCTAACTACCGACTCAGCCTGCAAGTTAACCTTAAGAGAATCCTGGACTAGGACTCCCAAGTCCCTTTGCACTCCCGACTTCTGAATTCTCTCCCCTTTTAGAAAACAGTCTGTGCCTCTATTCTTCCTACCAAAGTGCATGACCTCACACTTCCCCACGTTGTATTCCATCTGCCACTTCTTTGCCCATTCTCCTAACCTGTCCAAATCCTTCTGCAGCCTCCCCGCCTCCTCAATACTACCTGTCCCTCCACCTATCTTTGTATCATGTATCTTTGTATTTTTGTATTTAGTAGATCCCATATCATTCCTGAAGATCCCAGCATCAGCCAGGAGGATTGGCAACTCCTGGGAAGGCCCTGTTCTTCTGTAGATGTTTCACTGAACTGAGTGACTTGGTTATGTCACTTCAGAGTGGCAGTTAAGTACCAACGAAGTTTGTGTGGGACTGGAATTACGGGATCGGGAAAGGATGGCAGGTTTTTGTCCCGACATTTGTGAACCAGTTGGGTTTTTGTGACAGTCTGACAACTTTGAGGTCAATGTACTTTGTGATGATTTCATGACATCCCTAACAATATCAGCTTGTGCTTTGAGTCATCACCTTTTCCCAAAATAGAAAATTCACACGGATGCTGGCCTGGTTAAATATTGGAGGTGAACCTCCTCATGGCGTTCTGCTGTGACTTGAGGGAAATAGCCTGATTGGTATAATCTTCCATCTCTAATGCCTTGTTTGGAGACAGGGAAGGAGTTCAATTGGGTGGAATGGTGGCGGGAGGGGATCCCAATTAAGGCCTTGGTGGGAAAGCCCATGGTTGTCCTTAAGGACCTCATCCTGCTACTACTTGTACTAACCCAGCTAAGGGTGGGCCTGTCACCACATGGGAGCATGATAAGTAAACCTGAATGGGCTGCTTGTTGTCTCCTGGTCACAGGGCAGAGAGGGGTGGGGTTCATTCTTCAAAAGCATTCAGTGCCCGATCAAGGGACCCAGCATCAGGAATGGGGGTGGTGGGCTGCTGAGAGCCACGCCCTTCCCTTGCTGTCGACCCCCCCGCTACGCCTAACCACCCCCAACCTCTGAAACCCTTCCTGCCAATTCCATACCGCTAGCTTTGGTCACTCCAGGATCGCAGGCCCCTGATGCCTGTCATTCTGGCAGCAGCCACTGCCTCCCTGGTGACACTGCTGAGGAAAAGAGCTGCCAGCCTCTGATTAGCCAATAGCTCTCGTAGGCCGGACCTCTGCCCATGGGGTCCTGACCCCAGGGAAAGGCCCACCGCTGACCTCTTAACTGTCTGATTGGCTCGTGGTTCTGTGGGCCTGCCCTAAAGGAAGTAACGCAGACCTCTTGCCACCTCTGCAGTCAGCAGGCAAGCCCCCATCATCTCCTGAAGATTCTGCCCTCTGGGGAACATACCCTCACACTGTGTTTACGTAAAGGTGTTTTCTGTGATATTTGCAGTCAGGGTAAAAATGAATTGTTGAAAATGCAGAGGCAGAATATGATTATTCATGCTAGAGGATCACAATATAGCCTGGTTAGAATTGCAAAGTCTGGTTGGATGCATTCCAGGAAGTTTCATTGCAATTCCTATATAATGAACCAGACATTTTCTCCCATTCCCAATCTTTCTCTAATAACCAAATATGTTCAAAGAAAATGCAAAGCCAAGGTTTTGGATGGCCTGATGCATTTGCATAGCAGCATCTAGATTAATAAATCTTGTTACAAATGTGAGGTTTTGCAAGGCGGCTATGTTTTAAAATGTCTACTTTAATTTAAGGTGAAAATGGAATGTCTTGGATAGAGGGATATGGTGATCATATTTATGTTGCCTGGAGACAGGCCTATGCAATCTGAAACCAAAATCTATTGAAAATCAAGGGACAGGTTTCACACCTTGACATAAAAGAGCTGTTTTTATAAAGACACAGTGACACAGAGGGGCAAAGGATGTGCTGCTGTGGGTACAAGCAGCCTCTACATCTGTGAAGAGCAGGGTGACTATTTATGTATTAAATGATGAGCAGAATGCTTGTAAAAGTTGGTTAGAACATAAGAACATAAGAACTAGGAGCAGGAGTAGGCAATTCAGCCCCTCGAGCCTGCCCCGCCATTTATTACGATCATGGCTGATCTCATTTTGGCCTCAACTCCAATTTCCCACCTTCTCCCCATAACCTTTCAAATCTGTCTAACTCCTCCTTGAAATTATTCAGCGTCCCGGCATCCACTGCACTCTGAGGTAGTGAATTCCACAGATTCACGACCCTTTGAGAAAAGTAATTCCTCATCTCTGATTTAAATCTACCACCGCTTAGCCTAAAACTATGGCCTCTTGTTCTAGAATGCCCCACAAGGTGAAACATCCGCTCCATGTCTACTTTGTCTATCCCCTTTAGCATCTTATATACCTCAATTAGATCTCCTCTCATTCTTCTAAATTCTAGCGAGGACAGGCCTAAACTGCTCAATCTCTCCTCATAAAACAAGACCCGCATCTCTGAAATCAATCTAATGAACCTCCTCTGAACCACCTCCAATGCAACTACATCCTTCTTCAAGTAAGGGGACCAAAACTGTGTACAGTAATCCAGGTGCGGTCTCACCAATGCCTTGTACAGTTGCAACAATACTTCCCTATTTTTATACTCTATTCCTTTAGCAATAAATCCAAAATTCCATTTGTCTTCCTTATTACCTGCTGTACCTGCATACTAGCTTTCAGCGATTCACGCATGAGGACACCCAGATCCCTCTGTACTGAAGCATTCTGAAGTTTCTCTCCATTTAAATAATAAGTCGCCTTTTTATTCTTCCGACCAAAATGGATAGCCTCACACTTATCCACGTTAAACTCCATCTGCCAAATTTTGGCCCATTCACCTAACCTGTCCATATCCATTCGTAAATTTCTTATTTCTTCATTGCAACTTACTTTCCCATCTATTTTGGTGTCATCTGCAAATTTAGCTACCGTATCTTCTACCCCTGAATCCAAGTCATTAATCTAGATTGTAAATAGTTGGGGCCCAAGGACTGAACCCTGTGGCACCCCACTAGTTACAGCTTGCCATCCAGAAAAAGACCCATTTATCCCAACTGTCTGCTTTCTGTTGGTTAGCCAATCCTCTGTCCAAGCTAATATATTACCCCTAACTCCGTGTGATCTTATCTTGTGTATTAATCTTTTGTGCGGCCCCTTATCAAAGGCCTTCTGGAAGTCCAGATATATACATCTACAGGATCCCCATTATCCACTTTACTTGTCACATCTTCAAAGAACTCTAGCAAATTAGTCAAACAAGATTTACTCTTCATAAAACCATGCTGACCCTGATGGATTGCATTTTGACTTTCCAAATGCCCCATTACTACTTCCTTAATAATGGATTCCAACAATTTCACAATGACAGATATTAAACTAACTGGTTTATAGTATCCTACTTTCTGCTTCCCCCCACCCTTTTTGAATAAAGGCATTATATTACCATTTTTCCAATCCACTGGAACCTTTCCAGAATCCAGGGAATTTTGGAATAATGCATCCACTATCTTCGCTGCCACTTCCTTTAAGACCCTGGGATGTAGGCCATCAGGTCCTGGGGACTTCTCACCCTTTAATCACAATAGTTTGCTCATTACTTTTTCTCTGGTGATTGTTCTAAGTTCCTCCTTCTCTATATCCTCTGCACTATCTGTTACTATTGGGGTGGTACTAGAGTCCTCCACTGTGAAAACTGAGGCAAAATATTGATTAAGCGTCTCTGCCATTTCTGTGTTCCCCACTATTAACTCCCCATTCTCATCCTCTCAGGGACCAACATTCACTTTAGCTACTCTCTTTCCTTTTATACACTTGTAGAAGCTTTTGCTATCAGTTTTTATATTTTAAGCTAGTTTTCTTTCATAATTTACTTTTGCTCTTTTTATTTTTTTTTAGTAACCCTTAGTTGATCTTTAAAAGATTCCCAATCTTCCAGCCTGCCACTGACCTTTGCAATTTGGTATGCCTTAGTTTTTGCCTTTAAGTTATCTTTAACTTCCTTGCTTAACAATGGATGCTTTTTCCCCCTCTTACCATCTTTCTTCCTCTTTGGAATATATTTTACTCGGGAGTAATTGAATATCTCTTTAAGTATCTGCCACTATTCATCAGCTGTCCTACCTTGTAGCCTTTCTGCCCAGTCCACCAGGGCTAAATCTGTCCTCATCCCTATGTAGTTACCTTTGTTTAACTCCAGATCACTAGTGTGTGACTCAAGTTTCTCGCTCTCATACTGAACTTGAAATTCTAGCATGCTATGATCACTCTTCCCTAGAGGATCCTTTACAATGAGATCATTAATTAATCCCATCTCATTACACAAAACCAAATCCAGAATAACCTGCTCCCTGGTTGGTTCCACAACATATTGCTCCAGGAAATAATCTCTAATACACTCTATGAACTCTCCCTCGAGTCTACCCTTGCCAATTTGATTAGTTCAGTCTATATGCATATTAAAATCACCCAAGTTTATTGCCATGCCTTTCTTACATGCTCCCAGTATTTCCTGGTTTATACTGTGCCCTACTCCTAAATTACTGTTTGGGGACCTATAGATTACTCCCACCAGGGACTTTTTTGCCTTACTATTTCTTATTTCTACCCAGACTGACTCTACGTCTTGCTCTCCGGTGCCTATATCATTCCTCATTTTCTGTTCTTAATGACGGAAACAGGACTGATGGGAATTTTCAAGATTTAAGAAACAAGGAGTTGCTGAGGTGGGCCTTCCTGATAGAAGCCTCTTCTGGATTATCCTGTCTGAGTGGAACAAAGGCATTGGAAGATTTGGCGTCGGAGGAAGAAGTGAGCTTGCCAGAACCTGGGAGTGCCTTGAGAGTTAATTTTGTATTGCTATCTATCTGCCAGAGGTGTGGCATAATGTAAAAATTTGTCATACAGTGTAGTTCCATTCATCTCATCAGTTACTGCGTAAGTATCCTTTCTTTAAGTTGGTGTCTTAGTTGCCTGTTAAGTAGTTTATCACCTAAATTAATTTTAGTTTGTTACTGTCTTTAAATATGAAGTCTTGTCCTGCAATTTCTTCTCTGTCAGTCGCTGGGAAATTAATTTTTTCAAAAAGCTCTTGGTCCCTTCACAGATCGTAATAATCTTCAATTCCTGGGGACTCCAGGACAACCCTAGAGTGTTGGCAGCATGAGGTCTGGTCAGTATGGAGCCTTTTACAGATCAATGTTGGCATCACTGTTCTTTATTAATGATCTGGATAAAAGTATTAAAAAGACAACTCCACATTCAGTGATGTGCACAGGAGTTTGAATTTTGGAAAAATAAACTTCAGGCTGATTTCATTATAATAGAGGAATGGGCCTGGATGTGGGTGGATATTGTTTGATGTGGATAACTGCACTTCCCTTGTGTTAGCTGTGCAGGATTGCCTCTTTGAAAGATACAGAGCTTGGGGTCATAGTGCAAGGAATGCTGAGAGCCCATGACCCTGACCTAGTGAGGTCACAGGAAAAGCAAACACATTTGGGTGTATAGCCAGGGCAGTTAACTGGAAAACTAGCAATATGATCATTCTCCTTTATAGGCCTTGATACGGCAAAGTCCAAAACACAATGTCCAGTTTCTGGTTTCCTCACGTGCAAATTATCAAGGCCTTTGGTGAAGATCCAGAGGGGAGACAACTAGATTGACACCAAAGTCTTAGTGCAGTTCATTACAGGACAGGCTCAGGGAACTGGGGCTTTTTCATTGGAGAAAGGCAAAGGATATTATTGAGATCCTTAAGATGAAGAGAACCAAATTCTATTCAGGTGAATAGTTGTTAGAGCTGGAAAGGGAGCAGATTGCCCAAATGTACAGCAAGTAAGGACTATAAGACGTCAAAAAAAAGTTGGACAAGATCCTGCAAGTGGCAGTCATCTTGAGTTAACGAGGATGAGTGAGTTATCTGTTATTGCTGAATCCTGGAGTTTGCTTGATCATCTTTTGAGGTCAGAGAGGAATTTTCCAGAAGTTTTTCCCTAAATTATTTTACTTTTTGCCTGTTTTTGTTTGCCAATCCTGGGACATTGTGTGACTGGAGGACAGGGGAGTTGATGGGAAACACAAGCTGTTCTGTGCCTGGATGGGATAGACTGGATGGACAAGTTTGTCTGTTCTCCTCTTTCTTTTTTGTAAGTTCATATTTATCACACAACAGCTGTCTCTGTGACATCACATTTACAGGCTCACTCTTTATTCCTAATCTTTCAACAAGTTGATAGTTTATTTTTTAAACTTATGCAAGACAAATGAAAGTTGCATCATGCCATTTCAAATTTACTCACCATTTCAGATGCTATCTCATTTTCATTCAAATTTTATTTGAGTGATATTCATTAGAACAGAAGAACATGAGAATACAAGTGAAGAAGGCAAGCAGCAGAGTGCATACCTCCGCCACATTGTGTTAACTCAACATTATTATAATTGTGCAGTTCTTCCTTGAGCCTTTTTCCTGCCTGCTTTAGATGTTCTGCTCAATCTGTAACTACAATGCTAAAATATGAAATCTTTTTATTAAGAGAGTCCATCTCACTGAGGAGGCTTCAGGTCAATCTGCATCCAATAAACTGCTCTAAAAATTCTTCTCACATTTTGACAGCTGTGACAAATTTCACCACAGGAGCTGAGACAATTTACAACATTCTAACATAATCTCGCAATGGTAATGGTCCTTTAAAAAAACTCCAGGACTTAAGCCTTTGATGCACCTCAGGGCTCCTGCGGAAAGTTCTGCCAAGCACAGAGCTGCTGTAATTGCCCAGGAAGTTTAAACTGCTGATTGACTGATTTGTTCTGTCCATGACCCTCTGCAAATGTCTCCTGCACTGATTGGAGATTTGGGCCAGACACATGCTACTTACCCGGATACTTACCCTGGAATTGTTACACCGTTTAATCTCTGGTGTAACTCAGTAATTAACAGTCTAATGAATGGAACAACACAGCCATCCCCCCACATCCCCCAGCCAAAGCCTATTCTCTCCCACCACCATCTTTCATACCAACCACCCACTTCCAACCTGACTACTCCCCGATACAACTACCTCCTTCAGTCTCACCACTCACCCACCCATTCAAAGACTTGAGACCTTTAAAAACTTACCTGAATATGGCAGCTGATGTCATATCACCCTACCAGCCTCCACATTCAAAGGATCATCCTCTGCCATTTCCGCCAACTCCAGCATGATGCCACCACCAAACACATTTTCCCTTCAACACCCCCGTCAGCATTCCATAGAGACCATTCCCTCTGGGACATCCTGGTCCACTCCTCCATCATCCCCTACACCTCAACCCCCTCCCACGGCACCTTCCCATGCAACCACAGAAGATGCAACACCTGCGCCTTTACTTCCCCCCTCCTCACCGTCCAAGGGCCCAAACACTCCTTTCAAGTGAAGCAGCATTACCCCTGCACTTCCCTCAATTTAGTCTACTGCATTCGCTGCTCCCAATGTGGTCTCCTCTATGCAGACTGGGTGACCGCTTTGCAGAACACCTTCGGTCTGTCTGTAAGCATGACCCAGACCTCCCTGTCATTTGCCATTTCAACACTCCACCCAACTCTCATGCCCACATGTCTGTCCTTGGCCTGCTGCAATGTTTCAGTGAAGCTCAACGCAAACTGGAGGAACAGCACCTCATCTTCTGACTAGGCACTTTACAGCCTTCCGGACTGACTATTGAATTCAACAATTTTAGATCATGAACTCTCTCCTCCATCCCCAACCCCTTTCTGATCCCCCTTTTTTGTAATAATTTATATATTTTTTAAATATATTTTTCTTTTCCCACCTATTTCTAATATTTTTAAATGTATTTGCATCCATTGTTTTATCTGCACCTTTTAGCTTATTTTGACCCCTTCCCCGCATCCCCACTAGGGCTACTGTACCTTGCTGGTCCAGCTTTCTACCCTTAATGTCACCATTAGCACATCCTTTAGTTAATATCACCACCATCAACACCCCTTTGTCCTTTTGTCTATAAAACCTTAGGCAATCTCTTCTTTGCCTCCACCTATCACTGTCCCTCTATCCAGCTCTACCTGTCCCACCCCACCTCCTTAAACCAGCTTATATTTCACCACATTTCTTATTCCTCGTTAGTCCTGATGAAGAGTCATACGGACTGTAAACATTAACTCTGTCTTTCTCTCCACAGATGCTGTCAGACCTGCTGAGATTTTCCAGCTATTTTTGTTTTTGTTTCAAAAAAGGAGTACATGCCCTCTCCTCATTTATCTCCTCCCGTGTTCATCAGTTTTCCACAGGGATGCTTGCGATCGCCCATTGATCCTGCGGCTGGGATCGTGGGTCTCAGCTGAAAGAGTGCAAACAAGGTCGGGCAGCAAAGATTTTCGCGGGCGGCGGCAATGTGCGCAGCATCAACACTGGCTGACAGCTCAGGGCCAGTGTTTGTTATTATTGGAGGAAAAGTGTTTGATGATCAGTGTTGGGAGCAGGGAGGACACCTCAACCAGCTAGAGGCAGCAGCCAATGATTCTGGAGGAGAGACACCAGGTCTCATAATCCCAGCCTCCAAGCATCAAGTTACCTGAGTTTGAATTAATTTAACTCATCATAATTAGAAAAAAAATACAATTTGATGGAAATCTGAAATTAAAATAAGTTGTGCCCATACATGAAAATGTACAGAACTGTTGCCAAGTATGCAGCAGGGCTAAAAGCATTGTTGTTGAAGAATATTGGCTAAACCCGTGGAATTTACCTGTTTCTGGATTCCATCCCAAGCTTCCAAAATTCCGGTGTTGTTTTTATTCTTCAAAGCCTCTTTCATGTCGTTTTCGATGTAACTGGTTATCTGTAGAACAGAAACAGGATCACTGTCAGGTGACTGGAATTTCCTTCTCTAATGTCATGTCCAGTGTACCAGAGGCTTAGTGACCCTGATACCAGGAATAATCATCTAGATATAACTTGTCAGGCAGTTCATCTGGGAAATAAATGTTTATTATCCTCTGATACTCTATCCTTCTAATAACTACTGGACATCACTTACCTGCCACAGCTGACTCCAAACTTGCAAAACAGGTTGTCAAAGTTCCACGCTGACTCCGCCTACCTAGCTCAACTTTAAGCCGCTACAGTGCTCTGGACTCCTCCTATTGCCTCCTCTCTGTGCCTGTTCACGACCAAGATACATAATAATTCTACATTATCAACCTATGTAACCTAAGTTTATCCTCACGCACACCTTGGCTGCTGGTCCCGACCTAAGCCCATCACTTTCATTTTTGCCTCTTTTACTTCTTTTCTTTCTATCGCTCCTAACTCTCCCCCTCCTGTTGTTATGCCTCCTTTCATTTCTCCCATTTCAGGTATTCTCCCCTACCAAATCTCTACCCCAACACTTCGGTACCCTTCAATTTTGCTGCTCCCCTCCCAGTGTCCCAGGTTTGATCCCTTCTTAGATGATCCTGCAGCTTCCTTCTGCCTCTCTTAACATCTTCCGACTGGCTCAACGAGGCACTCAGTGCTGTCCGAGCACCAACCCCAGCTGCCCCATCCTCCAATCTCTCACCTCTAGTTCCACCCAGCATGCTGGAGGGTGGAATGATCTTGCCCATTTCCTCCCCATTCAAATCACCCCTCCCACTGCTGACCCTGTGGACTCTGCCAATGGATCAGCTTTCACTGCAGCCCCCACCCCTAACCCCTCTGTACCTCCCTCCAGAATGCCCAGTCACTCATGAACACGGGCTTTGCAGTCCCTAAACTTACTGTGAATGTGACACCCTGGTCCACTCCTCCATCACCCCCTACTCCTCAACCCCCTCCTATGGCACCACCCCATGCCCACGCAAAAGATGCAACACCTGCCCCTTCACTTCCTCTCTCCTCACCGTCCAAGGACCCAAACACTCCTTTCAAGTGAAGCAGCATTTCACTTGCATTTCCCCCAACTTAGTCTACTGCATTCGTTGCTCCCAATGTGGTCTCCTCTACATTGGAGAGACCAAACGTAAACTGGGCGACCGCTTTGCAGAACACCTGCGGTCTGTCCGCAAGAATGACCCAAACCTCCCTGTCGTTTGCCATTTTAACACTCCACCCTGCTCTCTTGCCCACATGTCTGTCCTTGGCTTGTTGCGTTGTTCCAGTGAAGCCCAACGCAAACTGGAGGAACAACACCTCATCTTCCGACTAGGCACTTTACAGCCTTCCGGACTGAATATTGAATTCAACAACTTTAGGTCGTGAGCTCCCTCCTCCATCCTCACCCCCTTTCTGTTTCCCCCTTCCTTTTTTTTCCAATAACTTATATAGATTTTTCTTTTCCCATCTATTTCCATTATTTTTAAATATCTTAATATCTTTTATGCTCTCCCCACCCCCACTAGAGCTATACCTTGAGTGCCCTACCATCCATTCTTAATTAGCACATTCGTTTGGATAATATCACCAACTTTAACACCTATGTGTTCTTTTGTTCTATTGTTGTTGACATCTTTTGATGATCTCCTTCTATCACTGCTTGTTTGTCCCTACAACCACACCAACCCCCTCCACTTCTCTCTTTCTCTCTCTCTCCGCCCCCCCCCCCCACACACCTTAAACCAGCTTATATTTCAACTCTTTCTTGGACTCGAACTCAAGTTCTGTCGAAGGGTCATGAGGACTCGAAATGTCAACTCTTTTCTTCTCCGCCGATGCTGCCAGACCTGCTGAGTTTTTCCAGGTAATTCTGTTTTTGTTTTTTTACTGTGAATGTTATGGCCTTAATGGGTTCCTGGCTGATGGGTGATAACAGCTCTCACCTAAAAGAAGCCTCTGTGCCTGGCTATACCTTTCACCACTTGCCCTGTCTAGACCTTAATGGCAGTGGTGTGGCACTTATAACCAAATCTCAAATTGGGCTGTCCCCTATACACTTGGCACTTACTCCTCCTTTAAATATCTCATCTTGTCCCACCCCTCAACTCTCAATTAAAATCTTGGTTCTTTATCACCTGCCTGAATACCAGACCACTTTTCTCAATGAACTATCTTCACTACTTTCCCCCTACCCTCAGCCTCTGGGCCGAGTGGCTTCTCATCCTCTAATTTTAATCTCCATCTCAATTGAGCAGGCTTTCTCTCCTCTGAATTCACTACCCTCCATTCTCCCTAAATCTTGCCCTCCATGTAAACCCCCCAAGTCATATTCACGGCCACCCCCTGATCTTGCTATCTCATGTGGCCTCATTTCCACCATTGAATTAATCACAGATAAGGCCACCTCTGATCACTTCTTTGCATTGCTGCTCACCCACATCCCTTTCTTCCTCCAAAACCTACTTTCTCTGTATTCATCCCCAGGAAAACCTCTTCCCCAATTTGCTGCAAGATTTGAGATTTGGATCTCTGCTCACTGGGGTTAATGATCAGCAATCTCCATTGACATTCCAACGACAAAGAAAAAATCCAAGGGATGGACACACCATCCGTGGTTAACAAAAAATGTTAAAGATAGTTTCAAACTTAAAGAAAAAGCATATAATTGTCCAATGATGAGTGGCAGAAGATTAGACAGGATATAAAAAACAGCAAAGAATGACAAAGGGATTAATAAGGAGGGAAAAATTTGAGCATGAGAGAAAGCTAGCTAGAAATATAAAAACAGATTGTAAAATTTTCTATAAATATTTAAGTAAGAAAAGAGCTAACAAAGTGAGCATTGGTCCTATAGGAAGTGAAGCTGGGGAATTAATAATGGAAAGTAAGGAGATGGCAGGTGAATTGAACGGATATTTTACATCGGCCTTCACTACAGAGGATACAAGTAACATCCCAGAAATAGTTGTAAATCAGGAATTGAAAGGGAGGGAGGAACTCAGGAAAATTACAATCTCCAGAGAAGTGATATTAAGAAAATTGTTGGAGCTGTGGGCTGACAAATCCCCTGATCCAGATGGACTTCACCCTAAGGTCTTGACGAAGTGGCTAGTGAGATAGTTGATGCATTGCTTTTAATTTTCCAAAATTCCCTAGATTCAGGAAAGGTTCCATTGGATTGGAAAATAGTAAATGTAACTCATTTGTTCAAAAAGGGAGGGAGACAGAAAGCAGGAAACTACAGGCTAGTTAGTTTAACATTTGTCATAGGGAAAATGTTAGGAGCTGTTATTAAAGATGTTATAACAGGGCACTTAGATAAATTCAAGGTAATTAGGCAGAGTCAACATGGTTTTGAGAGAGTGAAATCGTGTTTAACTAATTTATTGGCGTTCTTTGAAGAAGTAACATGTGTTGTGGATAAAGTGGAGGCGGTGGATGTACTGTGCTTAGATTTCCAGAAGGCATTTGAAAAGAAGCCACATCAAAGGTTAATGCGAGAAATAAAAGCTCATGGTGTAGGGGGTAACATATTGGCATGGATGGAAGATTGGCTGGCTAACAGGAAGCAGAGGATAGGCATAAATGGGTCTTTTTCTGATTACCAAGATGTAACGAGTGGTGTGCCACAGGGATCAGTGATGGGACCTGAACTGTTTACAATTTATATAAATGACTTAGATGAAGGGACTGAAGGAATGGTTGCTACCTTTGCTGATGATACAAAGATAGGTAGGAAAGTAAGTTGTGAAGAGGACATAAGGAGGCTACAAGGGGAGATAGATAAGTGAGAGGGCAAAGATCTGACAAATAGAATATAATGTGGGAAATGTGTGAAATTATACATTTTGGCAGGAAGAATAAAAAAGAAACTTATTTTATAAATGGTGAGAAATTGCAGAGCTCTGAGATTCAGAGGGATCTGGGTGTTCTAGTGCACGAATCACAAAAGGTTAGTATGCAGGTAGAGCAGGTAATCAAGAAAGCTAGTAGAATGTTATTGTTTATTGCGAGGGGAATTGAATACAAAAGTAGGGAGGTTATATTTCAGTTGTACAGGGCATTGGTGAGACCACATCTTCCTTATTTAAGGAAGAATTTAAATGCGCTGGAAGCAGTTCAGAGAAGGTTTATTAGACTAATGCCTAGGGCAGAATTTTCTCGTCGGTGAACAGGGATGGGCCCTGCATGCCAATGTGTAAAATGATGTGTGATGTCGTTGGGCATGTGTCCCGACGTCACTGCGCGTCATTCCAATTTTCCATTTGGCGGGCACGTACCAGAGTCAGCTGCACGCCCACAGAACTATCAAAGGCCGATTAAGGCCATTAATAAACTAATTAACCAAATTGACAGGGCTGCCCGTCCAACATTAAAGTTGGCGGGGGGCAGGCGAAGAGCCCAAGCAGCCTTCGCATTTTGCATGAAACCTCATCCATGGGTGGGATGAGGTTTCATGAAAGGTTTATTAATGAATAAATTTTTTTTTGACATTTCATAAACATGTCCCAGCTCATGTGACGTTGCTCCATGCCTCAGGGAGATTTCTGCACTCTTTCATGCACATGCCCGAAAGAGCACAGGCCCTGACTCTCCCTCCTCCCCTCGCGTCATGCTGGGCAGGCCTTAATTGGCCTGCCCGCATAAAATAGCAGTGCACAGCCAATCAAGAGCAGGCACGGAGACCCGCCCGCCCGACAGGCAGAAGATTCTGCCCCTGGAATAGGCTCGTTGCCTTATGAGGAAAGGCTGGACAGGTTAGGAGTTTAGAAGAGTAAGAGGTGACTTGATTGAAACATATAAGATCCTGAGGGGTTTGACAGGGTGGATGTGGAGATGATGTTTCCTTTTGTGGGATTTAAGACAGAAATGGGGAGAAATGTTTTTCATTCAGAGGGTTGTGAGTCTTTGGAACTCTCTTCCTCAAAAGGTGGTGGAAACAGAGTCTTTGAATATTTTTAAGGCAGAGCTAGATAGATTCTTGATTAACAAGGGGTTGAAAGGTTACTGGGAGTAGACAGGAATGTAAAGTTGAGGTCACAATCAGATCAGCCATGATCTTATTGAATGGTGGAGCAAGCTCGAGGGGCCGAGCGGCCTACTCCTGTTCCTAATTCATATGTTTGTATGTTCTTAACCAAGCACAATCTAAGATAAGGCCACAATGATAATAACAGATTCATCAGGATATTTCAGTAAAGAAAAGTAAACTTGAATGGTTCTAGTTGGACAACTGGGTTTATCCATTCACTGCTACATCCTGCTGGACCACACAAAGAACTATCGGGTCATTATTCTGCTCCTTCTTCTGGGATCATCCTGGAATACAAAAGGTAATCCCTGGCTTCTATTCTCTACTGCAAATCATCTTCTTAAATGCTTATCCCCTGTCCCTTCCACTTCCCCTGTCCCCTCCACTTCTCTGGTCCTCTCAACTTCCCCCATCCCCTCCACTTCCCCCATCACCTCCACTTCCCCCGTCCCCTCCACTTCCCCGTCTCCTCCACTTCCCTCGTCCCTTCCACTTCCCTCTGTCCCCTCCACTTCTCTGGTCCTCTCAACTTCCCCCATCCCCTCCACTTCCCCCATCACCTCCACTTCCCCCATCCCCTCCACGTCCCCCTGTCCCCTCTACTTCCCCCGTCCCCTCCACTTCCCCGTCTCCTCCACTTCCCTCGTCCCTTCCACTTCCCTCTGTCCCCTCCACTTCCCCCATCCCCTCCACTTCCCCTGTCCCCTCCACTTCCCCCATCCCCTCCACTTCCCCCGTCCCCTCCACTTCCCCGTTCCCTCCACTTCCCTCGTCCCTTCCACTTCCCTCTGTCCCCTCCACTTCCCCCGTCCCCTCTACTTCCCCCTGTCCCTTCCACTTCCCCCGTCCCCTCCACTTCCCCCGTCCCCTCCACTTCCCCCTGTCCCTTCCACTTCCCCCGTCCCCTCCACTTCCCCTGTCCCCTCCACTTCCCCCTGTCCCCCCCGTCCCTTCCACTTGCCCTGTCCCCTCCACTTCCCCCGTCCCCTCCACTTCCCCCGTCCCCTCCACTTCCCCCTGTCCCCCCACCCCCGACTTCCCCCGTCTCCTCTACTTCCACTTGTCTTCTCCACTTCCCCCTGTGCCTTCCACTTCCCCCTGTCCCCCCCCACTTCCCCGTCCCCTCCTCTTCTCCCTGTCCCCCCGACTTCCCCCGTCTCCTCCATTTCCCCTTGTCTCCTCCACTTCTCCCTGTGCCCTCCCACTATCCCCTGTCTCCTCCACTTCTCCCTGTCTCTCCACTTCCCCTGTGCCCTCCACTTCTCCCTGTCTCTCCCACTATCCCCTGTCTCCTCCACTTCCCCTGTCTCCTCCACTTCCCCCTGTGCCCTCCACTTCTCCCTGTCTCTCCCACTATCCCCTGTCTCCTCCACTTCCCCTGTCTCCTCCACTTCCCCCTGTGCCCTCCACTTCCCCCTGTCCCTCCCACTATCCCCTGTCTCCTCCACTTCCCCCTGTCCCTCCCACTATCCCCTGTCTCCTCCACTTCCCCTGTCTCCTCCACTTCCCCCTGTGCCCTCCACTTCCCCCTGTCCCTCCCACTATCCCCTGTCTCCTCCACTTCCCCTGTCTCCTCCACTTCCCCCTGTGCCCTCCACTTCCCCCTGTCCCTCCCACTATCCCCTGTCTCCTCCACTTCCCCTGTCTCCTCCACTTCCCCCTGTGCCCTCCACTTCCCCCTGTCCCTCCCACTATCCCCTGTCTCCTCCACTTCCCCTGTCTCCTCCACTTCCCCCTGTGCCCTCCACTTCCCCCTGTCCCTCCCACTATCCCCTGTCTCCTCCACTTCCCCTGTCTCCTCCACTTCCCCCTGTGCCCTCCCACTATCCCCTGTCTCCTCCACTTCCCCCTGTGCCCTCCACTTCCCCCTGTCCCTCCCACTATCCCTGTCTCCTCCACTTCCCCCTGTCCCTTCCACTTCCCCCTGTCCCTTCCACTTCCCCCTGTCCACTCCACTCCCCCCTGCCCTCTCCACTTTCCCCTGACCCTCCAATTTCCCCGTCCCCTCCACTATCCCCGTCCTCTCCACTTCCCCCTATGTCCTCCACTTTCCTCTGGCCGTCCGCTTTCCCCTCACCCTCTACTATCCCCGTCCCCTCCACTATCCCCTGTCTCCTCCACTTGCCCCCATGCCCCCCACTTCTCCCTGTCTCGTCCATTATCCCCTGTGCCCTCCACTTCCCCCTGACCCTCCACTTCTCCCTCCACTTTCCCCTGACCCTCTACTTCACCCTGTGCCCTCCACTTTCCCCTCCACTTTCCCCTGACCCTCTACTTCACCCTGTGCCCTCCACCCTTACCTCCAATGGCGAGTGTGAAGTGTGTTTGAACTTCTTAGTCAGCAAGACAGAGATCATCTGATCAGGTGCCTGTGCCGTGTCCCTCCCTTCCCCTGACCCACCTGGCCAAACTTACTCCTTACCCCTGCCCTAGCCCTGAACTTCCATCTTTCTCCAGTTTCTCTGCTATTTCCTCTGATGCACTTTCCTAGTTCATCTTGTCTATAAGACCGATCTCCTGCTCTCTCAGCCCTATCCCCACCTAATTACTGAGCACCCAACTTCCCCTCCAGACTCCCTTGTCAGCTGACATTGTTAATACTTCTGTCCCTTTGTCCTTCAAATCTGACATCATCAGCGTTCTCCTTAAAAGGAACAGCTCCTGATTGGTCTGTCTTTGCAAACTACTATCCCATCTCCAACCTCTCCTCTCCAAAGTTCCAGAGTGTGCTGTCACCTCCCAAATATGTACCTGTCTTTTCTGGAACTCCCTGTGTGAATCCCTCCAATCAGGTCTCCACTCCTGTCACGGGACTGAAATGGCCCTTATCAAAGGCACAAATAACATCTTGTGTGACCATGACGAAGGTAAGCTATCTCTCCTTGACCTTCTCAAACTGTCTGTGGCCTTTGACACCAGTGACCACACCATTTTCCCCCAACACCTCTCCACTGTCATCTAGCTGGTTAGGATTCCTCTCATCTGTTTTCATTCTTAACTAATTGTGGCTGGAAAATCACCATCAATGGTTTTACTTCCTGTTTCCTGCACCATTACCTCTGGTGTCTCCGCCTCCCATTCCTCATGTGCCTATTGCTCATCAGTGACATTGTCCAGAAGCACAGTGTCAGTTTTCACATGTCCCTGACAACACCCAGCTCTACCTCATCCCAAACTCACTTGACCCCTGCTCTGTCTATAAATTGTCAGGCTGCTTATTCAGCATCCAAGGCAGGATGGGCAGAAAATTCCTCCAGTTAAATATTGGGAAGACTGAAACCGTTGACCGGTATCTTCCATTCTGGAGTCTAAGTTTGATGGTGGGTGCGGAAGTGGGAGTAATTCCCAATTGGGTCAGGACAGTTAACCAGGAGCAATCTTGTGCTCTTCAGCTCATTACATATGTATTCACGAGGAGCTCTCCAATTCCCAGGGTGGGGGTGGGGGTGGGCAGGGTGTCACCTTCCCCAATGGTACTTCACAGGGTCGAAGGCCTGAGCACCATATCTGAAGAGCACCCAAACAGCCTGCACTATCCTTTCTGCCTTTGCCCAGCCACTGCTCCAACCTTCTCTGCCAACCCCTCCTCCCTTCATGGGTCATCCTCAACTTGCGAGGCCATCAACCACGCTCAAAGGTAGGCTGGCATTTACAGATGCTCCTCCAAGAGGACAATGCAGAGGCAAGTCACCATTAACTCTACCTCACCAGGTGCACGCCGCTTTGTAAAACTGAACATTCTAATTTCTCACTTGGGGGGGAGCATAATTTGGAGGGGGGCTTAATTCCGGCAAGGTGCCCTTTTAATGATCATGTATGACTGGCTAATGCACGTAAAAGGGCTTCCCAAGATTGTTCATCAGGAAGCTCCACTCACCTTTGACCCACCTCTGAAGTCGTGAGAACAGAATCCCTAAACTTCATCCTCCTGTTGGGAAACGGATTATTGGCCTGATGTCAAATTAAGTTCCCCACCCGCCAAGCTTCCCACTGCTGGTGGGACTGGAAAATTCCGCCTACTGTCTTTGATTCCTGCTCCAAACTCCGTTTCCTAGTTACTGATGCCATCTGTCTCCTTGTCAACAGCCTAATGCTGAACCAAACTGTTCCTAAACCCTGTATCATACTTGACCCTGTGGTGAGCTTCCAGCCATATACCTACACCGTCACTAAGAGATGGGATTGAGCGATTGAGGCAGAAAGGGGGAGAACAGGACTGAAGCAGATGTAGTGGTATTATCACTGAACTAGTGACCTAGAGACCCAGGGTAATGCTCGGGGACCCACCATGGCAAATGGTGAAATTTAAATTCAATAGAAATCTGGAATTAAAAGTCTATTGATGGCCATGAAACCATTGTTAATTGTCGTAAAAATGCCTTTTAAGGAAGGAAACCTGCCATCCTTACATGTCTGGCCTACATGTGACTCCAGACCCAGAGCCACATACTCTGACATGGCCTAGCGATTCACTCAGTTATATCAAAACCACTAAAAAGTCTAAAAGGAATGAAATGGACAGACCACCCGGCATCGACATCGGCACTGGAAACGACAATGACAATCTCAGCTCTGTCGACCCTGCAAAGTCCTCCTAACTAACATCTGGGGGCTAGTGCCAAAATTGGGAGAGCTGTTACACAAACTAGACAAGCAACAGCCTGACATAGTCACTCTCACGGAATCATACCTTACAGATAATGCTCCAGATATCACCAACACCATCCCTGGGAATGTCCTGTCCCACCTGCAGGGCAGACCCAGCAGAAGTGGAGGCACAGTGATATACAATCAGGAGGGAGTTGCTCTGGGAGTCCTTTCCATTGACTCTGGACCCCATGGTCCTAATCAGGTCAAACATGGGCAAAGAAACCTCCTGCTGATTACCACATACTGTCCTCCCTAAGCTGATGAATCAGTGCTCCTCCATGTTGAATAATCACTTGGAGGAAACACTTAGGGTGACAAGGGTGCAGAATGTACTCTGGGTGGGGGACTTCAATGTCCTTCACCAAGAGTGGCTCAGTAGCACCACTCAGTAGCCGAGCTCAACCACAACCTGTAACCTCATGGACTGGCATTCCCCCACTATACTATTACCACCAAGCCAAGGAATCAACCCTGCTTCAATGAACAATGCAGGAGGGCATACCAGGAGCAGCACCAGGCATACCTAAAAATGAGGTGTCAACCTGGTGAAGCTATAAAACAGGACTACTTGTGTGCCCAACAGCATAAGCAGCAAATGATAGACAAAGCTAAGCGATTCCACAACCAACGGATCAGGTCTAAGCTCTGCAGTCCAGCCACATCCAGTCATGAATGGTGGTGGACAATTAAACAACTCACTGGAGGAGGAAGCTCCACAAGTATCCCTAATCTCAATGATGGAGGAGCCCAGCACATCAGTGCAAAAGATAAGGCTGAAGCATTTGCAACAATCTTCAGCCAGAAGTGCCGAGTGGATGATCCATCTTGGTCTCCTCTGGAGGTCCCCAGCATCACAGATGCCAGTCTTCAGCTAATTCAATTCACCCCACATGATTTCAAGAAATGGCTGAAGACACTGGTTAGTGCAAAGGCTATGGGCCCTGACTATATTCTGGCAATAGTACTGAAGACTTGTGCTCCAGAACTTGCCATGCCCCTAGCCAAGCTGTTCCAGTACAGCTACAACTTTGGCATCTACCCGGCAATGAGGAAAATTGCCCAGATATGTCCTGTACACAGAAAGCAGGGCAAATTCAACTGGGCCAATTACCACCCATCAGTCTACTCTCCATGATCAGTAAAGTGATGGGAGGGTTCATCAACAGTGCTATTAAGTGCCACTTGCTTAGCAACAACCTGCTCACTGATGCACAGCTTGGGTTTCACCAGGGCCGCTTAGCTCCTACCTCATTACAGCCTTGGTTAAATCATAGGCAAAAGAGCTGAACTCCAGGTGAGAGTGAGAGTGACTGCCTTTGATATCAAGGCAGCATTTGACTGAGTGTGACATCAAGGAGCCCTAGCAAAACTGGAGTCATTGGGAATCAGGGGGAAACTCTCTGCTGGTTGGAGTCATACCTAGCACAAAGGAAAATGGTTATGGTTGTTGGAGGTCAATCATCTCAGGTCCAGGACATCACTGCAGGAGTTCTTCAGGGTAGTGTGCTCAGCCCAACCATCTTCAGCTGCTTCATTAATGACGTTCCTTCTATCATAAGATCAGAAGCGGGAATGTTCACTGATGTTTGCACAATGTTTAGCACCATTTGCAACTCCTGAAGCAATCCATGTCCAAATGCAGCCAGACCTGGACAATATCCAGGCTTGGGCTGACAAGTGGAAAGTAACATTTGCGCCACACAAGTGCCAGGTAATGACCATCTCCAACAAGAGAGAATCTAGCCATCACCCCTTGACATTCAATGGCATTTCCATCACTGAACCCCCACTATCAACATCCTGGAGGTTACCATTGATCAGAAACTGAACTGGACTAGCCATATAAATACTGTGCCTACAAGGGCAGGTCAGAGGCTAGGAATCCTGTGACAAGTAACTCACCTCCTAAATCCCCAAAGCCTGTCCACCATCTACAAGGCACAATTCAGGAGTGTGATGGGATATTCTCCACTTGCCTGGATGAGTGCAGCTCCAACAACATTCAAGAAGCTTGACACCATCCAGGACAAAGCAACCTGCCTGTTTGACACATCCACAAACATTTACTCCTCCACCACTGATGAACAGTAGCAGCAGTGTGTTCCAACTATAAGATGCACTGTAGGAATTCTCCAAGGCTCCCTAGACAGCACCTTCCATTTAGAATAGCCAGGATTTCATCCAGCCATACATTTATCTTGGACATACTTTTAAGGACACATTAAACTCAGTTATCCCTGAGGTTTTGCAGCATGCATACATGCACAGGTGAAAGGGCTGATTCAGTGTGGACTGACTTAGAGTACGCTGCCTGAGATTGTACATCCTTCAAATCTATTCAGCAAGCAGCTTCTGGGATGTTTTCTGAGGGAGAGCTCCCTCTGTGGCACTGGTTCAGTGCAGAGGCAGGTGCACCAGGAGAAGCCTGGAGCCTGTCCATAGAGGACAGAAGATAATGCAATGTCCTTGGAAGAGGAAAGGAAGGGTCATTGACTGTTGCTGAGACTTCTGTATAAATGTTGAGTGAGGGACTGGTTCAGGCCCCCATGGGGATATATACCACATAGCCTCATAGTCCTGTCTGAAGAATTGACCCCCCCACCACTCCAGATAAAATTAGGTCCATGAACGAGCTGCCAGCACTTTCAAACTTCCCATTGCTATTTCTCCCCTTGTTATTTCCAGCCTTGATTAGTGGGGATTCCAGTTGCTCTATCCCAGGTAAGAATCTAACTGTACAGAGTCAAATTGCTGATATTCGCAGGAGTTTAGAAGAATGAAAGGTGATCTCATTGACATGCTAAAGTATCCAGGCAGTTTGAAAGTTGTTTCAAACTTCTCCTGGCTGGAGAGTCTGGAACATGGGGGCACAGTCTCAGGGTAAAGGGTCAATCGTTTAGGACTGAAGTGAGGAGAAATTTCTTAACTCGGATGTTGTGAATTTTTGGAATTCTCTTTCTCCGAGGGCTGTAGATATTCAGCCATTGAGTATATTCAAGACTGACATAGGCAGATTGTTGGGCGCTAAGGGAATTGAGGGATATGGTTATGAAGCCAAAAGGTTACGTTGGAGATCAACTATGGTCATATTGAATGGCAGAGCAGGCTTGAGGGGCCAATGGCCAAATTCTGCTTATATTGCTTATGTTCTAATGTATAATCCGAAATGAAGTGAAAGGCTTCTTTATTCTGTTTCCCAACACAGGCAGCATTCAGCTGTAAAGTCCCCGACATTTTCAACAACAAGTGGAAACCCCAGATCTTACCTTAATCTTCCACAAGAATAGATAATTAGAGTATAACCCACTGCACAGCACCTTCCAAACCCACAACCACTACCATCTAGAAGGACAAGAGCAGCAGATAGATGGTAACACCACCATCTGGAGGTTCCCCTCCAAGTCACTCTCCATCCTGACTTGGAAATATATCGCTGTTCCTTCACTGTCACTGGGTCAAAATCCTGGAACTCCCTCCCTAACAGCACTGTGGATGTACTTACACCTAATAGACTGCAGCGGTTCAAGAAGGCAGCTCACCACCACCTTCTCAAGGGCAACTAGGGATCAGCAATAAATGCTGGTCCAGCCAGCGACACCCACATCCCATGAATAAATTAAAAGAAACTCTGTTCCCATGGGAGGAACCCAGCATTAAGGCTTGACTGTGAAGTGACAAGTGTCTGAATCTGTGGATCATCATTGACCAGGAACAGAACTGGGTAAGACTCGGACTACCCACGCACCCTGTCCCAGAGCAAGTTGAAAATCAAACTTTGTTAGTTCAACTCAAATGCAGTAGTGACTAGAAAGGCATTGAAGTGAATAGATTGTTGGTAAACTGTACCATCAATGCCCACATGTAATTTCCCAGAGCCCAATCCCTGCCCATTCTGAACCTGATCAGACTATCTTCCTGGGATTTCGACAATGGATGGATAATTGATTATCCAGGTCATTGCACAGTGCTAAAATTAAAAATCCCTCCATGTTGATTTAAAACTCCAATCAGGGTGATAAATATTCAGATGTTACTAAACATACCTGGCTTTCATAGAAGAAGAGAATGATGGCAGCCGTGACTTCAATCAGAAGGATCAGGAGGAGCAGTATGAAGAACTAGAGATACAGGAAAGAGAAACAGAGCCATGAGTGACAGACAATACCCCTCCCACACCAGCCCTGGCACCTCACATATTCGCACTCACTCACACAAACACACACACACACTCGAGCTTACACACACACACACACACACACACACTCACGTTCACACATACAGACACGCACACTCATGTGAGTATGCACACACTTCTGCTCACATGCACACACACTCACACACGCACCAGCACACACACACACTCACATTCACACACACACACACACACACACACACAAGCTTACACACACGCACACTCGCATTCACACACACACTCGAGCTTACACACGCACATGTTCACACACACACTCACACACTTGAGCTTGCACACACAAGAATGCTCACACATAAATTCACACACACAGACTCATGTTCACACTCACACATGTTCATGCACACACTCGTGCTGTCTCACACACACACACATACACACACACCTTCGAGCTTACATATACACACGCACACTTGAGCTTACACACACACACTCACGTTCACACACATACCTGAGCTTACACACACACACGCGCGTTCACACACAAACTCATGCTCACGCTCACATACTCTCTCACTCCAACACATACACACACTTGTGCTCATATACACAAACTCGAGCTTACATACACTCACGCTCACACTCACACGTTCGAGCTAACACACACACCCACATTCACATACACTCATGCTCACACACACACTTGAGTTTATACATTCACACGTTCACACACACACTCGCGCTCACACACAGACACACACATACACACACTTGCACTCACATGTTTACTAACACACACAGAGTTGTGCTCACACACATGGTTGGAAAAACTGACAAAGATAAATTGTTCCCATTGGCAATGCATCAAACCTCAGAGGGCATTAAACTAAAATAAGCAAGCCAGGAGGAAGACATCCAGACTGAATGTGTGGTTGGTATCCATGATATGATAGAGTGGACATGGTATATGGTTGGAGTAGGTGTGAGAATCTGGATTTTCTTTTTTAACACTCTAATGCCTATTTACCCTCTGACCATGGCATCCAGGCATCAACATCCCATAATAAAAACAGGAAATGCCAAAAAGCTCAGCCAGAGGGGCAGCACCCGTGGAGAGAGAAACGTTTCGAGTCCAATATGACTCTTCTTCAGTAATCTAAGGAGAGTCGTACCAATTCGAAACATGTTATAAGGGCATCCGAGTTGTGCTATTGGTCATGGAATTGATCTGCAGACAATTCTCGGTTGGAAATGTTAAGTTTATTTGCAATATACTCAACAGCAACTACACATGTGCTTTCAACTCCAACTCTCTCTATACTGACTGCTGAGGAAGCCCGCACTACTCTCCTATTGGTTACTACAGATCGTGTGATCTTTCCTAGCAAACATTATTCATAAAGGTACATTACACACTAAATAAAACCATAATCACTACAAAACATTTACCCTGTTTCTCTCTCCACAGATGCTGCCAGGCTTGCTGAGATTTTCTAGCATTTTCTGTTTTTATTTCAGGTTTCCAGCATCTGCAGTACTTTGCTTTTATCAACACCCCATAAAGTGACAGCAGTTGTGTACTGAGACTATCAAAGCACTCCAACTGTGAACAGTTTCCTGGCTCTGATTATTTGGGTTCTGATTAAGAGAACAGTCACTTGGGTGAGTGGTCTGCTGCTGCTGCTAGTGGCCTGTGGGTGTCAACAGAATTATTGCCCTACAACAGTTAGAATTTCAAGAGGGCAATGCTAGAGAGAGAAACAAAGAGCCCCTTTAAATCATACAGCAGCTTTCAAGATCCCAGGATGGGCCAAAGCACTAATCAGTCAATGCAGTACTTCTTAAAGGGTAGCCACTGCTAAAGGAAACATGGCAGCCAATTTGCACACAGCAAAATCCCACAAACAGTGATGGGATAAATGCTCAGATATTCTGTTTTATTGATGCTGGTTGAGGGATAAACCTTGGCTAGGGTACCAGGAAGAACTCCCCTGCACTTCCTGTGGATGATGCTGTGGGATCTTTTACTGCCACCTGAGGGGGTGGTCGGGGGGGGGGGGGAGGTGGTGGGGAACAGCTTTAAGAAACTCTGACACTGCATTGTTCCCTTAGTTCTCCATCAGCCCAATAATGGGCTGAGCAACAGTTATCCTTCAACCAAAATCACTAGAAAACAGACTATCAGGTCATTTAATTGTCACATTGCTGTTTGTTGGAGCTTTCTGTGCACAAATTGGCATCTGCATTTCCTATATTACAACAGTGACTACACTTCAAAAAGTATTCAATTGACCTTACAGCACTTGGGATGTCAGGAGATTGGGAAAAGGTGTGATATGGGATGTCAGGAGATTGGGAAAGGTGTGATATGGGATGTCAGGAGATTGGGAAAGGTGTGATATGGGATGTCAGGAGATTGGGAAAGGTGTGATATGGGATGTCAGGAGATTGGGAAGGGCGTGATATGGGATGTCAGGAGATTGGGAAAGGTGTGATATGGGATGTCAGGAGATTGGGAAAGGTGTGGTATGGGATGTCAGGAGATTGGGAAAGGTGTGATATGGGATGTCAGGAGATTGGGAAAGGTGTGATATGGATGTGAGTATTGCTTCTTTAGATTTCTGTTTTAAATATTTAGGCCAGTATTGATCTGACCAAATGGATATTTTTACTGTCATTGTTGTTTACTTGCATGCTTGTTTTAGCTCACTATTTTAACAAAAAACAGGACTTAGAAGTCAAAAGAAATGAAGAGTCAGATTTTAAAATCAATCTTTTTCTATGGATGTGTGAGACTACCATCTGTTTCCCTCCCCCCTCCCCCCATCCCCTATCCACAGCTTGGTTAAAGCTTACTATTCAACAGTTTAGATAGACTGGAGATTCACACAGGACTTACTGACAATAACAGGCACTTGTTTTCCTTGATCGCTCCCATGCAGCCCAGAAAAGCCACCACCATGGTGACCGTTCCCACGACAATCAGGATGTTGGCTATGGAGAGAGACGGTAGGCTGGAGAGCAATGCTCCAAAGTTATTCAACCTCAGCAGGTAGATTCCCAATCCCATGATAATACATCCACAGATCTGAAAGAGATGGACATATTGACATAGCTTCTCCTACTGTGGGCAATAGCAAGACTCACACATCTCCTCTTCAAACAGTTACATAATTATGCACAGCCAGTGACCTTAAATAGACTTTCTGTTCCACGGGGTTGAAATGTAGTCCTCTCCCATCCCTTGCCTGACCCCAGGCACTGTTGCTGTGTCCTTGCATTTGGAGTATTCTGTACATCTATGCATGAAGGTCATTGGGATGTTATGTCACTTACATAGTCTATGGCTGCTGTCAGGGCTGCAGTATTCTGGGAAAGTCAGGGCTAACCTAACAGGGACGAACCACCAGTAAAGGCAAAAAATCATTATTACATCGAGTCCATGTGGAGGGTGTCTGTAAGAGTAAGAGTCCATGTAGAATGTCTGTAGAATCTCATTCTCCCACTCGATCCTCGTAGCTCTGCAAGTTTATTTCCCTCAACAGCCCTTCCGATTTCCTTCTGAAATCAGAGATCACCTCCATTTCCACCACCCTTGTAGGCACCACCACCACCCGTGTTCACCACCATTCATGACTGGATGTGGCAGGATGACAGAGCTTAGAACTGATCCTCTGGTTGTGGGGTCACTTAGCTCTGCCTATCACTTGCTGCTTATGCTGTTTGGCACACAAGTAGTCCTGTGTTATAGCTTCACCAGGTTGAAACCTCATTTTTATGTATGCCTGGTGCTGCTCCTGGTATGCCCTCCTGCACTCTTCATTGAACCAGAGTTAATCCCCTGGCTTGGTGGTAATGGTAGAGTGGGGGATATGAGTGGTTATAGATTGTGGTTCAGGACAGTTCTGCTGCTGCTGATGGCCTGCAATGCCTCATGGATGCCCAGTTTTGAGCTGCAAAAGCAGAGAAACCTGAATTGTTTGATAAAGAAATTTGCCCAAATGTGTGCAGCATGTGCTGTTACTCGGCACTCTGTCTAACTTCATAAAAAACAGCCAGGGTTTCATCAGCATCAGCCATGACTTATATAAAAGTTCACAGCATCCTGTGTGGCACAGGAGTACACTGAGTGCTGTTAAAGTAGCATTTGTCAGTACATAGCAGACAAGGGAACTTTACAGTGTTACCAGTTCAGGGTCAGAACTAGGACTTACCTTATTAGGCAACAATTATCATCTCAAATTATGGGTCCTGCACCATACAGCTGGGTACAGTAGTAACAGCCAGTACTCTGGCTGACACGACAGTGTAGGATATCAGTATTATATAGTATGGATTCACACTGTGACACAGTGCAGAGCACAAACAACATACAGTAAGGGAACAAGCTTCAAAACATGCAAGCTTCTAAGAGGCTTGACAGATACTGAGAGACTGTTTCCCCTGGTCAGGGGAATCTAAAACACAAAGGCACGGTCTCAGGATAAGGGGCAGATTATTTTGGACTGAGATGAGGAGGAATTTCTTCACTGAAAGTGTGTGACTCTTTGGAATTCTCTACCCGAGGGTTGTGGATTCTCCATCATTGAATATATTTAAGGCTGAGATAGAGAGATTTTTGGTCTCTTAGGGAATTGAGGGATATGGGGAGCAGGCAGGAAAGTGGAGTTGAGGTAGAAGATCAGTTATGGTCGTATTGAATGGCAGAGCAGATTTGATGGGCCACATGGGCTATTCCTGTTCCTATACATTGTGTTCTTAAACACTGACATGGGCTCACTGTGCATTCATAATTTGTCCTGCAGACTTTTCTCCCAAGAATCTGCACTTACCCAAAATATTAAATTGAATGCAAACAGCATATATTTCAGTGTCTTCAAACATCCTTGAGCCATTCTGAGAATTCCACACCTGCAGTAGAAAGAACAGGTATTATTCCATATCTGCACAGTCCATTTATTTAAACACAGAGCAGTCCTATAAACACAAACACAGCCTGGTCCTGTAAACACAACCCATTCCTATAAACAGAGCCTGGTCCTGGAAACACAGCATGATCCTGGAAACAAACACAGACTAGTCCTATAAATACAAACATAGCATGGTCCTGGGAACACAGAGTGGTCCTATAAAATAGCCTGGTTCTATAAACATAGCCTAGTCCTGTAAACACAATCTAGCCCTGTAAACACAATACGGCCATATGAACACAGCCTGGTCCTATAAACGCAAATGCAGCCCAGTCCATCAAATGCAGCCCAGTCCTATAAACACAGCCCAGTCCTGTAAACACAGCTTGGTCCTATAAACAGAAACACACCCTGTCCTGTATAAACAAACAGAGCCTAGTCTTGTAAACACAGACCAGTCCTATACACACAAACACAGCCTGGTCCTATACACACAAACGCAGCCTAGTCCTGTACACACAAAGACACCCAGTCTTGTAAACACAGCCTGGTCCTATAAACACAGTCCAGTCCTGTACACTCAAACACAGCCCAGTCTAGTAAACACAGCCCGGTCCTGTACAGACAAACATAGCCCAGTCTTGTAAACACAGCCCAGTCCTGTAAACACAGCCCAATCATATACACACACTCAGAGCACTGTCCTATAAACACAGCTCAGTCCTGTACATGCAAATACAGCTCAGTCCTGTACACATGAACACAGCCCAGCCCTGTGCACACAAACACAGCCCAGTATTGTAAACACAGCATGGTCCTGTACACACTAACATAGCCTAGTCCTGTAGCCACAGCTTGGTCCTGTACACAAAAATACATCCCGGTCCTGTGCACACAAACACAGCCTTGTCTTGTAAACACAGCTCGGTCCTATACACACAATGACAGCCCAGTCTTGTAAACACAGCTGGGTACTATATATAAAAAAAAGCAGCCCAGGCCTGTAAACACAGCCTGATCCTATACATATAAACGCAGCCTGGTCCTGTAAACACAGCCTGGTCCTATGCACACAAACACAGCCTGGTTCTGTACACACAAACACAGCTCAGTCCTCTAAACATGGCCTAGTCTTGTAAACTTGGCCTGGTCCTATAAATATAGCCCAGTCCTGAACACATAAACACAGCCTAGTTCTGTACGCACAAACACAGCCAGTCCTGCACATATAAACACAGCCCAGGCCTATACACATTAACACAGCCCAGTCCCCAATCTTGTAAACACAGCCTGATCCTATACATAAAAACACAGCCAGTCCTGTAAACACAGCCCTGTCCAAGAACACAGCTTGGTTCTGTACACACAAACACAGCCCAGTCTTGTAAACAAAGCCCAGTTCTGTAGACACAAACACAGCCCGGTCCTGTACACATAAACAGAGTCTTGTTCTGTAAAAGCAGCCCGGTCCTATACACACAATCACAGCCCGGTGCTGTAAACACAGTCCAGCCTTGTAAACACAGCCTGGTCCTGTATACACAAACATAGCTTTGTCCTGTAACCATAGCTTGGTCCTGTACATGCAAACACAGCCTTTCCTTGTAAACTGAGCCCAGTGTTTTAAACTTAGCTCAGTTCTGTTAAGATAGCCTGGTCCTATAAACAGAAACACAGCCCGGTCTTGGAAACACAATCCAGTACTATATGTACGCATGCAGCTTGGTCCTGTAAACACAGCCTGGTCCTGTACATGCAAATACAGCCCAGTCTTTTAAACACAGCACGGTCCTATACACACGAGCACAGCTCCATCTTATAAACACAGCCAGGACCTGTAAACACAGCTTGATCAGTACACACAAACACAGCTTGATCTGTATGCACAAACACAGCCCAGTCCTGTAAACACAGCCCAGGGCTGTAAATGCAGCCCGGTTCTGTAAACGCAGCCTGGTCCTGGATGCACAAATACATCCTGTCCCTATAAACACAGGTGGTCCTCTACACATAAGCACAGTCCAGCATTGTAAACACAGTCTTGACCTATAAACAGAAACACAGCCCAGTCCTAGAAACACAGCTGAGATGGCCAAACACAGCCTAGTGCACTAAACATAGCTGAGACAGCCAAACACTGCCCAGTCCACCAAACACAGCCCAGTCCACCAAACACAGCCCAGTCTACCAAACACAGACAAGTCCACTAAACACAACCCAGTCCACTAAACATAGCCCAGTCTACCAAACACAGTCAAGCCCACAAAACACAGCCCAGTATACCATACAGAGCTGACACTGCCAATCACAGCCAAGGCCACCAAACACAGCTCAGACCACAAAACACAGCCCAACCCACTAAACAGAGCAGAATCCGCTAAACATAACCTTGTTCATCAATCACGGCCAAGTCTACTAAACACAGCTGAGAATGTCAAATACAGTCCATCCACCAAACACATCCCAGTCCACTAAACACAGCCCAGCCTCCCATACACAGCTAAGTCCACCAAAAAAAAGCCCACTGCGCCAAACACAGCCCAGTCTAACAAACACAGCACAGTCTAACAAACACAGCACAGTCTAACAAACACAGCCCAGTCTAACAAACACAGCCCAGTCTAACAAACACAGCCCAGTCTAACAAACACAGCCCAGTCTAACAAACACAGCCCAGTCTAACAAACACAGCCCAGTCTAACAAACACAGCACAGTCTAACAAACACAGCCCAGTCTAACAAACACAGCACAGTCTAACAAACACAGCCCAGTCTAACAAACACAGCACAGTCTAACAAACACAGCCCAGTCTAACAAACACAGCACAGTCTAACAAACATAGCCCAGTCTAACAAACACAGCCCAGTCTAACAAACACAGCCCAGTCTAACAAACACAGCCCAGTCTAACAAACACAGCACAGTCTAACAAACACAGCCCAGTCTAACAAACACAGCACAGTCTAACAAACACAGCCCAGTCTAACAAACACAGCACAGTCTAACAAACACAGCCCAGTCTAACAAACACAGCACAGTCTAACAAACATAGCCCAGTCTAACAAACACAGCACAGTCTAACAAACACAGCACAGTCTATCAAAAGCAGCTGAGTCCACCAAACACTGCCCAGTCCACAAAACACAGCCCAGTTTGCCAAACACAGCTGAGACTGCCGAAGACACACTTGTACATCAGACACAATTCAGTTCAGCAAGCACAGAGCTGAGACTGACAAACACAGCCCAGTCCCTTAAACATTGTACAGTCCACCAAACACACCCAAGTCCAATAAACACAGCCCAGTCTACAAAACACTGCTGAGACTGTCAAACACAGCCCAGTCCACTAAACACAGCCCAGTCTACAAAACACTGCTGAGACCGCCAAGTACAGCATATTTCACTAAACACAGGCCAGTCCACCAAACACAGCACAGTCCATCAAACACAACTGAGACCACCAAACACAGTCCAGTCCATCAAACAAAGCCCAGTCCACCAAACACAGCTCAGACTACCAAACACAGCCCAGTCCACTAAGCACAACTGACACTGTCAAACACAGCTCAGTCCATCAAACAAAGCCCAGTCCACCAAACACAGCTCAGACTACCAAACACAGCCCAGTCCACTAAGCACAACTGACACTGTCAAACACAGCTCAGTCCATCAAACAAAGCCCAGTCCACCAAACACAGCCCAGTCCACCATACGGAGCTGAGACTGCCAAACACAGCTCAGTCCAATAAACACAACGCAGTCCACCAACTACAGCCAAGTCCACTAAACACAGCCCAGTCCATCAACACAGCTTAGACCGCCAAACACAGCCCAGTCCTCCAAACACAGCTGGGACCACCAAACACAGCCCAGTCCACAAAATACAGACCAGTCTGTCAACACAGCTTAGACCGCCAAACACAGCCCAGTCCTCCAAACACAGCTGGGACCACCAAACACAGCCCAGTCCACAAAATACAGACCAGTCTGTCAACACAGCTTAGACCGCCAAACAAAGCCCAGTCCACCAAACACAGCCCAGTCCACCATACGGAGCTGAGACTGCCAAACACAGCTCAGTCCAATAAACACAACGCAGTCCACCAACTACAGCCAAGTCCACTAAACACAGCCCAGTCCATCAACACAGCTTAGACCGCCAAACACAGCCCAGTCCTCCAAACACAGCTGGGACCACCAAACACAGCCCAGTCCACAAAATACAGACCAGTCCATCAAACACAGCTTAGACCACCAAACACAGCTCAGTCCACAAAACACAGCCCAGTCCACTAAACAGAGCCCAGTACACCAAACACATTCCACTCCACCAACTACAACCCAGTCCAAAAAACACTGTCCCTGGTTGCGCAAAGCTGGCACATTGTTGGTATTGATGACCATAACGCTGTCAGATTGCCATTAAAAACTCATCCACTTCTTTAATGTCCTTTAGGGAAGGAAGCCTGCTGTCCTTACCTGGCCTGGCCTACATGGGTCTTCAGACCCACTGTAATGGGGTTGACTCCTGATTGGCCCCTGAAACAGCCTAGAAAGTTACCCAGCTGTATCAAACTATGACAAGACCTAGCAGCATCCTCACTTGGTAAATTGACACACACAATAAATGCCAGCCTTTCCTTCAATGCCCATATCCTGAGAATAATTTAAATAAAGCTACTGTTTGTTCTCTCACCACCACCCTTTATTCCATGACTCTTCCCATGTGGCTTGATGGCCTGTCCAATATCAAATTGTAGTGAAGCTAGAATTTTCTACAGCTTGACAATGACAGGCTGTTTTCTTCAGATCATGTCAAAATCTTCAATTTTATCCCCCGAGGGTTTATAGTTTCAGGCCTCTGCTTGACACTGATCTGAGTTTCCAATCCCACAGCTAACCCATTACCAAGACTGGCTAACCTCTGTAACATTGCCCATCCCCAGCCCCCTTCACCTGCACCACCACTAAAACCATTGTTTACGGCTTCCTCATCTCCAGGTCATTACCTCCAGGGCTGCCCCTCACAAGATCCCGCTGACCCTCCACCCTGCCTTTAGCCCTCTTCCAGTCCCTGTCTGCCAATTGACCCCCACCCCCCAACATTCTATCATTAGTGACTGGCCCCTTACTTACCCTGTCCTTGGGTCATTGATGCAGAATGACATTACATATGTAAGTACATCTGAAAACAAGAATTTCCTTGGCTCTAAAGCACATTGTGACATTGGGAAAAGCACAATTGAAATGCATGCATTGCCTTAATGGATAAAGGCATCTTAATAAGGGTGTCTGGTATAGCAAGGGTTAATGTGGGACCGGGAAACAGTACAGCCCACAGTGCAATACAAAGAGACACATGACCTGAGACTAGAGTCAATTGTGGACTGTATAGAGACCTGTGTAGAAGCAAACATGGAGTTAGCTCATAGCTTGTGCTGTGCCCTGTGTATATGTGCATAGTTATGTGTTATCAATAAACACTTAGGCCTGAATCTTGCGTTCTGAGGTTGGGTGCATGCCCAACTGTAAAATTGCATGCATGTGTGCAATATTGAGGTTGGCGGGTGTGCATTGGAGTCGGAGCTGCGTCCAGCGACAATTAAAAGGCCAATTAAGGTCATTAAAAAGCCTATTGACTGCGATTTTACATTGCCCATGTGATTTTTAACTTGTCGCATGGACAGAACTGGTGGCCAGAAATCACATTTTAATCATTTCCTCATCGACGGGCAGGATAAAAGGCCCCGGAGCAGCAGCATTTTCTCTGTCATTGCCAGTCCTTTGCTGTGTGAGTACAGAGTTGTCCCAGAGTTTCTTGGCATCTTGTTTGATTGTTAAACCCACGATTCAGCATCTCAGGTCTTCATCTTCTCTGGAAGGTCCCTCTAAATATTGCAGCACCATGCTCCTTCATTTTCAAGGCACTGCTCCTCCATATCCCATCTAATGAGGATAGTGTATTTCACTGGTGGAACCTCCTCTGAAGAGGAAGAGAGGGGCCGGAGGGGGAGGAGGCCAAGTGAGCGCAGGCAGCATCCCAGGGACAGACCTTTAAGAGGAGAGGCACAGGCTTAGTTGGTGCAAGGCTAGCAGGGAGGCCAAGGTGGAAGGGCACACCGAAGATGCCACTACCCAGCGGCTAGAGTGTTCAGGCCGTGCTCCAACTACTTTCAGATGTCCAAGGTCCAGTGCCGCAGGAGGCTCTGCCTCTCCAGGGATACAGTAACAGCAAAATATCACATGATAGGTCTGGAAATTGCCTCCAACTACATGGGTGGACTCCCAATGCTGGTAGCTTTGAAAGTCACAGTGCCCCTGACCTTCTGTGCCTCTGGTTCTTTTCAGGACTCAGTGGGGGATCTGTGCGGCATTTCTCAATCAGCTGCACACGGTTGTGTCAAGCCTGTGACTGCTGTTATCTTTAGACATGCTCGCACGTTGATCCACTTCTGGACAGACGAGGCGAGCCAGGCGGAGAGAGCACGAGGCTTCGCTGTGATGGGTGGGTTCTCCCGCACTCAAGGTGTAATAGATTGCACTCACATGGCCATCACAGTGCCAGCAGATGAGCTGGGAGCTTTCATAAACAGAAAGAGGTTCCACTCAATGAATTTTCAGATTGTTTGTGACCACAGGACACAGATTCTCCAAGTTTGTGCCCATTACCCTGGGAGATCACACGATTCTCACATCTTGTGGCACTCACAGGTACCAAGGCTGTTTGTGGCTCCTGCACAGTGGATGGATGGATCCTGGGTGACAAGGGCTTTCCCATGAAGAGGTGGCTGATGACCCCACTTCAACACCCAAGAACTGAGGCCGAGGAGAGACACAACAGGAGTCATACCTCCACAAGGGTGGTGGGGAGGACCATTGGGCTGCTGAAGATGCGCTGCAGATGCCTGGACTGATAAGAAGGGAGCATTGCAGCATCCTCCAGAGTTGTCTCTCTCATAGTAACTGCATGCTGCACCCTGCACAACCTGGCTCTGGCAAGGGGGGACCCACTGGAGGCTGAGGAAAGCACGGCTGCTCCACAGGCCATAGAGGATGACTCAAGTGATGGCTCAGGGGAAGAGCCTGGGGATGTGCAGGGTGAGGACCTCGAGACAGAGGACAGGAACCATCATGAGGCAGGGACACCAGGGATGCTTTGATCCAGCAAACCTTCAGCTAGACATCCAAGACATCGATGCCTCTTCAAGACAATGGCACCGTCTCCTTTGCTAACAATCATTAAATGAGAACCCAACCCAGTACACCAGCGCCACACAATGCCAAACTGTTACAAGCCTGTGCTGCATCAGGCACCTATTCAAACCATCCAACCAATTCAGCCCATTTAAATCAAATAAATGTTTATCTTGCTTCACATGAACAAACAAAGAACAAACAAAGTGTCCATCCCTAATACAAGGGTCAAAATAATTCATGCAAAAATTGTCACCCGTGACTCATCCCTGTTGTGCTCAAGGTGCCTCAGCTTATGTCTGTGGGTGCTGTGTCTGGGTGCACCCCCTCACTGACAGTGTCGTGGAGGCAGCTGCTGACTCTGCTATCCTGGCGGCCCTTATGACCTTAGCGGTAGTCGTCTGGCCGCTGGAGACTGAGAGGGTGTGTCCAGCTCCATAGCTGGGCAATCCTCAGTCATCACAGCATCATCAGATGCAGCGGCCACTGGTAGAGGGGCGGAGGAGCTGGTGTCCTTGTCCAGACTTCCCTGAGAGAGGCCCATAGAGACAACAGGCAATTTATCCACCAGCGTGAGGTGCGTTTGAACATTCCTGTTCACCATTGAGGTCATGGCCTGTATGAGGGCTTGCAGGTCCAAGTGCAACCCCAGGAACCCCTGAGTCTGCTCCTGAAGCTGCCTCTCCATGAGAGTTGCCACCCTCACAATGGAGGAGGCTGTGGGCTCGGTGTTAAGGGTCAACACAGAATTCACGGTCCGCATGGACCCCCCCATGGCAGAGACCATGGCAAGCAGACCCTCAAGGATCTCCACCAGTGCTCCCTACACATCCTGCTAGACATCCAGCATCTGCCGCCTGATGAACCAATTCAGAGTCTCGTCATCTGTCTCAGACGCAGCACGGTCCCAGTCTCCAGCTGTGCTCCCACTGTTGGCTCCCTGGGACCCCTCTGCCTCTGCCAGCTCCTCATGTGAGTGTGATGTGCCCTCACTGCTGTGCATTACCCATGGAGCTGATTAACTAATGGCCACCAAGGTGTGAATATCTGCACTGGAGCCTGGTTCAGGGAGATGGTGTGACATTGGTGCAGGTGTGGTGGCTTCCTCAGAGTTCAGTGAGGGGTCCTCAGGGTCACCGGCAGCTCCTGTGGGTGGTGCATCTGCGGGAGGAAAGCAGAGATCAGTACATTCAATCATCATCGTCACTATGCACGCTTGGTGGGCTGAGGAGACGGTGGAGACCTGCTACAAGGTGCCATCTGCATTGGAACTTCAATGGGCTCTCTGGCTTCAACAGCTCAATTTCTGATGAGAGGAGCCTGTTATGTTTCCATTACCCACCGCACATGTGCCTGTCACCTGCACTCTTACCTTCACCCGAGACCCCCCGCCTTACCGCGACTGGAGGAGCGAGCTGGCCAGTGACATTCCAGCTCCAGTGCATCACTCTTTTATTCCTTGTGAGGATGCAGAGATTTGGCTCCTCCACCCATTCTGTGGCATTCTGCAGCGTTATGACTGCTCTTCTCCTGATAGGGAAATATAGCCTCATTATTGCTCTGTCTCTCAGAAAGTCCATTCCTGGTTCCACCACCCACACGGGCATTAGGAGGGCCATGTCACTGTGGCACATCTCACCCTGCAGGTGGGGCGGCCTTCCCTTGCCGTCCCTGAACATTAGGATATGCCGCCTGATACTGTTCTCCTCAACCAGCACTCCCAGGCACTCATCTAAGAAATGGGGGGCAGAGTGCCCACGCAACTTGCCCTCCCGCCTTCCATGACCACCAGGTGGTAAGGCCATGTCCATACACCAGGACACTTGTTGGATTGCTTCCAAACAGTTCCCTCAGCCTCCCCCACAACTCCTGGCAGCCTTCAGGGGCCCATTGGTCTTGGTGCCTGACTCATTCCCACCCCCACACACTGAAAACACACCCAGCAGTCACGTTTCACAATGAGTGGGGCTTAATTGGCCAGCCAGAGTAAGTTCGCGTTCACCGTGTAAAATTGGCCAGGGGCGGGTTTTACATCTGCTTCTGGCCACACCGACTTCGGGTGCACCCCGAGAGTAGAACTCAGGCCTTAATGTTCAACCAAACAAGACTCAGAACCTCAGAGCAAGCAACATACAACATGGTGGCAGCGAATAGAAAAATCCAGGACCTCAGAGAAATTGGAGCAGAAATTCAAAAGCTGACAAATTAAAGGAGCAGCATTCTGACCCAACTGAAAACACCTGGTGTAAAGACACAGAAGGAGCTGAAAGAAGCTCCTTTTCAGAACAGGAAGCAGAATGGCACCTATCGCTGACCTTCTATCCAGCTCCACCCCCTCTTAAACAGTATAGAGTCCATTGCATTTCCATCGCTCTTTTAGCTCTGAAGAAGGGTCATACAGACTCGAAATGCTAACTCTGTTTCTCTCTCCACAGATGATGTCAGACCTGCTGAGTTTTTCCAGCATTTTCTGTTTTTGTTTCAGATTTCCAACATCTACTGTATTTTGCCTTCATTTTAATGTTTAATTTCACTGCCACTTCTCTTTCAGGGATGCCTACCTTGAAGAAGTACTGCTCTTCTCTCCGACAGGATTTCTGTTTGTCTCTTTTGCCCTGTTCACCTTCTTTGCTTTCCATTTCCCTCCTGGTGTTTGACAAGGTGTTTACTAAAACTCACTTTCACAGCCATATTTCCTCCCTCAGTGACTGTCTCCGTCTCCAACTTAGCCCATGTGGATTCCAACTGAAGTTCCATCCCTCATGTTTTGAACCCACCCAGGATTACAGGTATCTCTGGGACATACAACACTCCTCGGATTGCTGTTCTCACTGCATCCTGAGATCCACACTCAGTGCCATACACCACTATATGAACACACTCGACCTCTCCCTCCAGCAGCACCGATTCACCCTATCTCTAACTGTCCTTGCCTCCAGTTTCATTTTTCTCTTCATCTTATCTAATGCCTTAACAAGAAACTTTGTCTCTTCCTTTCAGGTGCTAAGGAACACAAGCTCATTGATACCAATGACTCATCGACACCAATGCCCATCCAGGACCCTCCACCCCTGCCCATCCCTCTGACCCCATCCCGCCTTCTATTCCCAGCCCCGGCCGTGTATTCACCATACCCCCTGACCTTCCCCTCTCTAATGCTGAATGTTCAGTGCTCAGCAAAGGACTTAGTTTCATACTCTTACACCTTTATCTCAATGAATTTCGGGCTCGGCACGATGCTGAACTCTTCTTCCGCCGTCTTCGTCTCCGGGCTCACTTCTTTGGGCAGAAGTCCTCTCCCCATTCAATGGATCCTTTCACCCGCCTCCAGTATCCTCCCTCCACCTGGACCCCTCCCTCTGGATTCTTACCTGCTCTTGATCTTTTCATTGAGAACTGTTGACGTGACATCTGTTGTCTCAATTTCTCTGCTCCTCTCACACATTCTAACCTGTCTCTTTCTGAACTTACTGCACTCCATTCTCTCAGGTCCAACCCTGACATTGTCATCAAACCTGCTGACAAGAGTGGTGCTGTTGTTGTCTGGCGCACTGACCTCTACCTCGCGGAGGCTGAGCATCAACTCACAGACACTTCCTCCTACCTCTCCCTGGACCATGACCCCAAAACTGAACATCAAGCCATTTTTTCCAGGACTGTCACTGACCTCATCTCCTCTGGAGATCTTCTCTCCACAGCTTCCAACCTGATAGTCGCCCAACCTTGGACAGCCCGCTTCTATCTCCTCTCCAAAATCCACAAAAAGGACATTCCCGATGGACCGATTATGTCAGCCTGTTCCTGCCCCATGGAATTCATTTCTTCCTATCTTGACTCCCTTCTCTCTCCCCTTATCCAGCCTCATACCACCTACATTCACCATTCCTCTGATGCCCTAGGTCATAACAATTTCCAGTTCCCTGGCCCCAACTGCTTCCTCTTCACAGAGATAAAAACAAATAACTGCGGATGCTGGAAATCCAAAACAAAAACAGAATTACCTGGAAAAACTCAGCAGGTCTGGCAGCATCGGCGGAGAAGAAAAGAGTTGACGTTTCGAGTCCTCATGACCCTTCGACAGAACTAAGTGAATATTAGGAGAGGGGTGAAATATAAGCTGGTTTAAGGTGTGGGGGTGGGGTGGGTGGGTTGGGTGGGGGGAGAGAAGTGGAGGGGGGTGGTGTGGTTGTAGGGACAAACAAGCAATGATAGAAGCAGATCATCAAAAGATGCCAACAACAATAGAACAAAAGAACACATAGGTGTTAAAGTTGGTGATATTATCTAAATGAATGTGCTAATTAAGAATGGATCGTAGGGCACTCAAGGTATAGCTCTAGTGGGGGTGTTTTTTTTATTTTATATAATGGAAATAGGTGGGAAAAGGAAAATCTTTATAACTTATTGGAAAAAAAAAGGAAGGGGGAAACAGAAAGGGGGTGGGGATGGGGGAGGGAGCTCAAGACCTAAAGCTGTTGAATTCAATATTCAGACCGGGAGGCTGTAAGGTGCCTAGTCGGAAGATGAGGTGTTGTTCCTCCAGTTTGCGTTGGGCTTCACTGGAACAATGCAGCAAGCCAAGGACAGACATGTGGGCAAGAGAGCAGGGTGGAGTGTTGAAATGGCAAGCGACAGGGAGATTTGGGTCATTCTTGCGGACAGACCGCAGGTGTTCTGCAAAGCGGTCACCCAGTTTACGTTTGGTCTCTCCAACGTAGAGGAGACCACATTGGGAGCAACGAATGCAGTAGACTAAGTTGGGGGAAATGCAAGTGAAATGCTGCTTCACTTGAAAGGAGTGTTTGGGCCCTTGGACGGTGAGGAGAGTGGAAGTGAAGGGGCAGGTGTTGCATCTTTTGCGTGGGCATGGGGTGGTGGTCATAGGAGGGGGTTGAGGAGTAGGGGGTGATGGAGGAGTGGACCAGGGTGTCCCGGAGGGAGCGATCCCTACGGAATGCCAAAGGGGGGGTGAAGGGAAAATGTGTTTGGTGGTGGCATCATGCTGGAGTTGGCGGAAATGACGGAGGATGATCCTTTGAATGCGGAGGCTGGTGGGGTGATAAGTGAGGACAAGGGGGACCCTATCATGTTTCTGGGAGGGAGGAGAAGGCGTGAGGGCGGATGCGCAGGAGATGGGCCAGACACGGTTGAGGGCCCTGTCAAACACCGTGGGTGGAAAACCTCGGTTAAGGAAGAAGGAGGACATGTCAGAGGAACTGTTTTTGAAGGTGGCATCATCAGAACAGATGCGACGGAGCCGAAGGAACTGAGAGAATGGGATGGAGCCCTTACAGGAAGTGGGGTGTGAGGAGCTGTAGTCGAGGTAGTTGTGGGAGTCGGTGGGTTTGTAATGGATATTGGTGGACAGTCTATCACCAGAGATTGAGACAGAGAGGTCAAGGAAGGGAAGGGAAGTGTCAGAGATGGACCATGTGAAAATGATGGAGGGGTGGAGATTGGAAGCAAAATTAATAAATTTTTCCAAGTCCCGACGAGAGCATGAAGCAGCACCGAAGTAATCATCGATGTACCGGAGAAAGAGTTGTGGAAGGGGGCCTGAGTAGGACTGCAACAAGGAATGTTCCACATACCCCATAAAGAGACAGGCATAGCTGGGGCCCATGTGGGTACCCATAGCCACACCTTTTATTTGGAGGAAGTGAGAGGAGTTGAAGGAGAAATTGTTCAGTGTGAGAACAAGTTCAGCCAGACGGAGGAGAGTAGTGGTGGATGGGGATTGTTCGGGCCTCTGTTCGAGGAAGAAGCTAAGGGCCCTCAGATCATCCTGGTGGGGGATGGAGGTGTAGAGGGATTGGACGTCCATGGTGAAGATGAAGCGGTTAGGGCCAGGGAACTGGAAATCTCTCTTCACCGTCCAAGGGCCCAAACACTTCTTTCAAGTGAAGCAGCATTTCACTTGCATTTCCCCCAACTTTGTCTACTGCATTCGTTGCTCCCAATGTGGTCTCCTCTACATTGGAGAGACCAAACGTAAACTGGGCGACCGCTTGCGGTCTGTCTGCAAGAATGACCCAAACCTCCCTGTCGCTTGCCATTTTAACACTCCACCCTGCTCTCTTGTCCACATGTCTGTCCTTGGCTTGCTGCATTGTTCCAGTGAAGCCCAACGCAAACTGGAGGAACAACACCTCATCTTCCGACTAGGCACCTTACAGCCTTCCGGACTGAATATTGAATTCAACAACTTTAGGTCTTGAGCTCCCTCCCCCATCCCCACCCCCTTTCAGTTTCTTTCCCCTTCCTTTTGTTTTTCTTCCAATAAATTATATAGATTTTTCTTTTCCCACCTATTTCCATTATTTTTAAATATTTTTAAATCTTTTATGCTCGCCCCACCCCCACTAGAGCTATACCTTGAGTGCCCTACCATCCATTCTTAATTAGCACATTCGTTTAGATAATATTACCAACTTTAACACCTATGTGTTCTTTTGTTCTATTGTTGGTGACATCTTTTGATGATCTGCTTCTATCACTGCTTGTTTGTCCCTACAACCACACCACCCCCTCCACTTCTCTCTCTCTCTCTCTCCGCGCACCCCCCCCCCCCCCCAACACGCCTTAAACCAGCTTATATTTCAACTCTTTCTTGGACTCGAACTCAAGTTCTGTCGAAGGGTCATGAGGACTCGAAACGTCAACTCTTTTCTTCTCCGCCGATGCTGCCAGACCTGCTGAGTTTTTCCAAGTAATTCTGTTTTTGCTTCCTCTTCACCATGGATGTCCAATCCCTCTACACCTCCATCCCCCACCAGGATGGTCTGACGGCTCCCAATATAGTCTCCTTTATATTGGGGAGACTAAACACAGATTGGGTGACTGCTTTGCAGAATACCTGCACTCAGTCTGCAAGCAGACCTTCCTGTCACTTGCTATTTCAACACTCCACCCTGCTCTCTTGCCCACATGTCTGTCCTTGGCTTGCTGCATTGTTCCAGTGAAGCCCAACGCAAACTGGAGGAACAGCACCTCATCTTCCGACTAGGCACTTTACAGCCTTCCGGACTCAACACTGAGTCCAACAACTTCAGACCATGAACTCTCCTCCATCTTCACCCACTTTTTAATCCAATCTTTATTTATCTATTTATTTATTTAAAATTATATTTTATTTTGATCTTTTATTTATTTGTTCATTTTTTTATCTTTCCCCCTGCCACACAGGGCCACCCGTCACTTGTTTCTATGTTTTGCTTTCACAGAGCACTGACCCTTGCTCTGCTATTAACACATTCTGCTATCTTACCTTTATGCAACTTCTTTACTCTTCACCACTGCCATTAACACTCACTTTGTCTTGTGTCCATGACATCTTTGTCAATCTCTCCTTAGCTTCCATTTATCTCTGGCCTTTTATTATGCTCCACCTCCGTTAAACAGTATTAAATCCATCACATTTCCACTTCTCTTTAGCTCTGAAGAAGAGACATTTGGACTCACAATGTTAACTTTGTTCCTCTCTCCACAGATGCTGCCAGACCTGCTGTGTTTTTCCAGCATTTTCTGTTTTTATTCTGGCTGAGGACTCCACAAGATCTCATGGGGGTCCATTGTGATTGTCCACAGAGTGCAGAGTCATAGGACCGAGCAGGGTGAGCAAAAGAATTCCGTCCTAAGTCCGGACTAGTTTAACCAGCTCCAGTGCTGTCAGAATGTCAGTGTAGCCCGTTTCCGAAAGCACCACGGCCAGTCCGGGATCAGAATCAGCGCTATACCATGTGGCAATCGAGCTCATTGTCAGGTCAAAGAAAAGAAGGTGAAATCAGGAATCAATTGTAAATAACCCAAAAACCCTCTGAAATCACAGGGAAGGCCCAGCCTAGTTGATTGAGCAAATGGCTGCACAAAACTAAAGACAAAACGGTCGGGACCACCATCGCCCAGGGAGCCATACAAAATGCAAACAAATCGGGGAGGAAAACGGTTACTGCACCCCAAAGCTGCACAGAATTTAAAGCTGTAATCACCTGAACTTTAAAGCAACCACAGAAAACAAATCAACATTACCAGGCCAGGCTGGACTGATTCAAGACAAAAACAGAATTACCTGGAAAAACTCAGCAGGTCTGGCAGCATCGGCAGAGAAGAAAAGAGTTGACGTTTCAAGTCCTCATGACCCTTCGACAGAACTTAATTTAAATCAAGTTCTGTCGAAGGGTCATGAGGACTCGAAACGTCAACTCTTTTCTTCTCCGCCGATGCTGCCAGACCTGCTGAGTTTTTCCAGGTAATTCTGTTTTTGTTTTGGATTTCCAGCATCCGCAGTTTTCTTTGTTTTCATCTCTGTGTTTAATTGACTGCCACTGATTCAAGGCCCAGGCTAAACATAAAATTGGGGACTTAGGCACAAAAGATTCTTAAAGTCCCTGATAGCTTCAAGATTAAATAGAATGACAGAAGCTGAACAAGTGAATACATTACTTTATTCAGGTCTAATAGCCGATAATATTATTTCAAGGCAAGGAATAAACAAATCCTCAGGTAATTTGATGAAGTTCTAATACACATTTTAATCTAAGAAGCAACAAAATTTTCGAGAGAGTGAAATTCAACAAATATGTCCAACATCCTGGAGAACCTGTTGACTCTTTTATAAACAAATTTTACAGATTGGCTGAAAGCTGTTACTATGGTGGCCTAAAGTCAGAACTCATAAGGGACAAAATTGTTGTCAGAGTGACTGATGATGCCCTTTCAGATATTGCAGAATGAGGAAGATCTGACTCTATAAAAAGCCATCCAAATAGTCAGGCAGTCTGAAATCTGCTAACAGCACCAATTCATTTTGTTTTGCAAAAGCAAGCCATGGTACAGAGCAACCCCAACTGAACAGCTGATGAAACAACCAAAGGGCAAAGAGACTCTAGGCCAAGGAAGGCAATACTCAAACTGACCACAAGAGGGTAGGGGAGCATGTCAGTGCTGTGGAGACAAATGACCTCCCAGGTGAGAGCAATCTCAGTGCACTGTTTCAACTGCAACCACTGGGACACTTTGGAAAGCTATGGAAAGCTAAGACACCAGACGGCCGGAGGATCCCAAAACAATCCATGAGATTGAGGAACCACACTAGGAAGAGACCCAACTGTGCTTCTTGGGTGAGGTCAAAGATCATGGATTCTCTTTCTGGAATGTGGACATCTCAGTGAACGGTCAGCTCACCAACTTCACATTGGACACAGGAAGCAGTGTTACAGTCCTCTCAGGTAAAGGAACAATGGTTGAAAGACCACTGGCTACGAATGACAGACACACCACTCTACCGGCTTCGAAGAATCTGAATTTTGGTCATTAGACATGATCCTCAAACCACTAAGGTGTGGCAACAAGCAAATATTCAAAGTCCTGTATGTCATTCAAAACTATCTCTTTTTCTCTCTTAAGCAGAGACGCCTGTGTTGCCCTTAACCTTCTTAAAATGGCAGAAGATATCAAGACAACCTCTGTCATCAACTACCCAAGAGGCTCACAAATGAAGAGATTCTTGAGCTTCGCAGAGCCAGTTTGTCTAATTTCTTTGCAGGCGGCAGAAGCTGCTCTTTGGTCAGAGCAGCCAAACCTTCAGATAATCACCACTGGACCTCGAGTGGAAGACACACAAGAAAATGACCAGCAACAGAAGAATGATCCCCAACCCAGGCTCCAACTGTTATTTTCACACTACCTGTAAACACTACGGCTTAGACACTGCAACCTCCAGCCAATGCGCAAAGCTGCAAGACGATGTTGGAGCAAGGAACTAGCAACCATCAACTCGCCAGAGCACAGCTCAGTGAGGCACGGAGACACACAGAAGAACACAGATAAAAGCCAGACTGTAAGGTGAGCCCACTGATGAGGAGCAGGGGGAGATACCTTCAAACCACACAAAGAACACAGCGGACTTTATAAATTTGGACGCTCTGCAGGCTTGACAATTCTTCCAGGTCTCGTTCTGGTCACATTTGCTGGAGTGATAGGCTCTGTTGATTTGGTCACGTTTTGTTGATTCAGAGTTTGAGTTGTAGTCTGTGTTTCTGGCACTTGGTTGTCTTCTTCCAATAGGCTATTTCCACCCCTCATGGCAGCCCACATGGAAAAGAAAAACCAGGTTCATACCCTGACTTAACACTCTCTCGGGAAAGAACAGGACAAGTTGGTAGTCCCCGAGCAGAGCAGATGGGAAGTTGACAAAGAGAGGATCAACTCCAAAGAGTGGAAAAAGGCCATCAGAAAAAGACAACCAAGTGCCAGAAACACAGACTACAAATCAAACTCTGAATCAGCAAAACTTGCCCAAATCAACAGAACCTATCACTCCAGTGAATGTGACCTGAACGAGATCTAGAGGATTGTCAAGCCTCCAAACCATCTGAATATATAAAGTCAGAGACTTGAAAGGGGGAGAAGGGGAAGCATGATTGTAATATAAATATGTTGGGTAAAGTTTTGGCAGGGAGATGTAGTATAAGAGTATCAGGCATAGCAAGGATTAATGTAGGACTGGGAAACAATATTGCCCACAGTGTGATGTAAAGAGACACATGACCTGAGACTAGGGTCTATTGTGGACTGGACAGAGATCTGTCTAAAAGCAAGCATGGAGTTAGTTCATGGCTTGGAGTGTATCCTGTATATATGTACATAGCTAAGTGTTATAAATAAACAGTTAATATTCAATCAAACAACATTCAGAACTTCTTTGTGAGATCCACTGACCACACAATATTAACCAAGAAAGGTTCTGGCCCTGGAGAGGGTCCAGAGGAGGTTCACGAGAACAATCCCAGGAATGAAAGGCTTAACATATGAGGAACGTTTGAGGACTCTGGGTCTATACTCGATGGAGTTTAGAAGGATGAGGGGGGATCTGATTGAAACTTACAGAATACTGAAAGGCCTGCTTGTAGTGGACATGGGGAAGATGTTTCCATTAGTAGGAGAGACTATGACCCGAGGGCACAGCCTCAGAATAAAGGGAAGACCTTTTAGAACAGAGATGAGGAGAAACTTCTTTAGCCAGAGAGTGGTGAATCTATGGAATTCATTGCCACAGAAGGCTGTGGAGGCCAGGTCATTGAGTGTATTTAAGACTGAGATAGATAGGTTCTTGATTGGTAAAGGCATCAAAGGTTACGGGGAGAAGGCGGGAGAATGGGTTGAGAAACTTATCAGCCATGATTGAATGGTGGAGCAGAGTCGATGGGCTGAATGGCCTAATTTCTGCTCCTATATCTTATGGTCTTAGGAAAGTAGTAGAGGAAGCTTGGTGTATTAATACTGATGGGATGAGCAAATGATGACCGCAGCCTCCATAGTGATCTCAGCTTCATAGTTCTCACTGTCACAACCAAACAGCAGCAGAACAGTGCACTGGTGCAAGCAGCCACCTTTGTTCTAAGTGTGAGCCCACATCCTGTTTCTACTTCCTGCCTGAAAATACCCTACCCTGAGGCACTAACTTTAACACATATGAAAGTTAACAACCCAGTGAGAGCACTGTGTACAAGGGAGGGCTGCTCTTCCTCTGTGACCCCATGTTCAGACTCCACCATGTACATAATCCCCTCATCAGAGCATATAGGAGTGGAATCCTTGGTTCCTAAATGCGCATTTGGGGCGAGAGTGCAGGTTCCCATAACGCTTGTTAGATTTGAAGTTCATTTTTGAGCTCAGAACTCAGACAGTGGGACCGGGACATGTGGCCGATGGGTTAGTGAGTCAATCCAATGAGAGTGAGGAGATCTCAGGCCAATTACCTGGAGTGGGGAATGAGGGAAGAGGGCCTCGCTTGTATCATTTGCTGTGATCTTACAAATGTATTTGTACAAATCGTATTTGTTGAATTTAACTTTTAATTACAGCCACTGTCTGTCGGCTGCAGTGTCACAAACAGGCCATCAGTGTTGCTTACCATTAATGGCTGGTGTGCAGTCAGAGGTTGAAGGCAGCCTTTCACAGAAAGGTTCACAGCCAGAGCAATAAGTTCATGAGGGTGATGTTGCCTGGGCTGGCCCTTATGATGGGCATGGAATTTACCGTTGAGTAATGGGTATGAAATGTCTGTAACATTTGACACGTTTGGATGATGCAGGAGGGACTTTTTTGATAAACAGTTGGAATGAGTTAGTGCTTAATCATAATTTCTTAGAAGAAAAGGAAACGGTTGAGGAAGGAGGGGAGGAGCTTCTGAGGGAAAGTTGTACCAACTTGGAACATGAGTACAGAAATGTTTACGGGTGGATCCTCAGTAAACCATGATCTCACTGTAACCATTAACATGAAGTGGAGAGGGTGCAGAATCCTGTAAGCAACCTTTGCCTTACCTGGAAGCGTTCGGCACTATGCCCCCTCACTTTATTCAAAACTGACCAAGTTGTTTTAGGGAAATAAAACACCAAACATGTGGCAGTCTACAAGTAAAAGTTTAGAAATATTCTTGTGTGAAAATAATCTTGCTTCGTAAAATTACAATTGAAGTTGGCCAGTTGTGTGATCTGAGCTCAGCTAACAAGGTGAGTATTTCAATATCTTAGGGTACCTGCCAATTAAAATCTCACAAATCTAATGTAATTTTACAATAACCAAAGTTTATTGAAGGCCTGAAAATGCCTGTGACTTGAGTTTGAGCAATAAATGGTGTGAATTTGAAAGACACAGAGAACGGAAGCAAGGTGAGATAGGGGCAGAATTTTCTGCCTGAGGACAGGCGGGTCCGACTCAATCTCCGACGGGCGGGGAGCCAATCCCTGCTGGGGAAGAGGACCCCGCCGCCATTCTACGTGGGTGAACCAATTAAGGCCCACCCAGCGTGACGTCTGGGCTGGGGTGGCGGTGGGGGGGGATTCCCCAAAAGCGAGAGTGCGCTCTTTCACACATGCGCATGAAAGAGCGCACAACTCCTTGAGGCTAAGTGCTGCTTCAGGGAGATTGCTTCCACTTTGAAAAAGATTAAAAATAGAAAAAAATTAATTCCCTAACATATCCCCCTCATGTGACAACTTTTTAAAACCCTGCATGAAACCTCATCCCGCCGGTGGATGAAATTTCATGTTTTTTCAGAAGCCCGCCGGGGCTCCTGGCCTGCCTGCCAGCTTTAAGGTTGGACGGGCAGGTCCTTTAATTGTTTAAATGATGCTGTCAATGACCTCAATTGGCCATTGACATGTCGGCGGGCCCGTAGCTGATTTTGCTGCACTCCCACCTTCTTGAAAATTTAAATGGGGCGCAGTGATATTGGGGGTTCCGCCTGACATCATCCTGCATCATTTTACACGTTGGCGAGCAGGACACAACCCCCACTCGCTGCTGGCAAAATCCTGCCCAGGGAGTTCAAAATTGGTTTGAGGAAAAGATAATTGCAGACTGACAGTTGGGAGAGCATTTAGCAGACAGTGACCATTGTATCATTAGGTTTAAGTTGGCCATGGAAAAGGACAAGGAACAATCCAGAGCAAGGATAATTAATTGGGGGAAAGCCAACTTCAATGGGATGAGAATATATCTGAGTCTAGTGAGTTAGAATTAAACATTGGAAGAAAGGATGGTGGCTGATCAATGGGCCACCTTCAAAGAAAAAGTATTGCAGGTAATGTCAAGCTGTATTCCCTTGAAGAGAAAGGTAGGACATATAAATCCAGAGTGCCCTGGATGACGAGAGAGATAGAGGTGAAGATGAAAAGGAAGAAGTGTGGGTACAACAGATAGAAAATACAATGGAGAATCAGGCTCAATGTCGAAGGACCAGAGAGGGAGTGAAGAAACTAATAAGAAAAGCAAGGAGAGGACTTGAAAAGAGGCTGGCAGCAAACATAAAATGGAATCTCATGTCTTCTATAAGCCTATAAATAATAAAAGTGTGGTAAAAGAAAGAGGAGGATTGATTAGGGATAGAAAAGGGGACTTGCATGTGGAGGCAGGAGAAATAGTGGGGGTATTAAATGAATTCTTTGTATCTGCCTTTACAAATGAAGAAGGTGCTATTCAGGCCGATGTGAGAAAGGAGATAACTGGTACACTCGAAGAATTTACAATTGAGAAGGAGGTGGCATTGGAAAGCCTATCTTTACCTAAAATAGATAAAGCACCAGGACTGGATGTGTTGCATCCGAGGGTACTGAGGGAAGTAAGAATGGAAATTGCAGAGGCACTAATAATTTTCTTCCAGTCTTCCTTAGACACAGGGGAGGTACCAGAGGACCATAAGACCATAAGACATAGGAGCAGAAATTAAGCCATTCGGCCCATCGAATCTGTTCTGCCATTCAGTCATGGCTGATAAGTTTCTCAACCCCATTCTGCCACCTTCTCCCTTTGATCCCCTTACCAATCAAGAACCTATCTATCTCGGTCTTAAATACACTCAATGACCTGGCCTCCACAGCCTTCTGTGGCAATGAATTCCATAGATTCACCACTCTCTGGCTAAAGAAGTTTCTCCTCATCTCTGTTCTAAAAGGTCTTCCCTTTACTCTGAGGCTGTGCTCTCGGGCCATAGTCTCTCCTACTAATGGAAACATCTTCCCCATGTCCACTCTATCCAGGCCTTTCAGTATTCTGTAAGTTTCAATCAGATCCCCCCTCATCCTTCTAAACTCCATCGAGTATAGACCCAGAGTCCTCAAACGCTCCTCATATGTTAAGCCTTTCATTCCTGGGATCGTTCTCGTGAATCTCCTCTGGACCCTCTCCAGGACCAGCACATCCTTCCTGAGATACTGGGCCCAAAATTGCTCATAATATTCTACATGTGGTCTGACCAGAGCCTTATAAAGCCTCAGCAGCACATCCCTGCTTTTATATTCTAGTCTTCTCGAAATAAATGCCAACATTGCATTTGCCTTCCTAACTACTGACTCAACCTGCAAGTTAACCTTAAGAGAATCCTGGACTAGGACTCCCAAGTCCCTTTGCACTCCAGATTTCTGAATTCTCTCCCCATTTAGAAAACAGTCTGTGCCTCTATTCTTCCTACCAAAGTGCATGACCTCACACTTCCCCACGTTGTATTCCATCTGCCACTTCTTTGCCCATTCTCCTAACCTGTCCAAATCCTTCTGCAGCCTCCCTGCCTCCTCAATACTACCTGTCCCTCCACCCATCTTTGTATCATTTGCAAACTTAGCCAGGATGCCCTCAGTTCCTTCATCTAGATCATTAATGTATAAAGTGAAAAGTTGTGGTCCCAACACTGACCCCTGCAGAACTCCACTAGTCACTGGCCACCATCCTGAGAAGGAACCCCTTATCCCCACTCTCTGCCACCTGCCAGACAGCCAATCTTCTATCCATGCTAGTACCTTGCCTCTAACACCATGGGCTCTTATCTAACTGAGCAGCCTCCTGTGCGGCACCTTGTCAAAGGCCTTCTGGAAGTCCAAATAGATAACATCCTTTGGCTCTCCTTTGTCTAACCTACTCGTTACCTCCTCAAAGAATTTTAACAGATTTGTCAGGCATGACCTCCCCTTGATGAAACCATGCTGACTTTGCCCTATTTTACCATGCACTTCCAAGTATTCTGAAATGTCATCCTTAATAATGGACTCTAAAATCTTACCAACGACCAAGATCAGGCTAATTGGCCTGTAATTTCCTGTCTTTTGCCTAACTCCCTTCTTAAACAGTGGGGGGTTACATTAGCGAATTTCCAGTCCTCTGGGACCCTCCCTGATTCGAGTGATTCCTGAAAGATCACCACTAACGCCTCCACTATCTCTTCAGCTATCTCCTTCAGAATTTTGGATGTAATCCATCTGGTCCAGGTGGTTTATCCACCTTCAGACCTTTCAGTTTTCCTAGCATCTTCTCCTTGGTAATGGCCACCATACTCACCCCGACTCTCTTGAAATTTGGGGATGTTACTCGTGTCTTCCACCGTGAAGACTGACGTAAAGTAAATATTCAGTTCCTCCAGGAGAATTGTGAATGTTACACCCTTGTTCAAAAAGGGGTGCAAGGATAAAGCCAACAACTACAGACCAGTCAGTTTGACTTCAACGGTAGGGAAACTTCTGGAAACTATGGTTCGGGACAAAATCAATAATCATTTAGACAAGTGCAGGATAATTAATAAAAGCCAGCATGGATTCATTAAGGGAAAATCATGTTTAACTAACTTGCTGTTGTTTTTTGAGGAGGTAACAGAGAAGGTTGATAAGGGTAACGCTGTTGATGTGGTGTATGTGGATTTTCAAAACGCATTTGTCACAGAACAGCCTTGTGAGCAAAATTCTAGCTGATGGAATAAAAGGGAAAGTAGGCACTTGGATAGGAAATTGGCTGAGTGACAGGAAACTGAGTAGTGATAAATGGCTGTTTTTCAGATGGGAGGAAGGTTTGTTGTAAAGTTCCTCGGGGGCCAGTGTTGGAACCCTTGCTCTTCCTGATATATAATAATGATCTGTACTGTGGTGTGCAGGGCATAATTTCAAAATGACGATAGGCAGATTGGAAATGTTGTCAACTGTGATGAGGATGGTCTTGAACTGCAAAAGGACATAGACTTATTGGTGGATTGGACAGACAAGTGGCAGATGAAGTTCAATGCATAGAAGTGTGAGGTGGTTTATTTTGGCAGGTAGAATATGCAGAGACTGTAGAAAATGAAGGGAGAAACTCTGAAGGAGGTGCAGGAACAGAGGGCCATTGGTGAATATGTGCATTTTCATTGAAGATGGCAGGGCATTTTGAGAGAGCAGTTAATAAAGCATATAATATCTTAGGCTTTATTAATAGGAGCATTAAGTACAAGAGTAAGGAAGTCATGTTGAACTTGTGTAAGACACTAGTTAAGCCTCAGCTGGAGAATTGTGTCCAGTTCTGGGTACCATACTTGAGGAAGGATGTGAGGCATTGGAGACAGTACAGAGGAGGTTCACAAGAATGATTCCTGGGATGAAGAACAGTGGCTATGAGAATAGATTGAAGAGGGTGGGACTCTTTTCCTTGGAGAAAAGAAGGCGGAGAGGAGATTTGATAGGATTATCACAGTATCTTTACAGTACAGATCTTTACAGTACAGAAGGAGGCCATTCGGTCCTTTGAGTCTGCACTGGCTCTCTGAAAGGGCATTCCACCTAGTCCCACTCCCCTGCACATTCTCTCTTTTCAAGTAGCAATCCAATTCCCTTTTGAATACCTTGATCAAACCTGCCTGCACCACCCTTTCAAGAAGTTTGTTCAGACTCTAACTACCTCTAGATGAATTTTTTTCCCCCCACATCACGTTTACTCCTTTTGTCAATTACTTTGAGTCTGTGCCCTCTAGTTCTTAATGCTCTCTTGACTGGGAACAAAGACTCATAGGTGTTTACAGCACAGAAGGAGGCCATTCGGTCCATCGTGTCTGCGCCAGTCAACAAAGATCTGACTACACTAATCCCATTTTCCAGCGCTTGGCCCATAGCCCTGGAGGCTATGGAAACACAAGAGAATATCTAAATACTTCTTAAATATTACCAGAGTTCCTGACTCAAACACCCTTTTAGGCAGTGAGTTCCAGCCTCCTACCCTCTGGATGAAAATGTTTTTTCTCAACTCCCCTCTTAGCCTTCTTCCTCTTGCCTTAAATCTATGCTCCCTGGTTATTGACCCCTCTGCTATTGGAAAAAGTGCCTTCCTATCCACCCTATCTATGCCCCTCATAATCTTATACACCTCTATCAGGTCCCCTCTCAACCTCTCTGCTCCAAGGAAAACAACACCAGCCTATCCAATCTTTCGTCATAAATCAGACCCTTCAGCCCAGGCAGCATCCTGATGAATCTCCTCTGCACCCTGTCCAGTGCAATCACATCCTTCCTATAATGTGGTGACCAGAACTGCACGCAGTACTCCAGTCGTGGCCTAACCAGAGTTTTATACAGTTCCAGCATAACCTCCCTGGTCTCTATTCTATGCCTCGCTTAATAAAGGCAAGTATCCCATATGCCTTCTTAACCACCTTATCTAACTGCCCTGCTACCTTCAGGGATCTATGGATATGCACACCAATGTCCCTCTGGTCTTCAGTACTTTCCAGGGCCCCACCAGTCTTAGTGTAATCTCTTGCCTTGTTAGCCCTCCCCAAGTGCATTACCTCACACTTTTCCGGGTTGAATTTCATTTGCCACTGCTCTGCCCACCTGACCAGTCCATTGATTACCTCCTGCAGTTTACGGCCACCCTCCTCGCTATTTACCACCCTACAAATTTTTGTGTCACCCACAAATGTCTTGATCATACCCCCTATATTTAAGTCCAAATCATTTATGTACACCACAAGCAGCAAGGGCCCAGCACTGAGCCCTGTGGAACCCCACTGGAAATAGACTTTCAGTCACAGAAACATCCCTGTACCATCACCCTCTGCTTCCTGCCTCTCAGCCAATTTTGGATCCAACGTACCACTTTGCCTTGGATCCCATGGGCTCTTACTTTCTTGACCAGCATGCCATAAGGGACCTTATCTAAAGCCTTGCTAAAGTCCATGTAGACCACAGTTCCTCAATAGTTACCCTGTCCATTCCCCTCAGAATCTTGAATACCTCTATCAAGTCTCCTCTCAGCCATCTTTTCTCCAAGGAAAACAGTGCCAACCTCTCCAATCCATCCTCATAGAAACAGTTCTTCACCCCGGGAATCATTCTTGTGAATCTCCCCTGTATACTCTCCAATCCCTTCACGTCCTTCCTCAAGTATGGTGCCCAGAACTGGACGCAGTACTCCAGATGAGGTCTAACTAGAGTCTTATACAAGTTCAACATGACCTCCTTACTCTTGTACTCAATGCCCCTATTAATAAAGCCTAAGATACTATATACTTTATTAACAGCTCTCTCAACATGCCCTGCCATTTTCAACGACCTATATACGTATACACTGAGATCCCTCTGTTCCTGCGCCCCCTTTAGAGGCTCTCTCTTTATTTTATACCGTCTCACCATATCTTCCTGAGGGGCATGGACAGGGTAAATAGTGAGAAATTGTTCCCACTCAAGACAGCATCAAGAACTAAAGGGCACAGATTCAAAATAATTGGCAAAAGGAGTAAGAGTGATGTAGGGGAAAAAATGTTTCACCTGGAGGGTGTTTGGAGTGTGGAACCAAATTCCTGATAGGGTGGCGCAGGCAGGTTTGATCGAGGTATTCAAAAGGGAATTGAATTGCTATCTGAAAAGAGAGAATGTGCAAGGTTATGGGGATAAGGCAGGGGAATGGGACAAGGTAGAATGCTTTTTCAGAGAGCCAGTGCAGACTCGATGTGCCGAATGGCCTCCTTCTGCACCATAAAGATTCTGTGACAGTTTGCCTAATCCTAACAGAAACCTTATCCCTAACCTTACCATAATTGAGTCCTATCCCAAACCTAAAACCCTAAATATTAATGAATTCTATTTCTAACCCAAACCTTAGACATAACCAAACACTGTTCCTAACTCTAACATCATCAAAATATTATCCTAACCCTAACTATAAGCTTAATGATGGCCATAACCGTGACCCTAAAGCTGATCCTGAGCTCAATCCTAACTCGAACCTAACTCTGCAGTTTGCAAATATTAAGTCAACTCAGATCAATGAAGAGTGCAGGAGGGCATGCTAGGAACAGCACCAGTGTCAACTTGGTCACACTCCAATACTTGGATGCCAAACAGCAAATGCTGCATGCAGTAGACAGAGCTAAACAATTCCACAACCAATTGATCAGATCTGAGATCTGCAGTCCTGCCATGTCCAGTGATGAATGGACAATTAAACAACTCATTGGAGGATAATATCCCCATCCTCAATGATTGGGAAACCCAGCACATCTGTACTAAGCACAAGGCTGAAGTATTTGCAACCATCTTAAGCCAGAAGTGCCAAGTGAATGATCCATCTTGGCGTCCTCTGGAGGTCCCCAGCATCACAGCTGCCAGTCTTCAGCCAATTTGATTCATTCCACCTGATATCAAGAAATGGCTGAAGGCACTGGATACTGCAAAGGCTACAGTCCCTGACAATATTTCAACAATAATACTGAAGACTTGTGCTCCAGAACTTGTTGCACCCTTAGCCAAGCTGTTCCAGTACAGCTACAACACTGGCATCTACTCGGCTATGTGGAAATTTGCCCAGGTTTGTCCTGTACATAAAAAGTAGGACCAATCCAAACTGGCCAGTTACTGCGCCATCAGTCGACTCTCCATCATCAGCAAAGTGATGGAAGGGGGGAAACTCTCTGCCGGTTGGGGATATACCTAGCACAAAGGAACATGGCTGTGGTTGCTCCAGGACATCACTGCAGGAGTTCCTCAGGGTAGTGTCCTTGGCCCAAGCATCCTCAGCTGCTTCATCAGTGACCTTCCTCCCGTCATAAGGTCAGAAGTGGGGATGTTTGCTGATGATTGCACAATGTTCAGCACTATTCACAACACCTCAGAAACTGAAACAGTCCATGTCTAAATACAGCAAGGGCTGGACAATGTCCAGGCTTGGACTGACAAGTGGCAAGTAACATTCACGCCTCACAACATTCATGCCTCATAATATTCACGCATCATGACATTCACACCTCACAAGTGCCACACATTGACCTACTCCAACAAGAGACAATTTAACCTCTTGCCATTCAATGGTTTTACCATCACTGAATCCCCCACTATCAAAATCCTGGGGCTTACCTTTGACCAGAAACTGAACTGGACTAGCCAGATACATACTGTAGTTACAAGAGCAGGTCAGAGACTGGGAATCCTGCCACGAGTAACTCTTCTCCTGCTAACTCTGGCTGGAAATATTCCGGAGATGTCAGAGAAAGTGATGTCATGGAAAGTTGGAAATGTGGCGAGAGTGAGTTTTAAGGGAGCGGGAGAGAGGAAAGCAAACCAACTTTAATCAGGAAACTGGTACCAGTTTGTAGCAAGTGTGAGTAATGATTAAAATTTGGAGGAAAAATATACTTTAATCACTCTTAAGGAACTCAGTGCAAGATCCGACACCACGGTCTGAAACAGGGATATTAAAAGTTGCTAAAAATGAGGAGAATTTTTTTTCACTCTGTTCATTTGTGTTTTTAACAAAATGACGTTATCTGAACTCCTGTTCACACCCATCGCAGTTGGACTAACGCTTGCTGCTCATGCCTGATCCCTCAATGAAATTCAAATCCCACCAATCGCTTTGCAGCCCACCAAAATCCCGGCCAATCAGAATTCTCTTGGCCTTTTTTTTTGGGTTTAAGGTTTGAATTTGATTGGGCAGTGCTGTGCTGGATATGATGTCACTGTGTGGCATTGCCTCATAATGATGGGAGCTGCAGTTTCTTCCCCCTTCTTGGTAGTTACTGATGATGATTTATTGGACTAATTCGTTAAAAATATTGTTTTAAAACCTTCTGGATTGCTGCCTTTGGCCGCCGGGAGATTGACCCTGATTCTGGTAGATTCTCAGCCATTCTAATGGGGGAGGTGACAACCCTCCCAGCACCTTCTCAAAGGCAAAAAAAATGATCAACAAATGCTGGCATAGCCAGCGATGCCCACATCCTGTGGAAGAATAAAATGAACATTTTAAAAAATTGGAATCACAAGCTAGCAACGGTAAATGGATGGTGTTAGGTTATACAAACTAATTCACTAATGCTCTTTGAGGAGTGTCCTGACCCAGCCTGGACTTATCTGTGGTTCCAATGTTGTTTCTGCTTAAATTCCATTTGATGGGACTGAACAAGCCATGCAGTTGGGTAATTTGGGATGGGCAACAAATGCTGCCTTGTCATGGGTACATACATCTCAAGAAGAATATAAGAAGAAATCTAGCCTCCTGCTGAGCGTTCTTCTCTATCCCTTTCTCCTCCTCCTTCTGTATAGCCTGACTGTATTCTCCCAGTAATGCTCAAGGAAGCCCCACCCAGGCACCCATCATCTGGGTACACATCACCCTGTGCACCTATCACCCAGGCACTCATCATCCAGGCACTTATTACTTGGGTATCCATCACTCGAGCACTCATCACCTGCCCTGGGCACCCCTGCCTGGAAACAGCATGCTTTTATCATTCATTTCATGGGATGTGGATATCCTTCATTCAGTTTAAATGTCATGTTCAGCTGTATGAAAGAAAGCGAGAACGGAGGAGTAAATGAAAGAGAAGCTTGCATTTCTAATGCACCTTTCATGACCTCAGGATGTCCCAAAATGCTTTACAGCTGCTGTTTGAGGTGACGTCACTGTTATAATGTAGGTAATGGAATGCAATGCAAGGTTAGGGCTGGCACTTGACTGGAAAGGATAGTTTGAAAATGGTAATGAAGGCTTTAAATTAGCATTGCATGTGGATTGGCATCATTATCTAACTGCTTTGCATGCTGCCACTAATCACTAGGTGGAGACGATGGTGTAGTGGCCATGTCATTAGGCTGGTAATATATTAGCCCAGGCTAATCCTCTGGGGAATGGGTTTGAGTCCTACCATAGCAGCTGGTGGAATTTAAATTCAATTAACAAATCTGGACTAAAGAGCTAATATCACCATGACAGCTATCACTGATTTTTGTAAAAGCCCGTCTGATTCATTCCTGTCTCTAAGCGAAGGAAATCTGCCTCCTTTCCCTGTCTGGCCTACATGTGACTCCTGACCCACAGCAATGTAGTTGGCTCTTAACTTCCCTCAAAACAGCCTAGCAAGCCACTCAATGCAAGGGAAATTAGGGATGAGTGACAAGTGCTGGCTTTCTTTGCCTGTGACAGCCATGTGCACATAAACCCCTTTGGCAAGATGCCCTGCTGCACACGACCCTCTAAGAAGGGTGCACACATTTCAGAGCCACTTTTCAGTCTTACGTGCCAGTGAAGAGTTTAAAGATTTAATGCCCCCATTACCTCAGGGTTATCAGTCAGGACGGTAGCCCGTAAATTAACATCAGGTGAGTGACACACATCATCAATTCCAAATTGTCACTAAGTGAGGGGGAAGGTTATCAGAAATTTCTTCTTGCAGGGAGTTGTTGGATCACGAATGCTTTGCTAAAATGGTTGAGATGGTTGCACTTTTAAGGGTAAATAGTTTCTGAACATCTGAATCAGTGGAGGATACAGAATTACAGAAGAGGTCAGGCCGATAGGGATTAGTTTGGAACTGATATAGGGCCATGGGGAAACAGTGGGATCGTGGAGTGAGCTGTGTCTTTGGGCTGGTGATTCTCATTCAGAATGATAATGAACAGCTATACCTCAGAGACTGGGGACATATAGGTGGAAACTTTATATTTAACTGCATGATCAGTCATATGATTCTATATCTCTGAAATGAGTTAAACGGTAAGAAGCTTAAAAAAGATGCAGACAGCAAACTGAAAGCAGAGAAAATGGAAGCTGCAGCCCACTGTTTTCTATTACGTGTAAGTCATGTGTAAAACATATTGGGTTGTCAATCCTCCAGGCTTGGCCTGGAGTCTCCAGGAATTGAAGATCAGTCTCCAGGACACTGCTGTGTGCAGCCCTGGAGAAAAGTCATCGGGACATGAAAAAAGATTGCTTTTTTGTCATTTTCTTTGAACATTTCTCTTTACCAGATATAAAAATATTGAAAATGGAATAACAAGGTTATTTGGCTGAGAGTCAAGCATCATCCAACTGGGTAATGAGTCTTTTTGCTTTCCAGATAACACAGGAAGGTAGTGCATCACAAGGATGGATGTGTTGGCTAACTAATGGCTGGAGCATAGGGGCAAGTCATGTGATGATAGCTCCAGGAATACATTTAATCACAGTTGGCAACCCTAAAGGCATAAAACAGGGCATACTGCTCATGTTTGATGCTATTTTAATGGGACTATTGAAAAACCATGAAAATCCCGATCCTTTCCGCACTCCTGGGAAACAGACTGGTCTGTTCCCATTGGTTTGAGCTGTGTGCTAGTGAATATCCCAGTATCCTGAAGGTGTTGCCAGATTGTTTTTGGTTCTTTCTTTATCCTCAAATCTCTCAAAGTACCTGTAGTCTACAGAAAACTTGATTTGTCTCTCTGCCCTCCTTGCTCCCCCTACCTCATAGTGGGCACAACACATTCAGGACCCATCACCCCAACATTTAAAAAAGGAAAAACTTGCATTTTTAAAGTTCCTTGTGCAACTCAGGATGTCTCAAAGCTCTCAGAGACAATGAAGTAGTTTTTGAAGTGTAGCTATTGTTGTAACACAACAGAGAATTTGCGCACTGCAAGTTCCCACAAACAGCAATGAGATTATGGCTAGATAATCTAATTTTGTGATGTTGATTGAGAATAAACATCGGTCGGAAGCCCAGGGAAAACTCAGTACTCCTCTTCAAATATTATCATAAAGGCTTTAACACCAACCTGAGGGAGCAAATGGGGCCTTGCTCAACATCTGAACTGAAATAGGCCACCTCCAACAGTGTAGCACTGCATTGGAGTGTAGCACAGCACTGCATTGGATTGTAGCACAGCGTAGCACTGCAGTTGTAGTGTAGCACAGTGTAGTACTGCACATGTTGTGTAGGACAGCGTAGCACTGCACTGGAGTGTGACACACTGCAGTCTGCATTGGAGTGTGGCAGAGGGCAGCACTGCATTGGAGTGTGGCACAGTGCAGTCTGCATTGGAGTGTGGCACAGGGCAGTACTGCATTGGAGTGTGGCAGTACTGACTTGGAGTGTAACACAGTGCAGTCTGCATTGGAGTGTGGCATATTGCAGTCTGCATTGGAGTATGGCATAGTGCAGTCTGCATTGGAATGTGGTACAGGGAGTACTGCATTGGAGTGTGGCACAAGTTAGCACTGCATTGGATTGTGGCACAGGTTAGCACTGCATTGGAGTGTAGCACAGTGCAGTCTGCATTGGAGTGTGGCAGTACTGCATTGGAGTGTGGCACAGGATGGCACTGCATTGGAGTGTAGCACAGTGCAGTCTGCATTGGAGTGTAACACAATGCAGTACTGCATTGGAGTGCTAGCTTGGATTACATGTTCAAGCTGCTGGTGTGGGACTTGAACCCACAGCTTTTAGACTTCATGGTGAGAGTGGAACATTGAGCCACAACTGACACCATGACTGCTCTGAAATATTGCACATATTGTTTAACATGGGCAGGGGCATATAAAATGGGTTGTAGCAGATTGACTGACCCCTCCCAAAAGTTCTTCTCTGTTACAGCCAATGTAAAGGAAACTGGACAGGTGGTCACTGCCTGTTTTTGTTTTTACATCCTTGTTAAGTGTTCCTCAGCTTAATATGTGTTGCAATGTTCTTAACATATTTGTAAAGATTTCCACTCTGACATTGAAAGATAAACAGTAAACATGTCCAAGAAGATTCTGTTTAGTCATTTGTCTAGAAATACCACTACAGAAGATATCTTCATAACACATTGACGTTATTGCTACATAACAGAAACTTTCACTTGACGTCCTCAGAATTGAATCTCCAGTCTGAGAAAGAATGGCTTTCCTTTCACAAGCTCAGGGTGACCCTGGTTTACAATTAATGAAAAGCTGTAGTCACTGTTGGAATTAAGGGAACCTGGCAGCCCATTGCAACCAGCAAGACCTCACAATCAGCAATGTGATAATGATAGGGTAAACCATTTTTAATGATGTCAGGGAGGCATTAAAATGATGATGGGCAAACATCACCTGAAATAGCAGCATCTTAAAAATTGTAGCTCAACAAATCAGAAATCTGAAGAGAATGATTGCTCCAGTTTGGAATTAGGGAGACAGTGATGAAGTTTGATATAGTTGGTAGTTGGTTTGCCACAGCAGACACAATGGGTCAAATGGCCTCTTCAGCACCATAACAATTCAATGATTCCATGCTCTGTATTGGGGAGATAGTGATGAGTTTTGCTGGAGTTTGCTTTGGGGAGATAGTGATAAGTTTTGCAGTAGTTTGGTGTTGGGGAGATAGTGATAAGGTTTGCTGGAGTTTGTTACTGCGGAGATAATGATGAGGTTTGCTGGAGTTTGTCATTAGGGAGATAGTGATGAGGTTAGCTGGAGTTTGTTATTTGAGAGATAGTGATGAGTTTTGCTGGAGTTTGTTACTGAGGAGATAGTGATGAGTTTTGCTGGAGTTTGCTTTGGGGAGATAGTGATAAGTTTTGCAGTAGTTTGGTGTTGGGGAGATAATGATAAGGTTTGCTGGAGTTTGGTATTAGGGAGATAGTGATGAGTTTTGCTGGAGTTTGTTATTTGAGAGATAGTGATGAGATTTGCTGGAGTTTGTTGTTGGGGAGATAGTGATGAGGTTTGCTGGAGTTTGTTCTTAGGGAGATAGTGATGAGGTTTGCTGGAGTTTGTCATTAGGGAGATAGTGATGAGGTTAGCTGGAGTTTGTTATTTGAGAGATAGTGATGAGTTTTGCTGGAGTTTGTTCTTGGGGAGTTAGTGATGAGGTTTGCTGGAGTTTGTTCTCGGGGAGATAGTGATGAGTTTTGCTGGAGTTTGTTGTTGGGGAGATAGTGATGAGGTTTGCTGGAGTTTGTTCTTGGGGAGATAGTGATGAGGTTTGCTGGAGTTTGTTCTTAGGGAGATAGTGATGAGGTTTGCTGGAGTTTGTTGTTGGGGAGATAGTGATGAGATTTGCTGGAGTTTGTCATTAGGGAGATAGTGATGAGGTTAGCTGGAGTTTGTTATTTGAGAGATAGTGATGAGTTTTGCTGGAGTTTGCTTTGGGGAGATAGTGATAAGTTTTGCAGTAGTTTGGTGTTGGGGAGATAGTGATAAAGTTAGCTGGAGTTTGTTATTTGAGAAATAGTGATGAGGTTTGCTGGAGTTTGTTACTGAGGAGATAATGATGAGGTTTGCTGGAGTTTGTCATTAGGGAGATAGTGATGAGGTTTGCTGGAGTTTGTTATTTGAGAGATAGTGATGAGGTTTGCTGGAGTTTGTTGTTGGGGAGTTAGTGATGAGATTTGCTGGAGTTTGTCATTAGGGAGATAGTGATGAGGTTTGCTGGAGTTTGTCATTAGGAAGATAGTGATGAGGTTTGCTGGAGTTTGTTATTTGAGAGATAGTGATGAGGTTTGCTGGAGTTTGTTCTCGGGGAGATAGTGATGAGGTTTGCTGGAGTTTGTTCTCGGGGAGTTAGTGATGAGGTTTGCTGGAGTTTGTTCTCGGGGAGATAGTGATGAGGTTTGCTGGAGTTTGTTCTTAGGGAGATAGTGATGAGTTTTGCTGGAGTTTGTTCTCGGGGAGTTAGTGATGGTGTTTGCTGGAGTTTGTTCTCGGGGAGATAGTGATGAGGTTTGCTGGAGTTTGTTCTCGGGGAGATAGTGATGAGGTTTGCTGGAGTTTGTTATTTGAGAGATAGTGATGAGGTTTGCTGGAGTTTGTTATTTGAGAGATAGTGATGAGATTTGCTGGAGTTTGTTCTTGGGGAGATAGTGATGAGGTTTGCTGGAGTTTGTTCTTGGGGAGATAGTGATGAGGTTTGCTGGAGTTTGTTCTTGGGGAGATAGTGATGAGGTTTGCTGGAGTTTGTTCTCGGGGAGATAGTGATGAGGTTTGCTGGAGTTTGTTCTTGGGGAGTTAGTGATGAGTTTTGCTGGAGTTTGTTCTCGGGGAGATAGTGATGAGTTTTGCTGGAGTTTGTTGTTGGGGAGATAGTGATGAGGTTTGCTGGAGTTTGTTGTTGGGGAGTTAGTGATGAGATTTGCTGGAGTTTGTTATTTGAGAGATAGTGATGAGGTTTGCTGGAGTTTGTTATTTGAGAGATAGTGATGAGGTTTGCTGGAGTTTGTTATTTGAGAGATAGTGATGAGTTTTGCTGGAGTTTGTTCTTGGGGAGATAGTGATGAGGTTTGCTGGAGTTTGTTCTTGGGGAGATAGTGATGAGGTTTGGTGAGTTTGGTATTTGGGAGATAGTGATGGGGTTCAGTGGAGTTTTTTATTAGGGAGATAGTGATGAGTTTTGCTGGAGTTTGTTATTGGGGAGATAGTGATGAGGTTTGGTGAGTTTGGTATTTGGGAGATAGTGATGGGGTTCAGTGGAGTTTTTTATTAGGGAGATAGTGATGAGTTTTGCTGGAGTTTGTTATTGGGGAGATAGTGATGAGGTTTGGTGAGTTTGGTATTTGGGAGATAGTGATGGGGTTCAGTGGAGTTTTTTATTAGGGAGATAGTGATGAGTTTTGCTGGAGTTTGTTATTGGGGAGATAGTGATGAGGTTTGGTGAGTTTGGTATTTGGAAGATAGTGATGGGGTTCAGTGGAGTTTTTTATTAGGGAGATAGTGATGAGTTTTGCTGGAGTTTGTTATTGGGGAGATAATGTTGAGGTTTGCTGGTGATTGTTATCAGGGAGATAATGATGAGTTTTGCTAGAGTTTGGTATTTGGGAGATAGTGATGGGATTTGCTCGAGTTTGTTATTGGAGAGATAATGATTAGGTTTTCTGGAGTTTATTAGGGTGACAGTGATGAGATTTGCTGGAATTTGTTACTGGGGAAACAGTGATGGTGTTCAGTGGAGTTTTTTCTTAGTGAGATAGTGATGAGATTTGCTGGAGTTTTTTATAGGGGAGGTAGTGATGAGGTTTACTCAAGTTTGGTATTGGGGAGATGGTGATGAAGTTTGCTGGAGTTTGTTATTAGGTAGAGAGTGACGAGTTTTGCTGGAGTTTGTTACGGGGGACCTAGTGATTGGATTTCCTGGAGTTTGTTATTGGGTTGATAGTGATGAGGTTTGCTGGAGTTTGTTATGAGGGAGATAGTGATGAGATGTGCTGGAGTTTGGTATTGGGGAGGCAGTGATAGGCTTTGGTGTAGATTTTTATTTGGGAGATTGTAATGAGGTTTGCTGGAGTTAGTTATTAAGGAGGTAGTGATGAGGTTTGCTGGAGTTTTTTATTTGAGAGATGATGATGAGATTTGATGGAGTTTCTTTTCACAGAGATAGGGATGAGATTTGCTGGAGTTTTTTTATAAGCGAGACAGTGATGGGGTCTGCTGGAGCTTGTTATTGCAGAGATAATGATGAGGTTTGCTGGAATTTGTCATTAGGGAGATAGTGATGGGGTTTGCTGGAGTTTGTTATTTGAGAGATACTGATGAGGTTTGCTGGAGTTTGTTATTGGGGAGATAGTGATGGTGTTTGTTGGAGTTTGTTTTTAGGGAGATAGTGATGTGGTTTGCTGGAGTTTGTTATCAGGGAGATTGTGATGAGGTTTGATGGAGTTTTTTATTGGGGAGATAGTGATGAGGTTTGATGGAGTTTTTTATTGGGGAGATAGTGATGAGGTTTGCTGGAGTTTGTTATTGGGGAGATAGTGATGAGGTCTGCTGGAATTTGTTATTAAGGAGATAGTGGTGGGGTTTGCTGGAGTTTGTTATTAAGGAGATAGTGATGAGGTCTGCTGGAGTTTGTTATTAAGAAGATAGTGATGGGGTTTGCTGGATTTTGTTATTGGAGAGATAGTGATGAGGTTTGCTAGAGGTTGTTATTAAGGAGATAGTGATGGGGTTTGCTGGAGTTTGTTATTGGAGAGATAATGATGAATTTTGCTGGTGTTTGTTATTACAGAGATAGTGATGAGGCTTGCTGGACTTTTTTATTGTTGGGATAGTTATGAGGTTTGCTGGAGTTTGGTATTGGGGAGAAAGTGATCAGATTTGCTCGAGTGTGTTTTTGGGAAGATAGTGATGAGGTTTGCTGGAGTTTGTTATTGGAGAGATAATGATGAGGTTTGCTGGAGTTTGATATTATGGACACAGTGATGAGATTTGCTGGAATTTGTTGTTTAGGAGTCAGTGATGGGTTTGCTAGAGTTTTTTATAAGTGAGCTAGTGATGAGGTTTGCTGGAGCCTGTTATTTTGGAGACAGTATGAGGTTTGCTTGAGTTTTTCATTAGCCAGACAGTGCTGAGGTTTGCTGGTGTCTGATATTGGGGAGATAGCGCTGAGGTTTGCTGGAGTTTGGTATTAGGGAGATAGTGATGAGGTTTGCTGGAGTTTGTTCTTGGGGAGATAGTGATGAGTTTTGCTGGAGTTTGTTCTCGGGGAGATAGTGATGAGGTTTGCTGGAGTTTGTTTTTGGGGAGTTAGTGATGAGTTTTGCTGGAGTTTGTTCTTGGGGAGATAGTGATGAGGTTTGCTGGAGTTTGTTCTTGGGGAGATAGTGATGAGGTTTGCTGGAGTTTGTTTTTGGGGAGGTAGTGATGAGGTTTGTTGGAATTTTTCATTAGGGAGATAGTAATGATGTTTGCCGGAGTTTGTCATTAGTTAGTTCGTGGTGATGTTTATTGTAATTTCTTTTTAGGGAGATAGTGATGAGATTTGCTGCAGTTTTATATTGCAGAGATATTGATGAGGTTGATGGAGTTTGTTTTTCAGGAGATATTGATGAGGATCACTGGAGTTTGGTATTCTGGAGGTATTGAGGATGTTTACTGAAGTTTTTTATAAGGGGATAGACATAAGGTTTGGCGGAGTTTGTTATTGGGGAGGCAGGGATGAGGTTTGCTGGAGTTTGTTATGAGGGAGATAGTGGTGAGGTTTGCTGGAGCTTGATTTTGGGGAGATAGTGATGAGGTTTGCTGGAATTTGTTATTAGGGAGTTAGCGATGAGTATCGCTGGAGTTTGGTATTCCGGAGATAGTGAGGAGGTTGACTGGAGTTTTTATTAGGGAGATGGTCATGAGGTTTGGTGGCATTTGTTATTGGGGTGTTACTGATGATGTTTGCTGGATTTTATTATTGGGGAGATAGTGATGAGGTTTGCTGGAGTTTGTTGTTAGTTAGTGATGAGTTTTGCTGATGTTTCTTGTTGGGGAGATCATGATGGGGTTTGCTGGAGTTTGTTATAGGGGAGATAATGATGAGTTTTGCTGGAGTTTGTTGATGGGGAAATAGCGATCAGCTCGCTGGAGTTTGTTACTCGGGAATGATTCATGTGGTATCAATGTAACAACAGTTTCTGTTTGCTTCCATGTAATGGTAACTCTAGCCAACAAACCACATCAACAACTTAGCTTCAATTTGAATGCAAGGACAATATCTTCCTGTTGTTTTTTGAGTGCTCCCTTCATTATGTCAAAGTAACACTCAGCACAGTGAAATATAACTGAAAACTCCCTGGCTAGATTACTGACCGCCCTGTCTAGAAATAACTGGCCATTCCTATGTAATGCACAATTCTAACCAGATTTAGCCTTCCAGTCAGCAATGTGGAACTATCATATTTATCAAATATTACATCACAGACAGAGGGCATTCAGCCAATGGTGTTCATACTAGCTCTCAGATAGGGCTACCCATTTAGTTGAAATACTGCTCTTTCCATGCAGCCCCAGCCATCTTCCTCTTACCGGAATATAATGTTCAGAGGGTATTTGTTAGGTACCTCACTTCTGCCTTGTGTTCAAGTAAGCTTAGGGAATCCAGTAAGTTCCCCCTCCATTTCCAATTGATTTAAAGACTGGGAATACCCTGATCACAAACCTTTCTTCACTGTCTTGTCCCAAATACATTAAATTCAAACCTACAGGTGCAGCAGCTTCCCAAACCCAGCTTTCCAGTCCTGTCAGGGGATCCCCTTTTAGAAATATCCATAGAACCATAGAAAAGTTACAGTGCAGGAAGAGGCCATTCAGCCCATCGTGTCTGCACCAGCCAAAAAGAGAATAAAGAAGCTAGCCACTCATTTTAATCCCACTTTCCAGCACCTGGTCCATAGCCTTGCAGGTTACAGCATTTCAGATGTAGATCCAAGTACCTTTTAAATGAGTTGAGTGTTTCAGCCTCAACCACCAACTTAGGCAGTGAATCCCAGACACCTACCACCATCTGGGTGAAAAAGTTTTTCCTCACGTCCTCTCTAATCCTTCTACCAATCACCTTAGATCTCTGTCCCCTGGTAATTGACCATCAGTGAGGGGAAACAAGTCTTTCTTGTCTACTCTGTCTTGGCCCTTCATAATTTTATACAGATCAATTAGCTCACCCCTTAGCCTCCTCTGTTCTAAGGAAAATAACCCTAACCTATCCAATCTCTCCTCATAGCTGCAATTTTCAAGCCCTGTCAACATTCTTGTAAATCTCCTCTGCACTCTCTCCAGAGCAACTATGTCCTGTAATCACAGAATCACAGAATCACACAGTGCAGAAGAGACCCTTCAGCCCATTGAGTCTGCACCAACATGTGAGAAACACCTGACCTACCTACCTAATCCCATTTACCAGCACTTGGCCCATAGCCTTGAATGTTATGATGTGCCAAGTGCTCATCCAGGTACTTTGTAAAGGATGTGAGGCAACCCGCCTCCACCACCCTCCCAGGCAGTGCATTCCAGACCGTCACCACCCTCTGGGAAAAAAGTTTTTCTTCACATCCCCCCTAAACCTCCTGCCCCTCACCTTGGACTTTTAAAAACATAAGAACATAAAATAAGAACTAGGAGCAGGAGTAGGCAATTCAGCCCCTCGAGCCTGCCCCGCCATTCAATACAATCATGGCTGATCTCATTTCAGCCTCAACTCCAATTTCCCGCTCTCTTCCCCTAACCTTTCAACCCATTACTAATCAAAAATCTGTCCATCTCCTCCTTAAGTTTATTCAGCATTCCGGCATCCACTACACTCTGAGGCAGTGAATTCTACAGATTCAGGACCCTTTGAGAAAAGTAATTCCTCCTCACCTCTGATTTAAATCTACCACCACTTAGCCTAAAACTATGGCCTCTCAATCTAGAATGCCCCAGAAGGGGAAACATCCGCTCCACGTTGACTTTGTCTATCCCCTTTAGCATCTTATATACCTCAATTAGATCTCCTCTCATTCTTCTAAATTCTAGTGAGTATAGGTCTAAACTGCTCAATCTCTCCTCATAAGACAAGCCCCACATCTCTGGAATCAACCTAGTGAACCTCCTCTGAACCACCTCCAATGCAACTACATCCTTCCTCAAGTAAGGGGACCAAAACTGTGCACAGTACTCCAGGTGCGGCCTCACCAATGCCTTGTACAGTTGCAACAACACTTCCTTATTTTTATACTCTATCCCTTTAGCAATAAATGCCAAAATTCGATTTGCCTTCCTTATTACCTGCTGTACCTGCACACTAGCTTTCAGCGATTCATGCACGAGGACACCCAGATCCCTCTGCACTGAAGCATTCTGAAGTTTCTCTCCATTTAAATAATAAGTCGCCTTTTTATTCTTCTGACCAAAATGGATAGCCTCACACTTATCTGTGTTAAACTCCATCTGCCAAATTTTGGCCCATTCACCTAACCTGTCCATATCCATTCGTAAATTTCTTATTTCTTCATTGCAACTTACTTTCCCACCTATTTTGGTGTCATCTGCAAATTTAGCTACCGTATCTTCTACCCCTGAATCCAAGTCATTAATCTAGATTGTAAATAGTTGGGGCCCAAGGACTGAACCCTGTGGCACCCCACTAGTTACAGCTTGCCATCCAGAAAAAGACCCATTTATCCCGACTCTCTGCTTTCTGTTAGTTAGCCAATCCTGTGTCCAAGCTAATATATTACCCCTAACTCCGTGTGATCTTATCTTGTGTATTAATCTTTTGTGCGGCACCTTATCAAAGGCCTTCTGGAAGTCCAGATATATACAACTACAGGATCCCCATTATCCACTTTGCCTGTCACATCTTCAAAGAACTCTAGCAAATTAGTTAAACAAGATTTACTCTTCATAAAACCATGCTGACTCTGATGGATTGCATTTTGACTTTCCAAATGTCCTATTACCACTTCCTTAATAAGGGATTCCAACAATTTCCCAATGACAGATATTAAACTAACTGGTCTATAGTTTCCTACCTACTGCCTCCCCACCTTTTTGAATAAGGATGTTATATTAGCATTTTTCCAATGCACTGGAACCTTTCCAGAATCCAGGGAATTTTGGAATATCATAGCCAGTGCATCCACTACCTCTGCTGCCACTTCCTTTAAGACCCTGGGATTTAGGCCACCAGGTCCTGGGGACTTGTAACCCTTAAATCCCAATAGTTTGCTTAGTACTTTTTCTCTAGTGATGGTGATTGTTCTAAGTTCCTCCTTTTCTATATCTTCTGCACCTGTTACTCTTGGGGTGGTACTAGTTTCCTCCACTTTTGCTATCAGTTTTTTACATTTTGCGCTAATTTTCTTTCATAATTTACTTTTGCTCTTTTTATTATTAATTTTAGTAACCCTTTGTTGATCTTTAAAAGTTTCCCAATCTTCCAGCCTGCCACTGACCTTTGCAATTTGGTATGCGTTAGTTTTTGCCTTTAAGTTAGGTTTAACTTCCTTGCTTAGTCATGGGTGCTTTTACCCCCTCTTACCATCTTTCTTCCGCATTAGGATATATTTTACTTGGGAGGAAATGAATATCTCCTTAAATATCTGCCACTGTTCATCAACTGTCCTACCTTATAGTCTTCCTGCCCAGTCTACTGGGACCAAATCTGTCCCCTCGTCACTGACCCTTCAACTAAGGGGAACAGCTGTTCCCTACCCACCCTGTCCATGCCCCTCATCATCTTGTACACCTTGATCAGGTCGCCCGTCAGTCTTCTCTGCTCCAACGAAAACAATCCAACTCTATCCAGCCTCTCTTCATAACTTAAATGTTTCATCCCAGGCAACATCCTGGTGAATCTCCTCTGCACCTCCTCCAGTGCAATCACATCCTTCCTATAATGTGATGACCAGAACTGCCCACAGTACTCCAGCTGTGCCCTCACCAAAGTTCTATACAGCTCCAACATGATCTCCCTACTTTTGTAATCTATGCCTCGATTGAACAAAGCAAGTGTCCCATATGCCTTTTTCACCACCCCACTAATATGCCCCCCAGCCTTCAGAGATCTATGGACACACATGCCAAGGTCCCTTTGTTCCTCAGAACTTCCTAGTGTGATGCCATTCATTGAATACTTCCTTGTCAAATTACTCCTTCCAAAGTGTATCACCTCACACTTTTCAGGGTTAAATTCCATCTGCCACTTATCTGCCCATTTGACCATCCCATGTATATCTTCCTGTGGCCCAAGACACTCAACCTCACTGTTAACCACCCTGCCAATTTTTGTGTCATCTGCAAACTTACTAATCCTACTCCCCACATAGTCATCTATGTCGTTTATATAAATGACGAAAAATAGGGGACCCAGCAGAGATCCCTGTGATATGCCACTGGACACTGGCTTCCAGTCACTAATGAACTGTAAACAAAATTCCAGCTGTGGCCTAACCAGCGTTTTATACAGTTCCATCATTACATCCCTGCTTTTTTATTCAATACCTCACCCAGTAAAGGAAAGCATTCCATATGCTTTCTTCACCACCTTGTCCTCCTGCCCTGCTACCTATTGGCCACATGTTTGCTTTGGCTGACAACTGGAAGACAATCAATAGAAGGTGCTGGAAATACCGGGTGGGTCAATCAGTGGCTGAATGACAGAAGAGCAGGTTGAGTTTTACCTGAGGCCCCTCCATCTGGACCAAGTGTAGTGAGTTCACTCAGGGGCAGGACCGCTGCTCAAATCATGGCAGCTCATTTGAGCCTAACCTAACCTTACAGAGGGTTAAGAGGAGATATACTAGAGGGAAGAGGGACACTAGTTTTTTGGAGACACTGGGGAAGCTGGGGATGTTCCCTTCAGGGCAAAGGAGATGAAGGGAAATTTGAGATGTGCAAAACCATGAAGACTTTTGCGAGAAACAGTAAAGAGGAGTGGATGGTTGTTAAACGGACAATGCAGATTTAAGATATTTGACAAACAGGAGCAGAAAGTAGATGAGGAGACATCCTTTACGCAGCGCATTGTTATGATGTGGAATTCACTCCCCAAGAAATAGCGTGGATCAGTACTCTTACTTTCCAGTTCTTACTGTTGTTCCATTTAAAGTATACAAGATGAGTTCGGACCAGGGCGGTGGAACAGGCTCATAACTTTCAGAAGGGATTGGATAGGCACCTAAAGGGTAAAATATGCAGGGCTATGATGTGAAAGCAGGGGAGTAGAACTACTTTCAAGGAGCTGTCACAAGCATGATAGGCCGAATGCTCTGCTATATGATTCTAAGCCTGCCCAGTTGGATCCCGATGTGATCACATTAGCTGCCTCTGTAACACTCTGTCTGTTTTAACTACTGTTGAAGTTAATGGGAAGCAGCTAGGCAGACGATCTAATTGCTTCAATTTTCTACCCAGAGTGGATAGGGGCAGGACATTTAAGGGAGTTTTAGGTTAAATGGCCCCCTTTACTTCTTGGGTACTTCCACTATCTTCTGTTTTTATTCCACATTTCCAATATTCCTTCTACTTAATAGAAAGACTTGCATTTATATATCTCCTTTCACAAACTTAGGATGCCCCAAGAAACCTTGCTGTTTACAGGGGGACGGAGATGGTGGTGTCACTGGACTAGTAATCCAGGGACCTAGCCTAATGCCCCAGGGACATTGGCTCAAGTCCCACCATGACAGCTGGTGGAATTTAAATTCAATTCATTAAAATAAAAATTGAAATTGAAAGTAATGGTGTAATGACATTATCATCAAACGTTGTAAAAACCCATCTAGTTCACTAATGTCCTTTCATCTGGTCTGGCCTACATGTGACTCCAGACCCACAGCAATGTGGTTGACTCTTAACTGCCCTCTGAAATGGCCTAACAAGCCACTCAGTTCAAGGGCAATTAGGGATGAGCAATAAATGCTAGCCTTGCCAGTGATGCCCACAGCCCATGAAAGAATTAAAAAAGAAGCATTTTCTGAAGTGTAGTCACTGTTGTAATAAAGAGCAGTCAATTTATACACAGCAACCTGACAGTGACCGGATGATCTGTTCTACTGATGTTGACTGACGAATAAATATTGGCCAGATCAGAAGGGAGAACTCGCCTGTTCTTCTTCGATATAATGCCAAGGCATTTTTTTTACAAGCAGATGGTAGATAGGAGCCCTGGTTTAAATATCTCATTCAAAAGACGACACTCCCTCAGTGCTGCACTGGAGAGAGACTCAGCCTAAACTTTGTTCTCAAGTATCTCTAGAGTGAGGGTTTGAACCCAGGACCTGTGACACACAGAGCTACATGTGAGCCATGGCTGTGTTTGTCCCTGAGTACTGAGCAACTGAACACTAAGCAATCTATAGCAAGAACAGAAACAGTAATACCTGGAAAAACTCAGCAGGTCTGGCAGCATCGGCAGAGAAGAGCACAGCTGACATTTCGAGTCCTCATGACCCTTCAACAGAATGGTTCTGTTGAAGGGTCATGAGGACTTGAAACGTCAACTGTGCTCTTCTCTGCCGATGCTGCCAGACCTGCTGAGTTTTTCCAGGTATTTCTGTTTCTGTTTTTGTTTTGGATTTCCAGCATCCGCAGTTCTTTGCTTTTATCACTAAGCAATCTATCGCTGATTTGACAAAACAATTGAACTTTTTAGCCTAGAAGAAAATCCAGCAAAACTTGGGAAATGACTGGTACTGGTCTGAACTGGTCTTGTATACCTTAAAATGGGTCTCCAGCTCGGACCAGTAACAGTCATTTCCAAGTTTTACTAGTTTTTCCTTCTGCTTTCTCATCTCTACTGAACACTACCTGGGCTGTTGGAGGGAGCTGCAATTTAACACAATCTGATCCGTACCTTGCCAGTGACTGATGTGCTCGGAAATCTCCCACTGAGTTCACCAATGTGCCCGGTTTTTCAGAGCCTCAGGTCGCTGGACGTTTGTTGTTCCGCTCTGAAGGAAGCTTTTTTTTTAACAACTGCTTCTTGCTTTCAGTTTTTTGTCATTAGTTCCCTTTCCTGTCAGCCTGAGGAGGGCGGGGGAAGGGGGGAAGTTACTATGCATTTATGTCACGCTAATGATATTGCAAAAGAGTGACAGCAGATTCCTGTTTAGCGAATAGTTTTGTTGCTCACTACGCCTTTGCCAGTTAGAACAAAATGGAAGGGCAGCATGAGTAAGACTTCCTATGTTGCTGCTGCCAACGTAATTCATTGCACGGTCTAATTTGGTCAGGTTTTGTGTATAAACACAGCTTCATTTAAACAGGTCAAACAACTCGTATGCAATGGATAGAGTCATAAGATGGTTGGAATTTTCCATTGAGAGATTTCTAATGCATGTGTTACGAAATACCATGGGGCTATCAGCGAGGGACCCATGTGACCTTTCTAATGTTAGGTTTACGATTTATGAATATCATTGATACTTCAACTTAGGGTAATGGCAACTTAGGTCCAATTGGTTTACTGTGAAATGATATTCACAGATGAGAAAACTAAAATTGGGAAGGTCACATGGGTCCCTTGCTGATAGCTGCATGGTATATAACAACACATGCATTAGAAACCTCTCAATGGAAAACCCCAAACACTTTCTGTTAAAGTGATTTCCTAAGAATAACATTGACCTCTCAACTGTTATCATGAAATCACAAAGCAGTTTCAAATTGTGTTTTGCATTTAAATTCATGTTTAGAATATGTTACAGAAGAAAACACACCGAGGTGCTTCACAGGAATGAAACCAAACAGAATTTGACACTGAGTCACAGGAGGAGATATAGGGCAGGTGGTCAAAAACATGGTCAAAGTGGGTTTTTGGGACATTTTAAAGAAAGAAAACAAGATAGAAAGGAGGAATGGTTCCAGAGATTAGGGCCCAGGGAGGTGAAGGCAATACAACCCAGTGATGAAGCAATTAAAATCGGGATGTTCAAGAGGCCAGAATCAGAGGAGTGGAAATAGCTCAGAGGGTTGTGGGGTTGGAGGAGGTTAGAGACAGGGAAGGGCCAGGCCATGGAGGGATCTGAAAACATGGAGGGATTTTTAAAACAAGAATGAGGACTTAAAATCAAGGTGATACCACAGTTGGAAGATTTAATATTTAATTGATAGGTGTGCAAGAAAATTGAAGGGTAAATACTACAAATGTTACACACATTGGGCAGAATTTTGCCCTTGATGGGCGGGCAGGCCCCACCGGCTTGGCAGCGGGCGGGCAGCTGATCGCCGCTGCTGAAATGGACCCCACTGCCATTTTAAGCGGGTGGGCCAATTAAGGCCCGCCCAGTGTGATGCCCGATGGGAAGCGCTATGCGCTTCCTGTGCAGGCGGGGTGGTGCACTGTCAGAGTGTGCTCTTTCACACATGCACACGAAAGGGCACACATCTCCCTGAGGCTAAGTGCAGTCTCAGGGAGATCGCTGAAAACCAGTGAAACACAAAAAACTGAAAAATGAAAAAATCATTAACATGTCCCCCTGATGTGAAAATGTCAAATGAGATGGGACATGTTAATGAAATACACAAAAACTTTATAACAATTTTTAAATTCTGATATCAAACCTCATCCCACCACTGGATGAGGTTTGTAAAAAAAATCACCTACCCACCTGCCTGTTGGGCCCGTGCGCCGACCTGAAGTTCGCACGGGCCCCTCAAAGTCCTGGTCTATTGGAGAGTTAATGGCCTTAACAAGGCCGTTAATTAATGGCAGGTGCTGCATAGCCGGCCTGCTCTCTGAAATATCACAGTGCTGCGTGCGGACGTCGGGACGCTCACGCGACATCAGCGCGCGACAGTTTAAGTGCTGGGACGTGGGCTCCGCCACCCCAATGCCAGCCAGAAGTTTCTGCCCTTTGTTTTCTATGTTATGGGCATAGCATTTCCGTTAATCTGTATCTCTATCTATGTTATTAAGGCAGGAGAACTTGCAGGTGGTGGTGTTTCCATATGTCTGCTGCCCTTGCTCTTCTAGTCACAGGTTTGAAAGGTGCTGTCTCAGACGCCTTGGCCAGTTAATCAATGCAAATTGTAGAGGGTACACACTGCTGTCACTGTGCACTGCTGGTGGAGGAAGTGAATGTTTAAGGTGGTGGATGGAGTGCCAATCAAGTGGGCTGCTTTGTATTCAATGGTGTTGAGCTTCTTGAGTTTGTGGGAGCTGCACTCATCCAGTCAAGTGGAGAGTATTCCATCACACTCCTGACTTGTGCCTTGTAGATGGTGGACAGGCTTTGGGGAGTCAGGAGGTGAGTTAATTGCTGCAGGATTCCTAGTCTCTGACCTGCTCTTGTAGCCACAGTATTTATATGGCTAGTCCAGTTCAGTTTCTGGTCAATGCTAACACCCAGGATGTTGATAGTGGGGTATTCAGTGATGGTAATGCCATTGAATGTCAAAGGCAGATGGTTAGATTTTGTCTTGTTGGAGATGGTCATTGCCTGACACTTGGGTGGCACAAATGTTACTTGCCTCTTGTCAGCTCAAACCTGAATATTGTCCAGGTCTTGCTGCATTTGGACATGGACTGCTTCAGTATCTGAGGAGTTGAGAATGGTGCTGAACATTGTGCAATTATCAGTGAACTTCTGACCTTATAATAGAAGGAAGGTCATGGATGAAGCAGCTGAAGAAGGTTGGGCCGAGGACACTACCATGAGGAACTCCTGCAGTGATGTCCTGGGACTGAGAAGATTGACCTTCAACAATCACAACCATCTTCCTTTGTGCAAAGTATGACTCCAACAAATGTAGAGATTTCCCTTTTGCTTCCATTTTGTGAGGGTTCCTTGATGCCACACTCAGTTAAATGCTGCAGTGATGTTAAGGGCAGTCACTGTCACATCTGGAATTCAGCTCTTTAGTCCATGTTAGGACTGAGGCTGTATGGAGGTCTAGAACTGAGTAGTCCTAGCAAAACCCAAACTGAGCATAGAAACATAAAAAATAGGAGCAGGAGTAGGCCATTCGGCCCTTCAAGTCTGCTCCACCATTCAATATGATCATAGCTGATCCTGTATCTCAACACTATAGTCCCCCACTCTCCCCATGCCCCTTGAAACCTTTAGCATCCAGAAATCTATTTCCTTCTTAAATATATTCAGTGACCTGATCTCCACAACCTTCTGTGGTAGAGAATTCCACAGGTTCATCACCCTCTGAGTGAATAAGTTTCTCCTCATCTTAGTCCTAAATGGCCTACCCAGTATCCTTGTTCTCGACCCTCCAGCCAGAGGAAACATCACCGCTGAAACCATTCTGTCCAGCCCAGTCAGAATTTTATGGGCAGAATTTTCTGGGTGGCGTGCGGGGGTGGGCCCTGCATGTCTGCGCGTGAAATAACACGCGGTGACATTGGGCAAGTGTCCCGACATCACCGTGCGCCATCACAATATTTTGTTGGGCAGGCACGCGATGAAGCTCGATGCACGCCCGCCATTAACAGGCTAGTTAAGGCCCTTAACGTGGCAATCGACAGCGATTTTCAGATGCCCGTGCGATCTTCGGCTCAGCACATGGGCGCAACGGGCAGGCAGGTAAGAGACTTTTTAATAAAACTTATCCATGGGTGGGATAAGAGGGCTCAGTGGGGTTGTCAGTCTGGTCTGTGAGTCTTTATTGCAGAAAGTTTTTTAAACTTGCCTGTGTGATCTGTAACAGTTCAGAACGAATCCCAGCAGCTTTCTCTGTACTTTGAACCTTCAGCTCAGCAGTCTGTAGTCAGTAATCTTTATCGGGCCTGCAGCTTTCCAGAGGCCTCCCTTTAGCCTGGGAATGGGTTCTGACATGTCTACTGGAGGCAGCTCCTTTGAGGAGGAAGGGAGGGATAGAATAAGGAGGAGGCCAGGACTGGACAATCAGCCTCCGGGGAGCCACCTTTGGGAGTACAGGCACAGGCACAAGGGGCGCAGGGCCAAGAGGTTGTCCAAGGTGGAAGGGTCCACAGAAGACATCACTATCCTGCTGCCAGAGTATACAGGCGGAGAAGCAGCTACCTCAATATGACTGAGGTGCAGTGCCGAAGGAGGATCCGACTGTCAAGGGAGAAAGTCAACTATATCAATTGATAGGGCCTGAGATCTCTCCTAACTCTCCATGCCAGCGGCTCTGAAGCTCACAGCTGCCCTCCACTTCTATGCCTCTGGCTCCTTCCAGGGCTCGGTGGGCGATCTTTGCGGTGAATCCCAATCAGCTGTCCACACTTGTGTCAAGCAGGTCACAGACGCTCTGTTCAGACGTGCATTGACCTTCATCCACTTCCACTGGGACCAGGCAAGTTAGACACAGCGAGCCAGAGGCTTCACAGCCATTGCTGGCATCCCCCGTGTCCAGCATGCTTTAGACTGTACACATGAGGCCATCAAGGCGCCAGCCGGTGAGCCCGGTGCCTTCGTCAACAGGAAGGGCTTCCACTCCATGAACGTGCAGATAGTGTGTGACCACAGGATGCAGATTCTACAAGTCTGTGCAAGGTACCCAGGCAGCTCTCACCACGTCTACATCCTCAGACACTCCCAGGTGCTGAGGCTCTTCAGTGCTCCAGCCCGGCTGGATGGATGGCTGCTGGGTGACAAGAACTATCCCCTCAGAAGGTGGCTCATGACAGCTCTCCGCCATCCAAGAACAGAAGCTGAGCAGCGCTACAATAGGAGCCACGGCTCCACCAGGGCTGTGGTGGAGAGAGCCATCGGTCTTCTCAAGGTGTGCTTCCGATGCCTGGACCACTCAGGGGGCACACTCCAATACCCCCAGATCGTGTGTCGGTGACAGTGGTTGCATGCTGCTTTCTCCACAATCTTGCGCTGGAAAGGTGGAACGCAGTGGACGATGAAGATGTTGGCAGGGTGGATGCGGCTGCACATGATGAGTCCAGCACTGATTCAGAGGATGAGGAAGCACAGGGGAATGCTGAGGGGCTAAATACTGACCGGGGACTACACCAGGTGGCAGAGACACCCAGGAGACTTTAATCCAATGAACCTTCAGCTAGATCCACACAAATGGATCAGGAGGACTGGCATTGCCTGGCACTTCCATACATGGCACTTAAATGCTACATCTTTCATTTCATCAGTTGCAGCTAAGGGCGTTGGACATAAACCTCAATGTCCACTCAAACACTCGACATGTATGTGAAACATACAAATGCAGCACAAAGGAGCCACCCTCTGCCATGGTAACATATCTGGATTTAATTTTCTCTATTATATGGTCCAACAAAATGAAAGCAAAATGTTTTTACAACAGCAAGAAATAATAACTCATTTATGTAGGGACAACACAAAACCACCAGTGACAAACCCGTGGTGTACCTAAGGTGCCTTATGCTTGCGTTTATGGGTGCAACATCTTGGTGCTGCCCCATCGCTGGGACTGGCATTTGAGACAGCCTCCTGACTCTGCTGTCCTGTTATCCTCGATGACCTTGGCGGCTGTCCTCTTGCCCATGGAGCCAGTGCTGTCCCCACCTGGGAGGGAGTGGCCAGTACCATGACTGGCATCTCCCCAGTTGTTGTAGCCACAATGGACCCAACGGTCACTGGCAGAGGAGCAGAGAAACTGCTGCCCTCATCTTCAGCGCCCTGAGAGGTGCCTGCAGGGACGACAGGCAACTGCTGCGCCAAAGTGAGGTTGCTTCAGACCTCCCTGCTCACCGTGGATGGATGGGCACTGAGCTGGGAAACTTGGTGCCCAGACCATCACCCACATTGCCAATGACCAACTGTGGCCATTGGCGCTGTGAGGGCTTGCAGGTCAGAGTGCATCCCCAGGAGAAGCTGCTTGTTCTCCTGGAAGCCCCTCTCCAGGAGAATCACCACTCATTCCATGGAGGAAGCATGGTGCTCTGACATGAGGCTCATGGCATCACTGATGCTCTGCGTGGACTCCTCCACCATGGACACCAAGCGAAGCATGGTCTCATGCAACACCCCCAGATGATCCCGCACACCCGGCCACGTTTCCTGGAGCTGCTGCTTCACAGATGACTCCAGAGGCACATCATCACGGCCCAACTCAGCATGTGCCTGGTCCCCTACTGTCCTCCGACTGCTGGCGCCATTGGCACTCTCTATCTTTGCTCGCTCCTCCAGCGACTGTGAAGTGCCTTCTCCACTATGCCCCGGGACACTAGCCGATGTTGCAATTCCCACCGATGAGCTAGTATCTGCGCTGGTGCCTGCCTGGCAGAAATGGTGTGATGCAGGTGACAGTGCAGGGCCCTCAGGTGTGAGAGGGGGCATCTGGAAATCCTCCTGGTGGACAGGCTCTGATGATGCTGAAAATAACAACAAGGACAGTGGATCAGTTAGTGTGCACACAGTGACACACTTCATCCCTTTCCCCCAGGCTCATTATGTGCTCCAAACATTGGTGGGGTGGCAAATAGTCAGGGGGAGGCCCAAACATTACAGGCAGATACAGACGGGCTGGTCAGGTGGCCTAAGGAATGCCAAATGGAATGTTATGTGGATAAGTGTGAGGTGATGTACTTGGGCAGGACAAACATGGTACGGGAATACACGGGGAATGGTAGGACTGTGGAAAGTAATGAGGATCAGAGGGACCTTGCTGGGCATGGCGACAGGCCCTTTAAGGTAGCGGGACAGGTAGGTAAGACACTTAAGAAGTTAAATGCCATACTTGCCTTTATTAGCCAAGGAATAGCTTATAGGAACAGGGAGGTCACGTTGCAAGTGCAGAAAACACTGCCGAGGCCACAGCTATAGTCCTGCGTGCAGTTGTGATCAGTGCTTCACAGGAGGGATGTGATTGGAGTGGAGAGAGTGCAGAGGTCACTGACCAGGATGCATGCTGGGCTGGAGAGTTGGAGTTATGAGGACACATAGCATAGACTGGGGATATTTCCCCTAGAGCAGAGGAGATTGAGGGGTGACATTATTGAGCTTCATAACATTATGAGGGGCATAGATTGGGCAGACAGAAAAGAACTTTTCCCCTTGGCAGAGGGATGAGTAATCTGGTGGCACTTATTTAAAGTAAGGGGCATGAGGTTGACAGGTGAGGTGATGAGGAACTTTTGCACACAGTAATGTAGGACGCACTGGCTGAAAGGGTGGTGGATGCAGAAACTCTCCTAACATGTAATAAGTATTTGGATGTGCAGTTGTGATGCCATGGCATACAAGGCCATGGGGATAGCGGTGGGAAATGGGATAAGATGAATTTGGAAGGTGGTTGACACGCACATCTTCACAGGGCCGAGGGATCTTTGTCTAAGACCCATACGTCTGACTCTATCAGTCTGAATGAGCAATGTTTCTACATTAACGATTCCAACAATCATCAGTGCTTTGGATGGTGGGAAGACAGAGCAGATCTCACTGTTGACCTCAAATACCAGGGCATTCCACCCCAGCCTCACCAACACCTGTGGACCTGGGCGCCTGGTGCTTTTCAAGCTCCAGGGCCTCCTGCTTGAATTGGCTCAAATCACCAACTCGGCCTGGCCAATGTGCAAACGCTCAGAGGCATTGTGTGCATATTTTCCTGCAAAACAGAGAAGACCACTCATTGTGGCCAATTGCACATGTACTCTGCATGCGCACATCGCACCCCAACCACAGTGGCCCATCTCAGGCCTCCAGTGTCCCCTCTCCACGCTACCACTGATCAATCACACAAAGATAGCACCCAACCCCCACCCCCAACCTTGGACACATTCTGCGTCCATCACTTTAGAACAGTCTTAGCTCCCATAACAAGGAGGCACAACTACATGCAGCGTCAAGGGCAGCAGATGGCTCTTGGCCACGAGACCTTGAGGCTCCCCTTCCACAGTCTCATCACTGTGAATAGGACATGTGTTGGAGTTCTGAGTATGCGCCTAGCTGCATCTCTTGCAGGTTGCCCCAAGACTACTCATGTGCGACTAACAGCAACACATGGTGTGGGGGAGAACCCAATTCCTCATGAACCACTCAGGCTGATGTAAACATGGGCACTCTCTGCTTGCCCACCCAGCGTACAAGAAATGCCCAACATGATTCAATGAAGTCATGACTGTAAGACTGTGGGGGGCAGCCTCAAAGGCTAAGGCTACCTTCTGGGTTAAATGCCCAACACCAACATGGTACTCAACCTTCCAGAGCGCAACAAATTGTTGAAGTGCTTATGGCACTGGATCCAGGTGTGCCGCACCACGTTGCCGGATCTCACCACCTCCACCACTTCCTTCCAGGCATGTCTGGTCATGTGGGGGGTCCTCCTCCTCCCATCCTGGTGAACCAGCACCTCCTGCTGCGCTGCCACCTCTTCAAGAAGGGCAGCAAGGCAGTCATCAGAAAAGCCAGGGGCACATTGGCCCCCTGCTGGCCGACCCTGCAGCCTGCCCTGCTCCTGGGGCAGACCCTGCAGCCTGCCCTCATCCTTTGCCCTTCCTTCCACAGTGCCCTGCTGAGTAGACCCCCTGCGGTAAGACCTGCAGCTGGCCATAGTGAACAGACTACAGGAGGCTGCCAGGCCTTTTTTTAAACAGACTGCCAGGTCGACATTGGACCCGGCGGTCTGTACATGCCCGCCGCAAACTTCTGACTCCCAGTCTCCATGGGAGTTGGAAATGCGCTGGGCGGGCCTTAATTGGGCGCCCGCGCAAAATAGTGGCACGGCCCTGATCATGGGCGGCTATTGGGTCTGTGCCTGCCTGCATCAGCACCTGCCAAATGGAAAATTTTTGCCTATATGTTTCAATGAGATTCCCTCTCATTCTTCTAAACTCCAGTGAATACAGGCCTAGTCAATCAAATCTCTCCTCATACAACAATCCTGTCATCCCAGGAATCAGTCTGGTGAACCTTCGCTGCACTCCCTCAATGGTAAGTATATCCTTTCTCAGGTAAGAAGGCCAAAACTGCACACAATAGTCCAGGTGTGGTCTTACCAAGGCCCCGTACAGCTGCAGTATGACATCCTTGCTCCTGTACTCATGTCCTCTCACAATGAAAGCCAACATTCCATTTGCCTTATTAACTGTTTGCTGCACCCACATGCTTGCTTTCAGTGACTGGTGTACAAGGACATCTAGGTCCCTTTGTACATCAATATTTCCCAATCTATCACCATTTAAATAATACTCTGCCATTCTGTTTTTCCTATCGAAGTAGATAACTTTACACTTATCTACATTATACTGCACCTGCCAGGTATGTGCCCACTCACTCAACCTGTCTAAATCGCCTTGAAGCCTCTTAACATCCACCTCACCACTCACATTCCCACCAAATTTTGTGTCATCAGCAAACATGGAAATATTACATTTGGTTCCCTCATCCAAACCATTGATATATATTGTGAAGAGTTGGGGCCCTAGTGCTGATATTGTGAATAGCTGGAGTCCTGCGCTACGCCACTAGTCACCACCTACCACTCCACAAAAGACCCGTTTATTCCTACTCTCTGTTTCCTGTCTATTAATCAATTCTCAATCCATGCCAATATATTATCCCCAATCTCATGTGTTTTAATTTTAGACACTAACCTCTTATGTGGGCTTTTATCAAAAGCTTTCTGAAAATACAATACACCAGATCCACTGCTTCTCGCTCATCTATTCTGCTCACTACATCCTCAAAAAACTCCAGTAGATTTGTCAAACATGATTTGCTTTTCATAAATCCATGTTGACTTTGTCTAATCCCATTGATATCTTCTAGGTGTCCTGTTAACACATCCTTAATAATAAACTCTAGCATTTTCCCTACTACTGATGTTTGGCTAACTGGTCTGTAATTCCCTGTTATCTCCCTGCCTCCTTTTTCAAATAGTCGGGTTACATTTACCACCCTCCAATCTGCTGGGAGTGTTCCAGAATCTACAGAATCTTGGAACATGACAACCGACGCATCTATTATTTCCATGGCCACCTCCTTTAGTACCCTGGGATGTAGATTATCAGGCCCAAGGTATTTACTGGCTTTCAGTCCCATTAATTTCTCCAGCACTATTATTTTAGTAATACTAATTTCCTTCAATTCCTGCTTCTCACTGGACCCTTGGTTCCCTAGCATTTCTGGAAAGTTATTTGTGTCTTCCTCTGTGAAGATCAACCTAAGGTAGTTGTTTAATTGCTCTGCCATTTCCTTGTTTTTCATTTTAAATCCTCCTGTTTCAAACTGTAAGAGACCTACATTTGTCTTCACTAATCTTTATCTTTTTACATAATCATAGAAGCTTTTACAGTCTGCTTTTGTGTTCTTTGCAAATTCACTCTCAAACTCTATTTTTCCCCTCTTAATCAATCTCTTGGTCCTCCTTTGCTGAATTCTAAATTGCTCCCAATCCCAAGTGGTTGGGCCACATTTCCTGTTATGTTTTTGCACCTGAAAGGAATGTATAGCTGTTGCAATGCATTCATTCATTCCTTAAATATTGGCCATTGCCTATCCACTGTCATGCTTTTTAATGAAGTTCCTCAATCCATCTTAGACAACTCATGCTTATCTGTTCCCCTTACGATAGAATCCCCTATCACTATTGCTCTCCCATTCTTTGTAGATGTGTAGATGAGCCACCCCTGGTGCCATGGCCTTGGCTTTTTCTGCATTCCCCTGAGAAACCATCTCCCCCAGCAGTAGCCAACACAGAAAATCTGCTAGAGAGAGAGAGATGGACCCAGGGGGCTAGTGAGCAACCTGCCTAATACTTTTACTCAGTCTGGCAGTCACCCATTCTCTTTCTGCTTGTGCACTCTTCACCTATGGTGTGATGACCACATTGTACGTGCTATCCATGAAAATTTCATCCTTGCGGATGCTCCACAGTGACTCCAGCCACAGCTCTAGCTCTGAAATGCAGATTTCAACTAGCTGCAGCTGGAGACACTTGCTTCACATGTGATCACCCTGAACATTAGAAGTGTGTTATGACTTGGCAGATGATGTGTGCCAGATGGACCAAATCCATGAGGAAAACTTGGTTGTGATATTTCAGAAGCAATGAGTCTACCAATAAATTTAGAGTTCTTAAAAATTAAATTAAAATATTTAATAACAAAATAAAATATCTCAAACACATACACAAAACTACAATTACTTACCACAAACAAATCCTAAAATTACTAGTTAACTTGATTCTCAGTTACATGCCCCCTTTCAGACAACGGTCCAAAATAGATTATAGATTTAAAACAAATCAGCAAGGTAACACAGTACCCACTTGACAGTGGAATTCCAAATAGGCTTCTCCAACTTCAGTTACTTTACGTAGCAGACTTATGCACAAATGGCTGGAGGTTTCTTGAAGGCTGTTTCACAGACTCCTGTTGGATCTAACATGGCCGTCTCCCCACATAGCCTTTCATTCCCCTTTGTATATGTTTCTCTCTCTTTAATATGTAAATCCTATTGTTCCGTATGTCCTTGAAACTGTATCTTTCTCATAATATAAAAACTTTCATGTTGTCAACACTGTCAATAACCTTTGGGAAAAATAAACACACTCCTTAATCTTGCTATTCTGGCTAGCTGTAAACAGACTAAGATCCTTTTGAAATTCAAAAAAATCCCTTCACTTATCTAAAAATGCAAATTCTCTTCACACCTTATGTGCTAAGACAGCATCTATGTTTACTCATTAGCAGTTAAAGCACGTTTCTGCACCTAGCCTCTTTTGATGATTTCTAGCATGCAGCCTACTTGACTCCAAATGTAATTAAATCACACAGGCAGAACCTATACTTACAGCCATAAACCTACTTCACAATAAACAAGAAAAATATTATAAAATTTATTATACTTTCGTCACAAGTGTCCCTGACTTCCCACATCACACAGGAGGAGCATACCATTTGGCTGAGCTACCCTGCCATGAATGACCCTAAAATTACTCCCTTTACTTTTATGTCCTCTAGTGTAGAGAATATTAAGGACATAAGAAATACCAGGTTCCACTTACCAAGGCTACCACTCTTCTTACTGCGGAAAGGTAGTTCCTATATTCCTACATTCCTATGTTCCTATGTTCCTTCCATAAAAGATCATTCCTTCCCTCTCTCACCAAACTCCAACTGAAGCACTCTAATACAGCTCAAACCAGCACTCCAGTGAACAGGTTACTTTTTAAAACTTATTTTCCATGGGATGTGAACATTGCTGGAAAGATCAGCATTTATTGCACATCCCTAACTGCCCCGCTCTGAAGAAAGTTCATACGGACTAGAAGCATTAACTCTGTTTCTCTTTCCACAGATGCTGCCAGACCTGTTGAGTTTGTAGCATTTTCTGTTTTTTTATTTCAGATTTCCAGCATCTGCAGTATTTTGTTTTTATTTGCCTACTTGCCCTTGAATTGATTGGCTTGCGAGGCCACGTCAGAGGGTAGTTAAAAGTGAACCACATTGTTGTGGGCCTGGAATCACATTTAAGCCAGACCAGGTGAGAATAGCAGATTTCATCTTGGAATACTCTATCCCAGAGGGCTGTGGATACTCAGTCATTGAGTATGTTTAAAGCAGAGACTGGCAGATTTCTAAATACCAATGACATAAAGGGATAAGGGAATAGTGTGGGGATAAAGGCATTGAAGTGGATGATCAGCCATAATTGTATTGAATGATGGAGCAGGCTCGATGGGCTGAATGGCCTACTCCTGCTCCTATGTCCCTTTGTTCCTATATTCCTACATTCCTATGTTCCTATGTTCCTTCCATAAAGGGCATTATTGCTGTTTAAGTGCCACCTGTTAACACATTGTTGGCACCTTCCATCTCTTTACTGATGATCAAGAGTAGGATGATGTGGTGGTAATTAGCTGGATTGGATTTATCCAGCTTTTTGTGTACAGGACATACCTGGGTAGTTTTCCACATTGATGGGTAGATGCCGGTGTTGTAGCTGTACTGGAACAGCTTAGCTAGGAGCACGGCTAGCTCCCGAGCACAAGTCTTCAGTACTATTGCCAGGATGTGGTCAGGCCCCTTCACTTCCCTGTAGCTACTGTATATAGTTGTTTCTTGATATCACGTGAAGTGAATTGAATTGGGTTAAAGCCTGGCATCTGTGATGTTGGGACCTCAGGAGGAGATTGAGAAGGGATCAACCGCTTGGTACACCTGGCTGAAGATGGTTGCAAGTGCTTTCCTTGTCTTTTGCATTTACGTGTTGGGTGCCCTCATCATTGTGTGTGGGGATACTTGTGGAACCCCATTGTCCTGTTAGTTATTTAATTGTCCGACACCATTCATGACTGGATGTGACAGGACTGCAGAGCTTAGATCCAATCTGTTGGTTGTAGAATTTCTTAGCTCTGTCTATCGCTTGCTGCTTCCACTGTTTAGCACGTAGTCCTGTGTTGTAGCCTCACCAGGTCTGCATTTCATTTTGAGGAGTCCTGGCATGCCTTCCCACATTCTTCAGTGAACTAGAGTTGACTTTGTGTCATATTTGATACCAAGCTGGATGTTAGCTGGTGTGTCTGGTTTTATTCAACTTTTCAGAAGCGATTTGGTACAACTGACTGGCACAGAGGACAGTTAAGAGTCAAATACACTGCAGTGGTTCTGGAATAACATGTATGTCAGACAAGGCAAGAGCAGCAGATAACCTTTCAATGTAGAGACAGGACACAGGGAAGAGAAGCGGTTCAGAGCAAATGGTAGTGGGATAAATGGGTCATTGCTAAATCACTGCCAGAGCTCTGGACCTGCACTAGGAGTTAGATGCCTTTTATAAAAATTTGTTCATGGGATGTGGGGGTCACTGGCTAGGCCAGCATTTATTGCACATCCCTAATTGCCCTTGTTCAGGGCGCATTTAAGAGTCAACCACATTGTTGGTGGGTCTGGAGTCACATGTAGTCCAGAACAGGTACGGACAGCAGATTTCCTTCCCTTAAAAACATTAGTGTCATTTATGACAATCGTCAATGGTTTCATGGTCATCATTAGACTTTTAATTCCAGATTTGTTTGAAATCAAATTTCACCATCTATAGGATTTGAACCCAGTCCCAAAAGCATTACCCTGGGTCCCTGGAACATTGGTCCAGTGATAATACCACCACCTGTTATAGAAAACACCAGATTCCCCTTTCTACTGGTTTCAATCTGTGACATAACACAACAAAAACAGAAAAGTGACCATTAGAATCTTATCGCCATTCACCCTTTTTAATATCTGGATAATACGTTACATTTATAAAACACATTTAACTTAGTATAGCTTCGCAAACTACTTCACAGGAGAGGTAGATGACCAAAAATTGGCACCAAACCAAAGAAGCAGCCATTCAAAGAGGCAGTCACATTTTGGTTAGATTTTAGGTTTTATTGAGTATTTTAAAGAACATAGACTTTGGGCGCCCTCCAGAACCAGACCCTCCAGAACCAGACCCTCCAGAACCTTACCATCCAGAACCTAACCATCCAGAAACTCACCCTCCAGAACCTCACCCTCCAGAATCTAACCCTCCAGAACCACACACACCAGAACCTCACCCTCCAGAACTTCACCCTCCAGAACCACACCCTCCAGAACCACACCCTCCAGAACTTCACCCTCCAGAACTACACCCTCCAGTACCTCATACTCCAGAACCTCACCCTCAAGAACCAGATTCCCCAGAACCACACCACCCAGTACCTCATACCCCAGAATCTCAACCTCAGAACCGCATCTCCCAGAACCACACCTTCCAGAACCTCACCCTCCAGAGCCACACCCTCCAGAACCTCACCCTCCAGAACTTCACCCTCCAGAACTTCACCCTCCAGAACCACACCCTCCAGAACCTCACCCTCCAGAACTTCACCCTCCAGAACCACAACCTCCAGAACCTCACCTTCCAGAACAACACCCTCCAGAACCACACCCTCCAGAATTTCACCCTCCAGAATTTCACCCTCCAGAACCACACCCTCCAGTACCTCATACTCCAGAACCTCACCATTCAGAACCACATCCTCTATAACCACACCTTCCAGAACCTCACCCTCCAGAACCAGATCCCCCAGAACCACACCGCCCAGTACCTCATACCCCAGAACCTCACCCCCAGAACCTCATCTCACAGAACCACACCATACAGAAACACACCTTCCAGAACCAGACCCCCCGAACCACACCCTCCAGTACCTCATACCCCAGAACCTCACACCCAGAACCTCACCCACCAGAATCACACCCTCCACAACTTCACCCTCCAGAACCACACCCTCCAGTACCTCGTACTCCAGAACCTCACCATTCAGAACCACACCCTCCAGAACCTCATCTGCCAGAACTTCACCCTCCAGAACTTCACCTTCCAGAACCTCATACTCCAAAACTTCACCCTACAGAACCCACAATCCAGAACCTCACACTCCAGAACCATTCCAGTACCTCATACTCCAGAACCTTACCCTTCAGAGGCACACCCGCCAGCACCACACCTTCCAGAACCTCACCCTCTAGAACCTCACCCTCCAGAACCACAACCTCCAGAACCTCACCTTCCAGAACCTCACCCTACAGAACCACACCCTCCAGAATTTCACCCTCCAGAACCACATCCTCCAGTACCTCATACTCCAGAGCCTCATCATTCAGAACCACATCCTCTATAACCACACCTTCCAGAACCTCACCCTCCAGAACCAGATACCCCAGAACCACACCGCCCAGTACCTCATGCCCCAGAAACTTACCCCCAGAACTTCATCTCCCAGAACCACAACCTCCAGAACCTCACCCTTCAGAACCACATCCTCCATAACTACACCCTCCAGAACCTCACCCTCCTGAACCACACCCTCTAGAACTTCACCCTCCAGAAGCACACCTACCAAAACTTCACCCTCCAGAACCTCACCCTCCAGAGCTTCACCCTCCAGAACCTCACCCTCCAGAGCCACACCCTACAGAACCACACCCTCCAGAACTAGACCACCAGTCCTCACCCTCCAGAACCATACCCCAGAACCACACCCTCCAGTACCTCATACCCCAGAAACTCACACCCAGAACCTCACCCACCAGAACCACACCCTCCACAACCTCACCCTCCAGAATCACACCCTCCAGTACCTCATACTCCAGAACCTCACCATTCAGAACCACACCCTCCAGCACCAAACCTTCCAGCACCTCATCCTTCAGAGCTCACCCTCCAGAACTACATCCCCCAGAACCACACCCTCCAGTGTCTCATACCCCAGAACCTCACACTCCAGAACCTCACCCTCCAGAACCTCACCCACCAGTGCCTCACCCTCCAGAACCTCACCCTCCAGTACCTCACACTTCAAAACCTCACACTACAGAACCCACAATCCAGAACCTCACACTCCAGAACCATTCCAGTACCTTGTACTCCAGAACCTTACCCATCAGAGGCACACCAGCCAGCACCACACCTTCCAGAACCTCATACCCCAGAACCTCACCCCCAGAACCTCACCCTTCAGAACCACACACTCCAGAAACCTCACCCTTCAGGACCCACACTCCAGAACCTCACCCTCCAGTACCTCACCCTCCAGAACCTTACCCTCCAGAACCTCACCCTCCAGTACCTCACACTCCAAAACCTCACCCTACAGAACCCACAATCCAGAACTTCACACTCCAGAACCTCACATTCCAGAACATCACCCTCCTGTACTTCACATTCCAGAACCTCATCCTACAGAAACTCACCCTCCAGAGACTCACTCTCCAGTGTTACACCTTCCAGAACCTCACCCTCCAGAACCTCACACTCCAGAACATCACCTCCCAGAGGCTCACCCTTTAGGTCAACACCTTCCAGAACCTCACCCTCTGGAATATCATACTCCAGAGAGTCACCCTCCAGAAATTCACCCTCAAGAGCAATACACTCCAGAATGACACCCTCTAGAATATCACCCTCCAGAATGTCACACTCCAGAACTTTAATCTCCAGAACTTCAACCACCAGAATGACACCCTCCAGAACATCACCCTCTGGAATTTTACCCTCCATTTCAATGTTCTTCTCTTCCATATCAGACTTCGTTCTGTCCTTGCATTCCTTGGATTAACCCAGACCCGGATATTGGACGTGCTCTTTCCCCAAATTACTGTTTACAGATGCAGCTTTCCAAAACCCATTTACACTGAATTAATCACCTGCTAAGGCCATTCAAACACTAAGTAAAGCCAAGTAACAGCTCAGGTCTGACTGTTTGCATCCTGGAATGGAAAAATAAACCCGACTTCATTTCTCTACTTCAAACTGTAGTATTGGCATGTTCAGGGCTCTAAGGGTTAGTGTGGGCCTGGGGCAAAAGCCCCACCCACATTATAATGTAGAGAGTTACATGGGAGTAATAGATTGTAGGAGTGAGCCTGGTAGAAGTTAGCATGGAGATATAACTATATACATATATGCTATGTTATTAATGAACAGTTATTGTTCAACCATACAAGCCTCTTCATGAGGCAACAGACAAGCTTACAGCACAAACACCTTATAAACACATTCCTGCCCTGCCTCCTCCATCCTCACCTCCAACAAAAATCACAAGGTGGTCATGGCCTTCTTTGTTGCTATGATTGAGACGATCCTATCATGATCTGCTGCCTCCCTCCCTTCCACTAGCCCACTGGGTCAAACTTCCCCTAAAGCTCCCCACTGTCCTCACCCTGAAATTTCTCTGCATTGTCTATTATCTTCCCTCATTCCTGCTCTCCCTTAGCTCATCTTGTCCTAGAGATCCACTTCCTGTTCCCTTAACTCAATTCTCATTAACCTGCTGACCACCTAACTCCCCCTCCTGGTCCACATGTTAGCTAATATTGTTACTAGTTTTCTCTCTTCAGCTGCTTTGGCTCTCTATTCAGTGGACCAACCCTCGATCACACTGTCTTTGTAAACTACCGTCTCATCTCCAAATTTCCTTTCCACTCCAAAGACATTGAATGTGTTGCTGCCTCCCAAATCTGTGCCCATCTTTCCTGGAATTCCATGTTTGAATACCTCCAATCATCTTGTCACCTGATTCAGCAATGGTAATGTCATTGAATGTTAAGAGAACATTGGTAGTTCCTCTCTTAGGCATGGTCATGCCTGGCACTTGTATAACAAGAATGTTACTTGCCACTTATCAGCCCAAGTCTGAATATTGTCCAGGCTTTATTGCATGAGGGTGTAGGCTGCTTCTTTAATTGAGGAGCAGATTATTTCTGAATAAGTACCACTTAATTGCATCACTAATGACCCCTTCCTTCTCTTTGCTGATGATCAGGAAAATATTGATGGAGCTGCAATTGATCAGGTTGGATTTGTCCTGTTTTTTGTGTACAGGACATAACTGGGCAATTTTCCACGTTGCCAGGTAGATGCCAGTGTTGTAGCTGTACTGGAACAGCTTGGCTAGGGGTATGGCAAGTTCTGGAGCACAAGTCTTCAGTACTATTGCCAGAATATTGTCAGGGCCCATAGCCTTTGCAGTATTTAGCCATTTCCTGATATCACGTTGAGTGAATCAAGTTGGCTGAAGCCTGGCACCTGCGTTGCTGGGGACCTCCGGAGGTGGAGATGAATTATCCACTTGGCATTTCTGGCTGAAGATGGGTGCAAATGCTTCAGCCTTGTCTTTTGCACTGATGTGCTGGGCTCCCCCATCATTGAGGATGGAGATATTTGTGGAACTCCTCCTTCAGTTAGTTGTTTGGTTGTCCACTGCCATTCACGACTGGAGGAGAGACAGTTTTCTTCAGCTAGGAGCAAGAGTCCAGACAGTTGTGTTGCCTGCCTGGATCCAGGATTCGGGACATCTGCTTTGGGTTGGAGATGAATTTACAGTGCGAGCGGGAGGATCAATTTGTCTTGGTCCATGTAGGTGCCAATGACATAAGTAGGGCTCGGAAAGAGGTTGTGCTGAGGGAGTATGAGCAGCTAGGGGCTAAATTAAAAAGCAGAACTTCAAGGCCAATAATATCTGGATTATTACCAGAGCCACAAGCAAATTGGAGTAGTGTAAATAAGATTAGAGAGATGAAAGTGTGGCTCAAAGACTGGTGTGTGAGAAATGGGTTTTGATCCATGGCACCAGTACTGGTGAAAATGGGAGCTGTACCATTGGGACAGACAGCCGTGCTGGGACCAGTGTCCTGGTGACTCATATAAGTAGAGCAGTAGAGAGAAAGCTTTAAACTAAATAGTGGGGAGAAGTGATCATGTGAGAGAAGTTGTCATAAAGTAGAGAGAAACAATAAAGCAATGGAGCAGGGCAGCAATTTTGATAATGAGTTTCAGAGTGTGACAGGAAAGGATAGAACATACAATCGTAAGAGTTTACCAACAGATAAGGCTGGATATTGCAAAAATGTTGAAAAAACAGAGTTTAAGGCCCTGTATCTGAATGCACTCTTCATTTGTAAGAAAAGGGATGAATTGTTAGCACATGATGTGATAAATAAATATGACCTGATAGGTGTTACAGAGACATGGTTGAAAGATGACCAAGGCTAGCACCTGAATGTTGAAGGGTATGTGATATTTTGGAATGACAGGAAGCTAGAAAAATGTAGTGGGGTAGCTCTGTTAATTAAAGGTGGCATTAGTTCAGTACTGAGGGATGACCTTAGCTTGAAAGATGAGGATGTAGAATCAGTTTGGGCAGTGATAAGAAATAGTAAGGGTAAGAGGTCACTTATGGGAGTAGTTTGTAGGACTCCTAACAGTAGTTACACTGTAGGATACAGTATACAAGAAGAAATAAATGGGTGTGTAAGAAAGATACCACAATAACCATGGGTGACCTTAATGTACATGTAGATTGGAAGAATTGGATTGACAAAGGTAGCCTGGAAAATGAGCTTATGGAGTTCTGAACAATTTCTTACAGCAGTACATCCTGGGAGCAGGCTATCCTTGATCACATAATGAGCAATGACACAGTATTAATCAATAACCTCACATAAAGAAGCCTCTAGGTGACAGCAATCATAAGATGATGGAATTTCATGCTCAGCTTAAAAGCAAGAAGTATAGGTCTAAAACTAATGCTTTAACCTAGATAAAGGTAACTATGAAGCTATGAAGGCAGTGCTGGCTAAACTGAACTGAGAAACTAGTTTAAAAGTTAGGATAGTAGAGATACATGACAGACATTTAAGAGGATATTTACTAACTCTCAGCAAAGATTTATCTCAGTGAGGAAGAAAGGCTCTTTGAGAAGAATGCATCATCTGTGGCTGAATAAAGAAGTAAGAATTGTATCAAATTGAAAGAGTTATTGTACAAATCTGCAAAGATTACTGGCTGGTCAGAAGATTGGACAGATATTATGAACCAGCAAAGAATGACTAAAAATAAAGAGGGAGAAAGCAGGGTACGAGAGAAAGCTGGCTAGAAATATAAAAACAAATAGCAATAGTTTCTATAAATATTTGAATAGGAAAAGAGTAACTAAAGCTAGTGTTGGTCCTCCAGAGAATGAGCCTGGGGAACTGATACTTTTTTTTCCCCCTTTATCCTTTCATGGGATGTGGGTATCACGGGCAAGGCCAGCATTTGTCACCTATACCTAATTGCCCTTGAACTGTGAGGCTGGCTAGGCCATTTCAGAGGGCAGTTAAGAGTCAATAAGATTACTGTAGGTCTGGAGTCACATGTAGACCAGCAGATTTCCTTCTCTAAAGGGCATTAGTGAACCAGGTGGGCTTTTGTAACAATCAACTCCTGATGACTCTTACGTAGGCAAGCTTCATATTCCAGATTTATTAATTGAATTTAAACTCTACCAGCTGCCTTGGTGGGATTTGAACCCATGTCCCCTGCTTGGGCCTCTGGATTACTAGCCCAGTGACATTATCACTGCACAACCATCACCCCGTAAACAGGGAACAAAGAAATGGCAGAGGCATTGAACAGGTGTTTTGTCTACCTTCATGGTAGAAGACTTGGAAACCCTCCCAAAGATAATTGAAAATTAAAAGTGATAGGGAGGGAGGAACTTAAAACATTTACCAGCACTAAGGAAAAGGTGCTGGAAAAACTATTAGGCCTAAAAGCTGACAAGGCCCCAGGGCATAATAGTCTGCATCTTTAGGTCTTCAAAGAGGTGGCTGCAGAGATAGTGAGTGCAATGTGAATGCAAAATCTCTTAGATTCTGGAAGAGTTCCAGGGTACTAGCAAATAACAAATGTAACATCTTTATTCAAAACAGGAGGGAGACAGAAAGCAAGAAACTACAGACCAGTTAGCTTAACATCTGTCAGAGGACAATTGCTAGAATCCGTTATTAAGGAGGTTATAGCAGGATACTTAGAAAATCATAATGTGGTCAGGCAGTGTCAACATGGCTTTGTGAAAGGAAATCATTTTTAAATAATCTGTTAGGGTTTTTTGACAAAGTAACATTCAAAGGGGAATCTGTAGATGTGGTATAATTGAATTTCCAGGAGGCATTTGATAAGGTGCCACATCAAAGATTCATATAGGAGATAAAAGGTCACGGTATTCTCAGTAAGAAGATGTGATTTCACCTACATGAGGTCTATGAGGTGATCACGCTAATTAATACTGTTATGGACAGGTGTATCTGAGAAGGGTAGACTGGTCAAGGTGAGATCAAGTAGGTTTTTCACACTTGTTTGTTTGCTCACCACTTATCATCCTTCAGGTACATCCTTCAGGACTTGGCCAGCTGGGCCAATGGTGGTGCTACTGAGCCACTCTTGGTGATGGACATTGACATACCACCTAGAAAGACAAGGGCAGCAGATACATGGAACACCACCACCTGGAAGTTCCCCTCCAAGCCACTCACCATCCTGACTTGGAAATATATCGCCATTCCTTCACTGTCGCTGGGTCAAAATCCTGGAACTCCCTCCCTAACAATACTGTGGGTGTACCTACACCACATGGACTGCAGCGGTTCAAGAAGGCAGCTCACCACCACCTTCCCAAGGGCAATTAGGGATGATTAATAAATGCTGGCCTGGCCAGTGATACCCACATCCCACGAAAGAATAAAAAAAGTCTTCCAACCAGAGTACATTCTTGCTACCCTCAGGGTTTCTTCAAATTGGTGCTCAACATGGAGGAGTAATGATTCATCAGCTGAGGGAGGGCAGTCCTTCGTAATCAATAGGAGATTTCCTTACCCATATTTCACCTGATGCTGTAAGGCTTCATTGGGTCTGGGGTCAATGTTGAGGACTCCAAGGGCAACTCCCTCCCGACTGTATACCACTGTGCCACCATCTCTGTTGGATCTATCCTGCCAGTGGGACAGGACATTCCCAGGGATGGTGATGAGGAGGCTGGGACTTTGGCTGTAAGGTATAGCTCGGTGAGATTGACTATGACCAGCTGCTGCTTGACTAGCTTGTGGAACAGCTCTCCCAATTTTGGCACAAGTCTCCAAATATTAGTGAGGTGGACTTTGTAGGGGTGCTTGGGCAGGGTGTGCCTTTGTCCTATTCAGGATATAGGTCGAAGCCAATTGGTCCAAACTGTTTCATCCTTGTTATATAGTTACCCAGACCTGATGATTGATTGGAGGTGACTCCGGTCCAGGTCTGAATGAATAAGTTAGGTCCAACTGGTTATCCTGTTGTGCACACACAGGCAATGGGAAAAATAGATTAGTGCGTTGGAGCCTTCAGCTGTGTGTGTGAAAGTGTCCACAACATCAGAATTAAAGCAACTATTTCGGTCCCAGTACAATCACTTCTCTCTTACAGTTTCCACTTTCACTTCCACATTCCTGTTTAACACATAGCAGCCATTCGTCCTATCTATTTGTGTTTAATTAGTGAGTGGTGAACCCATGCTGTGAGGGAAGGTGGGCACTGGTTTTGATGGTAACCTGTGCTTAGCAATGTCAAGAAGCTGACCTGGCATCTGTAGAGAGCATCGATAGCCAAATGAGACTCCACCACCTGTTGTGGGTGGGGCAGTACCCGAAGTCTGTACAGAAGCTTGGAACCAAGAATGTTCCGGCCTTGAGCTAGTGGGTGCGGTGGCACCAATCTCCAAAAACATCGTGATCTGTTCACCCAGATTCCCATTCTAATATTATCTTCATGAATGTGTTAGTAAGCAATCCACCAAGCATCATTCATTCCTCATTTTCAAGGAACTAAAACAAGGTTTAGTTCTGTGAGTCGGGTATTTTTTTCTCTCTTTAATTTGGGCTTTTCCTCTTCTTCTTTTGCTTCCTTAGTTTACCGAATTTATCATCGCATCCTAGCCTCACTCTCATAGAATCGAGAACACCACCAGTGATCCCCTCCAAGTCGCTCCCCATCCTGACTTGGAAATATATCGCCGTTCCTTCACTGTCACTGGGTCAAAATCCTGAAACTCCCTCCCTAACAGCACTGTGGATGTACCTACACCACATGGACTGCAGCGGTTCAAGAAGGCAGCTCACCACCACCTTCTCAAGGGCAACTAGGGATGATTAATAAATGCTGGCCTGGCCAGTGATACCCACATCCCATGAATAAATTTTAAAAATCTTACAGCACTGAAGGAGGCCATTCAACCCACCGTGCCTCTGCCAGCTCTTCCAAAAGCTCCCCAATTAGTCCCCACTTTCTCTTTCCCCACAGCCCTACAAATTTTATCTTTGCAACTTTTTATCCAATTCTCTTTAAAAGTTATTTTTGAATATCCTTCCACCACCATTTCAGGCAGTACATTCCAGATCACAACAACTTGCTGCTAGAAAAAAATTCACCTCAGCGCCCCTCTGGCTCTTTTGCTGATTATCGTAAATCTCTGCCCTTCAGTCACTGACCCTCCACCGCAGGGAACAATTTCACTTCTTTGATTCTAACAGGATGCTTCATAATTTTAAACATCTCTATGAGATCTCCCCTTAATCATGAAGTGTTCCGTCCTGTTAGAGATTAAATAAGGGATTTCTAAACCAATTATCAGTCTATATTGTTTGGGGTTCCTGTGGCCTGGAGGAGTCCATGTTTTGTGTTGAGACAGAGTGTGTGAGGTTGCAACCCCTCTTTCATTAGCTGAGGGGGCTGCTTTCTGACTGACCAACAGACACATATTCCTGACCTTTGACTGGATGGAAAGGGCTAGGGCAGAGCAGGTGAACTCTTGGGACTGGTCCTGGCCAAGGAGGCCATTAACAGATGCAGGCAGCGGGTGGTCGAGGGGCTGGTTTGGCTTGACCCCTGCCTTGCCCATACCCGGGGTCCCTGGAGAGGGAGCATGCAGTGTCCACTGGTGCATTTGAGGCCTTCAACCAGCTGTGTACAACAGGACAGCATTATCAATCCTAGGAATGATATTTTAATTTGAATCATTAAATTCCCTCCAGGTTTTGGTTTGTTTTTGTTACTCTGGAGTCATGGTGCCCCTTTCAAATCAGGCAGGTAATTGCTTCCTCAAAGAGGTATATTGATTTACAGTTGAAAAAAATAAAAACTTTTGATTTTCATACCAACTTTCATGATTTTTAAGTGTTTCCCTCATAATTTATAGGGTTGAAGTTGTGGGGGGCATATATAGTACTACCATCCTATCTATGAATTCCTTCAACATCTGTATGCCTCGGTTTCCAGCTGTGAAAGTTTCACACTGCCTCCCACGAGCTGATGGTGACTGATCACCACGCTTCTCTGATGAAAGTAAATACTTCGGATTCTGGAAACCTGAAACAAAGACAGAAAATGCTGGAAAAATTCCAGCATTTTCTGTTTCTGTTTCTTTGAAGCTTTGTTTCAGAGTTGTAGCAGCTGTGGGATTTTGAGTTTTTGCGGTTAGCCTATCTCCCTCAGGACATCCCCACAGAGCACAAAAAAACCTGTGCTTCCCTCAGCTCCTGCAACAGATTAATGGGCTGGAACTTCCGAAGTGAACAGCTGCAAATGTCGAGATGTCTGTTGTTGCTGCTGTGTTTTACAAACGATCAGAAATCCTGACCCCAGCTCATTGCCCAGAAAGTTTAAACTTCTAATGATTTGTTCTATTCAGCCCCTGCCCTCCCCTCCCCCCCCACCCCACCTCCCTCTACCCTGATCTCAGTGCCAGGCATTTAGGCTGCTTGTGCGATTCTTAGCCAGATGCTTACTCTAGTGCTGTCCTGTTGTTAACTCTTGGTGTGGGTCAGTGAATAACAGTAACACCCAAACACTCCCTCCCAATACACACCAGCCCCACCCACCAGACATTCAACCCTCACCTCCAACTTCCCCATGGAGTCCAACCCGACTAACCCCCGACCCAACTATTCCAACCCCGTACAGCCTCCGCACACTTCCCCTACTCATCCCCATGTACACCCCCACATACACCAACTGCCCACACCCCGCAACCTGACTACCCACCCAGCCAGCCCGTAAACTCCACACTGACACCCAGCTGCTAACCCCTCACCCCTCACTCATACCTTCATCCACTCATCTGCACTCACTCACCCTCACTTACCCATCCACTCCCCCACCCACTCACTCACACACTCACCCACATACTCACCCACCCAGCTCCTGAACTCCTCACTTACGCCCAGCTCCCACCCCTCACCCCTTTGTCAGACTCACTGGGGATGGTGCGCTGTAATATCAAGCCCCACTGCTCCCTGTGCCATGACAAATGTGAAAAGTTTGATCAAACCACCAGACTGTCCCAATTCTACCTGTTTAATTTAGGTTAACAGAATACGAGCACCAGATTTGTAAACTTAATAAATAAATAACTGTTTATTGAACAAACTGTCATTAACCAATAGTAAGGGAAAGAATTATGAACTGCTAATTTCTAACTCTATAATCTAAACTCTACCCCTCCTTAAATCCCTATACACACACAGACAGACACATACACACATACACACACACACACACACAAACACACAGACACACGCACATGCACAGACACACACAGACACGCAGCCACACACACACACACACACACACACACACACACAATTTTAAGGGTGGGATAAAACAGTTCAATAGCACAAATTCCGGAGTACAGGATTCGATGGGTTGATTTTGATCGATGTCTACAAAATTCTTTTCAGTACAAAGATAAAAATACCTGGAAAAACTCAGCAGGTCTGGCAGCATCTGCGGAGAGGAACACAGTTAACCTTTAGAGTCTGTGTGACTGTTCAACAGAACTAAGTAAAAATAGAAGCGAAGCAAAATATAAACTGGTTTAAGGGGGGCTGGGACAAGTAGAGCTAGGTAGAGGGCCAGTGATAGGTGGAGATAACCAAAAGATGTCATAGACAAAAGGACAAAGAGGTGTTGAAGGTGGTGATATTATCTAAGGAATGTGCTAATTAAGGGTAGAAAGCGGGACAAGCAAAGTACAACTACCTTGACTACAGCTCCTCACACCCCGCTTCCTGTAAGGACTCCATCCCATTCTCTCAGTTCCTTCGCCTCCGTCACATCTGTTCTGATGATGCTACCTTCAAAAAAAGTTCCTCTGACATGTCCTCCTTCTTCCTTAACCGAGGTTTTCCACCCACGATCGTTGACAGGGCCCTCAACCGTGTCCGGCCCATCTCCCGCGCATCCCCCTCACACCTTCTCCTCCCTCCCAGAAACATGATAGGGTCCCCCTTGTCCTCACTTATCACCCCACCAGCCTCTGCATTCAAAGGATCATCCTCAGCCATTTCCGCCAACTCCAGCATGATGCCACCACCAAACACATCTTCCCTTCACCCCCACTGTCGGCATTCCGTAGAGATCGTTTCCTCTGGGACACCCTGGTCCACTCCTCCATCACGGCCTACTCCCCAACCCCCACCTATGGCACCACCCCATGCCCACGCAAAAGATGTAACACCTGCCCCTTCACTTCCTCTCTCCTCACCGTCCAAGGGCCCAAACACTCCTTTCAAGTGAAGCAGCATTTCACTTGCATTTCCCCCAACTTAGTCTACTGCATTCGTTGCTCCCAATGCGGTCTCCTCTATATTGGAGAGACCAAACGAAAACTGGGCGACCGCTTTGCAGAACACCTGCGGTCTGTCCGCAAGAATGACCCAAACCTCCCTGTCGCTTGCCATTTTAACACTCCACCCTGCTCTCTTGCCCACATGTCTGTCCTTGGCTTGCTGCATTGTTCCAGTGAAGCCCAACGCAAACTGGAGGAACAACACCTCATCTTCCGACTAGGCACCTTACAGCCTTCCGGTCTGAATATTGAATTCAACAACTTTAGGTCTTGACCTCCCCCCTCCATCCCCACCCCCTTTCTGTTTCTTCCTCCTTCCTTTTGCTTTTTTCCAATAAATTTTATAGATTTTTCTTTTTACCACCTATTTCCATTATTTTAAAATATTTTTAAATCTTTTATGCTCCCTCCACCCCCACTAGAGCTATACCTTGAGTGCCCTGCCATGCATTCTTAATTAGCACATTCGTTTAGATAATATCACCAACTTTAACACCTATGTGTTCTTTTGTTCTGTTGTTGGTGACATCTTTTGATGATCTGCTTCTATCACTGTTTTTGCCTAAAACCACACCACCCCCCTCCACTTCTCTCCTCCCACCCAACCCCACCCCCCACCACCTTAAACCAGCTTATATTTCACCCCTTCTTTGGATTCACCTAGTTCTGTCGAAGGGCCATGAGGACTCGAAACGTCAACTCTTTTCTTCTCTGCCGATGCTGCCAGACCTGCTGAGTTTTTCCAGGTAATTCTGTTTTTGTTTTGGATTTCCAGCATCCGCAGTTTTTTGTTTTTTGTTTTTTGTTTTTATCTTAAGTACAGATAGTCCTAGTGGGGGTAGGGTGGGGTGAAGGAATCGAAAAAAGCTAAAAGGTATAGATAGAACAATGGATGGAAATAAATGTTAAAATAATGGAAATAGGTAGGAAAAGAAAATCTATATAAATTATTGGGAAAAATAGGGGGAATCGGAAAGGTGGTGGGGATGGAGGAGAGAGTTCATGATCTAAAATTGTTGAACACAATATTCAGTCCGGAAGGCTGTAAAGTGCCTAATCAGAAGATGAGGTGTTGTTCCTCCAGTTTGCTTTCAGCTTCACTGGAACAATGCAACAGGCCAAGTGGACATGTGGGCAAGAGAGCAGGGTGGAGTGAAAGGCAAGTGGCAGGGAGGTCTGGGTAATACTTGTGGACAGACTGAAGGTGTTCTGCAAAGCAGTCACCCAGTCTGCATTTGGTCTCTCCAATGTAGAGGAGACTGCATTGGGAGCAATGAATGCAGTAGACTAAATTGAGGGAAGTGCAAGTGAAATGCTGCTTCACTTGAAAGGAGTGTTTGGGCCCTTGGACGGTGAGGAGAGGGGAAGTGAAGGGGCAGGTGTTGCATCTTCTGTGGTTGCATGGGAAGGTGCCATGGGAGGGGGTTGAGGTGTAGCGGGTGAAAGAAGAGTGGACCAGGGTGTCCCGGAGGGAATGATCCCTGCAGAATGTCGCTGGGTGGGGTGAAGGGAAGAGGTGTTTGGTGGTGGCATCATGCTGGAGTTGGTGGAAATGACGGAGGATGATCCTTTCAATACGGAGGCTGGTGGGGTGATAAGTGAGGACAAGGAGGACCCTATCATGTTTCTGGGAGGAAGGAGAAGGTGTGAGGGCGGATGCGCGGGAGATGGGCCGGACACGGTTGAGGGCCCTGTCAACCACTGTGGGTGGAAAACCTTGGTTAAGGAAGAAGGAAGACATGTCAGAGGAACTGTTTTTGAAGGTAGCACCATTGGAACAGATGCGATGGAGGCGAAGGAACTGAGAGAATGGGATGGAGTCCTTACAGGAAGCAGGGTGTGAGGAGCTGTGGTCGAAGTAGCTGTGGGAGTCGGTAGGTTTGTAATGGATATTGGTGGACAGTCTATCACCAGAAATTGAGACTGAGAGGTCAAGGAAGGGAAGCGAAGTGTCAGAGATGGTCCATGTGAAGATGATGGAGGGTTGGAAATTGGAAGCAAAAATAATACATTTTTCTAGGTCCAGACAAGAGCATGAAGCAGTACCAAAGTAATCACCGATGTACTGGAGAAAGAGTTGTGGGAGGGGACCGGAGTAGGACTGGAATAAGGAAAGTTCCACATACCCCATAAAGGGACAGGCATAGCTGGGGCCCATGCAGGTACCCATAGCCACACCTTTTATTTGGAGGAAATGAGAGGAGTTTAAGGAGAAATTGTTCAGTGTGAGAACAAGTTCAGCCAAATGGAGGAGAGTAGTGGTGGATGAGGATTGTTCGGGCCTCTGTTTGAGGAAGAAGCAGAGAGCCATCAGACCATCCTAGTGGGGGTTGGAAGTGTAGAGGGATTGGACGTCCATGGTGAAGAGGAAGCGGTTGGGACCAGGGAACTGGAAATTGTTGATGTGACGTAAGGTGTCAGAGGAATCACGGATGTAGGTGGGAAGAGACTGGACAAGGGAAGAGAGAATGGAGTTAAGATAGCAAGAAATGAGTTCCGTGGGGCAGGAACAGGCTGACATGATCAGACTGCCGGGACAGTCCTGTTTGTGGATTTTGGGTAGGAGGTAGAAGTGGGCTGTCCGGGATGGGAGACTATCAGGTTGGAAGCTGTGGAAGGAAGATCCCCAGAGGAGATGAGGTCAGTGACATTCCTGGAAACAATGGCTTGATCTTCAGTGGTGGGGTCATGGTCCAGGGAGAGGTAGGAGGAAGTGTCTGTGAGTTGACGCTCAGCCTCTGCGAGGTAGAAATCTTTTCTTTTCAGTTCTTGTTGATGACACGAGGTGATCTTCCAGCAATTTCAGTCTTTAGTTCACTGGTTGAGCACTGAGCTTTCAATGTCTCTAACTGTGATTTTCCCCTTTTCCTTTTTACAGGGGTTTCCTCAGAGAGATAGCAGGTTATGGGGATATGAGGAAAAGAGATGTTGGATGTTTTCACTTTGTAGCCAGGATCTTTCTGCTGCAAAGTGCAGCCATTGTAATTTTAAACACACAGTCCTACAGAAATAGAGAGATATCGAAAGGATATGTTCTTTACGCCCACACACATTTTCATCAAGTGACAAACTCACTCAGTACCCCTCAATCACCCTCACTCACCCACCCACCCACTCTCACTCATGCACCCAATGACTCACTCACTCACCCACATACTCACTCACTCATCCAGAAACTCACTCACTCACCCACATACTCACTCACTCACTCACCCAACCAATGACTCACTCACTCACCCACACACTCACTCACTCACCCACACACTCACTCACTCACCCACACACTCACTCATTCACCCACTCACTCACTTGCTGAAACACCCACACACACATACACAAACACTCACTCACTCTATCACTGATTCACTCACTCATTAAGGCACATCCTCACTCACTCATCTATTCACCCATTCACTCACATACTCACATTCACTCTCTCAATCCAGGTGTACAGTGTGAGTTTAGGATTCCAGGTGTACGGTGTGTGTTACTGACTCCAGGTGTAGAGTGTGAGTTAGTGACTCCAGGTGAACAGTATAAGTTAGGTACTCCAGTTGTACAGTGTGATTTAGTGAACCCAGGTGTACTCTGTGTGTTAGTGACTCCAGGTATACAGTGTGTTTTAGTGACTCCAGGTGAACAGTGTGATTTAGTGATTCCAGGTGTACATTGTTAGTTAGTGACTCCAGGTATATAGTGTGTGTTAGTGACTGCAGGTGTACAGTGTGAGTCAGTGACTCCATGTGTACCTTGTGAGTTAGTGGTTCCATGCGTACAGACTGAGTTATTGAATCCAGGGGTACAGTGTGTTAGTGATTCCAGGTGTACATTGTGAGTTAGTGACTACAAATTAACATTGTGAGCTAGTGACCCCACATGTACTGTGTGCATGAGTGAAACCAAATATACAGTGTAAGTTCGTGACTCCAGGTGCACAGTGTGAGTTAGTGACTCCAGGTGTACACTTTGAGTTAGTCACTCCAGGTGTACATTGTGAGTTAATCCATGTGCACAATGTGCGATGGTGACTCCGGGTATACAGTGTGTGTTAGTGACTCCAGGTGAACATTGTGATTTAGTGACTCCTGGTGTACACTGTGAGTTAGTGACTCCATGTGTACAGTGTAAGTTAATGACTCCATGTACACAGTGTGCGTTAGTGACTCCGGGTGTACAGTGTATGTTAGAGACTCCAGGTGAACAGTGTGATTTAGTGACTCCCAGTGTACACTGTGAGTTAGTGACTTCAGGTGTACACTGTGAGTTAGTGACTCCATGTGTACAGTGTAAGTTAATGACTCCATGTACACAGTGTGCGTTAGTGACTCCGGGTGTACAGTGTATGTTAGAGACTCCAGGTGAACAGTGTGATTTAGTGACTCCCAGTGTACACTGTGAGTTAGTGACTTCAGGTGTACAGTGTGTGTTAGTGACTCCAGGTGAACAGTGTGATTTAGTGACTCCCAGTGTACAGTGTTAGTTAGTGACTTCAGGTGTACAGTGTGTGTTAGTGACGCCAGGTATGCAGTGTGAGATAGTGACACCATGTGTACAGTGTGAGTTAGTGACTCCATGTGCACAGTGGGAGTTAGTGATACCAGGTGCACAGTGTGATATAGTGACACCAGGGTAACAGTGTGAGTTAGTGATTACAGGTGTACAGTGTGAGTTAGTGATGCTAGGTTTACAGTGTGTGTTAGTGACTCCAGGTGAACAGTGTGTGTTAGTGACTCCAGGTGAACAGTGTGTGTTGGTGACTCCAGGTGAACAGTGTGATTTAGTGACTCCAGGTATACAGTGTGAGTTAGTGACTCCATGTGTAGCTTGTGAGTTAGTGCCTCCATGTGTACAGTCTGAGTAATGGAATCCAGGGGTACAGTGTGAGTTAGTGACTCCATGTGTACAGTGTGAGTTAGTGACTCCAAATAAACATTGTGAGCTAGTGAATCCATGTGTACTGAATGAGTTAGTGACTCAGGTATACAGTGTGAATTAGTGACACCAGGTGTACTGTGTGTGTTAGTGACTCCAGGTGTACAGTATTTGTTAGTGACTCCAGGTGTAGAGTGTACTGGTGACTCCAGGTGTACTGTGTGCGTTAGTGACACCAGTTATACAGTGTGATTTAGTGACTCCAGGTGTATACTGTGAGTTAGTGACTCCAGGTGTACAGTGTGTGTTATTGACACCAGGTATGCAGTGTGATTTAGTGACTCCAGGTGTATACTGTGAGTTTGTGACTCCAGGTGTACAGTGTTTTAGTGACTGCAGGTTTACAGTGTGTGTTACTGACTCCATGTGTACAGTGTGAGTTAGTAACTTCAGGTTCTACAGTGTTTGTTGGTGACTCCAGGTATACAGTGTAAGTTAATGACTCCAGGTGTACAGTGTGAGTTAGTGACTCTAGGTGAACAGCGTGTGTTAGTAAATTCAGGTGTGTAGTGTGTGTTACTGAGTCTGGGTGTACAGTGTGTGTTAGTGATACCAGGTGTACAGTGTTTTAGTGACTGCAGGTTTACAGTGTGTGTTACTGACTCCATGTGTACAGTGTGAGTTAGTAACTTCAGGTTCTACAGTGTTTGTTGGTGACTCCAGGTATACAGTGTAAGTTAATGACTCCAGGTGTACAGTGTGAGTTATTGACACCAGGTATGCAGTGTGATTTAGTGACTCCAGGTGTATACTGTGAGTTTGTGACTCCAGGTGCACAGTGTTTTAGTGACTGCAGGTTTACAGTGTGTGTTACTGACTCCATGTGTACAGTGTGAGTTAGTAACTTCAGGTTCTACAGTGTTTGTTGGTGACTCCAGGTATACAGTGTAAGTTAATGACTCCAGGTGTACAGTGTGAGTTAGTGACTTCAGGTTCTACAGTGTTTGTTGGTGACTCCAGGTATACAGTGTAAGTTAATGACTCCAGGTGTACAGTGTGAGTTAGTGACTCCATGTGTACAGTGTAAGTTAGTGACTCCATGTGTACAGTCTGAGTTATTGAATCTAGGTATACAGTGTGTGTTACTGACACCATGTGTACATCGTGTTGGGAACTCCATGTGTACAGATTTTATTAATGACTCCAGATGTAAAGTGTTTATTAGTGACTCCAGGTGTACAGAGTTTATTAATGACTCCAGATGTAAAGTGTTTATTAGTGACTTCAGGTGTACAGTATCATTTAGTGACGTCATGTGTTCAATGTGTGTCAGTGACTCCAGGCGCACAGTGTGCATTGGTGACTACAGGTGCACAGTGTGAGTTAGTGACAGCAGGCATACAGCGTGAGTTAGTGACTCCATGTCGACAGGGTGAGTTAGTGACTCCAGCTGTACAGTGTGTGTTGGGGATCCTGGTGTAAAGATTGAGTTAGTGACTCCATGAGTACAGTGTGAGTTAGTGATTCTATGTGCACAGTGTGAGTTAGTGATAACAGATGTACAGTGTATTATAGTGACTCCAGTATAACAGTGTGAGTTAGTGATTACAGGTATACAGTGTGTGTTAGTGACTCCATGTGTACAGTGTGTTAATGACTCCAGGTAGACAGCGTGTGTTACTGACTCTATGTGTACAGTGTGTTAGTGAATCCATGTGCACAGTGTGAGTGTGTGACTTCAGGAGTACAGCGTGCATTAGTGACTACAGGCGTACAGCATGAGTTAGTGATTCCAGGTGTACAGCGTGACTTATTGACTTCAGGTGTACACTGTGTTAGTGACAGAAGGTGTACGGTGTGAGTTAATGACTCCAGGTGTAGAGTGTGAGTTAGTGAACCCAGGTGTACAGTGTGCTTTAGTGACTCCAGGTGAACAGTATGATTTAGTGACTCCAGGTGTACACTGTTAGTTAGTGACTACAGGTGTACACTGTGTGTTAGTGACTCTAGGTATACAGTGTGTTTTTGTAACTCCAGGTGAACAGTGTGATTTAGTGACTCCAGGTGTACACTGTTAGTTAGTGACTACAGGTGTACAGCGTGTGTTAGTGACTCCAGGTGTACAGTGTGAGTCAGTGACTCCATCTGCACCTTGTGAGTTAGTGGCTCCATGTGTACAGACTGATTTATTGAATCCAGGGTTACAGTGTGTTAGTGATTCCTGGTATACAGTGTAAGTTAGTGACTGCAGGTGTACAGTGTGTGTTAGTGACTGCAGGTGTACAGTGTGTGTTAGTGACTGCAGGTGTACAGTATGAGTTAGTGAACCCAGGTGTACAGTGTGTGTTAGTGACTCCAGGTATACAGTGTAAGTTTATGACTCCAGGTGTACAGTGTGAGTTAGTGATTCCAAATTAACATTGTGAGCTAGTGACTCCACGTGTACTGTGTGCGTTAGTGAAACCAAGTATACAGTGTGGGTTCGTGACTCCAGGTATACAGTGTGAGTTAGTGACTACAGGTGTACAGTGTGTGTTAGTGACTGCAGGTGTACAGTGTGAGTCAGTGACTCCATGTGTACCTTGTGAGTTAGTGGTTCCATGCGTACAGACTAAGTTATTGAATCCAGGGGTACAGTGTGTTAGTGATTCCAGGTATACAGTGTGAGTTAGTGACTCCTTGTGTACAGTGTGAGTTAGTGATTCCAAATTAACATTGTGAGCTAGTGACTCCACATGTATTGTGTGCGTTAGTGACTCCAGGTGTACACTATGAGTTAGTGACTCCAGTTGTACAGTGTGAATTAATCCTTGTGCTCAACGTGCGATAGTGACTCCGGGTATACAGTGTGTGTTAGTGACTCCAGGTGAACAGTATGATTTAGTGACTCCCAGTGTACAATGTGAGTTAGTGACTCCAGGTGTACAGTGTGTGTTAGTGACACCAGGTATGCAGTGTGAGTTCGTGACACCAGGTGTGCAGTGTGAGTTAGTGACTCCAGATGTACGGTGTGAGATAATGACACAATGTGTACAGTGTGAGTTAGTGACTCCATGTGCACAGTGTGAGATAGTGATAGCAGGTGTACAGTGTGTGTTAGTGATACCAGGTGTACAGTGTGATATAGTGACTCCAGGGTAACAGTGTGAGTTAGTGATTACACGTATACAGTGTGTGTTAGTGGCTCCAATGAACAGTGTGTGTTAGTGACTCTGGGTGTACAGAGCATGTTAGTGACTCCAGGTGTACACTGTATTAGTGACTCCAGATTTACTGTGTTTGTTACTGACTCCATGCGTACAGTGTGAGTTAATAACTTCAGGTTCTACGGTGTTTGTTAGTGACTCCAGGTGTACAGTGTGTGTTAGTGACTGCAGGTGTACAGTGTGAGTTAGTGACACCAGGTATACAGTGTGAGTTAGTGACTCCAGGTATACAGTGTGTTTTAGACACTCCAGGTGAATAGTGTGATTTAGTGACTCCAGGTGTACACTGTGAGTTAGTGACTACAGGTGTACAATGTGAGTTAGTGACTCCATGTGCACAGTGTGAGCTAGTGATACCAGGTGTACAGTGTGTGTTATTGATACCAGGTGTACAGTGTGATATAGTGACTCCAGGGTAACAGTGTGAGTTAGTGATTACACGTATACAGTATGTGTTAGTGGCTCCAATGAACAGTGTGTGTTAGTGACTCTGGGTGTACAGAGCGTGTTAGTGACTCCAGGTGTACACTGTATTAGTGACTCCAGATTTACTGTGTTTGTTACTGACTCCATGTGTACAGTGTGAATTAATAACTTCAGGTTCTACAGTGTTTGTTAGTGACTCCAGGTGTACAGTGTGTGTTAGTGACTGCAGGTGTACAGTGTGAGTTAGTGACACCAGGTATACAGTGTGAGTTAGTGACTCCAGGTATACAGTGTGTTTTAGACACTCCAGGTGAATAGTGTGATTTAGTGACTCCAGGTGTACACTGTGAGTTAGTGACTACAGGTGTACAATGTGAGTTAGTGACTACAGGTGCACAGTGTGTGTTAGTGACTGCAGGTGTACAGTGTGAGTCAGTGACTCCATGTGTACCTTGTGAGTTAGTGTCTCCATGCGTACAGACTGAGTTATTGAATCCAGGGGTTCAGTGTGTTAGGATTCCAGGTATACAGTGTGAGTTAGTGACTCCTTGTGTACAGTGTGAGTTAGTGATTCCAAATTAACATTGTGAGCTAGTGACTCCACGTGTATTGTGTGCGTTAGTGACTCCAGGTGTACAGTGTAAGTTTGTGACTCCAGGTGTACAGTGTGAGTTAATGACTCCAGGTGTACACTATGAGTTAGTGACTCCAGTTGTACAGTGTGAGTTAATCCATGTGCACAATGTGCGATAGTAACTCCGGGTGTACATTGTGTGTTAGCGACTCCAGGTGAGCAGTGCGATTTAGTGACTCCTGGTGTACACTGTGATTTAGTGAATCCATGTGTACAGTGTGTGTTAGTGACACCAGGTATGCAGTGTAAGTTAGTGACTCCAGATGTACACAATGAGTTAGTGACTCCATGTGTACAGTGTGAGTTAATGACTCCATGTGCCCAGTGTGAGTTAGTGACTCCGGGTGTACTGTGTGTGTTAATGACTCCAGGTGTACAGCGTGATTTAGTGACTCCCAGTGTACACTGTGAGTAGTGACTCCAGGTGTATGGTGTGTGTTAGTGACTCCAGGTATGCAGTGTGAGTTCCTGACTCCAGGTGTACAGTGTGAGTTAGTGACTCCATATCTACAATGTGAGTTAGTGACTGCAGGTGTACAGTGTGTGTTAGTGACTGCAGATGTACAGTGTGAGTTAGTGACTGCAGGTGTACAGTGTGAGTTAGTGACTCCATGCGTACAGACTGAGTTATTGAATCCAGGGGTACAGTGTGTTAGTGATTCCAGGTATACAGTGTGAGTTAGTGACTCCTTGTGTACAGTGTGAGTTAGTGACTCCAAATTAACATTGTGAGCTAGTGACTCCACGTGTGTTGTGTGCGTTAGTGAAACCAAGTATACAGTGTAAGTTTGTGACTCCAGGTGTACAGTGTGAGTTAATGACTCCAGGTGTACACTATGAGTTAGTGACTCCAGTTGTACAGTGTGAGTTAATCCATGTGCACAATGTGCGATAGTAACTCCGGGTGTACATTGTGTGTTAGCGACTCCAGGTGAGCAGTGCGATTTAGTGACTCCTGGTGTACACCGTGAGTTAGTGAATCCATGTGTACAGTGTGTGTTAGTGACACCAGGTATGCAGTGTAAGTTAATGACTCCAGATGTACACAATGATTTAGTGACTCCAGGTGTACAGTGTGAGTTAGTGACTCCGGGTGTACTGTGTGTGTTAGTGACTCCAGGTGTACAGCGTGATTTAGTGACTCCCAGTGTACACTGTGAGTATTGACTCCAGGTGTACAGTGTGTGTTAGTGACTCCAGGTATGCAGTGTGAGTTCCTGACTCCAGGTGTACAGTGTGAGTTAGTGACTCCAGGTGTACAGTGTGAGTTAATGACTCCAAGCGTACACTATGTGTTAGAGACTCCAGGCGTACACTATGAGTTAGTGACTCCAGTTGTACTGAGTGAGTTAATCCATGTGCACAATGTGCGATAGTAACTCCGGGTGTACAGTGTGCGTTAGCGACTCCAGGTGAGCAGTGCGATTTAGTGACTCCTGGTGTACAGTGTGAGTTAGTGACTCCATGTGTACAGTGTGTGTTAGTGACACCAGGTATGCAGTGTGAGTTCGTGACTCGAGGTGTGCAGTGTGAGTTAGTGACTCCAGGTGTACAGTGTGAGATAGTGACACCATGTGTACAGTGTGAGTTAGTGACTCCATTTGCACAGTGTGAGCTAGTGATACCAGGTGTACAGTGTGTGTTAGTGATACCAAGTGTACAGTGTGATATAGTGACTCCGGGGTAACAGTGTGAGTTAGTGATTACACGTATACAGTGTGTGTTAGTGGCTCCAGGTGAACAGTGTGTGTTAGTGACTCTGGGTGTACAGAGCGTGTTAGTGACTCCAGGTGTACACTGTATTAGTGACTCCAGATTTACTGTGTTTGTTACTGACTCCATGTGTACAGTGTGAGTTAATAACTTCAGGTTCTACAGTGTTTGTTAGTGACTCCAGGTATACAGTGTGTGTTAGTGACTGCAGGTGTACAGTGTGATTTAGTGACTCCAGGTGTACAGTGTTTGTTAGTGACTCCAGGTATACAGTGTAAGTTAGTGACTGCAGGTGTACAGTGTGAGTTAGTGACTGCAGGTGTACAGTGTGAGTTAGTGACTGCAGGTGTACAGTGTGAGTTAGTGACTCCAGGTGTACACTGTGAGTTAGTGACTACAGGTGCACAGTGTGTGTTAGTGACTGCAGGTGTACAGTGTGAGTCAGTGACTCCATATGTACCTTGTGAGTTAGTGGCTCCATGCGTACAGACTGAGTTATTGAATCCAGGGGTACAGTGTGTTAGTGATTCCAGGTATACAGTGTGAGTTAGTGACTCCTTGTGTACAGTGTGAGTTAGTGACTCCAAATTAACATTGTGAGCTAGTGACTCCACGTGTGTTGTGTGCGTTAGTGAAACCAAGTATACAGTGTAAGTTTGTGACTCCAGTTGTACAGTGTGAGTTAATGACTCCAGGTGTACACTATGAGTTAGTGACTCCAGTAGTACAGTGTGAGTTAATCCATGTGCACAATGTGCGATAGTAACTCCGGGTGTACATTGTGTGTTAGCGACTCCAGGTGAGCAGTGCGATTTAGTGACTCCTGGTGTACACCGTGAGTTAGTGAATCCATGTGTACAGTGTGTGTTAGTGACACCAGGTATGCAGTGTAAGTTAATGACTCCAGATGTACACAATGATTTAGTGACTCCAGGTGTACAGTGTGAGTTAGTGACTCCGGGTGTACTGTGTGTGTTAGTAACTCCAGGTGTACAGTGTGATTTAGTGACTCCCAGTGTACACTGTGAGTAGTGACTCCAGGTATGCAGTGTGAGTTCCTGACTCCAGGTGTACAGTGTGAGTTAGTGACTCCAGGTGTACAGTGTGAGTTAATGACTCCAAGCGTACACTATGTGTTAGAGACTCCAGGCGTACACTATGAGTTAGTGACTCCAGTTGTACTGGGTGAGTTAATCCATGTGCACAATGTGCGATAGTAACTCCGGGTGTACAGTGTGCGTTAGCGACTCCAGGTGAGCAGTGCGATTTAGTGACTCCTGGTGTACAGTGTGAGTTAGTGACTCCATGTGTACAGTGTGTGTTAGTGACACCAGGTATGCAGTGTGAGTTCGTGACTCGAGGTGTGCAGTGTGAGTTAGTGACTCCAGGTGTACAGTGTGAGATAGTGACACCATGTGTACAGTGTGAGTTAGTGACTCCATGTGCACAGTGTGAGCTAGTGATACCAGGTGTACAGTGTGTGTTAGTGATACCAGGTGTACAGTGTGATATAGTGACTCTGGGGTAACAGTGTGAGTTAGTGATTACACGTATACAGTGTGTGTTAGTGGCTCCAATGAACAGTGTGTGTTAGTGACTCTGGGTGTACAGAGCGTGTTAGTGACTCCAGGTGTACACTGTATTAGTGACTCCAGATTTACTGTGTTTGTTACTGACTCCATGTGTACAGTGTGAGTTAATAACTTCAGGTTCTACAGTGTTTGTTAGTGACTCCAGGTATACAGTGTGTGTTAGTGACTGCAGGTGTACAGTGTGATTTAGTGACTCCAGGTGTACAGTGTTTGTTAGTGACTCCAGGTATACAGTGTAAGTTAGTGACTGCAGGTGTACAGTGTGAGTTAGTGACTCCAGGTGTACACTGTGAGTTAGTGACTACAGGTGCACAGTGTGTGTTAGTGACTGCAGGTGTACAGTGTGAGTCAGTGACTCCATATGTACCTTGTGAGTTAGTGGCTCCATGCGTACAGACTGAGTTATTGAATCCAGGGGTACAGTGTGTTAGTGATTTCAGGTATACAGTGTGAGTTAGTGACTCCTTGTGTACAGTGTGAGTTAGTGACTCCAAATTAACATTGTGAGCTAGTGACTCCACGTGTATTGTGTGTGTTAGTGAAACCAAGTATACAGTGTAAGTTCGTGACTCCAGGTGTACAGTGTGAGTTAATGACTCCAGGCGTACACTATGAGTTAGTGACTCCAGTTGTACAATGTGAGTTAATCCATGTGCACAATGTTCGACAGTAACTCCGGGTGTACAGTGTGTGTTAGTGACACCAGGTATGCAGTGTAAGTTAATGACTCCAGATGTACACAATGAGTTAGTGACTCCATGTGCACAGTGTGAGTTAATGACTCCATGTGCACAGTGTGCGTTAGTGACTCCGGGTGTACTGTGTGTGTTAGTGACTCCAGGTGTACAGCGTGATTTAGTGACTCCCAGTGTACACTGTGAGTAGTGACTCCAGGTGTACAGTGTGTGTTAGTGACTCCAGGTATGCAGTGTGAGTTCCTGACTCCAGGTGTACAGTGTGAGTTAGTGACTCCAGGTGTACAGTGTGAGTTCCTGACTCCAGGTGTACAGTGTGAGTTAGTGATACCAGGTGTACAGTGTGAGTTAGTGACTCCAGGTGAACAGTGTGTGTTAGTGACTCCAGGTGAACAGTGTGTGTTAGTGACTTCAGTTGTACAGTGTGTGTTAGTGACTCCGGGTGTATAGTGCGTGTTAGGGACTCCAGTTGTGCACTGTTTTAGTGACTGCAGGTTTACATTGTGTGTTACTGACTCCATGCGTACAGCGTGAATTAGTAACTTCAGATTCTACAGTGTCTGTTAGTGACTCCAGGTGTACAGTTTGTGTTAGTGACTCCAGCTGTATAGTGTGCGTTAGTGACTCCATGTGTACAGTGTGAATTAGTGACTCCAGGTGTACAGTGACAGTAAGTGATACCAGGCGTACAGCGTGAGTTAGTGACTCCATGTCCACAGGGTGAGTTAGTGACTCCAGCTGTACAGATTTTGTTGGAGACACCTGGTGTAAAGTATTAGTTAGTGACTCCATGTGTATAGTGTGAGTTAGTGACTCCATGTGTATAGTGTGAGTTAGTGATTCTATGTGCACAGTGTGAGTTAGTGATACCAGGTGTACAGTGTGAGTTAGTGATACCAGGTGTACAGTGTGAGTTAGTGATTCTATGTGCACAGTGTGAGTTAGTGATACCAGGTGTACAGTGTGATATATTGACTCCAGGATAACAGTGTGAGTTAGTGATTACAGGTGTACAGTGTGTGTTAGTGACTCCATGTGTACAGTGTGTTAATGACTCCAGGTATACAGCGTGAGTTATTGACTCTATGTGTACATTGTCTTAGTGAATCTATGTGCACAGTATGAATGAGTGACTTCAGGTGTACGGCATGAGTTAGTGATTCCAGTTGTACAGCTTGACTTATTGACTCCAGGTGTATACTGTGAGTTGGTGACTGAACGTTTACAGTGTGAGTTAATGACTCCAGGTGTAGAGTGTCAGTTAGTGACTCCAGGTGAACAGTGTGAGTTAGTGACTCCAGGTGTACGGGGTGTGTTAGTGAATGCAGGTGTACAGTGTGAGTTTGTGACTCCAGGTGTACTGTGTTTATTAGTGAACCCAGGTGTACAGTGTGTGTTAGTGACTCCATGTGTACATTGTGTTAATGACTCCAGGTATACAGCTTGAGTTATTCACTCTATGTCTAGAGTGTGTTAGTGAATCTACGTGCGCAGTGTGAGTGAGTGACTTCAGGTGTATGGCATGAGTTAGTGACTACAGGTGTACAGTATGTGTTAGTGACTGCAGGATTACAGCGTGAGTCAATGACTCCAAGAGTACAGTGTAAGTTAATGACTCTATGTGTACCTTGTGAGTTAGTGGCTCCATGTGTACAGTCTGAGTTATTGAATCCAGGGTTACAGTGTGTTAGTGATTCCTGGTATACAGTATTAGTTAGTGACTCCATGTGTACAGTGTGAGTTAATGACTCCATGTGTACAGTGTGAGTTAGTGACTCCAAATTAACATTGTGAGCTAGTGACTCCACGTGTACTGTGTGCGTTAGTGACTCCAGGTGAACAGCGTGATTTAGCGACACCATGTGTACAATGTGTGTTATTGATTCCAGGTATACATGATGAGTTAGTGATTCCATGCGCACATTGTGCGTTAGTGACTCCAGGTGTACAGTGTGCGTTAGTGACTCCAGGTGTACAGTGTGCGTTAGTGACTCCAGGTGAACAGTGTGTGTTGGTGACTCCAGGTGAACAGTGTAATTTAGTCACTTCAGGTGTACACTGTGAGTAAGTGACTACAGGTGTACAGTGTTTAGTAGTGACTGCAGGTGTACAGTGTGAGTTCGTGACTCCAGGTGTACATTTTAAGTTAGTGACTCCAAGTTAACAGTGTGAGTTTGTGACTCCATGTGTACAGTGTGAGCTAGTGACTCCAAATTAACATTGTGAGCTAGTGACTCCACATGTACTGTGTGTGTTAGTGACTTCATGTGCACTGTATGAGTTAATGACTCCAGATGTACAGTGTGTTAGTGACTGCAGGTGTACAGTGTTTGTTAGTGACTCCAGGTGTACAGTGTTTGTTAGTGACCCAGGTGCAGAGTGTACTGGTGATTCCAGGTGTACTGTGTGCGTTAGTGACACAAGATTATACAGTGTGAGTTTGTGATTCCAGGTGTACAGTTTGTGTTAGTGACACCAGATATACAGTGTGTATTAGTGACTCCCGGTGAACAATGTGAGTTACTGACTCCAGGTGAACAGTGTGTGTTGGTGACTCCAGGTGAACAGTATGATTTAGTGACTCCAGATGTACACTGTTAGTTAGTGACTTCAGGTGTACAGTGCATGATAGTGACTGCACGGATATAGTGTGAGTCAGTGGCCCCAGGTGTACAGTCTGATATATTGAATCCAGTGGTACAGTGTGTTAGTGACTCCATGTGCACAGTCTGATATATTGAATCCAGTGGTACAGTGTGTTAGTGACTCCAGGTATACAGTGTGAGTTAATGACTCCATCTTTACAGTTTGAGTTAGTGACTCCATGTGTACAGTGTCAGTTAGTGACTCCACTTTAACATTGTGAGCTAGTGACTCCATGTGTACTGTATTAGTTAGTGACTCCAGGTGTACAGCATGTTAGTGACTCCAGGTATACAGTGTGAGTTAGTGACACCAGGTGTACTGTGTGTTAGTAACTCTAGGTGCAGAGTGTACTGGTGATTCCAGTTGTACTGTGTGCGTTAGTGACACCAGGTTTATAGTGTGACTTCGTAACTCCAGGTGTACAGTATGAGTTAGTGACTCCAGGTGTACAGTGTGTGTTAGTGACTCCAGGTGAACAGTGTGATTTAGTGACACCATGTGTACAGTGTGAGTTAGTGACTCCAGGTGTACACGATGAGTTAGTGATTCCAGGTGTACAGTGTAAGTTAATGACTCCATGCACAGTGTGTATTAGTGACTCCAGGTAAACAGTGTGACTTCGTGACTCCAGGAGTACAGTGTGAGTTAGTGACTCCAAGTGTACAGTGTGAGTTAGTAACTCCATGTGTACAGTGTGAGTTAGTGAGTCCTGGTGTACAGTGTGAGTTTATGACTCCATGAGCACAGTATGTGTTAGTGACTCCAGTGAACAGTGTGACTTAGTGACTCCAGGTGTACACTGTGAGTTAGTGAGTCCAGGTGTACAGTATGTGTTAGTAACACCAGGTATGAGGTGTGAGTTCACAACTCCAGATCTACAGTGTAAGTTAGTGACTCCAGGTGTAAGTGTGAGTTAGTGACTGCATGTGCATAGTGTGAGTTAGTGATACCAGGTGTAAATTGTGATATAGTGACTCCAGGATAACAGTGTGAGTTAGTGATTACAGGTGTACAGTGTGTGTTAGTGACTCCATGTGTACAGTGTGTTAATGACTCCAGGTATACAGTGTGAGTTAGTGACTCTGGGTGTACAGTGTGTGTTAGTGACTCAAGGAATACAGTGTGAGTTAGTGACACCACGTGTACAGTGTGTGTCAGATACTCCAGGTTTACTGTGTGTGTTAGTGAATCTAGGTGTACTGTGTGTGTTAGTGACTCCAGGTGTACAGTGTGTTTCAGTTTCTCCTGGTTTATTGTGTGTTTTAGCAATCCAGGTTTACTGTGTTTGATAGTGACTCCAGGTGTACAGTGTGTGTCAGGGAATCCAGGTGTACTATGTGTGTAAGTGATTCCAGGTGTACTATGTGTGCTAGTGACCCCAGGTGTACACCGTCTGTTTGTGACTGAAGGTGTACACTGTGTGTTAGTGACTACAGGTGTACTCTGTGTGTTAGTGATGCCAGGTGTATACTGTGTGTTAGTGACTGCAGGTGTACACTGTGTGTTAGTGACCGCAGGTGTACTTTGTGTCTTAGTGACTGCAGGTGTATACTGTATGTGAGTGACTACAGGTGTACTGTATGTGTTAGTGACTGCAGGTGTACTGTGTGTGTCAGTTACTCCAGGTTTACTGTGTGTGTTAGTGACTCCAGGCGTACAGTGTGTGTCAGTGAGTCCAGGTGTACTGTGTGTGTTAGTGACTCCAGGTGAACCATGTGTGTTAGTGACTGCAGGTGTACTGTGTGTGTCAGTGACTCCAGGTGTACTGTGTGTGTTAGTGTCTGAACGACTACACTGTGTGTTAGTGAATCCAGGTGTACTGTGTGTGTTAGTGACTCCAGGTGTACTGTGTGTGTAAGTGACACCAGGTGTACAGAGTGTGTCAGTTACTCCAGTTTTACTGTGTGTTAGTGAATCCAGATGTACTGTGTGTGTTAGTGACACCAGCTGTACGGTGTGTTTCAGTTACTCCAGGTTTACTGTGTGTTTTAGTGACTCCAGGTTTACTGTGTGTGATAGTGACTCCTTGTGTACTGTGTGTGTCAGTGAATCCAGGTGTACTATTTGTGTAAGTGACTCGAGGTTATCTAAGAGTGTTAGTGACTCCATGTGTACGGTGTGTGTTTGTGACCGCAGGTGTAAACTGTGTGTTAGTGACTGCAGGTGTACTCTGTGTCTTAGTAACTGCAGGTGTACACTGTGTGTTAGTGACTGCGGGTGTACACTGTGTGTTTGTGACCGCAGGTGTAAACTGTGTGTTAGTGACTGCAGGTGTACACTGTGTGTTAGTGACTGCAGGTGTACACTGTGTGTTAGTGACTCCAGGTGTACACTGTGTGTTAGTGACTGCAGGTGTACACTGTGTGTTAGTGTCAGCAGTTGTACACTGTGTGTTAGTGACTGCAGGTGTACACTGTGTGTTAGTGACTCCAGGTGTACACTGTGTGTTATTGACTCCATGTGTACTGTGTGTGTCAGTGAATCCAGGTGTACTATTTGTGTAAGTGACTCGAGGTTATCTAAGAGTGTTAGTGACTCCATGTGTACAGTGTGTGTTTGTGACCGCAGGTGTAAACTGTGTGTTAGTGACTGCAGGTGTACTCTGTGTCTTAGTAACTGCAGGTATATACTGTGTGTTAGTGACTGCGGGTGTACACTGTGTGTTTGTGACCGCAGGTGTAAACTGTGTGTTAGTGACTGCAGGTGTACACTGTGTGTTAGTGACTGCAGGTGTACACTGTGTGTTAGTGACTCCAGGTGTACACTGTGTGTTAGTGACTGCAGGTGTACACTGTGTGTTAGTGTCAGCAGTTGTACACTGTGTGTTAGTGACTGCAGGTGTACACTGTGCGTTAGTGACTCCGGGTGTACACGGCGTGTTAGTAACTGCAGGTGTACAGTGTGTTAGTGACTCCAATTGTACGCTGTGTGTTAATGACTACAGATGTACACTGTGAGTTAGTGGCTGCAGGTGTACACTGTGTGTTAGTGACTGATGGTGTACACTGTGTGTTAGTGACTCCAGGTTTGCACTGTGAGTTAGTGACTCCAGGTGTACAGTGTGAGTTAGTGACTGTAGGTGTGCACTGTGTGCTAGTGACTGCCGGTGTACACTGTGTGCTAGTGACTGCCGGTGTACACTGTGTGTTAGTGACTGCAGGGGTTCAGTGTGTGTTAGTGACTCCCGGTGAACAGTGTGACTTAGTGACTCCAGGTGTATACTATGAGTTAGTGAGTCCAGGTGTACAGTATGTGTTAGTGATACCAGGTATGCAGTGTGAGTTCTGTGACTCCAATCTACAGTGTGAGCTAGTGACTCCAGGTGTACACTGTGAGTTAGTGACTCCATGTGTACAGTGTGAGTTAGTGACTGCATTTGCATAGTGTGAGTTAGTGATACCAGGTGTACATTGTGATATAGTGACTCCAGGATAACAGTGTGAGTTAGTGACACCATGTGTACAGTGTGTGTCAGTTACTCCAGGTTTACTGTGTGTGTTAGTGAATCTAGGTGTACTGTGCATGTTAGTGACTCCAGGTGTACAGTGTGCTTCAGTTTCTCCTGGTTTATTGTGTGTTTTAGCAACTCTAGGTTTACTGTGTATGATAGTGACTCCAGGTGTACAGTGTGTGTCAGGGAATCCAGGTTTACTGTGTGTGTTAGTGAGACCAGGTGTATGTGTGTGTTAGTGACTGAACGTGTACAGTGTGTGTTAGTGACTCCAGGTGTACTGTGTGTGTTAGTGACTCCAGGTTACAATGTGTGTTAAGGACTGCAGGTGTACTGTGTGTGTTAGTGACTCCAGGTGTACTGTGTGTGTTAGTGACACCAGGTATACAGTGTGTGTCAGATACTCCAGTTTATCTGTGTGTGTTAGTGAATCCAGATGTACTGTGTGTGTTAGTGACACCAGGTTTATTGTGAGTGATAGTGACTCCAGGTGTACAGTGTGTGTTAGTGACTCCAGGTGTACACAGTCTGTTAATGACTGGAGTTGTACAGTGTGTCTTAGTGACTGCAGGTGCATACTGTGTGTTAGTGACTCCAGGTGTACTCCGTGTCTTAGTGACTGCAGGTGTACACTGTATGTTAATGACTGCAGGCATACTCTAGGTGTTAGTGACTCCAGATGTACTCAGTGTGTTTGTGACTCCAGGCGTACACTGCGTGTTAGTGACTGTTGGTGTACACTGTGTGTTAGTGATTGCAGGTGTACACTTTATGTTAGTGAATCTAGGTGTACACTGTGTGTTAGTGACCGCAGGTGTACAATATGTGTTAGTGACTCCAGGTGTAAACTGTGTGTTAGTGACTCCAGGTGTACACTGCATGTTAGTGACTGCAGGTGTATACTGTGTATTAATGACTGCAGGTGTACACTTTGTGTTAGTGACTGCAGGTGTACACTGGGTGTTAGTCAACACAGGTGTACACTGTGCGTCAGTGACTGCAGGTGTACACTGTGTGTTAATGAATGCAGGAGTACACTTTGTGTTAGTGACTGCAGGTGTACACTGGGTGTTAGTCAACACAGGTGTACACTGTGTGTTAGTGAATGCAGGTGTACATTGCATGTTAGTGACTGCAGGTGTATACAGTGTGTTACTGACTCCAGGTGTACACTGTGTGTAAGTGACTGCAGGTGTACACTGTGTGTTAGTGACTGCAGGTGTAAACTGTGTGTTAGTGACTCCAGATGTGCACTGTGTGTTAGTGACTGCAGGTGTACACTGTGTGTTAGTGACTGCAGGTGTACACTGTGTGTTAGTGACTGCAGGTGTACAGTTTGTTAGTGACTGCAGGTGTACACTGTGTGTTGGTGACTCCAGATGTACACTGTGTGTTAGTGACTGCAGTTGTGCACTGTGTCTTAGTGACTCCAGGTGTACACTGTGTGTTAGTGACTCCAGGTGAACAGTGTGATTTAGTGTCTCCAGGTTTGCACTGTGTGTTAGTGACTCCAGGTGTACACTGTGTGTTTGTGACTGCAGGTGTACATTGTATGTTAGTGATTGAAGGTGTACTTTGTGTCTAAGTGACTGCAGGTGTACAGTGTGTCTTAGTGACTGCAGGTGCATACTGTGTGTTAGTGACTGATATTGTAAACTGTGTGTTAGTGACTCCAGGTTTGCACTGTGAGTTAGTGACTCCAGGTGTACAGTGTGAGTTAGTGACTGTAGGTGTACACTGTGTGCTAGTGACTGCCGGTGTACACTGTGTGCTAGTGACTGCCGGTGTACACTGTGTGTGTTAGTGACTCCAGGTGTACTGTGTGTGTTAGTGACACCAGGTATACAGTGTGTGTCAGATACTCCAGTTTATCTGTGTGTGTTAGTGAATCCAGATGTACTGTGTGTGTTAGTGACACCAGGTTTATTGTGAGTGATAGTGACTCCAGGTGTACAGTGTGTGTTAGTGACTCCAGGTGTACACAGTCTGTTAATGACTGGAGTTGTACAGTGTGTCTTAGTGACTGCAGGTGCATACTCTGTGTTAGTGACTCCAGGTGAACAGTGTGACTTAGTGACTCCAGGTGTATACTATGAGTTAGTGAGTCCAGGTGTACAGTATGTGTTAGTGATAGCAGGTATGCAGTGTGAGTTCGTGATTCCAATCTACAGTGTGAGCTAGTGACTCCAGGTGTACACTGTGAGTTAGTGACTCCATGTGTACAGTGTGAGTTAGTGACTGCATTTGCATAGTGTGAGTTAGTGATACCAGGTGTACATTGTGATATAGTGACTCCAGAATAACAGTGTGAGTTAGTGAATACAGGTGTACAGTGTGTGTTAGTGACTCCAGGATAACAGTGTGAGTTAGTGACACCATGTGTACAGTGTGTGTCAGTTACTCCAGGTTTACTGTGTGTGTTAGTGAATCTAGGTGTACTGTGCATGTTAGTGACTCCAGGTGTACAGTGTGCTTCAGTTTCTCCTGGTTTATTGTGTGTTTTAGCAACTCTAGGTTTACTGTGTTTGATAGTGACTCCAGGTGTACAGTGTGTGTCAGGGAATCCAGGTTTACTGTGTGTGTTAGTGAGACCAGGTGTATGTGTGTGTTAGTGACTGAACGTGTACAGTGTGTGTTAGTGACTCCAGGTGTACTGTGTGTGTTAGTGACTCCAGGTGTACAATGTGTGTTAAGGACTGCAGGTGTACTGTGTGTGTTAGTGACTCCAGGTGTACTGTGTGTGTTAGTGACACCCAGGTGTACAGTGTGTGTCAGATACTCCAGTTTTCCTGTGTGTGTTAGTGAATCCAGATGTATTGTGTGTGTTAGTGACACCAGGTTTATTGTAAGTGATAGTGACTCCAGGTGTACAGTGTGTGTTAGTGACTCCAGGTGTACACAGTCTGTTAATGACTGGAGTTGTACAGTGTGTCTTAGTGACTGCAGGTGCATACTGTGTGTTAGTGACTCCAGGTGTACTCCGTGTCTTAGTGACTGCAGGTGTACACTGTATGTTAATGACTGCAGGCATACTCTGGGTGTTAGTGACTCCAGATGTACTCAGTGTGTTAGTGACTCCAGGTGTACACTGTGTGTTAGTGACTGCAGGTGTACACTGTGTGTTAGTGTCAGCAGTTGTACACTGTGTGTTAGTGACTGCAGGTGTACACTGTGTGTTAGTGACTGCAGGTGTAAACTGTGTGTTAGTGACTCCAGATGTGCACTGTGTGTTAGTGACTGCAGGTGTACACTGTGTGTTAGTGACTGCAGGTGTACACTGTGTGTTAGTGACTGCAGGTGTACTGTGTGTGTTAGTGACACCAGGTATACAGTGTGTGTCAGATACTCCAGTTTATCTGTGTGTGTTAGTGAATCCAGATGTACTGTGTGTGTTAGTGACACCAGGTTTATTGTGAGTGATAGTGACTCCAGGTGTACAGTGTGTGTTAGTGACTCCAGGTGTACACAGTCTGTTAATGACTGGAGTTGTACAGTGTGTCTTAGTGACTGCAGGTGCATACTCTGTGTTAGTGACTCCAGGTGAACAGTGTGACTTAGTGACTCCAGGTGTATACTATGAGTTAGTGAGTCCAGGTGTACAGTATGTGTTAGTGATAGCAGGTATGCAGTGTGAGTTCGTGATTCCAATCTACAGTGTGAGCTAGTGACTCCAGGTGTACACTGTGAGTTAGTGACTCCATGTGTACAGTGTGAGTTAGTGACTGCATTTGCATAGTGTGAGTTAGTGATACCAGGTGTACATTGTGATATAGTGACTCCAGAATAACAGTGTGAGTTAGTGAATACAGGTGTACAGTGTGTGTTAGTGACTCCAGGATAACAGTGTGAGTTAGTGACACCATGTGTACAGTGTGTGTCAGTTACTCCAGGTTTACTGTGTGTGTTAGTGAATCTAGGTGTACTGTGCATGTTAGTGACTCCAGGTGTACAGTGTGCTTCAGTTTCTCCTGGTTTATTGTGTGTTTTAGCAACTCTAGGTTTACTGTGTATGATAGTGACTCCAGGTGTACAGTGTGTGTCAGGGAATCCAGGTTTACTGTGTGTGTTAGTGAGACCAGGTGTATGTGTGTGTTAGTGACTGAACGTGTACAGTGTGTGTTAGTGACTCCAGGTGTACTGTGTGTGTTAGTGACTCCAGGTGTACAATGTGTGTTAAGGACTGCAGGTGTACTGTGTGTGTTAGTGACTCCAGGTGTACTGTGTGTGTTAGTGACACCCAGGTGTACAGTGTGTGTCAGATACTCCAGTTTTCCTGTGTGTGTTAGTGAATCCAGATGTATTGTGTGTGTTAGTGACACCAGGTTTATTGTAAGTGATAGTGACTCCAGGTGTACAGTGTGTGTTAGTGACTCCAGGTGTACACAGTCTGTTAATGACTGGAGTTGTACAGTGTGTCTTAGTGACTGCAGGTGCATACTGTGTGTTAGTGACTCCAGGTGTACTCCGTGTCTTAGTGACTGCAGGTGTACACTGTATGTTAATGACTGCAGGCATACTCTGGGTGTTAGTGACTCCAGATGTACTCAGTGTGTTAGTGACTCCAGGTGTACACTGTGTGTTAGTGACTGCAGGTGTACACTGTGTGTTAGTGTCAGCAGTTGTACACTGTGTGTTAGTGACTGCAGGTGTACACTGTGTGTTAGTGACTGCAGGTGTAAACTGTGTGTTAGTGACTCCAGATGTGCACTGTGTGTTAGTGACTGCAGGTGTAAACTGTGTGTTAGTGACTGCAGGTGTACACTGTGTGTTAGTGACTGCAGGTGTACAGTTTGTTAGTGACTGCAGGTGTACACTGTGTGTTGGTGACTCCAGATGTACACTGTGTGTTAGTGACTGCAGTTGTGCACTGTGTCTTAGTGACTCCAGGTGTACACTGTGTGTTAGTGACTCCAGGTGAACAGTGTGATTTAGTGTCTCCAGGTTTGCACTGTGTGTTAGTGACTCCAGGTGTACACTGTGTGTTTGTGACTGCAGGTGTACATTGTATGTTAGTGATTAAAGGTGTACTTTGTGTCTAAGTGACTGCAGGTGTATACTGTGTGTTAGTGACTGCAGGTGTACACTGTGTGTTAGTGACTGCAGGTGTACACTGTTTGTTGGTGACTGCAGGTGTACTGTGTGTGTTAGTTACTGCAGGTGTACACTGTGTGTTAGTAACTGCAAATGTACACTGTTTGTTGGTGACTGCAGGTGTACTGTATGTGTTAGTGACTCCAGGTGTACAGTGTGTGTTAGTTACTCCAGGTTTACTGTGTGTGTTAGTGACTACAGGTGTACAGTGTGTGTCAGTGAGACCAGGTGTATGTGTGTGTTAGTGACTGCACGTGTACAGTGTGTGTTAGTGACTCCAGGTCTACTGTGTGTGTTAGTGACTCCAGGTGTACAATGTGAGTTATTGACTGCAGGTGTACTGTGTGTGTTAGTGACTCCAGGTGTACACAGTCTGTTAATGACTGCAGGTGTACAGTGTGTGTTAGTGACTGAAGGTGCATACTGTGTGTTAGTGACTGCAGGTGTACACTGTGTGTTAGTGACTGCAGGTGTACTGTGTGTGTTAGTGACACCAGGTATACAGTGTGTGTCAGATACTCCAGTTTATCTGTGTGTGTTAGTGAATCCAGATTTACTGTGTGTGTTAGTGACACCAGGTTTATTGTGAGTGATAGTGACTCCAGGTGTACAGTGTGTGTTAGTGACTCCAGGTGTACACAGTCTGTTAATGACTGGAGTTGTACAGTGTGTCTTAGTGACTGCAGGTGCATACTGTGTGTTAGTGACTCCAGGTGTACTCCGTGTCTTAGTGACTGCAGGTGTACACTGTATGTTAATGACTGCAGGCATACTCTGGGTGTTAGTGACTCCAGATGTACTCAGTGTGTTTGTGACTCCAGTCGTAGACTGCCTGTTAGTAACTGTTGGTGTACACTGTGTGTTAGTGATTGCAGGTGTACACTTTATGTTAGTGACTCTAGGTGTACACTGTGTGTTAGTGACTGCAGATGTACACTGCGTGTTAGTGACTGCAGGTGTACACAGTGTGTTACTGACTCCAGGTGTACACTGTGTGTTAGTGACTGCAGGTGTACACTGTGTGTTAGTGACTGCAGGTGTAAACTGTGTGTTAGTGACTCCAGATGTGCACTGTGTGTTAGTGACTGCAGGTGTACACTGTGTGTTAGTGACTGTAGGTGTACACTGTGTGTTAGTGACTGCAGGTGTACAGTTTGTTAGTGACTGCAGGTGTACACAGTGTGTTGGTGACTCCAGATGTACACTGTGTGTTAGTGACTGCAGTTGTGCACTGTGTCTTAGTGACTCCAGGTGTACACTGTGTGTTAGTGACTCCAGGTGAACAGTGTGATTTAGTGTCTCCAGGTTTGCACTGTGTGTTAGTGACTCCAGGTGTACACTGTGTGTTTGTGACTGCAGGTGTACATTGTATGTTAGTGATTGAAGGTGTACTTTGTGTCTAAGTGACTGCAGGTGTATACTGTGTGTTAGTGACTGCAGGTGTACACTGTGTGTTAGTGACTGCAGGTGTACACTGTTTGTTGGTGACTGCAGGTGTACTGTGTGTGTTAGTTACTGCAGGTGTACACTGTGTGTTAGTAACTGCAAATGTACACTGTTTGTTGGTGACTGCAGGTGTACTGTATGTGTTAGTGACTCCAGGTGTACAGTGTGTGTTAGTTACTCCAGGTTTACTGTGTGTGTTAGTGACTACAGGTGTACAGTGTGTGTCAGTGAGACCAGGTGTATGTGTGTGTTAGTGACTGCACGTGTACAGTGTGTGTTAGTGACTCCAGGTCTACTGTGTGTGTTAGTGACTCCAGGTGTACAATGTGAGTTATTGACTGCAGGTGTACTGTGTGTGTTAGTGACTCCAGGTGTACACAGTCTGTTAATGACTGCAGGTGTACAGTGTGTGTTAGTGACTGAAGGTGCATACTGTGTGTTAGTGACTGCAGGTGTACACTGTGTGTTAGTGACTGCAGGTGTACTGTGTGTGTTAGTGACACCAGGTATACAGTGTGTGTCAGATACTCCAGTTTATCTGTGTGTGTTAGTGAATCCAGATGTACTGCGTGTGTTAGTGACACCAGGTTTATTGTGAGTGATAGTGACTCCAGGTGTACAGTGTGTGTTAGTGACTCCAGGTGTGCACAGTCTGTTAATGACTGGAGTTGTACAGTGTGTCTTAGTGACTGCAGGTGCATACTGTGTGTTAGTGACTCCAGGTGTACTCCGTGTCTTAGTGACTGCAGGTGTACACTGTATGTTAATGACTGCAGGCATACTCTGGGTGTTAGTGACTCCAGATGTACTCAGTGTGTTTGTGACTCCAGGCGTACACTGCGTGTTAGTGACTGTTGGTGTACACTGTGTGTTAGTGATTGCAGGTGTACACTTTATGTTAGTGACTTTAGGTGTACACTGTGTGTTAGTGACCGCAGGTGTACAATATGTGTTAGTGACTCCAGGTGTACACTGTGTGTTAGTGACTCCAAGTGTACACTGTGTGTTAGTGACTGCAGGTGTACACTGCGTGTTAGTGACTGCAGGTGTATACTGTGTATTAATGACTGCAGGTGTACACTGTGTGTTAGTGACTGCAGGTGTACACTGGATGTTAGTCAACACAGGTGTACACTGTGTGTTAGTGACTGCAGGTGTACACTGCGTGTTAGTGACTGCAGGTGTACACAGTGTGTTACTGACTCCAGGTGTACACTGTGTGTTAGTGACTGCAGGTGTATACTGTGTGTTAGTGACTGCAGGTGTACACTGTGTGTTAGTGACTCCAGATGTGCACTGTGTGTTAGTGACTGCAGGTGTACACTGTGTGTTAGTGACTGCAGGTGTACAGTTTGTTAGTGACTGCAGGTGTACACTGTGTGTTGGTGACTCCAGATGTACACTGTGTGTTAGTGACTGCAGTTGTGCACTGTGTCTTAGTGACTCCAGGTGTACACTGTGTGTTAGTGACTCCAGGTGAACAGTGTGATTTAGTGTCTCCAGGTTTGCACTGTGTGTTAGTGACTCCAGGTGTACACTGTGTGTTTGTGACTGCAGGTGTACATTGTATGTTAGTGATTGAAGGTGTACTTTGTGTCTAAGTGACTGCAGGTGTATACTGTGTGTTAGTGACTGCAGGTGTACACTGTGTGTTAGTGACTGCAGGTGTACACTGTTTGTTGGTGACTGCAGGTGTACTGTGTGTGTTAGTTACTGCAGGTGTACACTGTGTGTTAGTAACTGCAAATGTACACTGTTTGTTGGTGACTGCAGGTGTACTGTATGTGTTAGTGACTCCAGGTGTACAGTGTGTGTTAGTTACTCCAGGTTTACTGTGTGTGTTAGTGACTACAGGTGTACAGTGTGTGTCAGTGAGACCAGGTGTATGTGTGTGTTAGTGACTGCACGTGTACAGTGTGTGTTAGTGACTCCAGGTCTACTGTGTGTGTTAGTGACTCCAGGTGTACAATGTGAGTTATTGACTGCAGGTGTACTGTGTGTGTTAGTGACTCCAGGTGTACACAGTCTGTTAATGACTGCAGGTGTACAGTGTGTCTTAGTGACTGAAGGTGCATACTGTGTGTTAGTGACTGCAGGTGTACACTGTGTGTTAGTGACTGCAGGTGTACTGTGTGTGTTAGTGACACCAGGTATACAGTGTGTGTCAGATACTCCAGTTTATCTGTGTGTGTTAGTGAATCCAGATGTACTGCGTGTGTTAGTGACACCAGGTTTATTGTGAGTGATAGTGACTCCAGGTGTACAGTGTGTGTTAGTGACTCCAGGTGTGCACAGTCTGTTAATGACTGGAGTTGTACAGTGTGTCTTAGTGACTGCAGGTGCATACTGTGTGTTAGTGACTCCAGGTGTACTCCGTGTCTTAGTGACTGCAGGTGTACACTGTATGTTAATGACTGCAGGCATACTCTGGGTGTTAGTGACTCCAGATGTACTCAGTGTGTTTGTGACTCCAGGCGTACACTGCGTGTTAGTGACTGTTGGTGTACACTGTGTGTTAGTGATTGCAGGTGTACACTTTATGTTAGTGACTTTAGGTGTACACTGTGTGTTAGTGACCGCAGGTGTACAATATGTGTTAGTGACTCCAGGTGTACACTGTGTGTTAGTGACTCCAAGTGTACACTGTGTGTTAGTGACTGCAGGTGTACACTGCGTGTTAGTGACTGCAGGTGTATACTGTGTATTAATGACTGCAGGTGTACACTGTGTGTTAGTGACTGCAGGTGTACACTGGATGTTAGTCAACACAGGTGTACACTGTGTGTTAGTGACTGCAGGTGTACACTGCGTGTTAGTGACTGCAGGTGTACACAGTGTGTTACTGACTCCAGGTGTACACTGTGTGTTAGTGACTGCAGGTGTACACTGTGTGTTAGTGACTGCAGGTGTACACTGTGTGTTAGTGACTCCAGATGTGCACTGTGTGTTAGTGACTGCAGGTGTACACTGTGTGTTAGTGACTGCAGGTGTACAGTTTGTTAGTGATCGCAGGTGTACACTGTGTGTTGGTGACTCCAGATGTACACTGTGTGTTAGTGACTGCAGTTGTGCACTGTGTCTTAGTGACTCCAGGTGTACACTGTGTGTTAGTGACTCCAGGTGAACAGTGTGATTTAGTGTCTCCAGGTTTGCACTGTGTGTTAGTGACTCCAGGTGTACACTGTGTGTTTGTGACTGCAGGTGTACATTGTATGTTAGTGATTGAAGGTGTACTTTGTGTCTAAGTGACTGCAGGTGTATACTGTGTGTTAGTGACTGCAGGTGTACACTGTGTGTTAGTGACTGCAGGTGTACACTGTTTGTTGGTGACTGCAGGTGTACTGTGTGCGTTAGTTACTGCAGGTGTACACTGTGTGTTAGTAACTGCAAATGTACACTGTTTGTTGGTGACTGCAGGTGTACTGTATGTGTTAGTTACTCCAGGTGTACAGTGTGTGTTAGTTACTCCAGGTTTACTGTGTGTGTTAGTGACTACAGGTGTACAGTGTGTGTCAGTGAGACCAGGTGTATGTGTGTGTTAGTGACTGCACGTGTACAGTGTGTGTTAGTGACTCCAGGTCTACTGTGTGTGTTAGTGACTCCAGGTGTACAATGTGAGTTATTGACTGCAGGTGTACTGTGTGTGTTAGTGACTCCAGGTGTACACAGTCTGTTAATGACTGCAGGTGTACAGTGTGTGTTAGTGACTGAAGGTGCATACTGTGTGTTAGTGACTGCAGGTGTACACTGTGTGTTAGTGACTGCAGGTGTACTGTGTGTGTTAGTGACACCAGGTATACAGTGTGTGTCAGATACTCCAGTTTATCTGTGTGTGTTAGTGAATCCAGATGTACTGTGTGTGTTAGTGACACCAGGTTTATTGTGAGTGATAGTGACTCCAGGTGTACAGTGTGTGTTAGTGACTCCAGGTGTACACAGTCTGTTAATGACTGGAGTTGTACAGTGTGTCTTAGTGACTGCAGGTGCATACTGTGTGTTAGTGACTCCAGGTGTACTCCGTGTCTTAGTGACTGCAGGTGTACACTGTATGTTAATGACTGCAGGCATACTCTGGGTGTTAGTGACTCCAGATGTACTCAGTGTGTTTGTGACTCCAGTCGTACACTGCCTGTTAGTAACTGTTGGTGTACACTGTGTGTTAGTGATTGCAGGTGTACACTTTATGTTAGTGACTCTAGGTGTACACTGTGTGTTAGTGACTGCAGGTGTACACTGCGTGTTAGTGACTGCAGGTGTACACAGTGTGTTACTGACTCCAGGTGTACACTGTGTGTTAGTGACTGCAGGTGTACACTGTGTGTTAGTGACTGCAGGTGTAAACTGTGTGTTAGTGACTCCAGATGTGCACTGTGTGTTAGTGACTGCAGGTGTACACTGTGTGTTAGTGACTGTAGGTGTACACTGTGTGTTAGTGACTGCAGGTGTACAGTTTGTTAGTGACTGCAGGTGTACACTGTGTGTTGGTGACTCCAGATGTACACTGTGTGTTAGTGACTGCAGTTGTGCACTGTGTCTTAGTGACTCCAGGTGTACACTGTGTGTTAGTGACTCCAGGTGAACAGTGTGATTTAGTGTCTCCAGGTTTGCACTGTGTGTTAGTGACTCCAGGTGTACACTGTGTGTTTGTGACTGCAGGTGTACATTGTATGTTAGTGATTGAAGGTGTACTTTGTGTCTAAGTGACTGCAGGTGTATACTGTGTGTTAGTGACTGCAGGTGTACACTGTGTGTTAGTGACTGCAGGTGTACACTGTTTGTTGGTGACTGCAGGTGTACTGTGTGTGTTAGTTACTGCAGGTGTACACTGTGTGTTAGTAACTGCAAATGTACACTGTTTGTTGGTGACTGCAGGTGTACTGTATGTGTTAGTGACTCCAGGTGTACAGTGTGTGTTAGTTACTCCAGGTTTACTGTGTGTGTTAGTTACTGCAGGTGTATACTGTGTGTTAGTGACTGCAGGTGTACTGTGTGTGTTAGTGACTGCAGGTGTACACTGTGTGTTAGTAACTGCAAATGTACACTGTTTGTTGGTGACTGCAGGTGTACTGTATGTGTTAGTGACTCCAGGTGTACAGTGTGTGTTAGTTACTCCAGGTTTACTGTGTGTGTTAGTGACTCCAGGTGTACTGTGTGTGTTAGTGACTCCAGGTGTACAATGTGAGTTATTTACTGCAGGTGTACTGTGTGTGTTAGTGACTCCAGGTGTATACAGTCTGTTAATGACTGCAGGTGTACAGTGTGTCTTAGTGAATGAAGGTGCATACTGTGTGTTAGTGACTGCAGGTGTACACTGTGTGTTCGTGACTGCAGGTGTACACTGTGTGTCAGTGACTGCAGGTGTATACTGAGTGTTAGTGACTGCAGGTGTACACTGTGCATTAGTGACTGCAGGTGTACACTGTGTGTTAGTGACTCCAGGTGAGCAGTGTTATTTAATGACTCCAGGTGTACACTGTGTGTTAGTGACTCCAGGTGAACAGTGTTATTTAGTGACTCCAGGTGTGCACTGTGTGTTAGTAACTACAGGTATATAGTGTGAGTTAGGTGTACATTGGGAGTTCATGAGTCCAGGTTCACAGTGTGAGTTAGTGACTCCAGGTGTACACAGTTTCAGTTAGTAACTGGAAGTGTACAAAGTGAGCTTAGACTCCAGGTGTACAGTGAGTGTTAGTGACTGCAGGTGTACAGTGAGTGTTAGTGACTGCAGGTGTACAGTGTGCGTTAGTGACTGCAGGTGTACACTGTGTGTTAGTGACTGCAGGTGAACACTGTGTGTTAGTGACAGCAGGTGTACACTGCGTGTTTGTGACTGCAGGTGTACACAGTGTGTTACTGACTCCAGGTGTACACTGTGTGTTAGTAACTACAGGTATATACTGTGTGTTAGCTGTACATTGGGAGTTCAAGTGTCCAGGTTCACAATGTGAGTTAGTGACTCCAGGTGTACACAGTTTCAGTTAGTACCTGGAAGTGTACAGTGTGAGTTTAGACTCCAGGTGTACAGTGTGTGTTAGTGACTGCAGGTGTACAGTGTGTGTTAGTGACTGCAGGTGTACGGTGTGTGTTAGTGACTGCAGGTGTACACTGTGTGTTAGTGATTGCTGGTGTACACTGTGTGTTAGTGACTGCAGGTGTACACTGTGTGTTCGTGACTGCAGGTATATGCTGTGTGTTACTGACTGTAGGTTTACACTGTGTGTCAATGACTGCATGTGTACACTGTGTGTTAGTGACTGCAAGTGTACACTGCGTGTTAGTGACTGCAGGTGTATACTGTGTATTAATGACTCCAGGTGTACACTTTGTGTTAGTGACTGCAGGTGTACACTGTGTGTTAGTCAACACAGGTGTACACTGTGTGTTAGTGACTGCAGGTGTACGCTGTGTGTTAATGAATGCAGGTGTACACTTTGTGTTAGTGACTGCAGGTGTACTGTGTGTGTTAGTGACACCAGGTGTACACAGACTGTTAATGACTGCAGGTGTACAGTGTGTCTTAGTGACTGCAGGTGCATACTGTGTGTTAGTGACTCCAGGTGTACTCCGTGTCTTAGTGACTGCAGGTGTAAACTGTGTGTTAGTGACTGCAGGTGTATACTATGTGTTAGTGACTGCAGGTGTACGTTGTGTGTTATTGACTCCAGGCGTACACTGTGTGTTAGTGACTGCAGGTGTACAGTGTGTGTCAGTGACTGCAGATGTATACTGAGTGTTAGTGACTGCAGGTGTACACTGTGTGTTAGTGACTCCAGGTGAGCATTGTTATTTAGTGACTCCAGGTGTGCACTGTGTGTTAGTAACTACAGGTATATACTGGGAGTTAGGTGTACATTGGGAGTTCATGAGTCCAGGTTCACAGTGTGAGTTAGTGACTCTAGGTGTACACAGTTTCAGTTAGTAACTGGTAGTGTACAGTGTGAGCTTAGACTCCAGGTGTACAGTGTGAGTTAGTGACTGCAGGTGTACAGTGTTTGTTAGTGACTGCAGGTATACAGTGTGTGTTAGTGACTGCAGGTGTACACTGTGTGTTAGTGATTGCAGGTGTACACTGTGTGTTAGTGACTGCAGGTGTACACTGTGTGTTCGTGACTGCAGGTATTCGCTGAGTGTTACTGACTGTAGGTTTACACTGTGTGTTAATGACTGCATGTGTACACTGTGTGTTAGTGACTGCAGGTGTACACTGCGTGTTAGTGACTGCAGGTGTATACTGTGTATTAATGACTTCAGGTGTACGCTTTGTGTTAGTGACTGCAGGTGTACACTGGGTGTTAATCAACACAGGTGTACACTGTGTGTTAGTGACTGCAGGTTGTCACTGTGTGTTAATGAATGCAGGTGTACACTTTGTGTTAGTGACTGCAGGTGTACACTGGGTGTTAGTGACTCCAGGTGAACAGTGTTCTTTAGTGACTCCAGCTGTACACTGTGTGTTAGTGACTGCAGGTGTGCACTGTGTGTTAGTAACTACAGGTATATACTGTGAGTTAGTTGTACATTGGGAGTTCCAGTATCCAGGTTCACAATGTGAGTTAGTGACTCCAGGTGTACACAGTTTCAGTTAGTAACTGGAATTGTACAGTGTGAGCTTAGACTCCAGGTGTACAGTGTGTGTTAGTGACTGCAGGTGTACAGTGTGTGTTAGTGATTGCAGGTGTACAGTGTGTGTTAGTGACTGCAGGTGTACACTGTGTGTTAGTGATTGCTAATGTACACTGTGTGCTAGTGACTGCAGGTATACACTGTGTGTTCGTGACTGCAGGTATACATTGTGTGTTACTGACTGTAGGTTTACACTGTGTGTTAATGACTGCATGTGTACACTGTGTGTTAGTGACTGCAAGTGTACACTGCGTGTTAGTGACTGCAGGTGTATACTGTGTATTAATGACTCCAGGTGTACACTTTGTGTTAGTGACTGCAGGTGTACACTGGGTGTTAGTCAACACAGGTGTACACTGTGTCTTAGTGACTGCAGGTGTACACAGTGTGTTACTGACTGCAGGTGTACACTGTGTGTTAGTGACTGCAGGTGTTCACTGTGTGTTAGTGACTACAGATGTACACTGTGTGTTAGTGACTGCAGGTGTACACTGTGTGTCAGTGACTGCAGGTGTACTCTGTATGTTAGTGACTGCAGGTGTACACTGTGTGTTAGTGACTCCAGGTGAACAGTGTTATTTAGTGACTCCAGATGTACACTGTGTGTTAGTGACTGCAGTTGTGCACTGTGTCTTAGTGACGCCAGGTGTACACTGTGTGTTAGTGACTCCAGGTGAACAGTGTGATTTAGTGACTCCAGGATTGCATTGTGTGTTAGTGACTCGAGGTGCACACTGTGTGTTTGTGACTGCAGGTGTACATTGTGTGTTACTGACTGAAGGTGTACTTTGTGTCTGTGACTGCAGGAGTATACTGTGTGTTAGTGACTGTAGGTGTACACTGTGTGGTAGTGACTGCAGGTGTACACTGTTTGTTGGTGACTGCAGGTGTACTGTGTGTGTTAGTTACTGCAGGCGTATACTGTGTGTTAGTGACTGCAGGTGTACTGTGTGTGTTAGTGACTGCAGGCGTACAGTGTGTGTCAGTGAGACCAGGACTATGTGTGTGTTAGTGACTGCACGTGTACAGTGTGTGTTAGTGACTCCAGGTGTACTGTGTGTGTTAGTGACTCCAGGTGTACAATGTGAGTTATTGACTGCAGGTGTACTGTGTGTGTTAGTGACACCAGGTGTACACAGACTGTTAATGACTGCAGGTGTACAGTGTGTCTTAGTGACTGCAGGTGCATACTGTGTGTTAGTGACTCCAGGTGTACTCCGTGTCTTAGTGACTGCAGATGTACACTGTGTGTTAGTGACTGCAGGCATACTCTGTGTGTTAGTGACTCTAGGTGTACTCTGTGTGTTAGTGACTCCAGGCGTACACTGCATGTTAGTGACTGCAGGCATACACTGTGTGTTAGTGACTGTTGGTGTACACTGTGTGTTAGTGACTGCAGGTGTACATTCTATGTTAGTGACTCTAGGTGTACACTGTGTGTTAGTGACTGCAGGTGTACACTATGTGTTAGTGACTGCAGCTGTACACTGTGTGTTAGTGACTGGAGGTGTAAACTATGTGTTAGTGACTGCAGGTGTACACTGTGTGTTAGTGACTGCAGGTGTACACTGTGTGTTAGTGACTACAGATGTACACTGTGTGTTAGTGACTGCAGGTGTACACTGTGTGTCAGTGACTGCAGATGTATACTGAGTGTTAGTGACTGCAGGTGTACAGTGTGTGTTAGTGACTGCAGGTGTACACTGTGTGTTAGTGACTCCAGGTGAACATTGTTATTTAGTGACTCCAGGTGTGCACTGTGTGTTAGTAACTACAGGTATATACTGGGAGTTAGGTGTACATTGGGAGTTCATGAGTCCAGGTTCACAGTGTGAGTTAGTGACTCCAGGTGTACACAGTTTCAGTTAGTAACTGGTAGTGTACAGTGTGAGCTTAGACTCCAGGTGTACAGTGTGTGTTAGTGACTGCAGGTGTACAGTGTTTGTTAGTGACTGCAGGTGTACAGTGTGTGTTAGTGATTGCAGGTGTACACTGTGTGTTAGTGATTGCAGGTGTACACTGTGTGTTAGTGACTGCAGGTGTACACTGTGTGTTCGTGACTGCAGGTATTCGCTGAGTGTTACTGACTGTAGGTTTACACTGTGTGTTAATGACTGCATGTGTACACTGTGTGTTAGTGACTGCAGGTGTACACTGCGTGTTAGTGACTGCAGGTGTATACTGTGTATTAATGACTGCAGGTGTACACTTTGAGTTAGTGACTGCAGGTGTACACTGGGTGTTAATCAACACAGGTGTACACTGTGTGTTAGTAACTGCAGGTTGTCACTGTGTGTTAATGAATGCAGGTGTACACTTTGTGTTAGTGACTGCAGGTGTAAACTGGGTGTTAGTCAACACAGGTGTACACTGTGTGTTAGTGACTGCAGGTGTACACTGCGTGTTAGTGACTGCAGGTGTACACAGTGTGTTACTGACTCCAGGTGGACACTGTGTGTTAGTGACTCCAGATGTGCACTGTGTGTTAGTGACTGCAGGTGTACACTGTGTGTTAGTGACTGCAGGTGTACACTGTGTGTTAGTGACTGCAGGTGTACAGTGTGTGTTAGTGACTGCAGGTGTACACTGTGTGTTGGTGACTCCAGATGTACACTGTGTGTTAGTGACTGCAGTTGTGCATGTGTCTTAGTGACTCCATGTGTACACTGTGTGTTAGTGACTCCAGGTGAACAGTGTGATTTAGTGACTCCAGGTTTGCACTGTGTGTTAGTGACTCCAGGTGTACACTGTGTGTTAGTGACTGCAGGTTTACACTGTGTGTTAGTGACTGCAGGTGTACACTGTGTGTTAGTGACTGCAGGTGTACAGTGTGTGTTAGTGACTGCAGGTGTACACTGTGTGTTAGTGATTGCTAATGTACACTGTGTGCTAGTGACTGCAGGTATACACTGTGTGTTCGTGACTGCAGGTATACATTGTGTGTTACTGACTGTAGGTTTACACTGTGTGTTAATGACTGCATGTGTACACTGTGTGTTAGTGACTGCAAGTGTACACTGCGTGTTAGTGACTGCAGGTGTATACTGTGTATTAATGACTCCAGGTGTACACTTTGTGTTAGTGACTGCAGGTGTACACTGGGTGTTAGTCAACACAGGTGTACACTGTGTCTTAGTGACTGCAGGTGTACACAGTGTGTTACTGACTGCAGGTGTACACTGTGTGTTAGTGACTGCAGGTGTACACTGTGTGTTAGTGACTACAGATGTACACTGTGTGTTAGTGACTGCAGGTGTACACTGTGTGTCAGTGACTGCAGGTGTACTCTGTATGTTAGTGACTGCAGGTGTACACTGTGTGTTAGTGACTCCAGGTGAACAGTGTTATTTAGTGACTCCAGATGTACACTGTGTGTTAGTGACTGCAGTTGTGCACTGTGTCTTAGTGACGCCAGGTGTACACTGTGTGTTAGTGACTCCAGGTGAACAGTGTGATTTAGTGACTCCAGGATTGCACTGTGTGTTAGTGACTCGAGGTGCACACTGTGTGTTTGTGACTGCAGGTGTACATTGTGTGTTACTGACTGAAGGTGTACTTTGTGTCTGTGACTGCAGGAGTATACTGTGTGTTAGTGACTGTAGGTGTACACTGTGTGGTAGTGACTGCAGGTGTACACTGTTTGTTGGTGACTGCAGGTGTACTGTGTGTGTTAGTTACTGCAGGCGTATACTGTGTGTTAGTGACTGCAGGTGTACTGTGTGTGTTAGTGACTGCAGGCGTACAGTGTGTGTCAGTGAGACCAGGTCTATGTGTGTGTTAGTGACTGCACGTGTACAGTGTGTGTTAGTGACTCCAGGTGTACTGTGTGTGTTAGTGACTCCAGGTGTACAATGTGAGTTATTGACTGCAGGTGTACTGTGTGTGTTAGTGACACCAGGTGTACACAGACTGTTAATGACTGCAGGTGTACAGTGTGTCTTAGTGACTGCAGGTGCATACTGTGTGTTAGTGACTCCAGGTGTACTCCGTGTCTTAGTGACTGCAGATGTACACTGTGTGTTAGTGACTGCAGGCATACTCTGTGTGTTAGTGACTCTAGGTGTACTCTGTGTGTTAGTGACTCCAGGCGTACACTGCGTGTTAGTGACTGCAGGCATACACTGTGTGTTAGTGACTGTTGGTGTACACTGTGTGTTAGTGACTGCAGGTGTACACTATGTGTTAGTGACTGCAGCTGTACACTGTGTGTTAGTGACTGGAGGTGTAAACTATGTGTTAGTGACTGCAGGTGTACACTGTGTGTTAGTGACTGCAGGTGTACACTGTGTGTTAGTGACTACAGATGTACACTGTGTGTTAGTGACTGCAGGTGTACACTGTGTGTCAGTGACTGCAGATGTATACTGAGTGTTAGTGACTGCAGGTGTACAGTGTGTGTTAGTGACTGCAGGTGTACACTGTGTGTTAGTGACTCCAGGTGAACATTGTTATTTAGTGACTCCAGGTGTGCACTGTGTGTTAGTAACTACAGGTATATACTGGGAGTTAGGTGTACATTGGGAGTTCATGAGTCCAGGTTCACAGTGTGAGTTAGTGACTCCAGGTGTACACAGTTTCAGTTAGTAACTGGTAGTGTACAGTGTGAGCTTAGACTCCAGGTGTACAGTGTGTGTTAGTGATTGCAGGTGTACACTGTGTGTTAGTGACTGCAGGTGTACACTGTGTGTTCGTGACTGCAGGTATTCGCTGAGTGTTACTGACTGTAGGTTTACACTGTGTGTTAATGACTGCATGTGTACACTGTGTGTTAGTGACTGCAGGTGTACACTGCGTGTTAGTGACTGCAGGTGTATACTGTGTATTAATGACTGCAGGTGTACACTTTGTGTTAGTGACTGCAGGTGTACACTGGGTGTTAATCAACACAGGTGTACACTGTGTGTTAGTAACTGCAGGTTGTCACTGTGTGTTAATGAATGCAGGTGTACACTTTGTGTTAGTGACTGCAGGTGTACACTGGGTGTTAGTCAACACAGGTGTACACTGTGTGTTAGTGACTGCAGGTGTACACTGCGTGTTAGTGACTGCAGGTGTACACAGTGTGTTACTGACTCCAGGTGGACACTGTGTGTTAGTGACTCCAGATGTGCACTGTGTGTTAGTGACTGCAGGTGTACACTGTGTGTTAGTGACTGCAGGTGTACACTGTGTCTTAGTGACTGCAGGTGTACAGTGTGTGTTAGTGACTGCAGGTGTACACTGTGTGTTGGTGACTCCAGATGTACACTGTGTGTTAGTGACTGCAGTTGTGCATGTGTCTTAGTGACTCCATGTGTACACTGTGTGTTAGTGACTCCAGGTGAACAGTGTGATTTAGTGACTCCAGGTTTGCACTGTGTGTTAGTGACTCCAGGTGTACACTGTGTGTTAGTGACTGCAGGTGTACACTGTGTGTTAGTGACTACAGATGTACACTGTGTGTTAGCGACTGCAGGTGTACACTGGGTGTTAGTGACTGCAGGTGTACGTTGTGTGTTAGTGACTGCAGGTGTACACTGCGTTAATGACTGCAGGTGTACGCTGAGCGTTAGTGACTGCATGTGTATGCTGTGTGTTAGTGTCTGCATGTGTATCCTGTGCGTTAGTGACTGTGTGTACAGTGTGTGTTAGTGACTGCATGTGTACACTGTGTGTTAGTGACTGATGGTGTACCCTGTGTGTTAGTGACTGCTGGTTTGAACTGTGAGTAATGACTCCAGCTGCACAGCGTAAGTTAGTGACTCCAGGTGTACAGTTTGAGTTCGTGACATCAGGTGTGCATTGTGATTTAGTGACTCCAGGTGTACAGTGGGTGTTAGTGACTGCAGGTGTACACTGTGTGTTAGTGACTGCAGGTGTACACTGGGTGTTAGTGACTGCAGGTGTGCACTGTGTGTTAGTGACTGCAGGTGTGCACTGTGGGTTAGTGACTGCAGGTGTACACTGTGTGTTAGTGACTGCAGGTGCAAGCTGTGTGTTAGTGACTGCAGGTGTACGCTGTGTGCTCGTGACTGCAGGTGTACGCTGTGTGTTAGTGACTGCAGGTGTACGCTGTGTGTTAGTGTCTGCATGTGTATGCTGTGTGTTAGTGACTGTTGGTGTACAGTGTGTTAGTGACTGCAGGTGTACACTGTGTTTTAGTGACTGATGGTGTACATTGTGTCTTAGTGACTGCAGGTTTGAACTGTGAGTAAGTGACTCCAGCTGCACAGCGTAGGTTAGTGACTCCAGGTGTACAGTGTGAGTTCATGACATCAGGTGTGCACTGTGATTTAGTGACTCCAGGTGTACAGTGAGTGTTAGTGAATCCAGGTGTGCACTGTGCGTTAGTGACTGAATGTGTACACTGTGTGTTTGTGACTGCAGGTGTACACTGTGTGTTAGTGACTGATGGTGTACACTGTGTGTTAGTGACTGCAGGTGTACACTGTGTTTTAGTGACTGCAAGTGTACTCTATGTGTTAGTGACTGCAGGTGTACGCTGTGTGTTCGTGACTGCAGGTGTACGCTGTGTGTTAGTGACTGCAGGTGTACGCTGTGTGTTAGTGACTGCAGGTGTACACTGTGTGTTAGTGACTGCAGGTGTACGCTGTGTGTTAGTGTCTGCATGTGTATCCTGTGTGTTAGTGACTGCAGGTATTGAGTGTGTTGGTAACTCCAGGTGAACATGTCTGTTAGTCACTGCAGGTGTACACTGGGTGTTAGTGACTCCATGTGTAACCTGTGAGCTTTTGATTCCAGGTGTCCGCTGTGTGTTTGTGACTGCAGGTGTACACTGTGTGTTAGTGACTGTTGGTGTACACTGTGTGTTAGTGACTCCAGGTGTATCCTGTGTGTTAGTGACTGCGGGTGTACGCTGTGTGTTAGTGTCTGCATGTGTATCCTGTGTGTTAGTGACTGTTGGTGTACAGTGTGTTAGTGACTCCAGGTGTATCCTGTGTGTTAGTGACTGCAGGTGTGCACTGTGTGTTAGTGACTGATGGTGTACACTGTGTGTTAGTGACTGCAGGTTTGCACTGTGAGTTAGTGACTCCAGCTGCACAGTGTGAGTTAGTGACTTCAGGTGTACAGTGTGAATTAGTGACTGCAGGTGTACACTGTGTGTTAGTGACTCCAGTTGTCCACTGTGTGTTGGTGACTGCAGGTGTACACAGTGTGTTAGTGACTCCAGGTGTACAGTGAGATTTAGTGACTCCAGATGTGCACTGTGTGTTAGTGACTGATGGTGTCCACTGAGTGTTAGTGACTCCAGGTGTACACTGAGTGTCAGTGACTCCAGGTGTACACTGTGTGTTAGTGACTGCAGGTGTACGCTGTGTGTTAGTGTCTGCATGTGTATCCTGTGTGTTAGTGACTGTTGGTACACAGTGTGTTAGTGACTCCAGGTGTAACCTGTGTGTTAGTGACTGCAGGTGTGCACTGTGTGTTAGTGACTGATGGTGTACACTGTGTGTTAGTGACTGCAGGTTTGCACTGTGAGTTAGTGACTCCAGCTGCACAGTGTGAGTTAGTGACTTCAGGTGTACAGTGTGAATTAGTGACTGCAGGTGTACACTGTGTGTTAGTGACTCCAGTTGTCCACTGTGTGTTGGTGACTGCAGGTGTACACAGTGTGTTAGTGACTCCAGGTGTACAGTGAGATTTAGTGACTCCAGATGTGCACTGTGTGTTAGTGACTGATGGTGTCCTCTGAGTGTTAGTGACTCCAGTTGTACACTGAGTGTTAGTGACTCCAGGTGTACACTGTGTGTTAGTGACTGATGGTGTACACTGTTGTGTTAGTAACTTCAGGTTTGCACTGTGAGTTAGTGACTCCAGCTGCACAGTGTGAGTTAGTGACTCCAGGTGTACACTGCATGTTTATGACTGCAGGTTTACACTGTGTGTTAGTGACTGCAGGCGTACACTGTGTGTTAGTGACTCCAGGTGTACAATGTGTGTTGGTCACTGCAGGTGTCCACTGTGTGTTAGTGACTCCAGGTGTACACTGTGTGTTCATGACTCCAGGTGCATGGTGTGAGTTAGTGACTCCAGGTGTACACAGTTTCAGTTAGTGACTGCAAGTGTACAGTGTGAGTTCGTGACTCCAGCTGTACATTCAGAGTTAGTGACCCTAGGTGTACACTGTTGGTTACTGACTCCAGGTGTACACTGTGAGTTCATGACTCCAGGTGCACAGTGTGAGTTAGTGACTCCAGGTGTACACATTTTCAGTTAGTGACTGCAAGTGTACAGTGTGGGCTCATGACTCCAGGTGTACATTGTGAGTTAGCGACTGCGGGTGTACTGTGTGAGTTTGTGACTCCAGCTGTACACAGTGTGTTAGTGACTGCTGGTGTTGAGTTTGTGTTAGTGACACCAGGTGTACACTTTCTGTTAGTGACTGCTGGTGTTAAGTGTGTGTTGGTAACGCCAGGTGTACATTGTCTGTTAGTGACTGCAGGTGTGCACTGTGTGTTAGTGACTGTAGGTTTACACTGTGTGTTAATGACTGCACATGTACACTGTGTGTTAGTGACTCCAGGTGTACACTGTCTGTTAGTGACTGCAGGTGTGCACTGTGTGTTAGTGACTGTAGGTTTACTCTGTGTGTTAATGACTGCATGTGTACACTGTGTGTTAGTGACTGCAGGTGTACACTGTGTGTTAGTGACTGCAGGTGTACACAGTGTGTTACTGACTCCAGGTGTACACTGTGTGTTAATGACTGCAGGTGTACAATTTGTGTTAGTGACTGCAGGTGTTAAGTGTGTGTTGGTAACGCCAGGTGTACACTGTCTGTTAGTGACTGCTGGTGTACACTGTCTGTTAGTGACTGCAGGTGTGCACTGTGTGTTAGTGACTGCAGGTCTACACTGTGTGTTAATGTCACCAGATGTACACTGTGTGTTAGTGACTGCAGGTGTACACTGTGTGTTAGTGACTAAAGGTGTACACTGTGTGTTCGTGACTGCAGGTGTACACTGTGTGTTGGTGACTCCAGATGCACAATTTGTGTTAGTGACTCCAGGTGAACAGTGTGATTTATTGACTCCAGGAGTGCACTGCGTGTTAGTGACTGCAGGTGTGCACTGTGTGTTAGTGACTCCGGGTGAACAGTGTGATTTATTGACTCCAGGTGTACACTGTGAGTTAGTGACTACAGGTGTACACTGGGAGTTCAAGTGTCCAGGTTCACTGTGTGAGTTAGTGACTCCAGGTGTACACAGTTTCAGTTAGTAACAGGAAGTGTACAGTGTGAGCTTAGACTCCAGGTGTACAGTGTGAGTTAGTGACTGCAGGTTTACAGTGTGTGTTAGTGACTCCAGGTGTACTGTGTGTATTAGTGACTCCAGGTGTACACTGTGTGTTAGTGACACTAGGTGTACAGTGTGTGTTAGTGACTTCAGGTGTACACTGTTTGTTGATAACTGCATGTATACACTGTGTGTTAGTGACTGCAGGTGTACACTGTGTGTTTGTGTCTGCAGGTGTACACTGTGTGTCAGTGACTGCAGGTGTACACTGTGTGTTATTGAGTCCAGGTGTACACTGTGTGTTATTGACTCCAGGTGTACACTGTCTGTTAGTGACTGCAGGTATTGAGTGTGTTGGAAACTCCAGGTGAACATGTCTGTTAGTGACTGCAGGTGTACACTGTGTGTTAGTGACTGTTGGTGTACACTGTGTGTTAGTGTCTGCAGGTGTACACTGTGTGTCAGTGACTGCAGGTGTACACTGTGTGTTGTTGACTCCAGGTGTACACTGTGTGTTAGTGACTGCAGGTGTGCACTGTGTGTTAATGACTGCTGGTGTACACTGTGTTGGTGACTGCATGTATACACTGTGTGTTAGTGACTGCAGGTGTACACTGTGTGTTAGTGACTGCTGGTGTACATTGTGTGTTAGTGACTGCATGTGTACACTGTGTGTTAGTGACTGATGGTGTACACTGTGTGTTAGTGACCTCAGATTTGAACAGTGAGTAAGTGACTCCGGCTGCAGAGCTTGAGTTAGTGACTCCAGTTGTACAGTGTGAGTTCTTGACATCAGGTGTGCATTGTGAATTAGTGACTCCAGGTTTACAGTGGGTGTTAGTGACTCCAGGTGTCCACTGTGTGTTAGTGACTGCAGGTGTACACTGTGTTTTAGTGACTCGAGGTGTACACTATGTGTTATTGACTGCATGTGTACACTGAGTGTCAGTGACTCCAGGTGTTCACTGTGTGTTAGAGACTCCAGGTGAACAGTGTGTGTTAGTGACTCCAGGTGTGCACTGTGTGTTAGTGACTGCAGGTGTGCACTGTGTGTTAGTAACTCCAGGTGTACACTGTTTGTTATTGACTGCATGTGTACAGTGTGAGTTCATGACTCCAGGTGTACATTGTGATTTAGTAACTCCAGGTGTGCACTGTTTGTTAGTGACTCCAGGTGTACAGTGTGTGTTATTTACTCCAGGTTTGCACAGTGTGTTAGTGACTCCACGTGTACAGTGTGTGTTTGTGACTCCAGGTTAATACTGTGTGTTAGTGACTGGAGTTGTTGAGTTTGTGTTCGTGACTCCAGTCGTACACTGTGTTTTAGTGACTCCAGGTGTACACAGTGTGTTAGTGACTCCAGGTGTACACTGTGTATTAGTGACTCCAGGTGTATACTGTGTGTTAGTCACTCGTGGTGTGCTCTGTTTGTGTTATTTCCTCCAGGTATACACTGTGTGTTAGTGACTCCAGGTCAACAAGGTGTGTTAGTGACTCCAGGTGTGCACTGCGTGTTAGTGACTGCAGGTGTACACTGTGAGTCAGTGTCTGCAGGTGTACAATGTGAGTTATTGACTGCAGGTGTACAGTGTGAGTTCATGACTCCAGCTGTACATTGTGAGTTAGTGACTTCAGGTGTACACTGTGTGTTAGTGACTCCAGGTGTACACAGTGTGTTAGTGACTGCTGGTGTTGAGTTTGTGTTAGTGACTCCAGGTGTATACTGTCTGTTAGTGACTGCAGTTGTACACTGGGTGTTAGTGACTCCAGGTGTACCCTGTGTGTGTTAGTGATTTCAGGTGTACAGTCTGTGTTAGTGACTACAGGTGTATACTGTGTGTTAGTGACTGCAGGTGTATACTGTGTATTAGTGACTGCAGGCGTACAGTGTGTTTTAGTGACTGCATGTGTACAGTGTGAGTTCCTGACTCCAGGTGTACAATGTGAGTTAGTGACTGCAGGTGTACCGTGTGAGTTCGTGATATCAGGTGTATATTGTGAATTAGTGACCGCAGGATAACACTGTTTGTTCATGACTCCAGGTGTACACTGTTTATTAGTGACTCCAGGTGTACAGTGTGTGTTAGTGACTCCAGAAGTTCTTTGTGTGTTAGTTACTCCAGGTTTGCACTGTGTGTTACTGAATCCATGTGGACACTGTGTGTTAGTGACTGCAGGTATACACAGTGTGTTAATGACACTAGGTGTACACTGTGTGATAGTGACTGCAGGTGTGCACTGTGTATTAATGACTCCAGGTGTACACTGTTTGTTAGTGACTGCAGGTGTGCACTGTGTGTTAGTGACTGAGTTGTACACTGTCTGTTAGTGACTGCAGGTGTGCACTGTGTGTTAGTATCTCCAGGTGTACACTGTGTGTTAGTGTCTGCAGGTGTACAGTGTGAGTTAATGACTGCATGTGTACAGTGTGAGTTCATGACTCCAGGTGTACATTGTGATTTAGTGTCTCCAGGTGTGCACTGTTTGTTAGTGACTCCAGGTGTATATAGTGTGTGTTAGTGACTCCAGGTGTACACTGTGTGTTATTGACTCCAGGTGTACACTGTGTGCTAGTGACTGCAGGTTTACACTGTGTGTTAGAGACTCCAGGTGTACGCTGTGTATTAGTGACTCCAGGTGTACACTGTGTGTTAGTAACTCGTGGTGTGCTCTGTTTGTGTTATTGACTCCAGGTATACACTGTTGTTAGTGACTCCAGGTCAACAATGTGCGTTAGTGACTCCAGATGTGCACTGCGTGTTAGTGACTGCAGGTGTACACTGTGAGTTAGTGTCTGCAGGTGTACAATGTGAGTTATTGACTGCAGGTGCACAGTGTGAGTTCGTGACTCCAGCTGTATATTGTGAGTTAGTGACTCCAGTGTACACTGTGTGTTAGTAACTCCAGGTGTACACAGTGTGTTAGTGACTGTTGGTGTTGAGTTTGTGTTAGTGACTCCAGGTGTACACTGTCTGTTAGTGACTACAGTTGTACACTGGGTGTTAGTGACTCCAGATGTACCCTGTGTGTGTTAGTGACTCCAAGTGTACAGTCTGTGTTAGTGACTGCAGATGTAGACTGTGTGTTAGTGACTGCAGGTGTACACTGTGTGTTAGTGTCTGCAGGTGTACACTGTGTGTTAGAGTCTGCAGGTGTGCACTGTGTGTTAGTGACTCCAGGTGTACACTGTGTGTTAGTGACTCCAGATGTACACTGTGTGTTTGTGACTCCAGGTGTACACTGTGTTTTAGTGACTCCATGTGTACACTGTGTCTTAGTGACTCGAGGTGTATGCTATGTGTTATTGACTGCTTGCGTACACCGTGTGTCACTGACTCCAGGTGTTCACTGTGTGTTAGAGACTTCCAGTGAACAGTGTGTGTTAGTGACTCCAGGTGTGCACTGTGTGTTAGTGACTGCAGGTGTACACTGTTTGTTAGTGTCTGCAGGTGTACAGTGTGAGTTAACGATTGCATGTGTACAGTGTGAGTTCATGACTCCAGGTGTACATTGTGATTTAGTGTCTCCAGGTGTGCACTGTTTGTTAGTGACTCCAGGCGTACACTGTGTGTTACTGACAGCAGGTTTACACTGTGTGTTAGTGACTCCAGGTGTACACTGTGTGTTAGTGGCTCCAGGTGTACACTGTGTGTTAGTAACTCGTTGTGTGCTCTGTGTGTGTTATTGAAACCAGGTATACACTGTGTGTTAGTGACTCCAGGTGAATAGTGTGCGTTAGTGACTCCAGGTATACACTGTGTGTTTGTGACTCTAGGTGAACAGCGTGAGTTCATGACTCCTGGTGTACATTGTGATTTAGTGACTCCAGGTGTACACTGTTTGTTAGTGACTGCAGGTGTACACTGTGTGTTAGTGACTCCATGTGTCCGCTGTGTGTTAGTGATTGCAGGTGTACACTGTGTGTTCGTGACTCCAGGTTAATACTGTGTGTTAGTGACTGGAGGTGTATACTGTGTGTTCGTGACTCCAGTTGTACATTGTGTGTTAGTGACTACAGTTGTACACTGGGTGTTAGTGACCCCAGGTGTACCCTGTGTGTGTTAGTGACTCCAGGTGTACAGTCTGTGTTAGTGACTGCAGATGTTGACTGTGTGTTAGTGTCAGCAGGTGTACACTGTGTGTTAGAGTCTGCAGGTGTACACTGTGTGTTAGTGACTCCAGTTGTACACTGTGTGTTAGTGACTCCAGGTGTACACAGTGTGTTACTGACTGCTGGTGTTGAGTTTGTGTTAGTGACTCCAGGTGTACACTGTGTGTTAGTGACTCCAGGTGTCCGCTGTGTGTTAGTGACTGCAAGTGTACACTGTGTGTTAGTGACTGCATGTGTACACTGTGTATTAATGACTACAGGTGTATACTGTGTGTTAGTGACTGTTGGTGTACAGTGTGTTAGTGTCTGCATGTGTACACTGTGTGTTAGTGCTTTCAGGTTTACACTGTGTGTTAGTGACTGCAGGTGTATACTGTGTGTTAGTGACTGCAGGTGTATATTGTGTATTAGTGACTGCAGGCGTACAGTGTGTTTTAGTGACTGCATGTGTACAGCGTGAGTTCGTTACTCCAGGTGTACAATGTGAGTTAGTGACTGCAGGTGTACACTGTTTGTTAGTGACTCCAGGTGTACAGTGTGTGTTAGTGACTCCAGGTTTGCACTGTGTGTTAGTGAATCCATGTGGACACTGTGTGTTAGTGACTGCAGGCATACACAGTGTGTTAATGACACTAGGTGTACACTTTTTGTTAGTGACTGCAGGTGTGCACTGTGTGTTAGTGACTGCAGGTGTACACTGTTTGTTAGTGTCTGCAGGTGGACAGTGTGTGTTAGTGCCTGCAGGTATACACAGTGTGTTAATGACTCTAGGTGTACACTGTGTGTTAGTGACTGCAGTTGTACACTATGAGTTAATGACTGCAGGTGTACAGTGTGAGTTCATGACTCCAGGTGTACATTGTGATTTAGTGTCTCCAGGTGTGCACTGTTTGTTAGTGACTCCAGGTGTACACTGTGTGTTATTGACTCCAGGTGTACACAGTATGTTAATGACGCCAAGTGTACACCATCTGTTAGTGACTGCAGGTTTACACTGTGTGTTAGTAACTTCAGGTGTACACTGTGTGTTAGTAACTCGTGTTGTGCTCTGTGTGTGTTAGTGACTCCAGCTCTACCCTGTGTGTTATTGACTCCAGGTATACACTGTGTTTTAGTGACTGCAAGTGTTCAGCGTGATTTAGTGACTGCATGTGTACACTGTGTGTTAGTGACTGCAAGTGTTCAGCATGATTTAGTGACTGCATGTGTACAGTGTGAGTTCATGACTCCAGGTGTACATTGTGATTTAGTGACTCCAGGTGTACACTGTTTGTTAGTGACTCCAGGTGTACAATGTGAGTTAGTTACTGCAGGTGTACCGTGTGAGTTCGTGACACCATGTGTATATTGTGAATTAGTGACTCCAGGTTTACACTGTTTGTTAGTGACTCCAGGTGTACAATGTGTGTTAGTGACTCCAGAATTACTTTGTGTGTTAATTACGCCAGGTTTGCACTGTGTTTAGTGAATCCATGTGGGCAGTGTGTGTTAGTGCCTGCAGGTATACACAGTGTGTTAATGACTCTAGGTGTACACTGTGTGTTAGTGACTGCAGGTGTGCACTGTGTGTTAGTGACTGCAGTTGTACACTGTGTGTTAGTGACTCCAGGTGTGCACTGTGTGTTTGTGGCTCCAGGTGTACACGGTGTGTTTGTGGCTCCAGGTGTACACTGTGTTTTAGTGACTCCAGGTGTACACTGTGTTTTAGTGACTCCATGTATACACTGTGTCTTAGTGAGTCGAGGTGTACACTGTGTGTTATTGACTGAATGTGTACACTGTGTGTCAGTGACTCCAGGTGTTCACTGTGTATTAGTGACTGCAGGTGTGCACGGTGTGTTAGTAACTCCAGGTGTACACTGTGTGTTAGTGACTCCAGGTGTACACCGTGTGTTAGTGACTGCAGGTATACACTGTGTGTTAGTGACTCCAGGTGTACACTGTGTATTAGTGACTCCAGGCACAGTGTGAGTTAATGACTGCATGTATACAGCGTGAGTTCATGACTCCAGGTGTACATTGTGATTTAGTGACTCCAGGTGTACACTGTTTGTTTGTGACTCCAGGTGTACAGTGTGTGTTATTGACTCCAGGTTAATACTGTGTGTTAGTGACTGGAGGTGTACACTGTGTGTTCGTGACTCCAGTTGTACACTGTGTTTTTGTGACTCCAGGTGTACACAGTGTGTTAGTGACTGGTGGTGTTGAGTTTGTGTTAGTGACTCCAGGTGTACACTGTGTGTTAGCGACTACAGGTGTAATCTGTGTATTAGTGACTGCAAACGTACAGTGTGAGTTCGTGACTCCAGGTGTACACTGTGTGTTCCTGACTCCAGTTGTATACTGTGTTTTTGTGACTCCAGGTGTACACAGTGTGTTAGTGACTGGTGATGTTGAGTTTGTGTTAGTGACTCCAGGTGTACACTGTTTGTTAGTGTCTGCAGGTGAACAGTGAGAGTTAGTGCCGACATTTGTACAGTGTGATTTCATGACTCCAGGTGCACAACGTTTGTTAGTGACTCCAGGTGTACAGTGTGTTATTGACTGCAGGTGTTCACTGTGTGTTAGTGACTGCAGGTGTACACTGTGTGTTAGTGACTGCAGGTGTACACTGTATGTTAGTGACTGCAGGTGTACACTGTGTTAGTGACTGCAGGTGTACACTATGTGTTAGTGTCTGCAGGTGTACACTATGTGTTAGTGACTGCAGGTGTACACTATGTGTTAGTGACTGCAGGTGTAATCTGTGTATTAGTGACTGCAAACGTACAGTGTGAGTTCGTGACTCCAGGTGTACCGTGTGAGTTCTTGTCATCAGGTGTATATTGTGAATTAGTGACTCCAGGTTTACACTGTTAGTGACTGCATTTGTACAGTGTGATTTCATGACTCCAGGTGCACATTGTGATTTAGTGTCTCCAGGTGCATAATGTTTGTTAGTGACTCCAGGTGTACAGTGTGTGTTATTGACTCCAGGTGTACACTGTGTTTTAGTTAATTCAGTTGTACACTGTGTATTAGTGACTCCAGCTGCACACTGTGTTTTAGTAACTCCAGGTGTACACTGTGTTTTAGTAACTCCAGGTGTACACTGTGTTTTAGTAACTCCAGGTGTACACTGCGTTTGTTAGTGACTCCAGCTCGGCACTGTGTGTTAATGACTCCAGGTGAACACTACGTGTTAGTGACTTCGGGTGAACAATGTGAGTTTGTGACTCCAGGTGTGCACTGTGTATTAGTGAATGCAGTTATACACCGTGTGTTAGTGACTCCAGGTGTACAGTGTGTGTTAGTGATTCCAGGTGAGTGACTGCACGTGTGCACTGTGTGTTATTGACTGCAGGTGTGCACTGTATGTTAGTGACTACAGGTGTACAATGTGAGATAGTGACACCAGGTGCACAGTGTGAGTTAGTGACTCCAGGTGTACACAGTTTCAGTAATTGACTGCAAGTGTACAGTGTGAGGTCGTGACTCCAGGTGTACAATGTGAGTTAGTGACTCCGGGTGTACACAGCGTGTTAGTGACTCTAGGTGTACACAGTGTGTTAGTGACTGCTGCTGTTGAGTTTGTGTTAGTGACTCCAGGTGTACACTGTATGTTAGTGACTCCAGGTGTCCGCTGTGTGTTAGTGACTGCAGGTGTACACTGTGTGTTAGTGACTGCATGTGTACACTGTGTGTTAGTGCTTGCAGGTATACACTGTGTGTTAGTGACTGCAGGTGTATATTGTGTATTAGTGACTGCAGGCGTACAGTTTGATTTAGTGACTGCATGTGAACAGTATGAGTTCGTGACTCCAGGTGTACAATGTGAGTTAGTGACTGCAGGTGTACCATGTGAGTTCTTGACATCAGGTGCATATTGTGAGTTAGAGACTCCAGGTTTACACTGTTTGTTAGTGACTCCAGGTGTACAGTGTGTGTTAGTGACTCCAGAAGTACATTGTGTGTTAGTTACTCCAGGTTTGCACTGTATGTTAGTGAATCCATGTGGAAACTGTGTGTTAGTGACCACAGGTATACACAGTGTGTTAATGACTCTAGGTGTAAACTGTGTGTTAGTGACTGCAGGTGTGCGCTGTGTGTTAGTGACTGCAGTTGTACACTGTGTGTTAGTGACTCCAGGTGTACACTGTGTGTTTGTGACTCCAGGTATACACTGTGTTTTAGTGACTCCAGGTGTACACTGTGTGTTATTGACTGCATGTGTACACGGTGTGTTAATGACTCCAGGTGTTCACTTTGTGTTAGCGACTCCAGGTGAACAATGTGTGTTAGTGACTCCAGGTGTGCGCTGTGTGTTAATGACTGCAGGTGTGCGCTGTGTGTTAGTAAGTCCAGGTGTACACTGTTTGTTAGCGTCTGCAGGTGTACAATGTTAGTTAATGACTGCATGTGTACAGTGTGAGTTCATGACTCCAGGTGTACATTGTGATTTAGTGTCTCCAGGTGTACACTGTTTGTTAGTGACTCCTGGTGTACAGTGTGTGTTATTGCCTCCAGGTGTACACTGTGTGTTAATGACTCCAGGTGTACACCGTGTGTTAGTGACTGCAGGTTTACACTGTGTGTTAGTGACTCCACGTGTACACTGTGTATTAGTGTCTCCAGGTGTACACTGTGTGTTAGTGACTCCAGGTGTACACTGTGTATTAGTGTCTCCAGGAGTACTCTGTGTTAGTAACTCGTGGTGTGCACTGTGTGTGTTAGTGACTCCAGCTCTACACTGTGTGTTACTGACTCCAGGTATACACTGTATGTTAGTGACTGCAGGTGTACAGTGTGATTTAGTGACTGCATGTGTACAGCGTGAGTTCATGACTCCAGGTGTACATAGTGATTTAGTGACTCCAGGTGTACACTGTTTGTTAGTGACTCCAGGTGTACAGTGTGTGTTAGTGATTCCAGTTGTACACTGTGTGTTAGTGACAGCTGGTGTTGAGTTTGTGTTAGTGACTCCAGGTGTACACTGTTTGTTAGTGTCTGCATGTGAACAGTGTGAGTTAGTGAAGGCATTTGTACAGTGTGATTTCATGACTCCAGGTGCACAACGTTTGTTAGTGACTCCAGGTGTACAGTGTGTTATTGACTGCAGGTGTTCACTGTGTGTTAGTGACTGCAGGTGTACACCGTGTGTTAGTGACTGCAGGTGTACACTGTGTGTTAGTGACTGCAGGTGTACACTGTGTTAGTGACTGCAGGTGTACACTATGTGTTAGTGTCTGCAGGTGTACACTATGTGTTAGTGACTGCAGGTGTACACTATGTGTTAGTGACTGGAGGTGTACACTGTGTGTTAGTGACTCCAGGTGTACAGTGTGTTATTGACTGCAGGTGTTCACTGTGTGTTAGTGACTGCAGGTGTACACTGTGTTAGTGACTGCAGGTGTACACTATGTGTTAGTGTCTACAGGTGTACACTATGTGTTAGTGACTGCAGGTGTACACTATGTGTTAGTGACTGCAGGTGTAATCTGTGTATTAGGGACTGCAAACGTACAGTGTGAGTTCGTGACTCCAGGTGTACCGTGTGAGTTCTTGTCATCAGGTGTATATTGTGAATTAGTGACTCCAGGTTTACACTGTTTGTTAGTGACTGCATTTGTACAGTGTGATTTCATGACTCCAGGTGCACATTGTGATTTAGTGTCTCCAGGTGCATAATGTTTGTTAGTGACTCCAGGTGTACAGTGTGTGTTATTGACTCCAGGTGTACACTGCGTTTTAGTTAATTCAGTTGCACACTGTGTATTAGTGACTCCAGCTGCACACTGTGTTTTAGTAACTCCAGGTGTACACTGTGTTTTAGTAACTCCAGGTGTACACTGTGTTTTAGTAACTCCAGGTGTACACTGCGTTTGTTAGTGACTCCAGCTCGGCACTGTGTGTTAATGACTCCAGGTGAACACTACGTGTTAGTGACTTCGGGTGAACAACGTGAGTTTGTGACTCCAGGTGTGCACTGTGTATTAGTGAATGCAGTTATACACCGTGTGTTAGTGACTCCAGGTGTACAGTGTGTGTTAGTGATTCCAGGTGAGTGACTGCACGTGTGCACTGTGTGTTATTGACTGCAGGTGTGCGCTGTGTGTTAGTAACTCCAGGTGTACACTGTATGTTAGTGACTCCAGGTGTCCGCTGTGTGTTAGTGACTGCACGTGTGCACTGTGTGTTAGTGACTGCATGTGTACACTGTGTGTTAGTGCTTGCAGGTATACACTGTGTGTTAGTGACTGCAGGTGTATATTGTGTATTAGTGACTGCAGGCGTACAGTGTGATTTAGTGACTGCTTGTGAACAGTATGAGTTCGTGACTCCAGGTGTACAATGTGAGTTAGTGACTGCAGGTGTACCGTGTGAGTTCTTGACATCAGGTGCATATTGTGAGATAGAGACTCCAGGTTTACACTGTTTGTTAGTGACTCCAGGTTTACAGTGTGTATTAGTGACTCCAGAAGTACATTGTGTGTTAGTTACTCCAGGTTTGCACTGTATGTTAGTGAATCCATGTGGAAACTGTGTGTTAGTGACCACAGGTATACACAGTGTGTTAATGACTCTAGGTGTAAACTGTGTGTTAGTGACTGCAGGTGTGCGCTGTGTGTTAGTGACTGCAGTTGTACACTGTGTGTTAGTGACTCCAGGTGTGCACTGTGTGTTTGTGACTCCAGGTGTACACTGTGTTTTAGTGACTCCAGGTGTACACTGTGTGTTATTGACTGCATGTGTACACGGTGTGTTAGTGACTCCAGGTGTTCACTTTGTGTTAGCGACTCCAGGTGAACAATGTGTGTTAGTGACTCCAGGTGTGCACTGTGTGTTAATGACTGCAGGTGTGCGCTGTGTGTTAGTAAGTCCAGGTGTACACTGTTTGTTAGCGTCTGCAGGTGTACAATGTTAGTTAATGACTGCATGTGTACAGTGTGAGTTCATGACTCCAGGTGTACATTGTGATTTAGTGTCTCCAGGTGTACACTGTTTGTTAGTGACTCCAGGTGTACAGTGTGTGTTAATGACTCCAGGTGTACACTGTGTGTTAATGACTCCAGGTGTACACCGTGTGTTAGTGACTGCAGGTTTACACTGTGTGTTAGTGACTCCACGTGTACACTGTGTGTTAGTGACTCCAGGTGTACACTGTGTGTTAGTGACTCCAGGTGTACACTGTGTATTAGTGTCTCCAGGTGTACACTGTGTGTTAGTAACTCGTGGTGTGCACTGTGTGTGTTAGTGACTCCAGCTCTACACTGTGTGTTACTGACTCCAGGTATACACTGTATGTTAGTGACTGCAGGTGTACAGTGTGATTTAGTGACTGCATGTGTACAGCGTGAGTTCATGACTCCAGGTGTACATAGTGATTTAGTGACTCCAGGTGTACACTGTTTGTTAGTGACTCCAGGTGTACAGTGTGTGTTAGTGATTCCAGTTGTACACTGTGTGTTAGTGACAGCTGGTGTTGAGTTTGTGTTAGTGACTCCAGGTGTACACTGTTTGTTAGTGTCTGCATGTGGACAGTGTGAGTTAGTGAAGGCATTTGTACAGTGTGAGTTAATGACTGCATGTGTACAGTGTGAGTTCATGACTCCAGGTGCACATTGTGATTTAGTGTCTCCAGGTGCACAACGTTTTTTAGTGACTCCAGGTGTACAGTGTGCGCTTTTGACTGCAGGTGTACACTGTTTCTTAGTGTCTGCAGGTGTACATTGTGTGTTAGTGCTTGCCGGTTAACACTGTGTTAGTGACTGCAGGTGTACAGTGTGAATTTGTGACTCCAGGTGTACAATGTGAGTTAGTTACTGCAGGTGTACCATGTGAGTTCAAGACATCAGGTGTATATTGTGAATTATTGACTCAAGGTTTACACTGTTTGTTAGTGACTCCAAGTGTACAGTGTGTATTAGTGACTCCAGAAGTACACTGTGTGTTAATGACTCCAGGTCTGCACTGTGTGTTAGTGACTGAAGGTGTGCATTGTGTTTTGGGACTGCAGTTGTTGTACCGTGTGTGTTAGTTACTCCAGGTGTACAGTGTGTGTTATTGACTCCAGGTGTACACAGTCTGTTAGTGACTGCTGGTGTTGAGTTTGTGTTAGTGACTCCAGGTGTACACAGTCTGTTAGTAACTGCTGGTGTACACTGTGTGTTAGTGACTGCAGGTATACACTGGGTGTTAGTGACTCCAGGTTTACCCTGTGTGTTATTGAATCCATGTGAGCACTGTGTGTTAGTCACTGCAGGTGTACACAGTGTGTTAGTGACTCTAGGTGTACACTGTGTGTTAGTGACTGCAGTTGTACACTGTGTGTTAGTGACTCCAGGTGTACACTGTGTGTTAGTGACTCCAGCTGTACACTGTGTGTTAGTGACTCCAGGTGTATACCACATCTTAGTGACTGCAGGTGTACACTGTGTGTTAGTGACTGCATGTGTAATCTGTGTATTAGTATCTGCAGGCATACAGTGTGATTTAGTGACTGCATGTGTACAGTGTGAATTTGTGACTCCAGGTGCACAACGTGAGTTAGTTACTGCAGGTGTACCGTGTGAGTTCGTGACATCAGGTGTATATTGTGAATTAGTGGCTCCAGGTTTACACTGTTTGTTAGTGACTCCAGGTGTACAGTGTGTGTTAGTGACTACAGAATTACTTTGTGTGTTAGTTACCCCAGGTTTGCACTGTGTGTTAGTGAATCCCTGTGGACACTGTGTGTTAGTGACAGCAGGTATACACAGTGTGTTAATGACTCTAGGTGTACACTGTGTGTTTGTGACTCCAGGTGTACACTGTGTCTTAGTGACTCCAGGTGTACACTGTGTTTTAGTGACTCCATGTGTACACTGTGTCTTAGTGACAGCAAGTGTGCACTGTGTGTTAGTAACTCCAGGTGTACACTGTTTGTTAGTGTCTGCAGTTGTACAGTGTGAGTTCATGACTCCAGGTGTACATTGTGATTTAGTGTCTCCAGGTGTGCACTGTTTGTTAGTGACTCCAGGTGTACAGTGTATGTTATTGACTCCAGGTGTACATAGTGTGTTAGTGACTGGAGGTGTACACCATGTGTTAGTGACTGCAGGTTTACACTGTGTGTGTTAGTGACTCCAGGTATACACTGTGTATTAGTGACTCCAGGTGTACACTGCGTGTTAGTAACTTGTGGTGTGCACTGTGTGTGTTAGTGACTCCAGCTCTACACTGTGTGTTATTGACTCCAGGTATACACTGTGTTTTAGTGACTCCAGGTGAGCAGTAACTCCAGGTGTGCACTGCGTGTTAGTGACTGCAGGTGTACACTGTGAGTTAGTGACTGCAGGTGTACAGCGTGATTTAGTGACTTCATGTGTACACTGTGTGTTAGTGTCCGCAGGTGTACAGAGTGATTTAGTGACTGCATGTGTACAGCATGAGTTCATGAATCCAGGTGTACATTGTGATTTAGTGACTCGAGGTGTACACTGTGTGTTATTGACTGAATGTGTACACTGTGTGTCAGTGACTCCAGGTGTTCACTGTGTATTAGTGACTGCAGGTGTTGTACCGTGTGTTAGTAACTCCAGGTGTACACTATGTGTTAGTGACTCCAGGTGTACACCGTGTGTTAGTGACTGCAGGTTTACACTGTGTGTTAGTGACTCCAGGTGTACACTGTGTATTAGTGACTCCAGGTACAGTGTGAGTTAATGACTGCATGTATACAGCGTGAGTTCATGACTCCAGGTGTACATTGTGATTTAGTGACTCCAGGTGTACACTGTTTGTTTGTGACTCCAGGTGTACAGTGTGTGTTATTGACTCCAGGTTAATACTGTGTGTTAGTGACTGGAGGTGTACACTGTGTGTTCGTGACTCCAGTTGTACACTGTATTTTTGTGACTCCAGGTATACACAGTGTGTTAGTGACTGGTGGTGTTGAGTTTGTATTAGTGACTCCAGGTGTACACTGTGTGTTAGCGACTACTGGTGTAATCTGTGTATTAGTGACTGCAAACGTACAGTGTGAGTTCGTGACTCCAGGTGTACACTGTGTGTTCCTGACTCCAGTTGTATACTGTGTTTTTGTGACTCCAGGTGTACACAGTGTGTTAGTGACTGGTGGTGTTGAGTTTGTGTTAGTGACTCCAGGTGTACACTGTTTGTTAGTGTCTGCAGGTGAACAGTGAGAGTTAGTGCCGACATTTGTACAGTGTGATTTCATGACTCCAGGTGCACAACGTTTGTTAGTGACTCCAGGTGTACAGTGTGTGTTATTGACTCCAGGTGTACACTGCGTTTTAGTTAATTCAGTTGCACACTGTGTATTAGTGACTCCAGCTGCACACTGTGTTTTAGTAACTCCAGGTGTACACTGTGTTTTAGTAACTCCAGGTGTACACTGTGTTTTAGTAACTCCAGGTGTACACTGCGTTTGTTAGTGACTCCAGCTCGGCACTGTGTGTTAATGACTCCAGGTGAACACTACGTGTTAGTGACTTCGGGTGAACAACGTGAGTTTGTGACTCCAGGTGTGCACTGTGTATTAGTGAATGCAGTTATACACCGTGTGTTAGTGACTCCAGGTGTACAGTGTGTGTTAGTGATTCCAGGTGAGTGACTGCACGTGTGCACTGTGTGTTATTGACTGCAGGTGTGCGCTGTGTGTTAGTAACTCCAGGTGTACACTGTATGTTAGTGACTCCAGGTGTCCGCTGTGTGTTAGTGACTGCACGTGTGCACTGTGTGTTAGTGACTGCATGTGTACACTGTGTGTTAGTGCTTGCAGGTATACACTGTGTGTTAGTGACTGCAGGTGTATATTGTGTATTAGTGACTGCAGGCGTACAGTGTGATTTAGTGACTGCTTGTGAACAGTATGAGTTCGTGACTCCAGGTGTACAATGTGAGTTAGTGACTGCAGGTGTACCGTGTGAGTTCTTGACATCAGGTGCATATTGTGAGATAGAGACTCCAGGTTTACACTGTTTGTTAGTGACTCCAGGTTTACAGTGTGTATTAGTGACTCCAGAAGTACATTGTGTGTTAGTTACTCCAGGTTTGCACTGTATGTTAGTGAATCCATGTGGAAACTGTGTGTTAGTGACCACAGGTATACACAGTGTGTTAATGACTCTAGGTGTAAACTGTGTGTTAGTGACTGCAGGTGTGCGCTGTGTGTTAGTGACTGCAGTTGTACACTGTGTGTTAGTGACTCCAGGTGTGCACTGTGTGTTTGTGACTCCAGGTGTACACTGTGTTTTAGTGACTCCAGGTGTACACTGTGTGTTATTGACTGCATGTGTACACGGTGTGTTAGTGACTCCAGGTGTTCACTTTGTGTTAGCGACTCCAGGTGAACAATGTGTGTTAGTGACTCCAGGTGTGCACTGTGTGTTAATGACTGCAGGTGTGCGCTGTGTGTTAGTAAGTCCAGGTGTACACTGTTTGTTAGCGTCTGCAGGTGTACAATGTTAGTTAATGACTGCATGTGTACAGTGTGAGTTCATGACTCCAGGTGTACATTGTGATTTAGTGTCTCCAGGTGTACACTGTTTGTTAGTGACTCCAGGTGTACAGTGTGTGTTAATGACTCCAGGTGTACACTGTGTGTTAATGACTCCAGGTGTACACCGTGTGTTAGTGACTGCAGGTTTACACTGTGTGTTAGTGACTCCACGTGTACACTGTGTGTTAGTGATTCCAGGTGTACACTGTGTGTTAGTGACTCCAGGTGTACACTGTGTATTAGTGTCTCCAGGTGTACACTGTGTGTTAGTAACTCGTGGTGTGCACTGTGTGTGTTAGTGACTCCAGCTCTACACTGTGTGTTACTGACTCCAGGTATACACTGTATGTTAGTGACTGCAGGTGTACAGTGTGATTTAGTGACTGCATGTGTACAGCGTGAGTTCATGACTCCAGGTGTACATAGTGATTTAGTGACTCCAGGTGTACACTGTTTGTTAGTGACTCCAGGTGTACAGTGTGTGTTAGTGATTCCAGTTGTACACTGTGTGTTAGTGACAGCTGGTGTTGAGTTTGTGTTAGTGACTCCAGGTGTACACTGTTTGTTAGTGTCTGCATGTGGACAGTGTGAGTTAGTGAAGGCATTTGTACAGTGTGAGTTAATGACTGCATGTGTACAGTGTGAGTTCATGACTCCAGGTGCACATTGTGATTTAGTGTCTCCAGGTGCACAACGTTTTTTAGTGACTCCAGGTGTACAGTGTGCGCTTTTGACTGCAGGTGTACACTGTTTCTTAGTGTCTGCAGGTGTACATTGTGTGTTAGTGCTTGCCGGTTAACACTGTGTTAGTGACTGCAGGTGTACAGTGTGAATTTGTGACTCCAGGTGTACAATGTGAGTTAGTTACTGCAGGTGTACCATGTGAGTTCAAGACATCAGGTGTATATTGTGAATTATTGACTCAAGGTTTACACTGTTTGTTAGTGACTCCAAGTGTACAGTGTGTATTAGTGACTCCAGAAGTACACTGTGTGTTAATGACTCCAGGTCTGCACTGTGTGTTAGTGACTGAAGGTGTGCATTGTGTTTTGGGACTGCAGTTGTTGTACCGTGTGTGTTAGTTACTCCAGGTGTACAGTGTGTGTTATTGACTCCAGGTGTACACAGTCTGTTAGTGACTGCTGGTGTTGAGTTTGTGTTAGTGACTCCAGGTGTACACAGTCTGTTAGTAACTGCTGGTGTACACTGTGTGTTAGTGACTGCAGGTATACACTGGGTGTTAGTGACTCCAGGTTTACCCTGTGTGTTATTGAATCCATGTGAGCACTGTGTGTTAGTCACTGCAGGTGTACACAGTGTGTTAGTGACTCTAGGTGTACACTGTGTGTTAGTGACTGCAGTTGTACACTGTGTGTTAGTGACTCCAGGTGTACACTGTGTGTTAGTGACTCCAGCTGTACACTGTGTGTTAGTGACTCCAGGTGTATACCACATCTTAGTGACTGCAGGTGTACACTGTGTGTTAGTGACTGCATGTGTAATCTGTGTATTAGTGACTGCAGGCATACAGTGTGATTTAGTGACTGCATGTGTACAGTGTGAATTTGTGACTCCAGGTGCACAACGTGAGTTAGTTACTGCAGGTGTACCGTGTGAGTTCGTGACATCAGGTGTATATTGTGAATTAGTGGCTCCAGGTTTACACTGTTTGTTAGTGACTCCAGGTGTACAGTGTGTGTTAGTGACTACAGAATTACTTTGTGTGTTAGTTACCCCAGGTTTGCACTGTGTGTTAGTGAATCCCTGTGGACACTGTGTGTTAGTGACAGCAGGTATACACAGTGTGTTAATGACTCTAGGTGTACACTGTGTGTTTGTGACTCCAGGTGTACACTGTGTCTTAGTGACTCCAGGTGTACACTGTGTTTTAGTGACTCCATGTGTACACTGTGTCTTAGTGACAGCAAGTGTGCACTGTGTGTTAGTAACTCCAGGTGTACACTGTTTGTTAGTGTCTGCAGTTGTACAGTGTGAGTTCATGACTCCAGGTGTACATTGTGATTTAGTGTCTCCAGGTGTGCACTGTTTGTTAGTGACTCCAGGTGTACAGTGTATGTTATTGACTCCAGGTGTACATAGTGTGTTAGTGACTGGAGGTGTACACCATGTGTTAGTGACTGCAGGTTTACACTGTGTGTGTTAGTGACTCCAGGTATACACTGTGTATTAGTGACTCCAGGTGTACACTGCGTGTTAGTAACTTGTGGTGTGCACTGTGTGTGTTAGTGACTCCAGCTCTACACTGTGTGTTATTGACTCCAGGTATACACTGTGTTTTAGTGACTCCAGGTGAGCAGTAACTCCAGGTGTGCACTGCGTGTTAGTGACTGCAGGTGTACACTGTGAGTTAGTGACTGCAGGTGTACAGCGTGATTTAGTGACTTCATGTGTACACTGTGTGTTAGTGTCCGCAGGTGTACAGAGTGATTTAGTGACTGCATGTGTACAGCATGAGTTCATGAATCCAGGTGTACATTGTGATTTAGTGACTCGAGGTGTACACTGTGTGTTATTGACTGAATGTGTACACTGTGTGTCAGTGACTCCAGGTGTTCACTGTGTATTAGTGACTGCAGGTGTTGTACCGTGTGTTAGTAACTCCAGGTGTACACTATGTGTTAGTGACTCCAGGTGTACACCGTGTGTTAGTGACTGCAGGTTTACACTGTGTGTTAGTGACTCCAGGTGTACACTGTGTATTAGTGACTCCAGGTACAGTGTGAGTTAATGACTGCATGTATACAGCGTGAGTTCATGACTCCAGGTGTACATTGTGATTTAGTGACTCCAGGTGTACACTGTTTGTTTGTGACTCCAGGTGTACAGTGTGTGTTATTGACTCCAGGTTAATACTGTGTGTTAGTGACTGGAGGTGTACACTGTGTGTTCGTGACTCCAGTTGTACACTGTATTTTTGTGACTCCAGGTATACACAGTGTGTTAGTGACTGGTGGTGTTGAGTTTGTATTAGTGACTCCAGGTGTACACTGTGTGTTAGCGACTACTGGTGTAATCTGTGTATTAGTGACTGCAAACGTACAGTGTGAGTTCGTGACTCCAGGTGTACACTGTGTGTTCCTGACTCCAGTTGTATACTGTGTTTTTGTGACTCCAGGTGTACACAGTGTGTTAGTGACTGGTGGTGTTGAGTTTGTGTTAGTGACTCCAGGTGTACACTGTTTGTTAGTGTCTGCAGGTGAACAGTGAGAGTTAGTGCCGACATTTGTACAGTGTGATTTCATGACTCCAGGTGCACAACGTTTGTTAGTGACTCCAGGTGTACAGTGTGTGTTATTGACTCCAGGTGTACACTGCGTTTTAGTTAATTCAGTTGCACACTGTGTATTAGTGACTCCAGCTGCACACTGTGTTTTAGTAACTCCAGGTGTACACTGTGTTTTAGTAACTCCAGGTGTACACTGTGTTTTAGTAACTCCAGGTGTACACTGCGTTTGTTAGTGACTCCAGCTCGGCACTGTGTGTTAATGACTCCAGGTGAACACTACGTGTTAGTGACTTCGGGTGAACAACGTGAGTTTGTGACTCCAGGTGTGCACTGTGTATTAGTGAATGCAGTTATACACCGTGTGTTAGTGACCCCAGGTGTACAGTGTGTGTTAGTGATTCCAGGTGAGTGACTGCACGTGTGCACTGTGTGTTATTGACTGCAGGTGTGCGCTGTGTGTTAGTAACTCCAGGTGTACACTGTATGTTAGTGACTCCAGGTGTCCGCTGTGTGTTAGTGACTGCACGTGTGCACTGTGTGTTAGTGACTGCATGTGTACACTGTGTGTTAGTGCTTGCAGGTATACACTGTGTGTTAGTGACTGCAGGTGTATATTGTGTATTAGTGACTGCAGGCGTACAGTGTGATTTAGTGACTGCTTGTGAACAGTATGAGTTCGTGACTCCAGGTGTACAATGTGAGTTAGTGACTGCAGGTGTACCGTGTGAGTTCTTGACATCAGGTGCATATTGTGAGATAGAGACTCCAGGTTTACACTGTTTGTTAGTGACTCCAGGTTTACAGTGTGTATTAGTGACTCCAGAAGTACATTGTGTGTTAGTTACTCCAGGTTTGCACTGTATGTTAGTGAATCCATGTGGAAACTGTGTGTTAGTGACCACAGGTATACACAGTGTGTTAATGACTCTAGGTGTAAACTGTGTGTTAGTGACTGCAGGTGTGCGCTGTGTGTTAGTGACTGCAGTTGTACACTGTGTGTTAGTGACTCCAGGTGTACACTGTGTGTTTGTGACTCCAGGTGTACACTGTGTTTTAGTGACTCCAGGTGTACACTGTGTGTTATTGACTGCATGTGTACACGGTGTGTTAGTGACTCCAGGTGTTCACTTTGTGTTAGCGACTCCAGGTGAACAATGTGTGTTAGTGACTCCAGGTGTGCACTGTGTGTTAATGACTGCAGGTGTGCGCTGTGTGTTAGTAAGTCCAGGTGTACACTGTTTGTTAGCGTCTGCAGGTGTACAATGTTAGTTAATGACTGCATGTGTACAGTGTGAGTTCATGACTCCAGGTGTACATTGTGATTTAGTGTCTCCAGGTGTACACTGTTTGTTAGTGACTCCAGGTGTACAGTGTGTGTTAATGACTCCAGGTGTACACTGTGTGTTAATGACTCCAGGTGTACACCGTGTGTTAGTGACTGCAGGTTTACACTGTGTGTTAGTGACTCCACGTGTACACTGTGTGTTAGTGACTCCAGGTGTACACTGTGTGTTAGTGACTCCAGGTGTACACTGTGTATTAGTGTCTCCAGGTGTACACTGTGTGTTAGTAACTCGTGGTGTGCACTGTGTGTGTTAGTGACTCCAGCTCTACACTGTGTGTTACTGACTCCAGGTATACACTGTATGTTAGTGACTGCAGGTGTACAGTGTGATTTAGTGACTGCATGTGTACAGCGTGAGTTCATGACTCCAGGTGTACATAGTGATTTAGTGACTCCAGGTGTACACTGTTTGTTAGTGACTCCAGGTGTACAGTGTGTGTTAGTGATTCCAGTTGTACACTGTGTGTTAGTGACAGCTGGTGTTGAGTTTGTGTTAGTGACTCCAGGTGTACACTGTTTGTTAGTGTCTGCATGTGGACAGTGTGAGTTAGTGAAGGCATTTGTACAGTGTGAGTTAATGACTGCATGTGTACAGTGTGAGTTCATGACTCCAGGTGCACATTGTGATTTAGTGTCTCCAGGTGCACAACGTTTTTTAGTGACTCCAGGTGTACAGTGTGCGCTTTTGACTGCAGGTGTACACTGTTTCTTAGTGTCTGCAGGTGTACATTGTGTGTTAGTGCTTGCCGGTTAACACTGTGTTAGTGACTGCAGGTGTACAGTGTGAATTTGTGACTCCAGGTGTACAATGTGAGTTAGTTACTGCAGGTGTACCATGTGAGTTCAAGACATCAGGTGTATATTGTGAATTATTGACTCAAGGTTTACACTGTTTGTTAGTGACTCCAAGTGTACAGTGTGTATTAGTGACTCCAGAAGTACACTGTGTGTTAATGACTCCAGGTCTGCACTGTGTGTTAGTGACTGAAGGTGTGCATTGTGTTTTGGGACTGCAGTTGTTGTACCGTGTGTGTTAGTTACTCCAGGTGTACAGTGTGTGTTATTGACTCCAGGTGTACACAGTCTGTTAGTGACTGCTGGTGTTGAGTTTGTGTTAGTGACTCCAGGTGTACACAGTCTGTTAGTAACTGCTGGTGTACACTGTGTGTTAGTGACTGCAGGTATACACTGGGTGTTAGTGACTCCAGGTTTACCCTGTGTGTTATTGAATCCATGTGAGCACTGTGTGTTAGTCACTGCAGGTGTACACAGTGTGTTAGTGACTCTAGGTGTACACTGTGTGTTAGTGACTGCAGTTGTACACTGTGTGTTAGTGACTCCAGGTGTACACTGTGTGTTAGTGACTCCAGCTGTACACTGTGTGTTAGTGACTCCAGGTGTATACCACATCTTAGTGACTGCAGGTGTACACTGTGTGTTAGTGACTGCATGCGTAATCTGTGTATTAGTGACTGCAGGCATACAGTGTGATTTAGTGACTGCATGTGTACAGTGTGAATTTGTGACTCCAGGTGCACAACGTGAGTTAGTTACTGCAGGTGTACCGTGTGAGTTCGTGACATCAGTTGTATATTGTGAATTAGTGGCTCCAGGTTTACACTGTTTGTTAGTGACTCCAGGTGTACAGTGTGTGTTAGTGACTACAGAATTACTTTGTGTGTTAGTTACCCCAGGTTTGCACTGTGTGTTAGTGAATCCCTGTGGACACTGTGTGTTAGTGACAGCAGGTATACACAGTGTGTTAATGACTCTAGGTGTACACTGTGTGTTTGTGACTCCAGGTGTACACTGTGTCTTAGTGACTCCAGGTGTACACTGTGTTTTAGTGACTCCATGTGTACACTGTGTCTTAGTGACAGCAAGTGTGCACTGTGTGTTAGTAACTCCAGGTGTACACTGTTTGTTAGTGTCTGCAGTTGTACAGTGTGAGTTCATGACTCCAGGTGTACATTGTGATTTAGTGTCTCCAGGTGTGCACTGTTTGTTAGTGACTCCAGGTGTACAGTATATGTTATTGACTCCAGGTGTACATAGTGTGTTAGTGACTGGAGGTGTACACCATGTGTTAGTGACTGCAGGTTTACACTGTGTGTGTTAGTGACTCCAGGTATACACTGTGTATTAGTGACTCCAGGTGTACACTGCGTGTTAGTAACTTGTGGTGTGCACTGTGTGTGTTAGTGACTCCAGCTCTACACTGTGTGTTATTGACTCCAGGTATACACTGTGTTTTAGTGACTCCAGGTGAGCAGTAACTCCAGGTGTGCACTGCGTGTTAGTGACTGCAGGTGTACACTGTGAGTTAGTGACTGCAGGTGTACAGCGTGATTTAGTGACTTCATGTGTACACTGTGTGTTAGTGTCCGCAGGTGTACAGAGTGATTTAGTGACTGCATGTGTACAGCATGAGTTCATGACTCCAGGTGTACATTGTGATTTAGTGACTCGAGGTGTACACTGTGTGTTATTGACTGAATGTGTACACTGTGTGTCAGTGACTCCAGGTGTTCACTGTGTATTAGTGACTGCAGGTGTGCACGGTGTGTTAGTAACTCCAGGTGTACACTATGTGTTAGTGACTCCAGGTGTACACCGTGAGTTCATGACTCCAGGTGTTTTTGACTGCAGGTGTACACTGTTTCTTAGTGTCTGCAGGTGTACATTGTGTGTTAGTGCTTGCCGGTTAACACTGTGTAAGTTACTGCAGGTGTACCGTGTGAGTTCAAGACATCAGGTGTATATTGTGAATTATTGACTCAAGGTTTACACTGTTTGTTAGTGACTTCAAGTGTACAGTGTGTATTAGTGACTCCAGAAGTACACTGTGTGTTAATGACTCCAGGTCTGCACTGTGTGTTAGTGAATGAAGGTGTGCATTGTGTTTTGGGACTGCTGTGGTTGTACCGTGTGTGTTAGTTACTCCAGGTGTACAGTGTGTGTTATTGACTCCAGGTGTACACAGTGTGTTAGTGACTGCAGGTTTACACTGTGTGTTAGTGACTCCAGGTGTACACTGTGTATTAGTGACTCCAGATCAGTGTGAGTTAATGACTGCATGTATACAGCGTGAGTTCATGACTCCAGGTGTACATTGTGATTTAGTGACTCCAGGTGTACACTGTTTGTTTGTGACTCCAGGTGTACAGTGTGTGTTATTGACTCCAGGTTAATACTGTGTCTTAGTGACTGGAGGTGTACACTGTGTGTTCGTGACTCCAGTTGTACACTGTGTTTTTGTGACTCCAGGTGTACACAGTGTGTTAGTGACTGGTGGTGTTGAGTTTGTATTAGTGACTCCAGGTGTACACTGTGTGTAAGCGACTACAGGTGTAATCTGTGTATTAGTGACTGCAAACGTACAGTGTGAGTTCGTGACTCCAGGTGTACACTGTATGTTCGTGACTCCAGTTGTATACTGTGTTTTTGTGACTCCAGGTGTACACAGTGTGTTAGTGACTGGTGGTGTTGAGTTTGTGTTAGTGACTCCAGGTGTACACTGTTTGTTAGTGTCTGCAGGTGAACAGTGAGAGTTAGTGCCGACATTTGTACAGTGTGATTTCATGACTCCAGGTGCACAACGTTTGTTAGTGACTCCAGGTGTACAGTGTGTTATTGACTGCAGGTGTTCACTGTGTGTTAGTGACTGCAGGTGTACGCTGTGTTTTAGTGACTCCAGGTGTACACTGTGTGTTACTGACTGCATGTGTACACGGTGTGTTAGTGACTCCAGGTGTTCACTTTGTGTTAGCGACTCCAGGTGAACAATGTGTGTTAGTGACTCCAGGTGTGCGCTGTGTGTTAATGACTGCAGGTGTGCGCTGTGTGTTAGTAAGTCCAGGTGTACACTGTTTGTTAGCGTCTGCAGGTGTACAATGTTAGTTAATGACTGCATGTGTACAGTGTGAGTTCATGACTCCAGGTGTACATTGTGATTTAGTGTCTCCAGGTGTACACTGTTTGTTAGTGACTCCTGGTGTACAGTGTGTGTTATTGACTCCAGGTGTACACTGTGTGTTAATGACTCCAGGTGTACACCGTGTGTTAGTGACTGCAGGTTTACACTGTGTGTTAGTGACTCCACGTGTACACTGTGTATTAGTGTCTCCAGGTTTACCCTGTGTGTTATTGAATCCATGTGAGCACTGTGTGTTAGTCACTGCAGGTGTACACAGTGTGTTAGTGACTCTAGGTGTACACTGTGTGTTAGTGACTGCAGTTGTACACTGTGTGTTAGTGACTCCAGTTGTACACTGTGTGTTAGTGACTCCAGGTGTACACTGTGTCTTAGTGACTCCAGCTGTACACTGTGTGTTAGTGACTCCAGGTGTATACTACGTCTTAGTGACTCCAGGTGTACACTGTGTGTTAGTTACTGCAGGTGTACACTGTGTGTTAGTAACTCGAGGTGCACACTGTTCGTTAGTGCAGGTGTACAGTGTGAGTTAATGACTGCATGTGTATAGTGTGAGTTCATGACTCGAGATGTACACTGTGATTTATTGTCTCCAGGTTTACACTGTTTGTTAGTGACTCCAGGTGTACAGTGTGTGTTATTGACTCCATGTGTACACCGTGTGTTAGTGACTTCAGGTGTACACAGTTTGTTAATGACTGCACCTGTACACAGTGTGTTAGTGACTCCAGCTGTGCACCAGGTGTTAGTGACAGCAGGTTTACATGTATCTTAGTGACTCCAGGTGTACACTGTGTATTAGTGACTCCAGGTGTACACTGTGTATTAATAACTCCAGGTGTGCACTGTGCATGTTAGTGACTCCCGCTCTACACTGTGTGTCATTGACTCCAGGTATACACTGTGTGTTAGTGACTCCAGGTATACACTGTGTGTTAGTGACTCCAGGTGTACAGTGTGTGTTATTGACTCCAGATGTACACAGTTTGTTATTGACTGCAGGTGCACACAGTGTGTTGGTGACTCCAGGTGTACACCATGTGTTAGTGACTGCTGGTGTACACTGTGTGTTATTAACTCCAGGTGTACACTGTGTATTAGTGACCCCAGGTGTACACTGTGTGTTAGTAACTCCAGGTGTACACTGTGTGTGTTAGTGACTCCAGCTCTACACTGTGTGTTAATGACTCCAGGTGTACACTGTGTGTTAGTGACTCCAGGTGTACACTGTGAGTTCGTGACTCCAGGTGCTCAGTGTGAGTTAGTGAATCCAGTTGTACACAGTTTTAGTTAGTGACTGCAAGTGTACATTGTGAGCTCGTGACTCCAGGTGTACAATGTGAGTTAGTGACTGCAGGTGTACAGTGTGATTTCTTGACTCCAACTGTACATTGTGAGTTAGTGAGTTAGTTGTACCGTGTGTGTTAGTGACTCCAGGTGTACAGTGTGTGTTGTTGACTCCAGGTGTACACAGTGTGTTAGTGACTGCTGGTGTACACTGGGTGTTAGAGACTGCAGGTGTACACTGGGTGTTAGTGACTCCAGGTGTAACCTGTGTGTTAGGGAATCCATGTGAGCACTGTGTGTTAGTGACTGCAGTTGTACACTGTCTGTTAGTGACTCCAGGTGTACACTGTGTGTTAATGACTCCAGGTGTACACTGTGTGTTAGTGTCTCCAGGTGCACGCTGTGTTTTAGTGACTCTAGGTGTACACTGTGTGTTAGTGACTCCAGGTGTATACTATGTCTTAGTGACTCCAGGTGTGCACTGTATGTTAGTGACTGCAGGTGTACACTGTGTGTTAGTAACTCCAGGTGTACACTGTTCGTTAGTGTCTGCAGGTGTACAGTGTGAGTTAATGACTGCATGTGTATAGTGTGAGTTCATGACTCCAGATGTACCCTGTGATTTATTGTCTCCAGGTTTACACTGTTTGTTAGTGACTCCAGGTGTACAGTGTGTGTCATTGACTCCATGTGTACACCGTGTGTTAGTGACTTCAGGTGTATACAGTTTGTTAATGACTGCAGCTGTACACTATGTGTTAGTGACTCCAGCTGTGCACTATTTGTTAGTGACTGCAGGTTTACACTGTATCTTAGTGACTCCAGGTGCAAACTGTGTATTAGTGACTCCAGTTGAACACTGTGTATTAATAACTCCAGTTGTGCACTGTGCATGTTAGTGACTCCCGCTCTACACTGTGTGTCATTGACTCCAGGTATACACTGTGTGTTAGTGACTCCAGGTGAACAGTGTGTGTTAATGACTGCAGCTGTGCACTGTGTGTTAATGACTGCAGGTGTACAGTGTGATTTAGTGACTGCATGTGTACACTGTTTGTTAGTGACTCCAGGTGTACAGTGTGTGTTATTGCCTCCACGTTAACTCCGTGTGTTAGTGACTGCAGGTGTACACTGTGTGTTAGTGTCTGCAGGTGTACAGTGTGATTTAGTGACTGCATGTGTACACTGTTTGTTAGTGACTCCAGGTGTACAGTGTGTGTTATTGCCTCCACGTTAACTCCGTGTGTTAGTGACTGCAGGTGTACACTGTGTGTTAGTGACTGCAGTTGTTCACTGTGTGTTAGTGACTCCAAGTTTACACTCTGTGTTAGTGACTCCAGGTGTACACTGTGTGTTAGTGACTCCAAGTTTACACTCTGTGTTAGTGACTCCAGGTGTACACTGTGTGTTAGTGACTCCAGTTGTTCACTGTGTGTTAGTGACTGCAGGTTTACACTCTGTGTTAGTGACTCCAGGTGTACACGATGTGTTAGTGACTCCAGGTGTACACGATGTGTTAGTGACTCCAGGTTTACACTCTGTGTTAGTGACTCCAGGTGTACACTGTGTGTTAGTGACTCCAGGTTTACACTCTGTGTTAGTGACTCCAGGTGTACACTGTGTGTTAGTGACTCCCGGTGTACACTGTGTGTTAATGACTCCAGGTGTACACTGTGTGTTTGTGACTCCAGGTGTACACTGTGTGTTTGTGACTCCAGGTGTACACTGTGTGTTAGTGACTGCAGGTGTACACTGTGTGTTTGTGACAGTAGGTGTACACTGTGTGTTTGTGACTGTAGGTGTACACTTTGTGTTTGTGACTCCAGGTGTACACAGTGTGTTAGTGACTCCAGGTGTACACTGTGTGTTAGTGACTGTAGGTGTACACTGTGTGTTTGTGACTGTAGGTGTACACGGTGTGTTTGTGCCTGTAGGTTTACACTCTGTGTTAGTGACTCCAGGTGTACACTGTGTGTTTGTGACTGTAGGTGTACACTGTGTGTTTGTGACTGTAGGTGTACACTGTGTGTTTGTGACTGTAGGTTTACACTCTGTGTTAGTGACTCCAGGTGTACACTGTGTGTTTGTGACTGTAGGTGTACACTGTGTGTTAGTGACTCCAGGTGTACACTGTGTGTTTGTGACTGTAGGTTTACACTCTGTGTTAGTGACTCCAGGTGTACACTGTGTGTTAGTGACTCCAGGTGTACACTGTGTCTTAGTGACTCCAGCTGTACACTGTGTGTTAGTGACTCCAGGTGTATACTACGTCTTAGTGACTCCAGGTGTACACTGTGTGTTAGTTACTGCAGGTGCACACTGTGTGTTAGTAACTCGAGGTGCACACTGTTCGTTAGTGCAGGTGTACAGTGTGAGTTAATGACTGCATGTGTATAGTGTGAGTTCATGACTCGAGATGTACACTGTGATTTATTGTCTCCAGGTTTACACTGTTTGTTAGTGACTCCAGGTGTACAGTGTGTGTTATTGACTCCATGTGTACACCGTGTGTTAGTGACTTCAGGTGTACACAGTTTGTTAATGACTGCACCTGTACACAGTGTGTTAGTGACTCCAGCTGTGCACCAGGTGTTAGTGACAGCAGGTTTACATGTATCTTAGTGACTCCAGGTGTACACTGTGTATTAGTGACTCCAGGTGTACACTGTGTATTAATAACTCCAGGTGTGCACTGTGCATGTTAGTGACTCCCGCTCTACACTGTGTGTCATTGACTCCAGGTATACACTGTGTGTTAGTGACTCCAGGTATACACTGTGTGTTAGTGACTCCAGGTGTACAGTGTGTGTTATTGACTCCAGATGTACACAGTTTGTTATTGACTGCAGGTGCACACAGTGTGTTGGTGACTCCAGGTGTACACCATGTGTTAGTGACTGCTGGTGTACACTGTGTGTTATTAACTCCAGGTGTACACTGTGTATTAGTGACCCCAGGTGTACACTGTGTGTTAGTAACTCCAGGTGTACACTGTGTGTGTTAGTGACTCCAGCTCTACACTGTGTGTTAATGACTCCAGGTGTACACTGTGTGTTAGTGACTCCAGGTGTACACTGTGAGCTCGTGACTCCAGGTGCTCAGTGTGAGTTAGTGAATCCAGTTGTACACAGTTTTAGTTAGTGACTGCAAGTGTACATTGTGAGCTCGTGACTCCAGGTGTACAATGTGAGTTAGTGACTGCAGGTGTACAGTGTGATTTCTTGACTCCAACTGTACATTGTGAGTTAGTGAGTTAGTTGTACCGTGTGTGTTAGTGACTCCAGGTGTACAGTGTGTGTTGTTGACTCCAGGTGTACACAGTGTGTTAGTGACTGCTGGTGTACACTGGGTGTTAGAGACTGCAGGTGTACACTGGGTGTTAGTGACTCCAGGTGTAACCTGTGTGTTAGGGAACCCATGTGAGCACTGTGTGTTAGTGACTGCAGTTGTACACTGTCTGTTAGTGACTCCAGGTGTACACTGTGTGTTAATGACTCCAGGTGTACACTGTGTGTTAGTGTCTCCAGGTGCACGCTGTGTTTTAGTGACTCTAGGTGTACACTGTGTGTTAGTGACTCCAGGTGTATACTATGTCTTAGTGACTCCAGGTGTGCACTGTATGTTAGTGACTGCAGGTGTACACTGTGTGTTAGTAACTCCAGGTGTACACTGTTCGTTAGTGTCTGCAGGTGTACAGTGTGAGTTAATGACTGCATGTGTATAGTGTGAGTTCATGACTCCAGATGTACCCTGTGATTTATTGTCTCCAGGTTTACACTGTTTGTTAGTGACTCCAGGTGTACAGTGTGTGTCATTGACTCCATGTGTACACCGTGTGTTAGTGACTTCAGGTGTATACAGTTTGTTAATGACTGCAGCTGTACACAGTGTGTTAGTGACTCCAGCTGTGCACTATTTGTTAGTGACTGCAGGTTTACACTGTATCTTAGTGACTCCAGGTGTAAACTGTGTATTAGTGACTCCAGTTGAACACTGTGTATTAATAACTCCAGTTGTGCACTGTGCATGTTAGTGACTCCCGCTCTACACTGTGTGTCATTGACTCCAGGTATACACTGTGTGTTAGTGACTCCAGGTGAACAGTGTGTGTTAATTACTGCAGCTGTGCACTGTGTGTTAATGACTGCAGGTGTACAGTGTGATTTAGTGACTGCATGTGTACACTGTTTGTTAGTGACTCCAGGTGTACAGTGTGTGTTATTGCCTCCATGTTAACTCCGTGTGTTAGTGACTGCAGGTGTACACTGTGTGTTAGTGTCTGCAGGTGTACAGTGTGATTTAGTGACTGCATGTGTACACTGTTTGTTAGTGACTCCAGGTGTACAGTGTGTGTTATTGCCTCCACGTTAACTCCATGTGTTAGTGACTGCAGGTGTACACTGTGTGTTAGTGACTGCAGTTGTTCACTGTGTGTTAGTGACTCCAAGTTTACACTCTGTGTTAGTGACTCCAGGTGTACACTGTGTGTTAGTGACTCCAAGTTTACACTCTGTGTTAGTGACTCCAGGTGTACACTGTGTGTTAGTGACTCCAGTTGTTCACTGTGTGTTAGTGACTGCAGGTTTACACTCTGTGTTAGTGACTCCAGGTGTACACGATGTGTTAGTGACTCCAGGTGTACACGATGTGTTAGTGACTCCAGGTTTACACTCTGTGTTAGTGACTCCAGGTGTACACTGTGTGTTAGTGACTCCAGGTTTACACTCTGTGTTAGTGACTCCAGGTGTACACTGTGTGTTAGTGACTCCCGGTGTACACTGTGTGTTAATGACTCCAGGTGTACACTGTGTGTTTGTGACTCCAGGTGTACACTGTGTGTTTGTGACTCCAGGTGTACACTGTGTGTTAGTGACTGCAGGTGTACACTGTGTGTTTGTGACAGTAGGTGTACACTGTGTGTTTGTGACTGTAGGTGTACACTTTGTGTTTTTGACTCCAGGTGTACACAGTGTGTTAGTGACTCCAGGTGTACACTGTGTGTTAGTGACTGTAGGTGTACACTGTGTGTTTGTGACTGTAGGTGTACACGGTGTGTTTGTGCCTGTAGGTTTACACTCTGTGTTAGTGACTCCAGGTGTACACTGTGTGTTTGTGACTGTAGGTGTACACTGTGTGTTTGTGACTGTAGGTGTACACTGTGTGTTTGTGACTGTAGGTTTACACTCTGTGTTAGTGACTCCAGGTGTACACTGTGTGTTTGTGACTGTAGGTGTACACTGTGTGTTAGTGACTCCAGGTGTACACTGTGTGTTTGTGACTGTAGGTTTACACTCTGTGTTAGTGACTCCAGGTGTACACTGTGTGTTAGTGACTCCAGGTGTACACTGTGTCTTAGTGACTCCAGCTGTACACTGTGTGTTAGTGACTCCAGGTGTATACTACGTCTTAGTGACTCCAGGTGTACACTGTGTGTTAGTTACTGCAGGTGTACACTGTGTGTTAGTAACTCGAGGTGCACACTGTTCGTTAGTGCAGGTGTACAGTGTGAGTTAATGACTGCATGTGTATAGTGTGAGTTCATGACTCGAGATGTACACTGTGATTTATTGTCTCCAGGTTTACACTGTTTGTTAGTGACTCCAGGTGTACAGTGTGTGTTATTGACTCCATGTGTACACCGTGTGTTAGTGACTTCAGGTGTACACAGTTTGTTAATGACTGCACCTGTACACAGTGTGTTAGTGACTCCAGCTGTGCACCAGGTGTTAGTGACAGCAGGTTTACATGTATCTTAGTGACTCCAGGTGTACACTGTGTATTAGTGACTCCAGGTGTACACTGTGTATTAATAACTCCAGGTGTGCACTGTGCATGTTAGTGACTCCCGCTCTACACTGTGTGTCATTGACTCCAGGTATACACTGTGTGTTAGTGACTCCAGGTATACACTGTGTGTTAGTGACTCCAGGTGTACAGTGTGTGTTATTGACTCCAGATGTACACAGTTTGTTATTGACTGCAGGTGCACACAGTGTGTTGGTGACTCCAGGTGTACACCATGTGTTAGTGACTGCTGGTGTACACTGTGTGTTATTAACTCCAGGTGTACACTGTGTATTAGTGACCCCAGGTGTACACTGTGTGTTAGTAACTCCAGGTGTACACTGTGTGTGTTAGTGACTCCAGCTCTATACTGTGTGTTAATGACTCCAGGTGTACACTGTGTGTTAGTGACTCCAGGTGTACACTGTGAGTTCGTGACTCCAGGTGCTCAATGTGAGTTAGTGAATCCAGTTGTACACAATTTTAGTTAGTGACTGCAAGTGTACATTGTGAGCTCGTGACTCCAGGTGTACAATGTGAGTTAGTGACTGCAGGTGTACAGTGTGATTTCTTGACTCCAACTGTACATTGTGAGTTAGTGAGTTAGTTGTACCGTGTGTGTTAGTGACTCCAGGTGTACAGTGTGTGTTGTTGACTCCAGGTGTACACAGTGTGTTAGTGACTGCTGGTGTACACTGGGTGTTAGAGACTGCAGGTGTACACTGGGTGTTAGTGACTCCAGGTGTAACCTGTGTGTAAGGGAATCCATGTGAGCACTGTGTGTTAGTGACTGCAGTTGTACACTGTCTGTTAGTGACTCCAGGTGTACACTGTGTGTTAATGACTCCAGGTGTACACTGTGTGTTAGTGTCTCCAGGTGCACGCTGTGTTTTAGTGACTCTAGGTGTACACTGTGTGTTAGTGACTCCAGGTGTATACTATGTCTTAGTGACTCCAGGTGTGCACTGTATGTTAGTGACTGCAGGTGTACACTGTGTGTTAGTAACTCCAGGTGTACACTGTTCGTTAGTGTCTGCAGGTGTACAGTGTGAGTTAATGACTGCATGTGTATAGTGTGAGTTCATGACTCCAGATGTACCCTGTGATTTATTGTCTCCAGGTTTACACTGTTTGTTAGTGACTCCAGGTGTACAGTGTGTGTCATTGACTCCATGTGTACACCGTGTGTTAGTGACTTCAGGTGTATACAGTTTGTTAATGACTGCAGCTGTACACAGTGTGTTAGTGACTCCAGCTGTGCACTATTTGTTAGTGACTGCAGGTTTACACTGTATCTTAGTGACTCCAGGTGTAAACTGTGTATTAGTGACTCCAGTTGAACACTGTGTATTAATAACTCCAGTTGTGCACTGTGCATGTTAGTGACTCCCTCTCTACACTGTGTGTCATTGACTCCAGGTATACACTGTGTGTTAGTGACTCCAGGTGAACAGTGTGTGTTAATGACTGCAGCTGTGCACTGTGTGTTAATGACTGCAGGTGTACAGTGTGATTTAGTGACTGCATGTGTACACTGTTTGTTAGTGACTCCAGGTGTACAGTGTGTGTTATTGCCTCCACGTTAACTCCGTGTGTTAGTGACTGCAGGTGTACACTGTGTGTTAGTGTCTGCAGGTGTACAGTGTGATTTAGTGACTGCATGTGTACACTGTTTGTTAGTGACTCCAGGTGTACAGTGTGTGTTATTGCCTCCACGTTAACTCCGTGTGTTAGTGACTGCAGGTGTACACTGTGTGTTAGTGACTGCAGTTGTTCACTGTGTGTTAGTGACTCCAAGTTTACATTCTGTGTTAGTGACTCCAGGTGTACACTGTGTGTTAGTGACTCCAGGTGTACACGATGTGTTAGTGACTCCAGGTTTACACTCTGTGTTAGTGACTCCAGGTGTACACTGTGTGTTAGTGACTCCAGGTTTACACTCTGTGTTAGTGACTCCAGGTGTACACTGTGTGTTAGTGACTCCCGGTGTACACTGTGTGTTAGTGACTGCAGGTTTACACTCTGTGTTAGTGACTCCAGGTGTACACGATGTGTTAGTGACTCCAGGTGTACACGATGTGTTAGTGACTCCAGGTTTACACTCTGTGTTAGTGACTCCAGGTGTACACTGTGTGTTAGTGACTCCAGGTTTACACTCTGTGTTAGTGACTCCAGGTGTACACTGTGTGTTAGTGACTCCCGGTGTACACTGTGTGTTAATGACTCCAGGTGTACACTGTGTGTTTGTGACTCCAGGTGTACACTGTGTGTTTGTGACTCCAGGTGTACACTGTGTGTTAGTGACTGCAGGTGTACACTGTGTGTTTGTGACAGTAGGTTTACACTCTGTGTTAGTGACTCCAGGTGTACACTGTGTGTTTGTGACTGTAGGTGTACACTGTGTGTTTGTGACTGTAGGTGTACACTGTGTGTTTGTGACTGTAGGTTTACACTCTGTGTTAGTGACTCCAGGTGTACACTGTGTGTTTGTGACTGTAGGTGTACACTGTGTGTTTGTGACTGTAGGTGTACACTGTGTGTTTGTGACTGTAGGTTTACACTCTGTGTTAGTGACTCCAGGTGTACACTGTGTGTTTGTGACTGTAGGTGTACACTGTGTGTTTGTGACTGTAGGTGTACACTGTGTGTTTGTGACTGTAGGTTTACACTCTGTGTTAGTGACTCCAGGTGTACACTGTGTGTTTGTGACTGTAGGTGCTGATGTTTGAGTTCAGCAGTTGGGCTTGATCACCTGCCTCAGGATTGGACGAGTTTTGGTTCGGCTGCTCCGTGCCTCCCCTGACCTCAGTTCCTCGTTGTTGGGTAATGAAGACCCGCCGGCAGGAAACGCGCCTCCTCACTGGTCATGAAGGCCCAATTGCAGCCAGGGGCCTGTCGGTTGCTGGGTCCAATAGTGATCCTGCGGCTGGTTTTAAAACGGCACAGGCAGCCTTTGGCAGGCTGTCGTGGAAGAACCTCTTTTCCGTGTTAACAAACTCAAATGATGTAGTTCAGTGCGGCTGGACATGACAGGTCGGAGGGCAGGTCTGGTGGCACTTGGCCCCCCGCTTTTCAGTTGAGTGACTCGTGGTTCTGTTGGAAGAGGTGGCTGCCAAGAGGGACACCCTTGTTCCCAGAGTTGGGAGGAGGAGCACACCGCATCTCACCAAGACGGCATGGGAGGATGTGGCAGTGCCGATGAGCAGCCGTGATGTGGTGCGACGCTCCTGGATACTGTGTCGGAGGAGGTTTAATGCCCGGCTGACCTCAGGAAGTGTGAGTACCACATTGGCAGGGGTCACTGTGCAGAAGTGTTAAGGTGTGGCCATCCTCAGTGGACATTAGATCAGCAGCTAAACTGCTACTGCACAGCGGTGAGGGCACTTCACACTTGCTGGAGGTGCAAGCGGAGGCAGAGTGTGCCCAGGGCACTGGCAATCGGAGGATTGCTGGAGACCAGGATGATGCTCAGTCGAATGCTGATGATGAGCCTCTGGAGTCGTCCATCAGGCAGCAGATGCCGGATGTCCAGCGCAAGTGCGGGATGATCCAGCAGAGATCCATGACAGCATGCATGCCATGGTCCCCGTTGTGGAGGTGTCCATGTGGAGCATAAGCACTGCATTGACCCTCATGGCCGAGCGCATTGAGAGAGTAGTGATCCCATGGAGAGGCAGCTCCAGGGACAGAATCAGGGGTTTTTGGGGTTGTGCTCAGATGGTCAGTGCCAATGTGGGAGATGGATGAGGCACCCAGTATCCCAGCTAGGTGCCCATCCCTCAATGGTGAGCAGGGAGGCCCAGAGCTAACTCACGTTGGTGCACGAGCTGCTCGTCGTCTCTGTGGGTACCTCTCAGCGTGCTCTGGATGATGGCAGAAGCTCTTCTGCTCCTCCGCCAGTGACCGTCAGAGCTGGCGAGACCGCAATGGGTGAGGAGGTGCCTGCCATGGCACTGGCCGCTCCTCCCAGGTGGGTCAAGCACAGGGTCCACTGGCCAGAGGACGCCTGCATAAGTCATCAAGGCCAAAGGGACAGCAGAGTCAGCAGGCTGTCTCTGATGCCAGTGCCAGTGAGGGGACAGCACCTAGACTGGCAAAAGTAAGATAAAGGCACCAGGAGCACAAGAGGGACAGTTCATGGGTGATTTTCTGTTCATTTATGTTTGGTTTATATCTCTATTGGTGTGGACATCAACACCAGTAATTATGCATTCAATGTGACAATATCATTCAATTTGCTTTGGTTCTGATGGCCTGAATATGCTTCACCTTTTTTTCCTGGTGCAGGGTGTGCCAGTCTGTGATGCTGGACGTGAATGACTGGATACTTTATTGCACAGGCATTGAGTGAACTTTGGATGCAAATGAAAGGGTCATTTCAGTCATCCAGGATGGAGGAGGCAGCCCTGGCATGAGGTGGAAGCAGATCTGTGGCAGCCTAGCTGAAGGAGCATTGGATCAAGGCGTCCCTGGTGTCCCTGCCTCCCTGGAGGTTACTGATGTCTGGCTGCACACACTCAGCATTCTCCTCACCGAGCTCCTCTTCCAACTCACTATTGGATTCATCCTCTGTGGCCTGTGGAGCTGTATCAAGATTCTCTTCCTCCAGTGGGTCCCCCCTTGCCAGTGCCAGATTGTGGAGAGCGCAGCATGCAACCACTATCAGTGACACCCGCTCTGGGGGCTATTGTAGTGCTCCTCTGAACAGTCCAGGCCGATTGAAGGAGAATCCAGTTAATTTCCGCTTTTCCAAATGGAGAGGAAGGCACAGCTGGACATATTAGCAACAATCAAAAGCTAGTTTGGGGAATATGGTGCTGTAACTCATGTCGCACATTCTTGTGAGATTATAATGGCCCCCTGACTGGGGCCATTGTAGGATTGGCTTCCAAAGAACCTGTGTCCCTCTCATGGGAAATCCCAAGTGTCAGAAGGAACCAACTGAAAAGGGGCCATGGGCCAAAATGTATCTGCTTAAGACCTCTGAAACTTATAGCTGGTAGTTTCAGAATTTGAAGGCCCCCTCCCCCACAATACTCTCATAACATAGAGCAGGTTGCAGCTGCTGTGTAATTCAAAGGACACAGTCAGACAGTGTCCTGACTGAGGCTTCTCTCACCTGGCAAGACTCATCACATTGAAGCCCCTGTGTCAAAGCCCTGTCATGCCTGTGCCTTTTGGGGGTGGGTACCCTACTGGTGATCCAGGAGGCTCGAACAGCAACGCCAGGGACTAAGTGGGGATGTAATGTCGGGGGTGAAAGTGACCCATGGGCTCCACATGGACTCTCTAGTTAGCAACTGGAAGGTGACCATTGCAGTCTTATGTTCATTCATGTTTCTGTTCAATGTTTCCGCATGAGAAAATTGCTTGTGCCTTTAATGACTTTGGAAGCATTCCAGATTCCTATTACTGAAAGGAGATAGCTCTCTTCACTTCAATGCAATTTCTGGAACAAAATAACCTGATCAGCAAATTGCTCTGGATGTGATAGGGATTTAGTGCTGGCTGGGAAGGAGGACTGGGAGTGTGAGTTAAAACTTTACACCTCGAATGTTTTAGGAGGAAGCCAAGAGATACAACTAGGAGACTGAAGAGCTGAAGAATCGGCTGTTTGAAACAAAAAAAGCATCAGAAGGAAAAGTCCATAGAACTTTCCAAGATGCGAGTGGGTAACTAAGTCATTGGCAGCTCAACTACCGAACTGAACCAAGTTAATATTTCACCAGAGAGAGACTTGGCCGACTGTGAAATCAAAATGAAGAACAAGACGAAACTCTGTGGCAAACAGAAAAAGAAAAGACAGAAATCAGACTAGACGAGCTAACCCGACACTGGAGATCAAGGAGCTCGAATGAATTGCATTGGATGCTGCAAACATACCATAAACCATTAATGGCTTTATTCAGCAAGGATAAGGCCATCCGACCAATAGCATCAGTGTGGATACAACGATGGGTTCTGACATTATGAGTATACTTTTATGTATCGTCCTGGCCTACACATTGCAAATGCAGATGCACTCAGTCATCTCCCATTGCCAGCCAGTATTGTGCATACTCCTGTTCCACAGGAATTACTGCTATTATTGAACTTCTTAGATTCTTCGCCTGTGTGTGTGAAACAAATTAGAAACTGGATGAACAGAGATCCAATATAATTGAAAGTCAAAGACTTTGTCTTAAAAGATGGCCAAACTTGCCTGTATCTGAAGAACTGAGACGATTCTATCCCATGTCAGACAGACAGAATTGAACTGCAAGATGGGATTTTGTTGTGGGAGTTGAGCAGTGGTCCCACCACAAGGCAGAGAGCCGCTCTTGACAGAGCTCCATAGTGCCCATCCGGGCATATAAAAAATGAAAATGATTGCGTGTAGCTATGTCTGGTGACCAGGCATTGATGGAGATATTGAAAATTTGGTCAAGTACTGTCTCCAATGTCAGCAACAACAGAAATTGCCTGTTCCGGATCCCTTGCATCCGTGGGAGTGGCCTGGTCAACCCTGGGTTTGATTACATATCGACCGTTCTTGGGTACCACATTCTTGTTAATTGTAGATGCACATTTCAAATGAACAGATTTGTATGGAGTCAAGTCGCAAACATCAAACACAACAATAGAGAAATGACGTCACAGTTCCAGCTTACATGGCCTACCTGAAATTGTCGTTTCAGATAATGACACCGCTTTTAGCAGCACAGAGTTTCAGAAATTTATGATCTGAATGGAATCAGACATATTAAAACCGCCCATTACCATCCCTCATCAAATGACCTAGCAGAGAGGGCAGTACAAATTTTTAAGTCGAGTATGAAAAAGTTATCGGAAGGCATTCTGGAATCTCGATTTTTCTGCTTTCTTTTCAGTTATTGTAGAGCACCACATTCGACAAAGGGTTCAACATCATCTGAATTATTGATGAAACGCTGCCTATGTACATGGTTACACCTGGTGTTTCCAAATTTAGAGGGAAAGGTAGAGCAGAATCGGAGAAATCAAAAAGTGAACCACAACATACACAGCCAAGCTCACACATTCACTGTAGGCGACACGGTGTTCATGCAAAATTTCGGCAGTGGACCTTGTTGGTCTCCTGGAACCATTGTCTCAGAGACTGGTCCTTTATTTTTTCAGCTGTTTCTTGTTGAAATCTGTCTGCTCCGTTGCGTCATTACAGTTTTCTTGGAGTGAATTCTGAGAAGCTTCCTCACATGAGCTGCCATCTCCCACAGCCTCTGCCCTGCCATTGCTCACCCACACATCAAACGTCACAGCAATCATTCAATAATCTCAGCTACAGTCTTCAGCATTTCAGGACTCGTGTAGTTTTATCAGAGTATGCTTCCATCAGGACCACATTTCATCCTGTACCCATCAACAACGACCTCTATTTACACTGGACGTTTTATTACATGAAGGTACTTTACAGGAGCATTATCAAGAGGAATCTTACAGTGAGCCACATAGAGAGATATTAGAGCAGACTACCAAAAGCTTTTCACAGAGATGGGTTTTAGGGAGCATCTTAAAGGTGGAAAGGTAGAGAGCTTTAGGGAGAGGCTTTTAGAGCCCAAGGCCTTTGCAGATGAACGTACAGCCACCAATGGTGGAGTGGTAAAAATCAGAGATGTACAAGAGATCAGAAATAGATGAACACAGGTGTCTCCAAGGGTTGGAGGGTTAAGGAAATGGTGGGGATAAGGAAGGTTGAGACCATGATGGCATATGAAAATAAGGATGAGGATTTTAAAATTGAGGCATTTCTTAATCTGAAGCTCATGTTGGTCACTGAGCACTGGATGATGGAGGAATGGGATTTGGTACGACTCAGGTCACAGGCAGCAGAGTTTTGGATGATCTGGAGTTTTGAGAGGGTGGAATGTGGGAGATCAGCCAGGTGTCTGTTGGAATAGTCAAGTCTCAAGGTAACAAAGACATGTATGAAGGTTTTAGTAGCAGATTAGCTAAATCAGGGGCAGAGTGTGGGTAATACTACAGAGATGGAAATCGGCAGGTTTAGTGATGGCATTGATAAGTGGTCAGAAGCTATCCCGGGGACAAAAGTGGCACCCAAGGATCTGACCATGTTTAGTGTTTAGGGAAGAGACTTGTGGCAGGAACCAAAGACAATCGTTTTGGTCTTCCCAGTATTTAACTGGAGGAAATTTCTGCTCATCCAGTGCTGGATGTCACATAAGCAGTCTGATAATTTAGAGACAGTGGAAGAATCAGGAGAGGTGGTGGTGAGGTCGAGCTGGGTGTCATCAGTGTACTTGCGAAAACTGAGCTGTGCTTTCAGATGATGTCGCCAAGGGGAAGAATGTAGATGCGAAATAGGAGGGGGGCACAGATAGATCCTTAAGGGACATCCAGAGGGAACAGTGCAGGAGCGGGAAGATAAGCCATTGCTGATGATTATATGATTAGATAGATAAGAATGGAACCAACAGGTGCAGTCCCACCCAGCTGAATGACAGTGGAGAGGAGTTGGAGAAGGATGGTGTGGTCTACCGTACCAAAGGTTGTGGACAGGTTGAGAAGGAAGAGGGCGGTTAGTTTTACTTTTGTCACTGTGGCATAGGATGTCAGTTGTGACTCTCAGGAGCGTTGTTTCAGTACGGTGGCAAGTTTGGAAACCTGATTGGATGGATTCAAACATGGAGTTCCAGGAAAGACAGGAATGGATTTGGAATGTGATAACATGTTCATGGACTTTGGAGAGGAAATGGATGTTGAAGATGGGACGGGTTTGCAAGGGTTATGGGGTCAAGGGTCGGTTTTATGAGGAGAGGGGTGATGGCAGCAGAATTGAAGGACAGAGGGGCCAACATCTGAAGAGAGTGAACCGTTTACAAGATTGGCTAATGTGGGGACCAGGAGGGGAAATTGGATGATCAACAATTTAGTGGAAATAGTTTTTCAAGAAAAGGGAGGAAGAGAAATCAGTGAATTACAGGCTAGTTATCCTGATGTCAGTTTTCGGGAAAGTGCTGGAATCTATTATTAAGGAAGTCTTAACAACTCCTTGGAAAATCATAGCATGATCTGACAATGTCAACATGGTTTTACGAAATAGAAATTATGCTTGACAAATTTATTAGAGTTTTTTGAAGATGTAACTAGCAGGATTGATTAAGGGAAGCCAGAAGATGTAGTATACCCGTATTTCCAAAAAGCATTTGAGAAGGTGCCACACACAAGATTAATCGGCAAAATAAGGGCTTGTGGAGTTGGAGAAGAGGACCTGAAGGCCTGAAGAAAGCTGGAGGTGGGGCCTGATCCAGGAACATTGCCTGGAGGAGAAGGAGGCACCAGAAGCCTCATGCAGAGGGCGAGAGAGTGAGACTGCAGCTAAGAGCTAGAGCGGCAGAACCAACCTGTTGAGTCACTTGCATTGAGTGGACGAGGCCTCGAACAGGACAGATCTGGAGCATTGGCAGTGAATATTCTCTGTAAATAGATCGTTTCTTAAAGTTACACTTTCCCTTAAGAGTTTTTACAGTTTTGGTGCTGGTGGAACAACAGAACCTTGTTTATTTAATCTGCATGCAGTCTATGTGCTTAATTCCCACGTTATTTAAGGAAGGATATATTCCTGTTGGAGACAGTGCAGCGAAGGTTCAGTAGATTGATCCCTGGGATGGGAGGTTTGTCCTATGATGAGAGGCTTAGTAAATTGGGCCGATATTCTCTGGACTTTAGAAGAATGGGGGGGTGTTCCCATTGAAACTGACAAAATTCTGAAGGGCTTGACAGGGTACAGACTGAGAGGTTGTTTCCCCTGGCTGGGGAATCTAGAACATGGGGCCACAGTCTCAGGATAAGGGGTTGATCATTTGGAACTGAGATGAGGAGCAACTTCTTCACTCAAAGGGTTAAGAATCTCTGGAACGAAAACAAAAATACCTGGAAAAACTCAGCAGGTCTGACAGCATCTGCGGAGAGGAGCACAGTTAACGTTACGAATCCATATGACTCTTCATCAGAACTAAGGAAAAATAGAAAAGAAGTGAAATATAAGCTGGTTTGGGGGGGTGGGGTGGGGTGCGGAGGGTGGGTGGGGGATGGGACAAGTAGAGCTGGATAGAGGGCCAGTGATAGGTGGAGATTGCCAAATGATATCATAGACAAAAGGACAAAGAGGTGTTGATGGTGGTGATATTAGCTGAGGAATGTGCTAATAGGGACATTGAGGGTAGAAAGCAGGACGAGCAAGGTACAGATAGCCCTAGTGGGGATGGGTGAGGCGGAGGGATCGAAATAGGCTAAAAGGTAGAGATAAATCTATGAATGGAAATACATTTAAAAATAATGGAAATAGGTGGGAAAAGAAAAATATATATAAATTATTGGAAAAGGGGGTGGGGATGGAGGAGAGTTCATGATCTGAAGTTGTTGAACTCAATATTAAGTCCCGAAGGCTGTAAAGTGCCTAGTCAGAAGATGAGGTGCTGTTCCTTTAGTTTGCGTGAGCTTCACTGGAACATTGCAGCAGGCCAAGGATGGACATGTAAGCATGAGAGCAGGGTGGAGTGTTGAAATGGCAAGTGACAGGGAGGTCTGGGTCATGCTTGTGGACAGACCGAAGGTGTTCTGCAAAGCGGTCACCCAGTCTGTGTTTGGTCTCTCCAATGTAGAGGAGACCGCATTGGGAACAGCGAATGCAATAGACTAAATTGAGGGAAGTGCAAGTGAAATGCTGCTTCACTTGAAAGGAGTGTTTAGGCCGTTGGACGGTGAGGAGGGGGGAAGTAAAGGGACAGGTGTTGCACCTTCTCCAGTTGCATGGGAAGGTGCCGTGGGAGGGAGTTGAGCTATAGGGCACGATGGAGGACTGGACCAGGGTGTCCCAGATGGAGCGATCCCTATGGAATGCCACCAGGGGGGGTGAAGGGAAGATGTGTTTGGTGGTGGCATCATGCTGGAGTTGGTGGAAATGGCGGAGGATGATCCTTTGAATGCGGAGGCTGGTGGGGTGATAAGTGAGGACAAGGGGGACCCTATCATGGTTCTGGGAGGGAGAGGAAGGTGTGAGGGCGGATGCGCGGGAGATGGGCTGGACACAGTTGAGGGCCCTGTCAACCACCGTAGGTGGCAAACCTCGGTTAAGGAAGAAGGAAGGCATGTCAGAGGAACTGTTTTTGAAAGTGGCATCATCAGAACAGATGCGACAGAGGTGAATGAACTGAGAGAATGAGATGGAGTCCTTACAGGAAGTGGAGTGTGAGGAGCTGTAGTCGAGGTAGCTGTGGGAGTCGGTAGGCTTGTAATGAATATTGGAGGACAGTCTATCACCAGAAATTGAGACAGAGAGGTCAAGGAAGGGAAGGGAAGTGTCAGAGATGGACCATGTGAAAATGATGGAGGGGTGGAAATTGGAAGCAAAAGTAATAAATTTTTCCAGGTCCAGATGAGAGCATGAAGCAGCACCGAAGTAATCATCGATGTACCGGAGAATGAGTTGTGGGAGGGGGCCGGAGTAGGATGAATCTTTGGAATTCTCTATCCCAGAGGGCTGTGGATGCTCCACTATTTAATATATTTAAGGCTGGGATAGACAGAGCTTTTGTCTCTCAGAATCAAGGGGAACAGGTGAGAAAGTGGACTTGAAGTCTGAGATCAGCCATGATCGTGTTGATTGGCAGAACAGGTTCGGTGGACATTATGGTTTACTCCTGCTCCTGCTCCTTATGTTCTTGAAGGAACAGGAGGTGGGTCTCATGGACAAGATGAGCTCAGAGGGAAGATAAAATAAAAACTATGTAATGTGGCAAGTTCAGGGCAGAGGGGCAGATTAACAGGAAGTTTAGCCCAGTGGGATGAGGAAAGGGAGGGAAGAAGCAGCAGCAGCTGATTGGATTGCCTCCATTTCAGTGACAAGGCAGTTCATGAGCTTCTTGTTGTTGGAGGTGAGAGTGGAGGAGTCAGAGGAGGGGGGGTTTAAGAAGACAGTTTACAGTAGAGGAAGGGAACTGGGAGTTATCCTTGCATTCCAGGATGATCCTGGAAAATTGAGCTGTTTTAGCGGACCAAAGAAGAACCCTATGGCCCTTTGCATTTCTATCTCGCTTCAGTTCTGACGAAAGGTCATCAGACTTAACCCTTAACTCTCTTTCTCTCCACAGGTGCTGCCTGACCTGCTGACTATTTCCAGCATTTTCTGTTTATCCCTTAGTTCTTTATGCAGTTCAGGCAAATCTGGCAGTGAATAGCTAAACAAGTTGTCCGCCACATCCATTCAGGACTTAAAGAAGTGGAAATGAGGGCCTTACTATGAGGAACAGCCAAGGTGAGAGGTTGCTGGTTTTATTGGGATGAGGGCATCAAAGGTGGAGATTGGAGCAGGGCAGTTGTTGAGCAGGGGGATAAAGAAAGAGGTAGGGTTGGGATAGGGAAGGGGCATGTGGGTGAAGAGTGATACATGGAAGTGACCAGAGATGATCTTTCTAATGTGATTGATACAGCTGGAACTAGCATGGCCATGTGAGGAAAGGGTGGGCATGAATATGGATTGGGGGCGGATTTCATGGAGGAAGAAATTTAAGGAGGATAGGAGGGCAGTGAACTCAGAGGAGAGAGAACATGATGAGATGAGATGGTGGTCACCAAGGATGAGAAATTACTTGATGTGGGGACTGAGGGAGGAAAGCAGTGGGGGAATCTCAGTGAGAATACATTTAAGGTCCTTTGGTGGTCAGTAGAGAACAAAGGTTTCAAATGAGGGTTGGGAGGGGCAGAACAAGGTAAGATATTCAAAGGAGGAGAAAGGGCCAGAGGAATAGGACCAAGGTGGGACCAGGTGATAAACATCAGATTGTCACCATGACAGTATTAAGGGGGAAGGGGCTGGAAGATGTAGCCAGGTGGGGAGACTTCATTAATGGGAAAAATGTGAGGACCCCTCAGCCAGGTTCCTGTTAAGGCTATGATGTTGATGCAATCACCCACAATAAGCTCATGGATGGTAAGGGCCTTATTCACAAGTGAACAGACATTCTGAAGGGAGATGCATGGGGGTAGGTGGGAGCGAGTCTTTGAGAGCTGAGCAGCTGGCAGAATCCACAGGGTCAGCACTGAGAGGGTGAGTTGGATCAAGAAGAAATTTGGCAAGATTAAATCCAGTGACGAAGTTGAGCAGAAAGGTCGGGAAGGGAATCAGGTGGTGTGGTTGGGGTTGCTGCTGGTAATGAGCCAGGGGCACATGTCTCAATGGGCTTGTTGAAGGATGCCTAGAGAGACAGAGGGAAACTGTAGGCTTATCCAAAAGGGAGTCAAGACTGGAATAGCAGCAAGAGGGCAGAAAAGGCAAGGAGTACTCAAGAGTTGGGATTTGGGATTTTGGAAGGCAGAGTTCCTGACAAAGGAGAAATGAAAGGAGGTATGAAGACAAGAGAGAGGGGTCTAGGAGGGGTAAAAAGAAAAGAACCAAAACATATGGGAAAAAAAGACGGAACTGGAGGTGATGGGCCCAGGTTTGGAATTCACACAAATGGACACAGGGAAAAGGATCTGCCATTTGTTGTGGATCTACTACAGAAACAGGAGAAGAGAGTATCCCTGTGATTTTTTTCTCCCAGCTGGCCCAGGAGATTACTTCCAAGACACAAGCAAGGAATGCTGGGAACCCCACATTCCTATTACACTTGGAACCACACTAATGAAAAGCGAACTGCAATGGTCTTTACAGGACAAGCGGTGAAACATGTAACCTAATGGGGAGGCTTCATTTTGCAGGAGGTTTTCATCACTCCCTAGCCAGGTTTCCAAGGGAGGGCACATTGAGGGAGAGTACATTGAGGAAGAGTCCATTGAAGAAGAATTCATTGACGGGGAGTACATCGAGGAGGAGTATATTGAGGAAGAGTACATTGAAAGAGAATACATTGAGAAAGAGTACATTGAAGAAGATCACATTGAGGGAGAGTACATTGAGGAAGCGTACATTGAGGGAGAGTACGTTGAGGGGGAGTACATTGAGGGAGAGTACATTGAGGGAGAGTACATGAGGGGGAGTACATTGAAGAAGAGCACAGTAAAGAAGAGTACATTGAAGGAGAGTACATTGTTACATTGAAACTGTTACAAAGCTACACCAGCATTGACTTGAAGCAATTTGCTTGGTCACAATCTTCGAGTTTTGTTAGGCTGGGCTGAGGGACAGCAGGACTTGCATATATCATTCGGTAGTACGTGTAAAACCTTCCTTTCTATCTAAGTACCTCCTCATGCCTTTTCCAAATGTGTCTTCTAAATAACAGAAGTTTAAGTGTTGTTAATGACCATCTCTATGTGTGGCTTGATGTTTGCATTTACAATAACACTTGAATTGATATAGAAGAAAGATAAGCAGACAGACACACTGGTGACTGACTCACTGCCTCACATTTATACACTGCCTTTCATAATCTCAGGGTGGCCCAGAGTCATTTACAACCAATGAAGTGTAGTCACTCCCGTAACATAGGAAATGGGGTTAATGCCATATTGTCTCAAATGTTTCCAAACAAGGACCTACTTTTCGAAGTGCATTGACATCTGTTATGTTAGACCAATGTAGCAGCTATTTTACAGCTGCAAGATCCAATGAACAGACATGAGGTGACTGATTTATGGTTGATGATGAACATTTGGTCAAGGACACTGGCCAAAATTTCTTGCTGCTCTTCAAGTTGTGCTGTGGGATTCTTAATATCCAATGAAGGTTGAGACAGTGCCCCATGTCTGTCATGGTGATGCTCCCTTAGTAACACCTCCTAAAGAACACTTTAGACATTAAACTGAAGTTCCAGGTGGATATAAAAGACTACTCGCTCCTCAATGAGGTAAGTTAAGAAGTTAAACTTTACTGTTTGTTCACAACTTCTGGTGGCCTCTTTAATGAAAGACCAGTGAAGATTCCAAAAACCTGACTGCACAGTGCCCAATGCATTCCTGGATGGGATCCTCAAAAAGGTGTTAGACTCCTCATTAGAACAAGCATGAGGCTAACACCAGATAAGCCAGCAGCAGCAAGTAAATAACTGCACAAGATAAATTGCTGGTCCTGATGGGGAACAGGACAGAGTCTCTTGAAACTGGACGATCCATTTTATACCAGATAAATAGTGCAATGGTGTTCAGTTTCACTCTATCTCTACCCTCATGCATGTGCCTTTACCTATCTACATTATTAATTTAGCAAATGCCTTTTGGAAGTCCATGTACACCACATCAACTGCATTACCTTCATTAATCCTCTCAGTTCCCTCATCAAAAAACTCAATAAAGTTAGTTAAATGCGATTTACCTTTAACAAATCTGCACTGGCTTTCCTTAATCAATCCACACTTCTCCAAGTGACTGTTAATTTTGCCCCAGATTTTCATTTCTAAAAGCTTTCTATCCACTGAGGTTAAACTGCCTGGACTGTAGTTACAGGATTTATCTTTACAGCCTTTTTTGAACAAGGGTGTAACATTTGAGATTTTCTAGTCCTCTGGCAGCATCCCGCTATCTAAGGAGCATTAAAAGATCATGGCCAGTGCCTTCACAATTTCCACACTTACTTCCCTCAGTATCCTCGGAGGCACCCCTTCTGCTCCTAGTGACTTATCAATTTCAGGTACAGCCAGCCTTTTTGATACTTTCCTTTTATCAATGTTTAACCCATTCAGTAGTTAAGCTATTTCCTTTTTTACCATGATTTCAGTGGCCCACAGGTGATGCCACAATTTTCCACTTTCATTAGCAAGTGTCTCCCAGGTGCGATAATCGATGTTTAGGGCCCTTGTTTCACACTGACAAGCTTCCTTGAGGCGGAGCTTTGATTGTCCTACTGGTCTTCTGGCTTTAGTTACCTCATCATGCAACAAATCCTTAGGTACACAACAGTCTTCCAACTCGCCTGAGCCAGCAAAGTCACCTCTGCTTGATGAGTGCCAACATTCACAGGAGCTTTGCCTTTGACAGGATTGTCGTATTCCTGATGTTGTCCTTCCATGAAACACCCAGAATGTATCACAAACAGCGAAGATGAGAGTTGTTGAATTTCCTTTCCTGATAGCTGCAAGTCACTCATGTTTCACGGCCATACAACAATGGCTGAGAACACCCTCAGAAACTATCAGCTTGCTCCTAAGGGTTAGCTTGATGTTATTCCATGCATGTTTTGTGAGTTGGCCAAAATTGGTAGCTGCTTTCGCTGTCCATGCATTGAGGTCTGCATCAAGGGGCATATTGTCTGTCACCGCGGACCCAAAGGGCTGGGTTTTACAGTACCCCACTGGCGTATTTGAAAACTGAGGGGCATGTAGAATAAAATGGGTGGCCTTCCCACCAGGTTCCTGCCCACTCCCAACTAGTCTCCAATATTACAGCGGACTTGGAAGGCATCAGGCACCCTTGGGCCTATTGAGGGCCTTAAGAGGCAAATTAATGGCCACCTCCTGTTCTCCTGACCCCCATTCCCACTAATGTACTGACCACACAACTTCCCTTCCCTGCCCCTATGTTAGGTGATATTGTTAACAAGTCTCCCTGTTCTCTGGTTTGTCCCTCTGTCCTTCAAATCTGCCATCATCACCTCTCTCCTCAAAAAGCCAACCCTTGACCCCTCCATCCTTGCAAACAACCATTCCATCTCCAAGCTCCCTTTCCTCTCCAAACTCCTTGGATGTGTTGTCACTTCCCAAATCCATTCCCATTTTTCTTATGGAGGGGATAGAGGAGAAGGGTTTTTGTAGTTGAGGCTAGAAGCTGGGGGTTATCTTTGCATTCCAGCATGATATTGAAATAGTGAGCAATCTTCACAGATTAAATAACTGCTTTATGTGTCCAGTCAGTTCTGGCAGTGAAGGTTGTCTACCATATCCATTCAGATCTGCGACTCTTGGACTTAACAAGGTTAAGAGGGTTCAAGATCCTAAGAGGTTTTGACAGAGTGAAGAGAGAAAATGATTGTCTCTACCGAGTGGGTCAGGAAGCAGAGATCATAGATTCCAAATCATTGACCAAGGATCTAGCGGAGAGATAAGGAGATTTCTATTCAATCACAGGTTTATCAGGATCTGGAATGCTCTCCCTGGAATGTTGGTGGAAGCTGATTCCACAAATAATTTTAAAAGAAAGTTGGACACACAATTGAGGATGAGGAATTTACAGAGTCACAGACAAAGCAAAGGGATGTGAGCCTAAGCATGGCTGCTCTTTCAAGATATAGGCACAATGAGCTGACTGGATTCTTTCTGTACTGTACATATACATAATTTTTTGATTCTATGAACTCTGTACAGCTACACAGTGAGCGACCCTTACCCTGCTGATGAAATGGTGGGGTAGGAATTGGACTCTATAGCATCTACTATGCAGTCTCCTAGTGGTCATACTTTGGAAGAGAAGTGTGCTGGATGTCCCCTTGGTGAAGAGGTTAACAACCATCAGCAGCTGGACAGCAGACTTGACATCAGTATGCAATGCTAAATTCCCATTTTTGACTCCAAGCTTCAGCCTACGACCTGACCTGAACCTCATACAGCTGAACACGATCTTAAACAGCAGCAGCAGCCATCACCAGGGACTATGTAAGGGATCATGAGTCTCTTGCATATCAGTTATAGGATTATTTCTTCTGGCCACTGGTGCGATTGAATGTGTTTCTGGAGATTTCCAATACTTGGCTAAAGTTTGAATGATCTCCAGGAGGTGGTTTGGCTAGTGCTGAGGTTTGGCTGGTGCTGAGGCTCCTACTCCATGGAATTGCTACCACTCTCCTGGGAGGCACCTTTCAGCAGCCCTACTGACTTATGAGCTAAGAGTTTGGACTGCGCTATCACCTTGGCTGCTGCTTGATATGTAGGTCACATCTTGCAGTTTGCGATGCACCATTGCATAAGGGAGATTACTGAGGCTGTCTGTAGACAGAGACAGCTTCGTTGTGTCCCCTCTGGCCAGCTCCCTAGAGTGGGGGTGTTCTATTACAGGCACAATGCCAATACTTGGCCAGGCAACTTAGCAGCAAGCTTGGTAAATTCTCTCTCTGGATAGACCATAAAGTGCTTGACCTAGTCTTGGTGACCCAGTTCTGGTGAAGGGCAAGGGAGGTGTGCTCCCCTCCCACCCCACACATAGGCTGCTCTTGGAGCTGATAAGACTGGGCTCAGCCACCACTGGCCCCCAAAGCCAAATAGCCTGCCCACATGTATTGGCTCATAGCCAGCCTTTAGGGAATGGCAAATTAGGAGAAGTGCTGAATGCTTTTAGGGGAAAGGAGCAGGAGTGGAGGGAAAAAGTACCAACAGCCCCGAGCTTCCGATTGGCCAACTTCCTGTTCCAGAGTTGAAGAGGCCAAATAAGCATTCTCTGGCTGGCAAGTCTCGGGGACCAAACTGGACACCCAGTGCAACTCGCCAGGTGCAGGCCCTAAGACTGAGTAGAGCAGCTAGTAGCAAGTAGCAGAGTGTCACAGCTCGGACAGCCAGGCACTGAAGATAGAATACAAGGGCCTAGTCTTTATTCATCTTTACAAGGGACATATATTACATACCATGCACCCCAACAGAAAGAACCTTCTTCCAGTCTACTCCAATGATTCCCCAGTTAACACCCAATTAATATATCATTAACATGTGGGCCCCCGGGTGGGGAGTGAGGCTTCAGTGCTGAGGTGGGTGCCCTAGGTCAGAGTGTGGAGGTCTTGACTGCAAAAGTTGTTGGGGGGGTGGGGAGTTCCCAGGGTAGAGGGTAAGGCTCCAAGGCAAAGGGGAATTGTCCCAGAGTGGAGAGTGAAGGTTGAGGGTGGAGGGCTGGGATCCTGGGACAGCAATGGACCAGATCAGTTTTCAATCCTGCACATCCAAGAGTAAACATTGGACTTTGATCTTTGACCCCTTTGGTTCCATTGTCCATCTGATTTTTTGGAGTTTTTTTATTCATTTACGGGATGTGGGCATCACTGACTAGGACTGTACTTATTGTCCATCCCTATTTGCTCATGAGAAGGTGGTAAGCTGCTTTCTCAATTCGCTGCAGTCCATGTGATGTAGGTACACCCACAGTGCTCTTAGGAAGGGAATTACAGGATTTTGACCCGGCTGCAGTGAAGGAACGGTGATATATTTCCAAGTCAGAGTGGTGAGAGGCTGGAGGGTGGTGATGTTCCCATGTGTCTGCTGTCCTTGTCCTTCTAGATGGTAGCCGTCATGGGTTTGGAAGGTGCTATCTACGGAGCCTTGGTGAAGTCCTGCAGTGCTTCTTGTAGATGGTACACACTGCTGCTATTGTGCATCAATGGTGGAGGGAGTGAATGTTTGTGGATGGGGTGCCAATCAAGCAGGTTGCTTTGTTCTGGATGGTGTTGAGCTTCTTGAGTGTTGTGGGAAGTGGAGATTATTCCATCACACTCCTGACTTGTGCCTTGTAGATGATAGACAGGCTTTGGGGAGTCAGGAGGTGAGTTAATTGCTGCAAGATTCCCAGCCTCTGACCTGCTCTTATAGCCACAGTATTTATATGGCTAGACCAGTTCAGTTTCTACTCAATGGGAACCTCCAGGATGTTGATAGTGGAAAACTCAGCAATGGTAATGCCATTGATTGTCAAGGGGCAAGGGTTAGAATCTCTCTTGTTGGAGACGGTCATTGCCTGGTACTTACGTGGACAAATGTTATTTGGACATGGACTATTTCAGTATCTGAGGAGTTGCAAATGGTGCTGAATATTGTTCAAATATCAGTGATCATCCTCACTTCTGACCTTATGATGGAAGGAAGGCCATTTATGAATAAGCTGAAGATGGTTGGGCCAAGGACACTATCCTGAGGAACTCCTGCAGTGATGTCCTGGAACTGAGATGATTGACCTACAACAACCACAACCATCTACCTTTGTGCTAGGTATAATTCTAATCAGCAGAGAGATTTCTCCCTGATTCCCATTGACTCCAGTTTTGCTGAGTCTCCTTGATGCCACACTCAGTCAAATGCTGCCTTGATGTCAAGGGCAGTCACTCTCACCTCACCTCGGGAGTTCAGCTCTTTTGTCCTTGTTTGAACCAAGGCTGTAATGAGGTCAGGAGCTGAGTTTCCCTGGCAGAACCCAACTGAGCATCAGTGAGCAGGTTATTGCTAAGCAAGTGCCACTTGATAGCACTGTTGATGTCCCCTTCCATCACTTTACTGATGATCAAGAGTAGACTGATGGGGCTGTAATTGGCTGGGTTGGATTTGTCCTGCGTTTTGTGTACAGGACATACCTGGGCAATTTTGCACATTGCCTGGTAGATGCCAATGTTGTAACTGTACTAGAACAGTTTGGCTAGGGGTGTGGCAACTTCTGGAGCACAGGCCTTCAGTACTATTGCTGGAATATTGCCAGGGCCCATAGCCGTTGCCATATTCTGTGCCTTCAGCTGTTTCTTGATATCATGTGGAGTGAATCAAATTGGTTGAAGACTGGCATCTGTGATGCTGGGGACCTCCAGAGAAGGCCGAGATGGATCAGCCACTCAGCGCTTCTGGCTGAAGATTGTAGCAAATGCTTCAGCCTTATCTTTTGCACTGATGTGCTGGGCTCCTCCACTGTCGAGGATGGGGATATGTGTTGAGCCTCCTCCTCAAGTGCATTGTTTAATTGTACGCCACCATTTACGACTAGATGTGACAGGACTGCAGAGCTTTGATCTGATACATTGGTTGTCGATTGCTTAGCTCTGTCTATCACTTGCTGCTTATGCTGTTTTGCATGCAAGTAGTCTTGTGTTATAGCTTCACCAGGTTGACACCTCATTTTTAGGTATGCCTGGTGCTGCTCCTGGCAGGCCCTCCTGCTCCCTTTATTGAACTAGAGTTGATCCCCTGGTTTGGTGGTAATGGTAGAGTGGGGGATATGCCGGGCCATGAGGTTATGGGTTGTGTTCGAGTACAATTCTGCTGCTGCTGATGGCCCACAGTGCCTCATGGATGCCCAGTCTTGAGCTGCTAGATCTGTTCAAAATCTCTCTTATTTAACATGGTGGTAGATAGAGGGTATCCTTAATGTGAGAATGGAACTTTGTCTCTGCAAGGATTGTGCAGTGGTCACTCATTGAAGTTCCCCACCCAGAGTACCTTCTGCACCCTTGCCACCCTCAATGCTTCTCCCAAGTGGTGTTCAACATGGAGGAGCACAGATTCATCAGCTGAGGAAGGGTGGGTTGGCGCGGTATGTGGAAATCAGCAGAAGGTTTCGTTGCCCATGTTTGACTTGATGCCATGACACTTCATGGGGTCTGGAGTTCATGTTGAGGACTCCCAGGGCAACTCCCTCCCAACTGTATACCCTGTGCCGCCACCTCTGCTGGGCCTGTCCTGCCGGTGGGAGGGGACATACCCAGGGACGGTGATGGTGGAGTCTGGGACATTATCTATAAGGTATGATTCGGTGAGGATGACTATGTCAGGCTGAGATTGTGATTCGTCTTTGGGACAGCTCTCCAAATTTTGGCACAAGCCCCCAGGTGTTAGTAAAGAAGATTTTGTAGGGTCGATAGGGCTGAGTTCATCATTGTCGTTTCTGGTGCCTAGGTTGATGCCGGGTGGTCCATTCAGTTTAATTCCTTATTGACTTGTTGTTAGCGGTTGAATGAATGCTGGGCCATTTCAGAGAGCATTTAAGAGTCAACCACATTGCTGTGGAGTCACATGTGGGCCAGACCAGGTAAGGACAGCAGGTTTCCTTCCCTAAAGGACATTAGTGAAAAAGATGGGTTTTTAATGACAATCAGCATGGTTTTATGGTCATCATTAGGCTTTTAATTCCAGGTGGGATTTGAACAGGGTCCCCAGGGCATTACCCTGGATCACTGGATTACTAGTCTATGCCACTATGCCATCACCTCCAGGCACTGCCCGACAATCATCTTAAATAGTAACTGGTGTCTTTTTTACACCCTAGACACCCGGCAATGAAACCACTTGCAAAATGTCAGCTGGTGACTCATTAACACTGGGCAGGACATTGAACGCCTGCATTTTCTGCCGCTGAGTGTATAAGAGGGGATTCCACCTCACAGCTGCTGAAGTCATGACAGGAAAATGGAGGAAGCTCATGGCCATCAGCCTGATCAATGGAAGCTCACAGCAGATCATAATCAACATTGTCCTCATAATATAGATCCTGGGCCAGAGGGTCCTGCCAGCTCCTGTCTCAGATTCCCAGCTCCCTGGGTTTTATCAGGAGTATCTGGGGCAGAGCGAACACTGAGCTGTACTCAATAGTTCCATTCTTAGCTCTGCTTTCACCTCGCCTGAGCGACAGAGGGTTTGTGTTGCAGTCACTCATCCTCTGTACTTAAGATAGCTGCAAGAGCTCCTTTACTTCACACGGGAGAGCAGGCATCAGCGCCAAGCAACCAACAGGCAAGGGTAAAAGCCATAATGATGTCCGATGGCTGAGAGCTCCTCACGAAGCCTGTCCAGATGAGAGCTGGTGGTTAGTATTCAGATCCATGCAGTTTCTCTGTCGCCCTCTCACCGCTTCCCATTAATCTGGAGGCAGGTCACTATTATTGTCATTAAAGCTTAGGGCACCAATTAAAAAAGAGCTGCAAACAGATGCCACCGAGGAACACCTCAGAGAGAGGGACGAGTTTATTCTGATCGGAAACAAGCAAGGGACAGGGTTACCCTCATATTCATGACTGGGTCATTACTGGGAGAGGGGGAGAGAGAGAAAGGGAGCCCAAGGCTGAGTGAGGAGGAAAGAGAGAGATACAGAGAATGCAAAGTAAGAGAGGAGATGGACCACCAGAAATAAGGAGAGTGGATGAATAGAGGAAGAGAAGGAAGGAGAGTGAAAGTCAATATGTTAATTATCTAAAAGAAAGACAATTTAATGACAGTGGTGCTAAATTGAGGGAGAGAGAGTGAGAGAGAGAAAGACAGGAGAGTCACAGAGAGAGAGAGAGAGGTGGCAGTGATAGTGATGAAAGAGAGTGAGAAAAATAGAGGAAGAGGTGAATGTGGGGATATTTACAAAGACACAAAGACACTCAGGGCAGTGCATGTGGATAGGAGAGATGCAGAGTTACGTATAGAGAGAGAATGGTCTATGAATGTGGAGATATATTGAGAGAGATAAAGATAAAGGACAGTGAATGTGTAGATAGAGCAGCAGAGAGACATGGCAGTGGAGTGAAATATGTAAGAGCGTATGGGATGCAGGGAATGATACCTGCCCTGAATGGATATATTTAGTAGGTATAAATGGAGACTTCCCCTATATTGGTCCTCATTATTATTGGGACAGCAAACTGCAGTCACCTTACACGTTGTGTCCAGGCAGCTTGCTAGTAAAGAGAAATTGAAAGTCAGGCCATTGCGGCCCCACAGCAAACCTCAGGTAAATGGTTATAGAGGACAACTTGTGTGAGGGTTGTTGCAATAAACAGGAAGTGGGCAATAGAGGACAGAGGCTTGTTCACTAGTGGGTGTTGGAGCGACTCTAACAGACAGGAATTGTGGGCAGCCTACTCAGGGAAAACCAATCAATGTTGTTTTTTTCATTCTTTCCTTGGATAAGGGTGTTGTTGGCAAGACTAGCATTCGTTACTCATTAACTAAGTGATTACGCAATTGCTCGGCCATTTCAGAGGTAGTTAAAAAAATCACAGAATCTGGGGTCATATGGAGGTCAGGCAAGGAGAGCTGATTTCCTTCCCTAAAGTGAACCAGATGGGTTTTTACCATTGTTCTGCATTGTTCCAGTGAAGCTCAACGCAAACTGGAGGAACAGCACCTCATTTTCTGACTAGGCACTTTACAGCCTTCCGGACTGAATATTGAGTTCAACAATTTTAGATCATGAACTCTCTCCTCCATCCCCACCCCCTTTCCGATCCCCCTTTTTTCCAATAATTTATATAGATTTTTCTTTTCCCACCTATTTCCATTATTTTTAAATGTATTTCCAACTATGGTTTTATCTTTGCCTTTTAGCCTATTTCGATCCCTTCCCCCCACCCCACCCCCACTAGGGCTATCTGTACGTTTATTAGCACATTCCTTAGATAATATCACCAGCTTCAACACCTCTTTGTCCTTTTGTCTGTGACATCTTTTGGCAACTCCACCTATCACTGGCCCTCTATCCAGCTCCACTTGTCCCATTCCCCCTTAAATACCAGCTTCTATTTCACCTCTTTTCTATTTTTCCTTAGCTTTGTTGAAGAGTCATACTGACTCGAAACGTTAACTGTGTTCTTCTTCGCAGATGCTGTCAGACCTGTTGAGGTTTTCCAGGTATTTTTGTTTTTGTTTTTACAACAATCAGTTAGAATTTCATGGTCACCATTGCTGAGGCTAGCTTTCAATTCCACTTTATTAATTCATTTTTGTTTAATTCATGATATTTAAACTCCACAAGCTGCCATGCTGGGTTTTAAACCCACATTCCCAGAGCATTAGGCTAGGACTCTGGTTTAGTAGTCAAACAAATTACCACCACACCACCTTCTCCCAATTAGCAGAGGCTTCAAATAGGCATTAGACCTATTCTTTGCATATGCCAAGTTCATCATACTTGTTATATGTGGGCTCAGGAAACTGATATTTTTTTCCTACACCAATGTAGATTGCAGTATACATCCAGCTCATAATGAGAGAAACAAAAAAAAAAGTGCTGGAAAAACTCAGCAGGTCTGACAGCATCTGTGGAGAGAAAGACAGAGTTAATGTTTCGAGTCCGTATGACTTTTCTTCATAATGAGTGTCTGTTTCCTGATCCCATATTGAAGGCTTAGGAGGCCATTTCATGCCTGAAAATTGGATAGCTAAATTTCTAGAGCATTGAATTTCTGACAGAAAAAGGGGGAAAGGGAGAGAGAGGCGCGGGGGGGGGGTGTGGGGGTGGTGGCGGGGGTTGTTGGTTGGTGGTGGGGAGAGGGCGAGAGGAAAGTGCAATGAGTCAAGGAAACTTCAGCTGACAAATTTTCAGTTATAATTTCAGTTCTTGGAACTGGTTCTGGTGTGTGCAATATCCCAGCATTAGCCTGTGTTTTGTATTGCCTTCATCAGCTGCATTAACTCACATTGGCTCCTGGTTAAGCAGTACCTCCATTTTAAAATTCTCATCCTAGTTTTCAAATCCCTCCATGGCCTCATCCCTCTTAACTTTGTAACCACCTCCAGCTCTCACAACCCCCTCAGATATCTCTGTTCTTCTTCTCATTCTGGCCTCTTGAGCATCCCAAATTTTAATTGCCCCACCATTGGCAGCTGCACCTTCAATTGCCTTGGCCACAGGTTCTGGAATTCCATCCTCATACCTCTCTGCCTTACTTTCCTCCTTTAAGACACTCCTTAAATGCTACCTCTTTGACCAAGCTTTTGGCCAGCTGTCTCCTAATGTGGCTCGGTGGCATAAATTGTTTTTAAATATTCCTGTGAAGCACTTTGGGACATTTCATCGTTAAAGGTGCTCTATAAATTTGAGCTGTCTTAATTGTTGCTTTAAACTGCTGACTGGAGTAAAGGGCAGTCAGTTGGAAAGTTCAGTGGAGCTCATTAAAAGGGCAATTGAAAGGACCTCAGGTTGAATTGCTGAGCTATGAGTTTCTCACAGGCCAGTGGTGTGGGGTCTCTACTCAGAGCTGCATTGTAAGCCTTCAAAGTAATGGAAAGGTTCAGACCATGAACAGAAAGCAAAGTGACAGAACTTCAAAAATACAACAAGGCGTCATGATAATGGTAGTGGACTCCAGTATTGTTTACTATACAGTACTCTGTATTAGCTAGGTCACCTGACCTGGGGGTCGAAGGTCAGTTAGCACATGCTGGAGTCTTCTTGATGGAATTCAGTTACTGCAGAGCTATGTTTTTCCTCACAATGTGTTATCAATAAAGTTAGCTCAGCTACCATGTCGATGGTCTGAGTGCATCACTGAAACAAAAACACGACAAGACATGGTGTCAGAAGTAAACTAAACCCAACAATGGAGAAAACAGAAACCACTGACAGAGCTCAGTTGGGAGGGCAATCTCACCGAAAACTGGAGGTGGTTCCGGCAGTGCTTTGAGCTGTACCTCAGTGACAGGCAATGATAAAAAAGACCCTCAGGTACAGTCTTCCATCTTTCTTCTCATAGCAGGGGAAGCAGCCCTGAAGTCTATAACACATTCACGTTTGAAACTGATGAGAAATAAAATGACTTGAAAGAAATAATGGAAAATTCAAAGCGTCCTGCAGCCCTAAGAAAAACATTACATCTGAAAGATATCGATTTTTCACGTGTATGCAAGGCAGTGACAACATTAATCAGTATGTAATTGAGCTGAGAAAATGAGCTAATTCATGTGAATATGGCGAGCTTGAAGAATCACTCATCCAGGAATTTGCAGAATCACAAATGACACTTTGAGAGAACAGCTTTTGAGAGAAGTTGATCTAACGTTGGAGAAAGCAATAAATATCTGCAGAGCAGCAGACAGCAAAATGCCAGATTAAACAGATGGCAGAAGATAAGCCGCACATGGTCAAGCAGTTAGATGCAGTTAAACAGAGACAGCCCCGGGAAAGGAACAAATAGACACAGTCTGAATGTAAAAAGAACAAAACTGCTGTTAAAACATTTAAATGCAGCCAATGCATTTACCATATAGTTGCCCAGCCTACAGAAAGCGGTGTAAGAACTGTGATAAACTAAATCACTTCGCTAAGATGGGTAAATCGAAGAAAGTGCACACGATTGATACAGACACTGAAACTGAACTTTTTGTTGGTGCAGCAACAGCAAATTCCAAAGAAGATGAATGGAAGGTTCAGATAAAACTTGCCGACATGGTGAGTTTCAAGCTTGGCACAGGTGCACAAGCAAATGCCATTCCCATAAGCTTGTATTACAGCTAACTAAAACAAAAGTGAAGTTGTCTACTTATAAGGGTGAAAAAAGTGCAGTAGAAAGCAAGTGCACACTTAAAGTGAGCTGCAAAAAAAAATCAAACGAACAGTCTCAAGCATTTCCATTCATAACGGTGAAAACTGATCCAAAACCCATTCTTGGAAACAAAGTTTGTGAAAATTTGAAACTAATCAAGAGAATAATGAATGTCACCACTGATGATATCCTGAGTGAGTATAAAGATGTGTTCCAGAGAATTGCTTGGCTAAAAGGAGAACACATCAAGATTGGCGAAACTGTGACACCCAAAATACACTCACCCAGGAAAATATACCAGTAACACTGAGAGATCGACTGAAAGCAGAGTTAGACAGAATGGAGAAACTTCACATCAAGAAGATTGAAGAACCGACAAAGTGTGTTAATCCAATTGTAATTCTAGAAAAATTAGATGGGAATCTACGAGTCTGTCTGGATCCCAGAGACCTAAACCAGGCAGTACAAAGAGAGAGCATTACCAACTACCCACAGAAGAGATCATGTGTAAGCTAGCTGATGCTAAATACTATTCAGTGTTGGATGCGGGTCAGGCTTCTGGCAGGTCAAGCTGGATGAACTCAGTTCCTATCTCTGTACCTTCAACACACCATGCAGACGATATAGGCTTTTACTCTTACCTTTTGGTATTAATTCAGCTCCAGATAGTGAAGTAGAGGTTTGAAGGGTTAGAGGGCGTGGAAACCTATATTGATGGTGTGCTGGTCTGGAGAGCCTCACTAGAAGAACAAGACCACAGACTGAGGCAGGTGCTGGCCAGAGTTAGAGAAAGGAACCTCAAATTGAAGGAGGAAAAGCGCAAAATATTCATCATGAAATTAAGTACCTGGGTCATGTGCTAACAAATGAGGGACTGAAGCCGGATCGGAGTAAAATCGAAGCAGTCATGCACATGCCATCCCCAGAATGTACGAAACACTTGGAGAGGCTTTTGGGAATGGTGACCCATCTTGGGAAATTCATTCCGAACATGTCGGACTTGACAGCATCCCTCAGAGAACTTCTACAAAATGATGTTGAATGGCACTGAGGACAAAGTCACCAGGAAGCTTTGACCAGTCTGAAGAGAACACGGACCCAGGCACCAGTGTTAAAATATTATGATGTTAGTCAGCTGGTCAAGATCTCAGTAAACACTTCAAAGACTGGCCTGGGAGCTGTCCTCTTGCAAAATAAGGCATCAGTGGCAAACGCTTCAAAGGCAATGTCTGAAACACAGCAGTGGTATGCCCAAATAGAGAAAGAAATGTTACATTTGTGTTTGGCCTAGAACATTTCCATCAGTCTGTGTATGACAAAAACATAGAGATAGAGACTGATTATAAGCCTCTGGAAGCTATACTTAAAAAGTCCCTGAACTGTGCACCACCAAGAATCCAAAGATTACTAATGTATCTGCATTAGTCAGAGTTAAATACAAACTGGGCAAGAAAATGTACATCACAGACACTCTGTCACATGCATACCTACCCATTACGGAGGAAGAGGATAAAGAAATGGAAGCACAGGTTCATATGCTGACAAAGAACTTACCTGTGGCTGTAGCCAAACTGGATGAGATCAGGGAAGTGACTAAGAACAGTGCTACCCTGAGAAAATTACAGCAGATTGTGCAAACTGGCTGGCCCACATATCGGAGCAGAGCGCCTTCTGCTGTACAAGAGAATTGGAACTTGTGGGAGGAACTTCACGTAGCAGAAGGAATACTTTTAAGGGAGAAAAGATCGTAATTGCTGCAGCGCATACATGAAAGTCACCTCAGCATAGAAACATGCAGGAGAAGAGCTTCAGATGTAACGTATTGGCCGGGAATGGGAGCACAAATTGGGAAAATGCTGAATGCGTGTGCAGTGTGCCAAAAGTACAGTAAGTAGCAACAAAAAGAACCACTTTAACCACAGTGTTCCAGAGAGGCCCTGGCAGAAAATTGGAGTGGACTTGTTCACATTTGACAACAGTGAGTACCTACTAGCAGTGGATTATTACTCAAAGTTTGCTGAGTCTGTGCAGCTGAAAATTATAGCAAGAGCATCATTGTAATAAATCATTTAAAATCAGTTTTTGCTGCCATGGCATTCCTGAAGTGCTCATCTCAGATAATGGTCCACAACTCTCAAGTGCTGAGTTTTGCAAATTTGCACAGGACTGGGGGTTTTGGCACACTACGTCAATTCCCAATATCCACAATCCAACGGAACATACAGTGCAAGACCTTAAAACACAGGTTGAAGAAGGCAAAGGCGGATGGAGGAGACTCCTACCTGACTCTGAGATGACAAAGGCAGACAGAAGACACCCCTACCTGGCTCTGCTGGGTTTCAGGAATACTCTATTAGAGGGCATTGGGCCATCTCTAGCACAGCTCCTGATGGGGAGAAGCCTAAGAACTAAGCTCCCAACTACACCCCAACTGTTATTCCCACAGCCAGTGAGCTACAGCTCCAGCTCTGGAGTCATATGAATCCAAAACGTTAACTCTGTTTTTCTCTCCACAGGTGCTGTTAGACCTGCTGAGTTTTTCCAGCATTTTCTGTTTTTGTTACAGAAAGTGACCTGCTCAAACTGAGACAGCAGAAGCAGAAACATACAAACTAGGAGCAGGAGTAGGCCATTCAGCCCTTCGAGTCTGCTCCATCACTCCATATGATCATGGCTGATCCTCTATCTCAACGCATATTCTCACTTTCTCTCCATACCCCTTGATGCCCCTAATATCCAAAAATTTATCAATTTCTTTCTTGAATATACTCAATTCCTCCTTCTCACTAAACCCTTGGTTCCCTAACATTTCTGGGAAATTATTTGTGTCCTCTTTTGTGAAGTCAGAACCAAAGTATGTGTTCAATTATTCTGCTATTTCTTTGTTCTCCATTATAATTTCCCCCGTTTCTGACTGTAAGGGACCTACATTTGTGTTCGCTAATCTTTTTCTCTTCAAACATTTATAGAAGTTTTGATCAATCTTTTTTGTCCACTTTTGCTTAATTCTAAACTGCTCCCAAACCTCAGGCTTGCTGCTTTTTCTGGCAATTTTATATGTCTCTTTTTTGGATCTAATACTATTCCTAATTTATTTTATAAACCATGGTTGTGCCACCATTCCTGTCTTATTTTTGTGCCAGACAGGAATAAATAATTGTTGTAATTCATGCATATATTCCTTAAATATTAGCCATTGCCTATCCACTGTCAACCCTTTTAGTAAGTATCCTCAATCCATCATTGTGCCTCATATCCTTGTATCCCTCATACCCTTTATTAAGATTCAGGACCCTAGTTTTGGATTCAACTTCTTCACTCTCCATCCTAATGAACAATTCTATCATTTTATGGTCGCTCTTCCCCAAGGGCCCTGCAAAACAAGACTGTTAATTAATCCTTTCTCATTGCACAATACCCAGTCTACGATAGCCTGCTATCTCGTTGGTTCCTCAACGTATTGGTCTAAAAAATTGGTAGATTGGTCTACACACTCCAGGAAATCCTCCTCCACAGTATTATTGCTAGTTTGGTTTGTCCAATCTATATGTGGATTAAAGTCACCCATGATTACAGTTGTACCCTTATTGCATGTGTCTCTAATTTCCTGTTTAATGCCTTCCCTTACATCTCCATTACTGTTTGGGGAGCCTATGGATAACCCCCACCAACATTTTCTGCCCCTTCGTGTTTCTTACCCCCACCCAAACAGATTCCACATCATGATTTTCCGAGCCAATATCCTTTCCCACTATTGCATTGATTTCCTCCTTTACTAACAATGCTACCCTACCTTCTTTCCCTATTTGTCTGTCCTTCCTAAATATTGAATACCCCTGGATGTTCAGTTCCCATCCTTGGTCACCCTGCAGCCATGTCTCTGTAATTGCAACTATAATATATTGTCTATATCTATTTGTGCTGTTAATTCATCTACCTTATTGTGAATGCTCCATGCATTAAGGTACAATGCCTTTAGATAAAAACAAAAAACTGCCGATGCTGGAAATCCAAAACAAAAACAGAATTACCTGGAAAAACTCAGCAGGTCTGGCAGCATCGGTGGAGAAGAAAAGAGTTGACGTTTCGAGTCCTCATGACCCTTCGACAGAACTGGGTGAATCCAAGGAGAGGGGTGAAATATAACAAGGCAACAGAGAGATACGGAAATCTTGTCGCAGAGAGGAACAAAACTTCTTCAAGGAAGGCATTTCTTGAAGAGGAGTGGAAGACAATTAAACAGATAAAAAATGCCTTTAGACTTGTCTTTTTAACCTTGTTAGTCATCTTAGCTTTATTTTGCACTATGACCCCATTTGTTTATCGCCCTTATTTTTTCTGCCTTCCACCTTGCTTCTTACTTTCCTGTCTTTTGTTTCTATCCTTGTTTCCCCCTCTGTGTCCTCTGTCTCCCCGCTCAGGTTCCCATCCCTCGCCATTCCAGTTTAAACCTTCTCCGAATGCACTAGTAAACAACTTCCACCCTCCAAGGACATTGGTCCCAGTTCTGCCCAGGTGCAACCCGCCCTGTTTGTACTGGTTGCACCTTCCCCAGAACCGGTCCCAATGTCCCAGTACTTTGATCGACGTGCCCAACTTTGTCTGACCTGGACATGAGAGAGACGGTGAGGATTCAGCATGAAGGGATCTGGAATCCTGCTGTTTTCACAGGGATCACAGGAGTACCAAGGTCTTACATAGTGCAGACTCCAAATGGACAACAGTACAGGAGAAACTGGAAATTCTTGTGGAAAACAAATTAAATGCAACCCTGCCCTGAACCAGAAGTGTAGCTGAAGATCAAAAACCAGGATGCACCAGTGAAGCAACAGATAACCAGGCAAAGCCTGAGAGTCCTGTAAACTGTCTAGGGGGGGAAAGTGACAGAGCTGGAGGAGAAGACACCTTGTCCTTCAAAATCACTTCTGTCACCATTCAGAACATCCAGTGGAAGAATTGTGAAAAAACCAGAGATACAGAGATCAGTAAAATACAAAACAGACTGATAAAAACAGAGTGAGAAAGAATAGTTAAGACACTTTTGTACCTGAGTTGTATAAAAGTATTTTTTTTAAAGGGAAATGTTATGATAATAGTTGGTTGTGGTAATGGGCTCCAGTATTAGATACTATACGGTACTAGGTACTAGATGGGGAGGCTTATCTGACCTGGGGGTTGAAGGTCAGATAGCACATATTGGAGCCTGTCTTGATAGAATTCAGTTACTGCAGATATATTGGGAAAATGTGTTATCGATAAAGTTAGCTCAGCTACAATGCCGACTGTCTGTGTGCATCATTGAAGCAAAAAATAAGACACAAGATTCAAAAATCCCAGGTGATTCAGTGATCCTGGCCTACCATTGAGACCAGACCTGCTGGAAACCTTTGCTGCTGACTCTGATGGTTTTGGTTTGGTCCCAGGAACTTTCAGAATTCGCCATTGAATATGGCAGGCAGTGTCTGAGGGCCCAGGAATTCCAGACCGAAAGGCCAATGAGGAGGGAAGCTCTCTAGAACATTGACAGGTCAGCCAGCAGTAAGGGAGGAGCTTTATAAATGATCAAAAGCATCGAACTGACTTTTCATCAGAAGCCCAGACTTCACAGCCATCAGTGAGCCAGGGCAGTATTCCTGATCTGATCGTTGAGTGTGCAATGTCTCTCCATGTAGCACTTCAGTGCTGGTTATGCAAGAGCTAAGTTTTGTTAACTCGTCAAGAGCACTTAGGAGATTTGCTGGACTTTAACCAGCTGAGACCGCACAGCTTAGGAGGAGTGGGGAAGGGGCATGGACTTGAGGTTTACCCCAAAGACTTGAGCACAACATCTAGGCTGATACTCCAGTGCACTACTGAGGCAGTGCTGCATTCAGACAAAGGCACAGCTCTGCCAGCGAGGGCGGGAGTGTGGCAGGTGCTGGGTTGAATGGTGACCCGGAAGGGTGTATAAGACAAGCCCAGGCAGCTCCCTGAAGGCTGCCAGGAGCTGGGAAGGAGCCTAATGGAGCTGTCGACGAGAGACTGGAAAACTTGGCATAAGTGATGGTCTCAGCACCTGGTGGGCATAACAGGTGGGAGGGCAATGCTGGTGGACACTCTGCCCTATGATTCTCAGACTGCCTAGTGGAGGCAGTCACTGCCTGGCATCAAATACTCATGCTGTAGGATGGCAAGAGGAGGCCACCCTAAAAGACGAAGAAGGCCTGGGCAGAGGTGGCTGCCCAGGTGAGCGGGCATGATGTTGTGCACTGCACATGGATCCACTGCCAAATGATCTTCTGTGCTCCGCAAAGGTGGCATGGAACCGAGTATAGGAGCCTCAGAGGGTAGCCGTAAGTCACGGCACTCGAGGTGTGAGATGCAGAATGCCAAATGGCACATATCCCTGTGCCTGCCAAGGGCGGGCTATGTTGCCACTCATCTTTGTGTATAGAAGGGTGAGTGCCAATCTGATGGGCACCTCAAGCTGGCTCTCTGGGGTTGGGGGGGGCAGGGGGTGTGGTGAGTCATGAGGCTGGAATGGTGTTACAGGGAGGGGATGGACTAATTAATGCACTCGTTTACGTTCAGGAGAAGAGAAGCCACAATGCACTGGAGCGCACACGAACGGGTGATGGATATCCAACACCCTGATCCTGGCCTGATTTGAGATGGACACCCTGGACATGGAATGCAAGAGAGGAGCAATGTCCACAAGTCTCAGACAGTGTGTAAGAAGGGCAGGGTTGTGGCATCTCCAATGAGAAGCTCAAATCCAGAATACCTGTCGCTTGGCCACTCAATGCCATAGTGAGGCACGTTGCTGTTTGCTTGCATAGACACTTGGGGTGGAATCGTCCCAGATTTGCACTAAATCCGGAACCGGGCATGAAAAAAGATGTTTTACCTGCTGGCCGCAATATCGGGTTTTCACTCCATATCGTCCTCTTCCCATCTTATAAATTATGCAGTCGCAGGAAAAATGCCGGAACACTAGTGGCTGGCCTCTGATTTACCCATCATGTTGTTACCTCGCCGCTTCCTCATGTAGGGCGCTATATTTAAACTGCAGCCACATGCGCACTTCTCAATGTTTGCAGCCCAGGACTGCTCCAATGATGACATGGCCCCAAAAGCCAGGAGTGCAACCCCCCCGATTCAGTGATGCATCCCTGGGACGCCTTCTGGATGTGGTGGAGGCCGGCCATGATGCCCTCTACCCTCTCTCTGGCCGCAGGAGGCCCAACAGCCTCACCACTCTGGCCTGGGAGGCAGTGGCAGAGGTGGTCAGTGCCAACGCTGCACGTGAGGTCGACCATCCAGTGCAGAAAGAGGATGAATGATCTCATCCGAGCCGCCAGGGTAAGGCAACCATCTCATCGCTCTAAACTCACACACTCACAAGCCCATCACACACTCACTGGCATCTCACTCATTGTCAAGGGACATCACCACTCATTCTCTCACACACACAACCTCACATCTCCATCTGGCCTCATCTCCTCTGGAGACTGTCTCCTTATCCCACCCATGGCTCCACCCAGCACCACACATACCTGGCATCCTTCTCATTTGGCCTGGCATGTGCCTTGCTCACACTCTCTCCATTTGTCTTTATGCAGGACAAGATGGTGCACAATCACTGGGAGAGGTCCCAGACCGGGGATGGAGTGATGGACATCAGGTGCTCACTCTTTTTGAGAGACGCGCGTTGGAGTTGAGCGGAGAAGACTTGACTGCGGCAATGGTGAAATCAATGGTGTGCACACACGTGAGGATCCTGCACTACAACATCTTTCTGTCAACACTACTCTGAGTCCACTATTCTGTGTGTAACGGGGCTTCCAAGCATTAATAGTCTCCACTTTCTGTCCTTGGCACATCTGACACGTCGCCCTCAGGCAACCTTGACCCCGGCCCCAGCGCTGAGAGCACCTCAGATGAGGACCCTGAGGGCAGCACCGTTGAAGTCCTATCACGGCGCTCACCCACACCCTCCACCAGCACAGTAACACACACCTCAGTGGGACCAAGATATAGAGCAGCCTCAGGATCACAAACTGGTAAGCACAGCACACAATCTTCCACAGCAGGCAGAGACAGGACATTCGAGGTCACCGGCACCCGGAGGACTACTGGAGGCAAGGAATCTGCTGAGTCCGAGTCAAATGGTGAACCTCTGGACTTAGTCCTCAATCAGTTGTTGGAGCTGCAAAGACAATCACGGGAACATCAGGAAGAGATGTCCGCTGCACTCCTCAGATTGCAAGGCACGATGGAGGAGTCTGTCCTCCTTCAGTCTGAGGTGATAACACCGGCATTGCAATGCACCAAGGTCAACACTGGTAGGATGATGGCAGCTCTCCTGCACTGCTGCGTGGGCAAACTCCATCGCCAATGCTCTAGTTGGCCTCCAACAGTGTCAATGTGAGAGGGCTATGGGGCAGTTCGATCTCACTCCAGCTTCCCCTTCTCCTCAAGGAGTCAGCCAGGGGCTGTTGGGCACCCAAAGGGAGGAGGATCAGCAGGTGCATACTCCAGGGCCATCCACCCAGGTGACTCCAAGAGTGACCGGCCCACCCGAATCCACTCTTCCTATGATCCCAGCAGCTCCAGCTCCACAAGTCAAGGAGGGTGTCACTGCCACACAGCAGGACCTCGAAAGCAGGCAGGTGCCCTCCAGAGGACACCCACCAAGCTCATCACAGACAGGGCGTAGCAGTCAGCAGGCTGCCTCCACTTCTACTGATTACGGAGGGTTTGGAAGGTAAAGAAAATGTAATTCTTTTGAGTCAAAACAATTAAACTAAATCAGGGACAAAATAAAAGGCAGCCCCTTAAAGGGAAACTGCAAAAACAAAAGACAACATCTAAAGGAAACTTACAAACATTAAACCAAAATATGATTAACAGAGTCAATAAAGCACCCCAGTCCCCGCTGTGCCCACTGAGCCTCGACAGTGCCGGCACACCCCGTGCTCCCTCTCCAGGGGCACCCAGATGCGAACATTGCCCTAGAAGAGGGGCAGACAGTTGGATCGGATGACCCCCCTCGATCGCCCGCTGCCTGGAGATAAACAAGATATAACTCATTTGTTACAAAACAATTACACGAAATTAACAAAATCAGGGACAAAGTAAAAGGCAGCCCCTTAAAGGGAAACTGCAAAAACAAAAGACAAAATGCAAAGGAAACTTACCAACATCAAATCAAAGTGTGATTAACAGGGTCAATAAAACACCCCAGTCTCCACGGTGCCCACCCAGCATGGAAGGTCTCAATGGTGCCGGCAGACACTGTGTGCTCCCTCTCCAGGGACACCTGACTGCAAACATAGCCATGGAAGAGGGGCAGACAGTCAGGCCATATGACCCCTTTGGTCACCTGCTGACTGGAGGTAAATAACTCTTTTTGGGAGTCAAACAATTAAACTAAATTAACAAAATAAGGGATAAAACAAACACAGCCCCTAAGTCAGGTTAGCTGTAAAACCAAGGATAAAGTTTAAAGGAAACTTACAAACATCAAACCAAAATGTGATTAAAGGGGTTGATAAAACACTCCAGTCCCCACGGTGCCCACCGGGCTTGGAAGGCCTCGCCGGTGCCAGCAGACACTGCATGCTCCCTCTCCAGGGACACCCGGCTGCGAACATAGCCATGGAATAGGGGAAAACAGTCGGGTGGGACAACCCCCTTATTTGCCCGCTGCCTGGACCTGTTACTGACTAACTTGGCCAAGACCAGGAGCAGGTTCACGAGGAGGTCCTCCTCCTTCCTGGCCCCCCTCACCAGATAGATCAGGAGCATGGGGCTGAAGTGCAAACAAAACAGAAATAAAAGGTTTTATAAATAACTGAAAAGGGAGTGCAGCCTACAACAATTAATATAGGCATGGTCCACGGACTCCACAAGACCGCAAAAAGGACAGGTATCTTGGGAGTCCGTGAACCGACACATCCTATGATTATAGGGGACGGCTGGGTGCAACAATCTCCACTCCCATTCCCCGATGGAAAGCGGGAGGACACCTCCATAGAGGGCCTTCCAACGGGGACCTCCTCCGCCGGATGGCAATAAGGCACACCAGGGCGTGTCCGGGTGGTGGGCAAGGGCAAGGAAGTGAAAGGTGTGCTGCAGCAGCCCGTACAGGAAACCACTCCGCGCTGTGGTAAATGACACGGAGGGCATTTCCCCGAGGCGGCTCATATTGCGGGGCACCGGCACCCAAGGGAGGGCTCGGGGCTTGGGGCCAATGTGGAATCCCATCTGAACAGGGGAACGTTCAGCAGGAAGACCACCACGCACCTGCGCCACCTCGAGATCTAAAATTACATCAGGTCTGAGCACGACCGTCCTTAGGTCTCGGATGGCATCGGCTGCGACCTGGACACTCACAGACGCACGATGCGCCAACTCCTGCAGGAGCATCCATCCCACTCCTCCGCCACCCAGCATGTCCCCGATCCTGGTCACCCCGGCAGCCACAGCCCTCCTCTCTGCCAACCACTGAAAAAGACGGAGGAGCAGATTCCTGAGCCTCTCTGACGATAGCTGCTACACCTGATGGGGGAGAGCTGCTTCGTGAGGTGACCACGTTCCAGACTTTGATCAGGTCCTGGTAAAAGACAGGCAACACCTGCAAGGAGCCACCGAGGCCCCTCAGGTCTATAAACAGGAGCTACAGGTCATATTTCAGGCCGTGCACCTGACGGAAGAAATACGTCACCAGGAGACACCATCTGGGAGGAGGCTCGATGTAAAGGTATCACTGCAGGGTCTGAAGGTGGAAGGTCACCACCTGTGTGCGTAGACACACCAGCACCTGACCGCCCTCCCTAAGCGGGAGACTCAGAACCTCAGCAGTGACCCAGTGCAGCCTTTTGTCCCAGAGAAAGTCAACGAGCATTCTCTGGATTTTTGTGACAAAGTCCGGGGGAGGGGTCAAAGTGACCAGCCGATACCACAACATGGCGGCGATCAGCTGGTTTATGACCAGAACTCGACCTCGGTAAGATAGCACTCGGAGCAGTCCTGTCCAGCGCCGCAGGCGAGCGGTGACTTTCGTCTCCAGTTCCTGCCAGTTTGCCGGCCAGGATTCCTCAGCGGGGCAGAGATGGACCCCCAGGTAGAGGAGGCTGGTCCTGCTCCAGGTGAAAGGCCTGAGCTCCTCGGGTAGGGGATCCATCTGCCACGGACCGACCAGGACATTTATCCCAGTTGATCCTGGCAGAAGAAGCGGCAGAGTAGACCTCCTGGCACTCGCACATCCTCCGCAGGTCAGCCGGGTCACTAAACATAAGGAGCACATCATCGGCGTAAGCCGAAAGGACCACCCCGATGCCCGGCCCGCACAGAACCAATCCTGACAACCTCCTCCGCAAGAGGCGCAGGAAAGGCTCCACGCAAATAGAATACAACTGGCCAGGCAGGGGGCAGCCCTGACGTACCCCTCTCCCAAAGCGAAGGGGCGCCGTCAGGGACCTGTTAACCTTCACTAGACACTCCGCGGCGGTGTACAGAAGTCGGATCCGGGCGACAAAATGCATCCCGAACCCAAACGCTCGCAGAGTTCCGAGCAAGTATCCGTGATCCACCCTGTCGAACGCCTTCTCCTGATCAAGAGACAGGAAGGCGCCTGACACACCAGCCCTCTGGGAATAATGTCCCGGACCAGATGGATATTATCAAAGACGGTTTGGTCTGGGATGGTATAAGACTGGTCAGGGTGGATCATGTGGTCCAGCACGATGCCAAGTGGAGAAGACATGGCTCTGGCAAAGATTTTATAATCCGTGCTGAGGAGGGAGACCGGGCGCCAGTTTTTAAGGAGTTGGAGATCCCCCTTCTTCAGCAGCAGGGCAATCACGGCCCTGCACCACGAAAGGGGCATCTCTCCGGTAGTGATACTGTCCCCCAGGACCCCCGTGTAGTCGTTCCCCAGGACGTCCCAGAACGTCCTGAAGAACTCCATGGTCAGCCTGTCCAGCCCTGGGGATTTGCCCCTTGAGAGACCGTCAAGGGCGCCGGTCACCTCCCCCAGACTTCTAGGGGAGTCAAGCTTTCTGGCGTCCTCCGGGCCGACCTGTGGCAGGTCCTCCCACAAAACTCTGAGCATCCTCGCTGGATGGATCCGGAGAGAACAGAGCAGTGTAATAGTCTCTGGCGATGGCTCTGATGCCCTCCGGATCTGAGACAAGGGATCCGTCGTCGGCCAGCAGCGTAAGGAGCTGCTGACAGACCCCGTGCCTTTTTTCCAGTGAGTAGAAGAAGGGGGAGCCGCGGTCCATCTCCTTGAGGAACCGGATCCGTGACCTCACGAATGCATCCCAGGACCCGATGAGTTTCAGGTCCCGCAGCGCGCCCTTCTTCTCATCATACACCAACCGCAGGGCCGGGTCTGCATCGGGCTGACGGAGACGTGCCTCCAGGTCAAGCACCTCCTTCTCCAACTCCTCGACCCTGGATTTCTGCCTCTTTATCGACCCCTTCGCATACTCCTGACAGAAAACGTGGACGTGAGTCTTGCCCACGTCCCACCAGAGCCTCAAGGAGGGGAAGCCTCCCCGCTTCCTTCTCCAGTCGGCCCAGAAACAATGAAACAAGTCCAGGATCCGCTCGTCCTCCAGCAGCAGGTTGTTAAAGTGCTAGTACGCAGACCCCGTCCGAGCGCAGAACGGAGTGAGCTCCGCCCACTCCAGACGGTGTCTGTGCACGGCACCTGCTGCATGGAAGCCACCAGAACGCTGGACACGTACGCCTTTGAAACGTAAAGGTGGTCGAGTCTGGACGCTCCGACTCCAGGTGACACAAAGGTGAAAACGCTGGAATCAGGATGGAGATTTCGCCAGACGTCCACTAAGTCGAAGGACCTGATGGGTCCCGTAACTTACTCACACCGAGCGAGCGGTGCTGGGCACCGTGACGGTCCCGGGCCTCGAGGGTGCAATTCAAATCCCCCTCGAGGACGATGCACCCGCCCCCCGTCGATGGAGCCCAGATGAGTGGACACTTCCTCAAAGAGGCTCGCTTGCTGCTTCGTGCCCAGGGGAGCGTACACATTCACACACCCCCCCCAGACACACAGTCAGGTGCAGCAACCGGCCTGGCACCAGCTCCTTGACCCCCAAGATCTCCGGCTGAAAATGTGGGGCCAACAAGATAGCCACCCCGCCAGAATTGGAGGCTAGGTGACTCATGTAGACCCCCCCTTGCCACTCCAGGAGCCATGTGGCTTCGTCTCCCGGAACGGTATGGGTTTCCTGCAGGAAGCACAGAGCATACTTCCTGTCCTGGAGGACCGAGAAGTTCTGGAACCTGCGCTGTGCGTTCTTGCTGCCGTGGATGTTGAGGCTGGCTATAGTTGTCTTCATTGTCAAAAGTATGTGTAACCTTCACCTTAATTAAAAGAAGGAGAAGACTTTAATCCTTCCCCTCCTTCAGGGGCCCAGCGAGAAACGTTTGGACGAAGGTTCCTGTTCAACTTGGGAGCCTTGAGAGCCTCGCGAGTGGACCAGAACACCAGCGGATAAGAATGCCACTGGTCCAAGGCCAACTGGACCCTGTCTCAGCGACCGCGATGACTCACTAAAAAGTCCTGGCGTTCCCGTGGGGGGATGGGGGAGAGTCAGTGGAGGGCACCAGGGGATCCATCACCTCACCTGATAATGACTCAACGTCGTCCCCGGTTTTCACCACCAAAATTCCGTCCTTCTCCAGGTCATCACCACCAGCTTCCAACCCCTCCCCCGCATTGAGTACGGGGGTGGGTCCGGAACTGCCAGTCGGCTCCACCTCCACCTCGCTCCCACCCCCAGGATCAAGGCCAGAGGGGTCCTCTCTGGTCTCTATTAGTGTTTTTGGGTCAGAGGGTGGCAGCATCTCGGATACCCGCTCTCCTCCTGGCACCGGGTCGTCCGGAGAGCTTAGGAGTAGCTCCTGCCCTAACACTAGGACGCCCGGTGCTAAATTTTGGGAGGGAGCAGGAAGGCCTTCTTCACCACCGCCATCCAATCACCCAGCCAATTTTTTTAAAACAGAGGAGCTGCAGTCCCCCGATGGGCCAGAGGATACCTCGGGGTATTTAGTGTGTCCAAGATGGGCACTTACACAAGGGAGGTATCCTCAGCGACCCCCGAGGGGCCCTGCTCGGAGGGCTGCAGCAGGTTTATGGTGGGAACAATGGGTGTGGGGGTAGGGTCTTGGATATCCCCCAGAGGGCAGAGCAAGGTTTTATTAGGCAGAGACGCCACCACCTCATCATGGGGGGAGGGGACACACCCAACCTCTTCAGCCTGGGTATCACCCTCCCCCTCCTCTTCCTCCTCCAAGTGGTGATGTCTCTTCTGGGGTAGGCTGGGGCTAGGGAGACCTCCAACCGAGAGGCCTCCTCCACCTCGTCCAGCCGTTCCTAGACGCCCCACCCTCTGGGGTATGGGTCTTTCCGCCAGCTCAGGGTCACGAGTCTCACCCCCGCCGGCCCCGGGAAACTGCACAGGAACGACGCCGGGCCCGGTGCATGGCGCTGAGGCGCACATGGGCCCAGGAACCCGAGCAGGGACAACGCCGGGCTCAGCACATGGCGCTGAGGCGCACACAGGCCCAGGAACCTGCGCAGGGATGATGCTGGGCCCAGCACATGGCACTGAGGCTCACACAGGCCCGGGAACCCGCGCAGGGACGATGCTGGGCCCAGCAGATGGCGCTGAGGCTCACATGGGTCCGGGATCCTGTGCAGGGACGATGCTGGGCCCAGCACATGGTGCTGAGGTGCACACGGCCCCGGGAACCCGCGTGTGGGCCCGGGAGCACGCACGGAGACGACACCGGCGACACCTCCTCTTGCAAGGAGGGAGATGGAGTAGTGGCGGGGGGAGGAGGGGCGGTGCCAGCCGCAGCCACTTGGATGGAGTCGGCGGCCTTGGAAACAGGGCAGTTCTTCCTCACATGCCCCACCTCCTTACAAGCATGGCACCACACGCCCTCTGCGGTCCAGAATACCCGGTAGGCAGTCCCTCTATAATTTACAGTAAATGCCCCCTCCAGGCACTCCTCTCGGGCCAAGCGGACGAATACTTAGCACCGGAAGGAGTACACGTGGTGGCGGGCCGCGTCCTTGCGGCCAAGCGGGATCAGTGCTATCCCTGACCTGACCGCCCCCAGTTTACAGAGGTGGGGGAGGGGGAGCTCACAAGAAACAAAGGGCGGCACATTTGAAATAATGAAATAATGATCCTCTGAGTGGTGGCCTCAAGTGAATCCACTGCCAGAAAGGTCCCGCCCACAGTGAGCCCCTTTTGCAGGACAAGGTGCACTGCCCACTCGAACCTCAGGAAAAATATGGCCTTCCTGTACATCTTCGAGGCCGCGACTACGGCCGAGGGGCCAACAAGACAGCCATAGCCTTAACATAGGCCTCGATAGTCATGTCGGTCCATGAGCGTAGCTCTTTACCCCCAGGGCCCTCGTGAGGAGGCGGAAAGGTGACAGGGCCACGGAAGCAGCAGGAGCCGCAGAAGCAGCCACCCCCACATAGGTCTTTTTGGGAGGCCCCGTCACCGGTGACAATACTGCCTCCACATTTGCCCTCAAGGGCCTGGCCACAGGCGATGGTGAGCTGGTCATTGCTCCTAAGCCACACCCACCCCGAAAAGGATTGGCCATACTTTGTTTTGTTTTTTTTAATTTATATATTTTTTTTAAATAAAGCTCCTCCCTGGGGAGGAGGAGCAGGGGGGAAAGGTGGAAATAACCTCCTCCTCTGAGATGTTAATAGAGGAGAGGAGAGGAGGGAGAGGGGTAGAGGACAGGGAGGCACAGGAGGGAAAGGGGAAAGTGTAGGTGGGTGTCTCTGAGTGGAAGATGGACAGTGGATGGTCTGAGGGCTCTCTGCTTCTTCCTCGAACAGAGGCCCAAACAATCCCCATCCACCACTACTCTCCTCCGTCTGGCTGAACTTGTTCTCACACTGAACAATTTCTCCTTCAACTCCTCTCACTTGCTCCAAATAAAAGGTGTGGCTATGGGTACCCACATGGGCCCCAGCTATGCCTCTCTCTTTATGGGGTATGTGGAACATTCCTTGTTCCAGTCCTACTCCGGCCCCCTCCCACAACTCTTTCTCCGATACATCGATGATTACTTCGGTGCTGCTTCATGCTCTCGTCTGGAACTGGAAAAATTTATTAATTTTGCTTCCAATCTCCACCCCTCCATCATTTTCACGTGGTCCATCTCTGACACTTCCCTTCCCTTCCTTGACCTCTCTGTCTCAATCTCTGGTGATAGACTGTCCACCAATATCCATTACAAACCTACCGACTCCCACAGCTACCTCGACTACAGCTCCTCACACCCCGCTTCCTGTAAGGACTCCATCCCATTCTCTCAGTTCCTTTGCCTCCGTCGCATCTGTTCCGATGATGCCATTTTCAAAAACGGTTCCTCTGACATCTCCTCCTTCTTCCTTAACCGAGGTTTTCCACCCACGGTGGTTGACAGGGCCCTCAACCGTGTCCGGCCCATCTCCCGCGCATCCGCCCTCATGCCTTCTCCTCCCTCCCAGAAACATGATAGGGTCCCCCTTGTCCTCACTTATCACCCCACCAGCCTCCGCATTCAAAGGATCATCCTCCGCTATTTCCGCCAACTCCAGCATGACGCCACCACCAAACACATCTTCCCTTCACCCCCCCGGTGGCATTCCATAGGGATCGCTCCCTCCGGGACACCCTGGTCTATTCCTCCATCACCCCCTACACCTCAACTCCCTCCCACAGCACCTTCTCATGCAACCGCAGAAGATGCAACACCTGCCCCTTTACTTCCCCTCTTCTCACCGTCCAAGGACCCAAACACTCCTTTTAAGTGAAGCAGCATTTCACTTGCACTTCCCTCAACTTAGTCTACTGTATTCGTTGCTCCCAATGCGGTCTCCTCTACATTGGAGAGACTAAACGCAGACTGGGTGACCGCTTTGCAGAACACCTGCGGTCTGTCCGCAAGCATGACCCAGACCTCCCTGTCCCTTGCCATTTTAACACTCCACCCTACTCTCATGCCCACATGTCTGTCCTTGGCTTGCTGCATTGTTCCAGTGAAGCTCAATGCAAACTGGAGGAACAGCACCTCATCTTCCGGCTAGGCACTTACAGCCTTCCAGACTGAATATTGAGTTCTATAATGTTAGATCATGAACTCTCTCCTCCATCCCCAGCTCCTTTTCAATTTTCCCCCTCCTTTTTGTTTTCTCCCAATAATTTATATAGATTTTTCTTTTCCCACCTATTTCCATTATTTTTAAATGTATTTCCATCCATTGTTTTATCTCTACCTTTTAGCCTTTTTCGATTCCTTCACCCCACCCCCACTAGGGCTATCTGTACTTGCTTGTCCTGCTTTCTACCCTTAATTAGCACATTCCTTAGATAATATCACCACCTTCAACATCTCTTTGTCCTTTTGTCTGTGACATCTTTTGGCTATCTCCATCTATCACTGGCCCTCTATCCAGCTCTTCTTGTCCCACCTCCCCTTAAACCGGCTTATATTTCACCTCTTTTCTATTTTTACTTAGTTCTGTTGCAGAGTCACTCGGACTTAAAACGTCAACTGTGTTCCTCTCCACAGATGCTGTCAGACCTGCTGAGTTTTTCCAGGTATCTTTGGTTTTGTTCCATCATTTTCTTTGTGTGCTCTCAGCACCTTTAAGATGGGGCTGGGTCCTCCCATCTCTTCAGCATCTGTGATCAGTGATTGTGCTCCTGAAGGGGTCAGGTGCTGAAGTCTGACAAAGGATCTGATGCTTGTAAAGTTTCATGGCTGTGTCTCTATGATATGACCCTGATCACAGAGCGCAAGCGAGCTGCCCTCAGCCAGACAGGAGTCAGACATTCACTGAGACAATGTGAAGATCTATGGAATGTCCTCACTGCATCTTGTCATCATCCTCCATGAATCTTGCGGCTATGAGAGCCTCCCGAGTGCTCCTGCCTCATCTGGACAGTGCGATGGCCTCATCACCAACATCCTTGCCTTCGAGGACCTCCTCACCCTCATCCCATTCAACATTCTCCTCATCGGAGGAGGAGTGCAGCTCCCTCATTTCCTCATTAATCAAATCCTCCCACATTGCAGTGTCAGGTTGTGGAGTGCTCAGTAAGTGATGATGATGCGCGACACCCTCTGTGGACCATATTGCAGTTCTCCACCGAACCTGTCGAGGCACCGGAACCTCATTTTCAAAATGCCAATCGTTTGCTTTGCCAAAGTCCGGGTCGTGGCATGAGCCTCATTATACCATCGCTCTGCCACAGTCTGAGGCCGCCACATGGGCAACATCAACGACATTCCTTGCGGGTAATCCTTGTCCCCAGTGAGCCAACTCTGCAGCCTCTCTGGACCTTGGAAGATGTTAGGGACATGAGACCTACTAAGGATGCAGGAGTTGTGGACACTCCCTGGGAACTATGCGCAAACCTGTAGGATGTGTTTGTGGTGGTCACACACCAGCTGAACATTCAGTGAGTGGAAGCCCTTGGGGTTGACTTAGTTGACCGCCTGTTACCACAGAGGTCTAAGTGCCATGTGAGTGCAGTCGATGGCTCCCTGAACCTGTGGGAAACCTGAGATCTAGTCAAGTCCCAGCACTCTTGCTTCCTGGCTTTCCTGATCCCGGGCCTTTGTGCTTTTGCAAAGATGGCATCCATGACCTCCTGGATACACTTGTGCTTGGAGACTTCCGAGATCCCACACAGGTCACCCTGGAGCCTTGCAAGGAGCCACTGGTGTAAAAATTGAGCATCACGGTCACTTTCACAGCCACTGGCAGTGGATGCCCTCCATGTCCCCCTGGTGCCAAATCCTGCAGCAGCTGGCATATGTGACTGTCCAGTTCCCTAGACATGTGCAGTCTTTGGAGACACTGGTTCTCAGTCATCTGCAGAAATGACAAGCGCTGCCTATAGATCCTGTGTCTAGCGAGGTGCCTATGGGCAACGGCTCGCTGTGGATATTCAGCTGCCTATGCAGCAGGCCCTGCCACTCCTTCATCCTGAGGGAGGTGCTCCTCCCTTTGCCTAGCCAGGCGCCTCCACCACTTTCTTCTTCTCTGCTCCCTGGAGGCCATGAGGCATACCGCTAAATCACCAGGCTCCATGATCCTGATGTTCTCCTGCAGGATCAAAGACAGAGACATGTGGGTTAGCATAGGTGCACTAAGAACCTCTCTTGGTTAAGCCTGAAGGCCCCTTCATGGATGCAGGAGAGTTCTGGCCTCTAATGGATGGTCATTGTTTAGTGCGCACACTGGCTGACAAATCCCCTCTCACCTCCACCCCATTCCACCTGACCAATTGGCAGCAGTTTCAGCCACTGGACTGCATGTTGTGCTCTCAGCTCAGGTGCAGCCATTCTCCTAATCCACACTGTAACTCTTTCAAGTACAAACCCGTTTCCATCTGTTTTTTCAGATGAAGTTATATTGTTTCATAATTTTGCCATTGTGAGATTTGAACTCTTGATCTTAGGGTTACAAACCCAGTACCATAACCATTTGGCTATTTAGGCCAAGCTATAATCCACACTGTAAGGCTGTGCTGTTAGCTTGAACCATAATGAATACTGGTCCAAACCTTAATAAAGACATTGCAAGGGGCTGTGAGCAACTCCACCAGTGACTGCACCATGGCCACTTTTTGCGAGTGGATTCTACAACTTGCCCAGTCGGCCAATTTCTCTGCTGTCTCCAACAGTGTCAATGCAAGATGGATGTGGGGCAGCACATTAATTTGCAGTCTGTGTCAGAGGGATGAAAAGTTTTGGAGCATTTGGTGACATTTTCATTCTTTTGTATTGTTTGAATGGGCAGAATAGGTTCAGAGGCCCGACCCCAAGCACGTCAATGGAGCTGCTGCTGAACGGTCTCAGCTGCGGAAGAATGCTCACTATTTACAAGCTTTCCCAAGTGTGTGGCTGCTCCCTCACTCCCCACCACACTGAAAGCCAGCCAGGAATGAGTAAATTGACTGTGCCCCCTGCAAATGTGCGATGCCTCTTCTTTGTTGTCCTATGGGCTAGGCTCGCGAACGCTGTGCCAAGTTGTGTGCAAGTTACGACTGATGCAGTTGGTAAAGTGGAGTTATTTAAAAATCCCAGAGGGAAACTTTAAACAACTGTCATAACCTATAATTTTAAGTGCCATGTTTGAGATGTGACCTTAAATTCAGGAATCAGGCCCCAAGTTCTCAAGGTTTTACATTAAACTAACTCAAACATTAATTTACACAGGTTAAAATATATATACACATGGCTTCAAATTACTGCTATCATAACTTTTAACAAATTCCCAAACTAATCTCCATTAAGGCAACAACAACCCATAAACTTAACCAAACACCAGGCAAAACATTTTCACCTTACGAATTCAAAATGAGGTTATTTTCACTGTGGGGCTAGTTGGACGCTTGCAGCTGCCTTTTGATCTTACATTGCCTCTGCCTGCACACCTGAAAATTACTGAAGTTATACCTACCACCACTGATTGAATTCAAATTCTCATTGTCTCAACAACCTCTTTGAACTTCATCCTTTAACAATGAAACCCCATTCACTGTACCAGTTTTATTAGTAATATAAACATATGGCTTGGTAGCTGCTAGAAAGGTGTCAAGTTTTCACCCCACTTCTTGAATGTTCTATTCAAAAAATGCAAATGCACGCTCTCTCTCTTACATATCAAAACTAGTACATATCAAAGCACCCAGACTAGCTGGCTATAATCCAATTAAGACACACCCACAGACTAAACTTCTATTTTAAAAGAAAAATATTTTTCAAAATATTATATACATTAATAGCTTCATGACAGTACACTCATCTCTGAGTTCCTCTCGAAGTTCAGATCACCAAGTGCACGCCATTCTGAAGTCACACTGGGGTGAGCAGCAAATCTGATGTGTGGGGGGGGATGATTCTGGCATGAGGGCACAATAATGAGTTGCAAATGCATTAAAATTAAGTTCCTGATGTTGGACAGTAGGAAAGGCATTGACAGGTGGAGCAGACGATTGCAAACTGGTTTCATGACAGTGTGAAACCAATTTTTGGCCTTTTCACCATATTGTCTGCTCACACCTGTCCCGTGTCCAATGCTAATGAACCGGATGATTCCACGCTCAGTGATGATGTTTTTAACTGACATTAACTGTTTCTACCTCAGAAGCGCCATCCTGACAAAGCACAGCTGACCCTGAGGATCTCCCCTGACCCTGAGGATCCCCCCTGACCCCGAGGATCCCCCGACACCCGAGGATCCTCCTGACCCCAAGGATATGACCTGACACCCGAGGATCCCCCCTGACCCCGAGGATCCCCCAACACCCGAGGATCTCCCTGACACCCGAGGATCCCCCCTAACCCCAAGGATCTGCCCTGACACCCAAGGATTCCCCGCTGAGCAGTGCACCCGGGTCACATCCACTTTCTGCACCAGGCATCAGTGCAGATACAGGCACATCGATGGGCTACAGCGCATCAGCTCCATTTGGAGTGAGGGCACATCACGCTCGTGTGAGGAACTGGTGCAGGTAGAGAGAACCCAGGGTGCCAGCAGTCGGAGGACTGCTGGAGACCAGGACCACGCTGAGTCTGAGGCAGATAACGAGCCTCTGGAGCTGTCCATCAGGCGACAGATGCTGTATGTCCAGTGGGATGTGTGGGAATACCTGGCAGAGATCTCTGTAGGTCTGCGTCCCATGGTCTTTATCATAGATAGTCCATGTGGAGCGTAAACACTGCGTTGAACCTGAGCTCTGAGTGCCCTGCCTCCTCCATGGAGAGAGTGACGACTCTCATCGAGAGGTAGCTCCAGGGACAGAATCAGGTGTTCCTGGGGTCACACTCGGACCTGCAAGCCCACACACTGGCTGTGACCTCAGGTGGTCAGTGCCAATGTGAGAGGTGGATGAGGCACCTAATCTCTCTGCTGGGTGCCCGTCCATTAATGGTGTACAGGGAGGTCCAGACGTACCTCACACTGGTGGATGAGCTGCCTGTCATGTCTGTGGATCCCCTCACAATGCTCCGGATGAGGCAGCAGCTCCTCCACCCCTCTGCCAGTGACCATGGCACCTTCTGAGGCCACAACGACAAGAATGCCCAGCCATGTCGCTGGTTACACTTTCCCAGGTGGAGCTTGCTCAGGCCCCGCCAGCCAGAGGGTGACCGCCAAGGTCACCAGAGCCAATACGACAACAGAGTCAGCACTCTGCCCCCAATGCCACTGCCAGCGAGGGGGGTGGGCACCAAGAGGTAGCACCCACAAGTGCATGTTTAAGGCTCCGTGAGAACAGGGTAGGGTTTTCAAGGGTAACAGGCATTCATTTCATCAGTGCTATATAGTGTTTTTGTGTGACTTTGGCAACCATGTCATATTTCGTTGCTTATTTGCAACTCTGGTAAAGATATAAAGCAAGATTTTGTTTCAATGCCCTGAGTGTCCCTCATGTGTTCCATAGTTACAGACCTCATCAGTGCCTTGATAGACAGCAGGGGCAGCAAACTTTATTCCAGAGGTTGTGAGGCAACACTGGGGTTATGGCATTGCCTCCTCAGAAATATGTGTGTTGGGGGCGGGTGCCCTTGCACTGAGATGGAGGTCAAGCCCTGGCAGCCTAGCTGAAGGAGCATTGAAACAAGGCCTCCCTGGTTCCCCTGCCTCCCTGAAGGTTCATCATGTCTGCCTCCACATCCTCATCCTGTGCTTGCCCAGGCTCCTCATCAGATCCATCTGTATAGTCTTCCTCTGAGGCATGTGGAGCTGCCTCAATATCCTCACCCTCAAGTGGGTTCCCCCTTGACAGTGCCAGTAGTGCAGAGTGCAGCAGGCCATGACAATAAGCAAATCGCACTCTGGAGGATATCGCAGCGCATCCCCACAATGGTCCAGGCAGCAGAACCTCAACTTCAGCAGCCCCCTTGCCCTCTCAACCACTACCCTTGTGGAGGTATAAGTCCATTTGCACCTCTCTTCTGCCTCTGATATACATGGCAGAGTGGCATCATGAGCCAGCTTTTCAACAGATACCCTTTTCCACCCAGCAACCAGCCGTCCAGTTGAGAAGGAGTCAGGACCAGCCTCAGCACCTGGGAGTGTCACAGGATATATGGACCATGGAAACTGCCAGGGTACCTTGCATAGACCTGCAGAATCTGGGTCTTGAGGTCACACACTATCTGCACATTCAGGGAATGAAAGCCCTTTCTATTCACAAAGGCACCTGGCTGACCCACTGGCACCTTGATGGCCACATGAGTGCAGTTTATGGCACCCTGGATGTGGGGGTCCCAGCAATAGCTGTGAAAGCTCTGGCTTGCTCAGTCTGGCTGACTTGGTCTGTCCAGTAATGAATGAATGTGAGGACCCGTCTGAACAGAGTGTCAGTGAGGAGCCTGACACAGCTATGGACAGCTGATTGGGACACTCCACACAAATTCTCCACTGACCCCTGGAAAGATCTGGATGCATAAAACTTGAGGACTGCTGTGACCTTCAGAGGCACTGGCTTTGAGTGCCCATCCACACAGTTGGAGGTGATCTCCACCCAAATCATCTGGCATAATGATGTCACGGTGTCCATAGACAGATGGAGCCTCCTGCGAATTTGGACCTTGGACATGTTGAGGTGGCTGTATCACTGCCTGTACACTAATGCAGCAGGATAGTGGCATCTTCTGTAGTCCCGTCTGCCTTGCTGTCCCTGCTGGCCCTGCACCCCCTGTGCCTCACCTCTCCTCCCACTGGTATCTCCCTGTAATGCTGCCTATGGACACCTCCCTCCTCTCCCTTCTGCCCCTCTCTTCCTCCTCAGACGAGGTGCCCTCACAGATGGTACTGTTCCATGCAGTGAAAACTGCATTGGACGGAAATGCACCAACAGAGTTGACAAAACAAAAGAGTCCTCAGAACAAGGCTAATAAAGCAAATACTTCAGAGGAAACCAGAGGAAAAGGCCTGATATCTCAACAATAAAGCAATAACACAACTCTCGCCTGAACTCCTAACAAATCACACAGCCAATGCTCCTGCCCCCTTTTATCCCGCCCTTAGATAAGAAAACTGAAAAGATGGGATGGCCGTCTGCCCATGTTACCCATGTTGCCTGTGCGACGAATGAAAAATCGCCCGGGCAACATAAAATTCCAGTCAATTGCCCTTTTAATTGCCTTAAGTGGCTGATTAGCTGTTGGTGGGTGCGCTAACTCCCGTGTGTATCTGCTGACCATAATAGGAAGTGTGCCCAACGTCAACACGTGCGAATTAACCTTATTCCGGGTTGGCCGCATACCTGAAACTAACACATAAAATTCTGGCCCTGTTCTCTGTAAGGATCTTTCTTCCCCTGTGCTTTCAGTGAGGGGTCAATGTGGGCTAGAGCTCTCCCTCAGCGAGGCTATCACCTCGAGCATCCTCGATGAAGGGTCAGTATGGGCCAGAGCTCTCCCTCAATGAGGCTATCACCTCAAGTGCCTTCAATGAGGGGTCAGTGTGGGCCTAAGCTCTCCCTCAGCGAGGCTAACATCTCAAGCATCCTCGATGAGTGGTCAGTGTGGGCCTGAGCCCTCCCTCAGGGATGCAATCACCTCGCGTGGGGATTGATGAGAGTGGGGGCTCCCTCAGTGAGGCTATCAGCCCGCGAGTCCTCGATGAGAGTGGACCGTCCCTCACTGAGGGATCAGTGTCAGCCACAGCCCTCCTTTAATGGAGCCAATTTCTATTTTTGCCACAGATTACCACCTATCTTGGCCTTGGCTCTCACGCTGGGCTGGAGGAAGCCCTCGTGCCTGACTCTAAACTTGAGTCCAAAACCATGAAGGAACAACATCTGCTTTCTGTACCACATGATTGAACTGTATCAGTACTGTCTTTGAAGAGTAACCTCAAAGCAGACTTGTCTCTGTCTTGATGTTGGCCTGAGGAATTGAGCAAAGTGAGTGTTATAAACCCTCAAGTGCTCAGTAATCCACACATTCTAAGGAACTGTAACATTCCTTTTGGCTCCCAGAAATTGTTTTATTGGCTAAGAAAACAATGAATGATCTAATCAGTCAGACCATTCCAGCCCAGTGAATGACAACACTGTCTGCCATTGGATTGGGAGTGGACTTGTCCCCATTTAAAAGATTGATCCCTCTCCCATTAGGAAGAGAATATCGTGTTCCCCAAATCTCTGAAATACTAGCTTATCTGATACCTTCTCCAATGAAGGCAGTAAGTTCCAGAAATCAGCTCTAGAGGTGAATTATCTCTGTTCAGACTAGAGTCGTCAAACAGAAGAGGTACAGGTTGAGTCAGATGTTTAGTTAACCATCCTACAGACATTATTTTAAAAAGCCATCAAATTGCTTGCCTTGCAAGTCATGAATTCCATGTGCCCAATGAGCTTAGGAGTTGCAGATTTAAAGATAAACACTGAAACTCTAAACATTCATACAGAATGATAAAAACAAGAGGAAGTCAGTCAGCATTCAAAGAGAAAATAATGTTTCAGACTGCATGGACCCGCCATGGTGAACTTTTATATCTGCAACAAAAACAGAATTACCTGGAAAAACTCAGCAGGTCTGGCAGCATCGGCGGAGAAGAAAAGAGTTGACGTTTCGAGTCCTCATGACCCTTCGACAGAAGTTCTGTCGAAGGGTCATGAGGACTCGAAACGTCAACTCTTTTCTTCTCCGCCGATGCTGCCAGACCTGCTGAGTTTTTCCAGGTAATTCTGTTTTTGTTTTGGATTTCCAGCATCCGCAGTTTTTTTTTTGTTTTTTTTTGTTTTTATATCTGCAAGACTGGTCTGTATAAATGGAATGAACCTGTTATCATCCAAGATTTCTTTGACCCCTAGGAACGATACACTTACCAATGTATTGTTACAGTAAATGCACACTCCGGAGCACAGGGGCCTTCAGGTCCACTTACAGGAGTGACAGTGAACCCAAGGAAATACTCCCAACACACGATAGAGACAATGTTTGAAATGGCCGCACTGTGACAGGGCTGGTAATCTGGCTTTCCCTGTCAGACATCCAAGCCCTCAATCCATCTTAATCATATTCTGCTTTTAGGTTACTTTCCATCATTCATGGAAAAAAAAAAATCTTCTCTTCTCATTCTGTGCCAGCTAATTTCAGAGATGCTGGTGAATGCTGGCGAATGGAACTCTTTACAATTTCAACATTTAATGTTGCTATCGAGCACTTTCTGATTAGGTTTAGCACAGTTAAAGTAAAGGTCCCACTGGTCTGCCCTAGCACTCTGTCTCAGGAATGAGCCTTTGGCTCAGTTGTACCATTCCTGTGTCAGGATCAGAAGATGCAGAGTAGAGACCAGATCTCCAGATTGGAATTCTGGTTTGACATCCAACAGGATACTAGTGGGTGTGGGTGGCCCCAAATCATCATATGGGTTGTGGGAGCCCATAAAAAGTACAGGACTACCCCACTATCGACTGGGATAAAAATGGTCATGGACACAGAAGGAGTGTTTATGGTGCTGCCTGACAGGCTTGTTAACATAAGAAATAGCAGGATTAGATCATACGGCCCCTTGAGCCTGCTTCACCGTTCAATACGGTCATGGCTGATCCTCAGCCTAAACTCCACTTTCCTGTCCACCCCCATATTCCTTGATTCTCTGAGACACCATAATCCTGTCTAGCCAAGTCTTAAATGTATTCAACGACGGAGCATCCACAACCCTTTGGGGTAGAGATTTCCAAAGATTCACAACCCTTTGAGTGAAGACATTTCTCCTCGTTTCAGTTCTAAATGACAGATCCCTTACCCTGAGATTGTTCCCCCGTATTCTGGATTCCTTGACCAGCAGGAGTAATCTCTCAGCATCTATTCTATCAAGCACCTTCAGAATCTTGAATGTTTCAATGAGGTGTGATCTCACCAAAACCCAGTACAATTGTAGCGAGATTTCTTTACTGTTGTACTCCAATCCCCTTACAATAAAGGCCAACATGTCATTTGCCTTCCTAATTATTTGCTATACCTGCCTGCTAACTTTCTGATTTCCTTGTACAAGTACACCCAAGTCCATCTGAACATCAACATTTACAAGTTTCATCCCTTTTAAAAAGCATTCAGTTTTTCTATTCTTATTACCAAAGTGAATAAGTTCACACTTCCCTACATTATATTCCATCTGCCACCTTGTTGCCCACTCACTGAACTTGTCTATTATCTCTTTGCAGCCTCTTTGTGTCCTCTTCACAGCTTACATTCCCACCTACCTTTGTATCATCAGCAAATATGTGAACATATGAATTAGGAGCAGGAGTAGGCTATTCGGCCCCTCAAGCCTGCTCCGCCATTTGATACGATCATGGCTGAGCTGAATGAGGCCTCAATTTCACATTCCGCTTACCCCTGATAACTTTTGACTCCCTTGTTAGTCAAGACTCTATCTACCTCTGCCTTAAAAATATTCACTGACCCTGCCTCTACCGCAGTCCAGGGAAGAGAGTTTCAAAGACTCACAACCCTCTGCTAGAAAAAAATTCTCCTCATCTCTGTCTTAAATGGGAGACCTCTTATTTTGAAACTGTGTTCCCTGCTTCTAGTCTGACCCACAAGGGGAAACATCCTCTCAGCATCCAACCTGTCAAGCTCCCTCAGGATCTTATATGTTTCAGTAAGATCACCTCTCATTCTTCTAAACTCCAAAGGCTACAGGCCCAGCCTGTCCAACCTGTCCTCATAAGATAACAAACCCAACCCCCGCCATCCGAGATATCAGTCAAATATAGATACATTACTCTATGTCTCATCGTCATTAATATAAATTGTAAATATTCCCTGTGCAGATCCTTGCAGCATTCCACTAGCCACAGCCTGCTAACTTGAAATTGCCCTGTTTATCCCTCCTTTCTGTTCCCTAACAATTAACCAAACCCCACCCATGTTAATATATTACTCCCAACTTCATGAGCCTTTATCTTGTGTATTAACCTTTTGTGTGGCACCTTATTGAATACCTTTGGAAATCCAAGTATACTACATCTACTGGCTACCTTTTATCTCCCCTCCTTGTTACATTCTCAAAAAGCTCTAATAAATTTGTCAAACATGATTCCCTTTCACAAAACCATGTTGACTTAGAAAATCATAATATGATTGGACAAAGTACATTGTTAAGACTTCCTTAATAAGAGATTCCAGCACTTTCCTGATGACTGCTGTCAGCTAACTGTTTTCTCTCTCCCTCCTTTTTGAATAGTAGTGTTATTTTGCTAACTTGCAATCTGCTGAGACCATTCTAGAATCTAAGACATTTTGGAAAATCATAACCGGCATGTCCATTATCTTTGCAGCTATCTCTTTGTGTAGAACCTCTACACATCAGCCTGCACATCCTTCCACTGCTCCCCACTATCAGAGGGAATAGCTGCTTATTGGAAAAGGGAAGAGTGTGAAGGCTTAAAATCAACAATTCTCTCAGCTCCAAACTCAACAGAGTGACCTGAGCCCATCAGCACAGCGCTTCCCACTTCTCATTCTAGTCATCCGGTGCCTCTGACCAGATTACCAACTTTATGTATTTTGGTCCAGTCACTACCAGAAGCTGCAATAAGATTGGATTCATCTGGAAATTATATTTCAAACTGACTTTTCCTTTCTCCTTCAGGTTGTTGAACGACTGAATGACACACGATGGTAAAGAAATGAGGTGAGTTCTGAAGATGGTCTGTGTGTGCGTGTTCCTGTTCAATGACCCTGCTCACTGGGCACTAACTGAAGGAGCTCCAAACCTGGTCTCTGCAGTGTCGACCAAGGAGCCGGAGAGTCTCCGCACCATAACAACTAGCCTGAAGACCAGCTCCTCCTTCAGGCAGGCTCAGAAGGCCAGTCAAGACCAGGGAGTGACTCCATTTCCTTCTGGACCATGTGATGGAGAAGGTCATGTTTCTGCAGCCTCAGCTCCTTTGATCGAATCTCAGCTGTGGCAGCCTGGCAGAATACCACCTGGTTTTCCCCCCATTTGCCAATTTTGTGACCTGGCGATGACTGTATTTTTTGGGGCATTAGGTTGTAGGGAAGAGGCACATTCCTTGCTTGCCAACCTCATTGATGACCTGGACACCAACGCTCCTGCTTCCCTGTTGGGGGAAATTAACTACATGCTAGTAGAACATTCTAATAGGGCACCAGATCAGCACAATGTCCTGGTCCAGGATCCCTGGTCCTTTGGGGTGAGGTTCAATGTCGAACAGATAACCAGTTGCCTCCTAGAAATAGCCAAGTGTCCCATGAAGGATCACCAGTCAGATAACAGTGCCGGGATAAGGGCCTGCTCTGGGGTTCAGTTTGTGAATGGTACCTTACTCAGAGGGAGCATCCTGAGCACCCATTGGACATAGTGAATGGCAAAGGCCGAGTGCAAGCAGCTGGTCTCCACCTGTGTGGGTGCCCATGAGGCTCCTCCAGGCACCTTTGTAGTGATAGGCAGGAATGACAGCTACACGCAGCCCAGGGTGTCCGGGGAGGGCGGCTGCTGGATTTATGGCTGTGCAGGAGGGCAGCACACACGCCAGCTGGGCAAGAGACACGTCAAACACTTTGTCACAGTATTCGAGCAGCCCAATTTCTTGGGTGACTACATGGTCTTTCCTGAGAGTGTAGAGTTGGTGGGTGACAAGTGGAATGGCCGATCTCCTCTCTGAAAGTGGATGCCTGTTATGACTGCGTCATCACTGTGGGCAGAGGAGTGGCTTTGACTGATACCTGCACTAACTTGGACAGCTATGCTGAGTTTTTGGGTGCTGATTGGAAAACACCATCTCCTCACTGAAGGTTCACTCCCAATGCAGAGCCCAGATAGACAAAAAGATTTACCAGACAGTAGAATATGTCCCCTCTCTCAGCTACATCTACAAACTCACAACTTCCATTAATTATTACTCCATCGATTGTTACTTAGAGGCAAAGGAGAGACTCGAGAGCATCATTCAGGACCTTGGACTGAATCTGGCAAGCTCTCTAACTGGCACGGTGGCCTGGGTCACTCTCTTCACTGTCAGGGAGCTCCATTCACTGGGGGGGAGGTCACTCTGCCATAGAGGTGGTGAAGGAGGGCTTGCAGGAGGCCATTCAGAGCGTGATGGAGAATGTAGTCTCTCTCCCCACTGCACATGGCTGCCAGGAGGCCAAGGAGCAGAAAAGGGACAAGCAAAAGAAATGCAAGGAGAGTGATGGGTACCAAAAGGGGCCAGCACAGAAACAGGACAAGAAACATGGCTGGGGTCAACACCATGGCAAAAAGGGTCATCCAAAGTACTCAAAGGACAAACACAGACACAGTGACCACAGTGGGTAAAACTGGCACACCCTGGGCTACATCTTCCTGCTGGCACCAACCAAAGGAACTCTCACCCATTGTAACAAGGGAAGGTTTCTAGTAAAATTGGCTGAATTAGAAATAGTTTTGTAACATACCATCTCTCACCAATACCAGGAGAGGCCTAGAGGAGTGTATCAGGGGACACAGGAAATGCCATCCAAAATTGTCCCTTCTACTGACCTCAAGTGGGAGAGAGGGTTGCAAGAGTGATGGGGCAGCTCCTGGGCCCCTGGCATCAGCAGCCAATACTGGATTGGTGCCAGCAGGAGGGCACACCATGTCCATGTGTCCCAGAAATGTCCTCCTCATTACTAACTAAACCTGGCTTCAACAATACAACTACTGCCCTGAGTTGGGGAAAATTAGTATTGCCGTGTGTAAAATCCACAGGCCAAACATTAATAACTTGATCAGACAGGTGTTCAGACATGTTAGTGGGGAAGTCCAGTGGGATAGCTTTATTGTGAAGTGAACCCATGCTGTACTATTGTGTGTGTCAGTGTGTGTCTGTGATTGAGTGTCAGTGTGTGTGCGTGATTGAGTGTTTGTGTGTGAGAGAGAGTATGTGTGTGTGTGTGTGTGTGTGTGTTTGTCTATGTCTGAGTGTTAATGTTTGTGTGTGTCTGTGTGTGTCAGCTTTTGTGTGTATGTCAGTGGGTGAACATGTGTCAGTACATGCGTATGTGTGTGCATGAGTGTGCGTCTGTGTCTGTGTGTGTGTGTGCGTGTGTGTCAATGCATGTGTGCACAAGTCAGGAGTGTGATGGAATACTCTCCATTTACCTGAATGAGTGCAGCTCCATCAACACTTAAGAAGCTCAACACCATCCAGGACAAAGCAGCCCAACTGATTGGCACCCCATCAACCAAATTAAACACTCACTCCCTCCACAACTGATGCACAGTAGCAGTAGTGTGTACCATCTATAAGTTGCAATGCAGGAACTCAACAAGGTTCCTTTGACAGCACCTTCCAAACCCGCGACCTCTACCATCTAGAAGGACAAGGGCAGCAGACACATGGGAACACCATCACCTGCAAATTCCCCTCCAAGCCATTCACTATCCTGACTTGGAAATACATCACATTCTTTCACTGTCACTGGGTTAAAATCCTGGAACTCCTTCCCTAACAGGACTGTGGGTGTACCTACACCACATGGACTGCAGCAGTTCAAGAAGGCAGCTCACCACCACCTTCTCAAGGGAAATTAGGGATGGGCAATAAATGCTGGCCCAGCCAGCGACGTCCTCATCCCCTGAATGAATTTAATTGAAAAACATGAACATGTGCATTCTGGTGTAAATGCATGTGTATATACTGCAGTGTAGAAGTATCTGAGAGTATTTTGGGGGATAAGTGGAAGATTGTGTTGTGTACGTGTATGTTCTGCTCTAGATATGCATGTGCAATCTGGTGAAGTGTACATGTGTATGCTATAGACTTATAGAATCATAGAGCAAAATCGTCCCAGATTTGCACAAAGTGCGTTAGCGTGGGAATAAAGTTGTTTTACCCGCCGGCTGCAATGGCGGGTTTATGTGCTGTATCATCACGTCCCTGCCTCATTAATTATGCAGCCCCAGGAAACACATCCTCTCGCTGGCAGGTGGCCTCCGATTTACCCACCACACTGTTACCTCGCCACTTCCTCATGCCAGGTGCCATATTTAAACTGCAGACACATGCACACTTTTCAATGCCTGCGGCCCAGGACTGCTCTGATGAAGACATGGCCCCAAAAGCCAAGAAAAATGCAACCCCCCGATTCAGTGATGCAACACTAGGACACCTTCTGGATGCGGTGAAGGCCGGCAATGTTGCTCTCTACCCACGCTCTAGCTGCAGGAGGCCCACCAGCCTCACCACTCCGGCCTGGGAGGCAGTGGCAGAGGTGGTCAGTGCCAACGCTGCACACAAGAGGTCAGCCAATCAGTGCAGAAAATGGATGAGTGATCTCACCTATATCACCAGAGTAAATCAACCATCTCATCACTCTAAACTCACACACTCACAAGGCCATCACACACTCACTGGCATCTCACTCACTGCCAGCTCAAGGGACATCACCACTCACTCTCCCTCACACTCTCACATCTCCATCTGGCCTCATCTCCTCTGGAGACTGCTGCCTCAGCCCTCACCACCTTGAGGCCACTTGCACAGATCAACATGTGCCCCCCCACACACACCCTGGGATATCTCCCAACCCCAATACAGCCCTTACCCGGTAGCCTCTTCCCTTGCCTGAGACCACTTCTCCCCCTTCCCCAAGCAAGCCTGAGCCCTGCAGCCATTGAAAAGCTACCCCGGTCTTACAGCTGGTCTGGTAGGTAGTGACCTGCCCGTGAGCCCCCCTGAAAGTGATGTGGTGCTGTCTGTGAAGCCTGGAGCTGATGACCGCGAGTGCTGCCTGAAGCAAGATCAGCAAACAAACCTCAAGGTCCCCAGTGAAGAGCAGCTCACCAGGTGCACATTGCTTATGTACAGTTGTGAAACACGAATGTGTTCCCAGATGATCCAGCAAGGGGGGGATGGTTCTGATGAGCAGGGCTTATAATAAGATGCTAAAGTGTTGAAATTAGGTTCCTGATGTACAGTGGTGGGAAACACGGCCCGCCATTGACAGGGGGAGTGGACAATCGCAAACTGGTTTTGTGACGGCAAGAAATTGATTTATGGTCTTCTCGTCATATTGTACCCCCCACGTCCGCTATGACTCCTGATGCCAACAGGGCAGGAAAACTGCAGCCATAGAATGGATAAACAATAGCAGCAGACAACCTGGGGCTATTGTGTCCTTGCTGGCTCTCTGTAAGAGTTATTCAGCTACTCCCTGCTCTTTCCCTTGTAGCCCTTCAGATTTTTCTCTTTAGATAATTAATTCCCTTTTCAAACCCATGATTAAATCTACCATCTCAGGCAGTGCATTCACTGTGTAAAAAAACTCCTCATATCGCTTCTGGTTCTTGTGCCAGTCACCTGAAATCTGTGCCTTCTGGTTCTCCACCCTTTCATCAATGGGACAGTTTCTCCCTTTCTACTCTGTCCAGACCCCTCATGATTTTGAACACCTTTATCAGTTCTCTTCTCCAAGGTGAACTGGCCCAATATCTCCACATAACTGAAGTTTCTCACGTGATGCCCAGAATTGGATGCAATGGTCTGAATTTCACGCTCCCCCACTGGTGGGTTTTTAGGCAGTTCGGGGTGGGGGAGGGGCATGTGGTGTGAAATTGGAAGAACAGGATTCCCTCTGTGTTCCCGTTCACCCCGACCTTGCAGCGATGTCACACTGGGGCGGGCAAGGCCTCAGACAGGGCTCTAGTTGAGGCCCTTGTAGCCATCTATTTTTAGGCTGAAGGAAAGATTTCCAGGGTGCAGGGGAAGCTCAGTGGGCTTAGATCTCCTGAGTGAGGGGTAGAGGTCCCACCTGCAGCCAACTGATGCTCATGTGAGTGTGAAATACCTGCAGGGCACTCAGAGTCAGCGGGGATGTGTTCCCTGTCAACTCTTCGGATGGCGGGAAAGGAAATCTGAAAAATTCAGGCCGATTCTTCAGTTGAGGCCAACTCAGTGTTTACAAAGGTTTACCATAACTTTCTTGCCTGTGCGCTGGGTGCCACTGTTTATAAAGCTCAGGATTCTGTATGCCTTATTAACAGCTTTCTTAATCTGTTCTGCCACCTACAATACACACATACCCCACCAAACCTCTCCACTGCACCCCCTTTAGAGTTGTATCTTTTCTTTTATATTGTCTCTCCATGTTCTTCCTACCAAAGTGAATCATTTCACACTTCTCTGCATTCAATTTCAACTGCCTTTCATCTGTGCCCATCCACCATCCACGTCCTACTGAAATCTCAGTCCTCCTCTCAGTTCACAATGCTTCCAGCTTTTGTGTCATCTTCAAATCTTAAAGTTGTGCCTTGTGCACCCAAGTCTAGGTCATTAATAAATATCAGGAAAAACAGGGATCCTAATGCTGACACTAGGGCTCCTTCCTCCAGTCCGGAAAACACACAATCACCACCACTTTCGCTTTCCTGTCACTCAGCTAACTTGGTATCCACGTTACCATTGTCCCTGTTATTCCATGGTCTTTGACTTTGCTGACAAGCCTGTTATGTGGAAGTCCATGTACACCAGATTAATCACATTACCCTCACCAACCTTCTGTTGACTGATCAAAAAACTCAATCAAGATAAACACCATTTACCCATAAATTCTGGTGAAGAAGTGCATCCTTGTTGGATCGTTTACTATGTGTATCCTGGTGTGGCGAGGGCGTGTGTCGCCTGGTGTGGCGAGGGCGTGTGTCGCCTGGTGTGGCGAGGGCGTGTGTCGCCTGGTGTGGCGAGGGCGTGTGTCGCCTGGTGTGGCGAGGGCGTGTGTCGCCTGGTGTGGCGAGGGCGTGTGTCGCCTGGTGTGGCGAGGGCGTGTGTCGCCTGGTGTGGCGAGGGCGTGTGTCGCCTGGTGTGGCGAGGGCGTGTGTCGCCTGGTGTGGCGAGGGCGTGTGTCGCCTGGTGTGGCGAGGGCGTGTGTCGCCTGGTGTGGCGAGGGCGTGTGTCGCCTGGTGTGGCGAGGGCGTGTGTCGCCTGGTGTGGCGAGGGCGTGTGTCGCCTGGTGTGGCGAGGGCGTGTGTCGCCTGGTGTGGCGAGGGCGTGTGTCGCCTGGTGTGGCGAGGGCGTGTGTCGCCTGGTGTGGCGAGGGCGTGTGTCGCCTGGTGTGGCGAGGGCGTGTGTCGCCTGGTGTGGCGAGGGCGTGTGTCGCCTGGTGTGGCGAGGGCGTGTGTCGCCTGGTGTGGCGAGGGCGTGTGTCGCCTGGTATTCATTAGAGTTCATGTATCCTGCTGTACAAGAATTTTAATGTGGTCTCAATGTTCATGATTCATCCACAGCTGTGAAACCTACAGCCTTGGACTGAATCATTCTGCTTGGAATAAAGAGAGAACAAATTAGCACAGCACACAGCCTTGATACTCAGTATGGAAATACACAGCGTCCCAATGTTTCTGTTCATTATCCCTTATTCCCTGTTGGAAAGGACAAGGCTGGTATTGGCTTTCCTGTGATGCCCCTGCTATCGAGCAGCCTGCTAATATTGAAGGGTTGACTGACGGTCTCTGCATTGCTACTAGAAAGCTCTGCCAGCTGAGGGCACTACAAACCTTGGCACATGGTTAGAAAGACTTGTGCCCCCCAAATCACCAACATGTGCCATCAATGAGCAATGGGACCCACTGGAGGCACACAGGATGCAGGAGTATTGAGGTTGGGGGTTGACCTGCAGAACCTGTGCCCAGCTGCAAAGAGTCAGCACCTTCAGGAGAGGGAGAGAGATGTTAAAAAGGACAAAATGAAAGAGGGTCAGTAACACTCACAGAGAACTGAAAATTCCAGATAAAGGCTTTTAATAAAACAGATGCAACTCATTGCTCAACACAGATTGTGGATAGGTCCAATGCACACGAAAATGAGGGATCCACAGCCAGCATGAGGCAGCCCAGAAGGGGAGGGAGGAACAGATGGGAAGCAGCAGCTTCAGGGGCAGGTGGGGAAGGCAGGGGGAAAGGAGGAAAGGAGCATGGCGGACGGTGTGGGGGAAGGGAGGTCAAGGAAGAGGGAGCGTGTAGGGAGCACCGAGGTGGGAGGGAGCACCGAGGTGGGAGGGAGCACCGAGGTGGGAGGGAGCACTGAGGAAATTCTCAGATTTGTCAATCTGAGACTGTGAAATTTTGTTGGGAGTGCCGCAGGGTAGTAGAGATAAATGAGTCAGCCCAGCTTCACCAGAAACTCCAAATTTATGCTCTCAATTAGAAGACGACCTTCCCCCACCGGAGAAACTCCTGGCAGGAGAGCTTAGCAATAGCAACGGGACCCCACTCAATGACTGCCAGTCATTTCCCTCCACCAGACATCAAGATAGTCAATGTGGAATAGAAACCATTCAGGAAGCAACTTATACACAAAGCACTAAGTGAGAAAGACAGGACTTCCCACCAACAAATCCTTCACTTCAAATTCTTATCTTTGTTTTCACATAACTCCCTGGCTTTGCCCTTCCATTTCTCTCTAGCCAGCTCTAAAACCCTCTTAGATCTCTGCACTTCTCCAATTCTGGTCTTGTACATCCCCGATTTTAATCATTCCACCATTGACAGCTATGCCTTGATTTGCCTCAGCCCCTGTATCAGAATAAGGGGTCAGTCATTTAGAGCTGAAGTGAGGAAAAGATTTCTTCACTTAAAGGGTTGTGAATTTTTGGAATTCTCTATCCCAGAAAGCTGTGGATGCTCAGCTGTTGAGTATATTCAGAATGGAGGTTGATAGATGTTTGGGTACTGAAGGAATTAAGGGAATACCGTGGGAAGGTGGAGTTGAGTTGGAAGATCAGCAATGGTCTTATTGAATAGCAGAACAGGCTCGAAGGGCCAAATGGGTGATTCCTGCTCTTTTTCTTATGCTCTTATGCCCCAGGCTCTGGAATTTCCTTCCTAAACCTCTCACCTTCTCTCGCTTTCTCTCCCGCTAAGATTTACACCTTCATTGGCCAGGTTTTTGCTCACATAAGATGGCCTAAATGACTCAGTGTCAAATTTTGTCTGACTATGTCTTTTGAAATGCTTCAGGACATTTTATTCTGTTGAAGATGCTACGTAAATGCAAGATGTTGTTGCTCTGTGGACGTTCTATCGAATGGGATTGTTCTGTAAAGAACACAAGGCCTTAATGAGATGCTTCATAGATCTCAGTCCCATGGATCTCAGCAGAAGGGTCAGCAAGCAGAGGACCCAGAGTTAATGTGGTTGCCAAAAGAACCAGAGGCGACACGAGGAAATAATTTCTTACACAGTGACCTACTGTGATCTGCAGCGCACTGTCTGAAAGGGCAGTGGAAGCTGATTCAATAGTAACTTCCAAAAGAGAGCTGGATAAATACTAAATACACCACAAAGAAGAGATTTGTATGGCTGAGGAAACAGCAGGGAAGTGGGACTATTGGATAGCTTTCATAAAGAGCTGGCACAGGCACGATGAGCTGAATGGCCTGCTGTATCATTCTGTGATACTATGATTCAACACTGAGCTGTTCTTAAACCTGCCCTTCCATACTCTGGATTCCCTTCCCTCCCCTCTGGAGAATCAATCACAAGCCTCTGAGGGGCAAATTGGCCAGTCAGGGGTAGGGGAGCTGGACATGGAGTCAGCATTAGGAAGAATTGAACAAGTTGGGGAGATTACCTCTAGTAGGTGGTGAGCTGATGGAGGAAGTTAAGATCGTGAAAGTGACAGGGTAGAAACAGATGTTTTGACATCAGGACATCCAGAACCATGCGGCAAAAATATAAGACAGTCACTAATAAATCCAATTGGGAATTCAGAAGAAACTTCTTCGCCCAGAGAAAGTGATTAGAATGTGGAACTTACTACCGGAGGGAGTCATTGAGGCAAATAGCATAAATGCATTTAACGGGAAATTAGATAAATACATGAGGGAGAAAGGAATAGAGGGTTATGCTGATAGGGTGAGATGATATAGGGTGGGATGGAGCATGTGAGGAGCATAAACACTAGCGTGGACCAGAATGTTTCTGTACTGTAAATGCTATCTGATTCTATTCTTTAAGAACATTAAAACTTACAAAATAAGAACAGGAGTAGACCATTTGGTCCCTTGAGCTTGCTCTGCTATTCACTTTGATAATGGCTGATCTTTCACCTCAACTCCGGTTTCCCACCCACCCCCCATATCAATTCCCTGACAAACCAAAAATTGATTTATCCGAGCGTAAATATATTTACCGATGGGGAATCCACAGTCCTTGGGGCAGAGAATTCCAAAGATTTACAAACATCTGAGCAAAGAAATTTCTCCTCATCTCAGTCCTTAATGACTGGCCCTTATCCTGAGGCTGTGCCCTGACCGAGGGGAATAATATCAGCTTGATTTCTTCCATCTAAACAACCCATTAAACTACATCTCTGACTGGAACCAGTTAATTCCCTTCCTTTCCTAGTTACCTTCAATAAAAGGCAACAGATTTGGATTTATACAGCGTCTTTCAACTTCAAAACATCTGAAAGCACTTTACAGCAAACTAAATGTGGTCACTGTTATAACGTAGGAAATGCAGCAGCGAATTTGCAAAATTCTCACAAATAAAATAGGATGAATGACCAGATAATCTGTTTGAGGTGAGTTGGCTGAGGGATAAACATTAGCCAAGACACTAAGGAAAACTCCCCTGTCCTTCTTCAATATCGTGACTAGGATATTTTCCTTCCTCCTGAGAGAGTAGACGAGACCTCAGTTAATATCCAAAAGACAGTATCTCTGACAGTGCAGCATTCCCTCAGTACTGCACTGGAGTGTCAGCTTGAATTTGTGTTAGGTGCAAAGCGGTAATACAGCCATCCCATTACACATTCCTGTCAACTACCCTGCCAGCTCTGCCAGGCAACACACAGATTGGCTAAAACTGCTGCAAACATTGGACAGTAAACAGTAGGAGATTCCCTCACTGAAAGACCTTGAGCTGGTCTTCAACTGACAAGCTCAGCACCTCTCACTGAGAGAACCCTCAACAAGGATATAAAATCAACAACGACAACAACTACTCAGTGAACAAACAGCAAGGCAAACAGCAGCAGGTCGCAGGAGGCTTTGCCGCTGTGGCATCTTACTGGCGGATCGTCAACCTTTTGTCCTTGGCTCGGTGTTGGAACACTTCAACATCCAACCACAATGCTACAGAAGGACCAGCCACCTTTCTCCAAGTTGCACCAATAGCCATAAAGCAAGCCTTCGACACAGTCATTGGAACAGTAGCTGCCTGTGTAGTCCACCTGCGATATGGGGGAGCAGTAGTCCCAGACTGAGAGGTCACCTCCCCGTTTGTAGCACCAGTAGAACTCCAGCTCCTCTTTGACACATGTGGAGGTACAGACACCTCCCGAGTACGTATATGTTACAGCATCGCTCACTCTACCAAAGCCAATGGTAAACCAAACCAGCATCAATAGGAACGAGAGCACCCAGGGAGCCATCATGGATGTGGTGGCACCGTCCTTGTGTCAGTATTCACCTGCGGGAGAGGGGAAGGTATAACCCGTGAGAGGTGCAAGATCCAAATTTCATAGAATCAAAGAATCTTAGGGCAAAGCAGGGCCTGCTTTGAGAGAGTTAACCAATTAGTCCCACACCCCTGCTCGACCTCATAGTTGTGCAATTTTTTTCTTTTCAAGTGCTTATGTAATTTCCTTTTGAAAGTTACTACTGAATCTGCTTCCACCGCCCTTTCAGGCAGTTCATTCCAGATCACATTAACTCACTATATAAAAATCTGTCACCTCATCTGACCCTGGTTTACCTTCAATCTGTGTCCTCTGACCCTCCTGTCAGTGGAAACAGTTTCTCCTTAATTACTATGTCAAAATCCTTCATAATTCTGAACACAACATTATATTTTCCCTTCATCTTCTCTTATCTAATGAGAACAATCCTAGCCTCTCTAGTCCCCTACGTAACTAAAGTCTTTCATCCCTGTATTGTGGACACAGATCATATCCACAGACAGATTGAATTTTTAAGTAAGACGTGTTTTTTTTTAAAAAAAAGGACCTACAAACAAAAGCTGGCTGAGACTGTAAAGTTTACCACTTGCTGGTAAATTCCTTTGTGGATTACACTTGGCCTAGTTGTCCAGGGAGAATGGAATGTTGCACCCAAAAAGAAATCAAGGCCTACTTCAGACAGAGACACTTCAAAAGGAAAAGGTACAATGCAAAAACTTAACCGTAATCTCCTGCGGTTGCAGAGGAAATAAAGGCTGATTACATTTCCTGTGATTTATATTCCAGACTGTGGACATGATGAAAGTTGAAAAGAAAGCAGATCTGGGTGAAAGACATGATTGTTTTTTCCCCTTTCAGAAATACACAAGAAAATGGGTTAAAAAGCCTACTGCAATCCTAGTCCCAATGCTAATTTTGGTGTTCCAGGTCTGGTGTGCGAGGGTGTGCTGTGAAGGTCACAGATAAAGATCATCAACTAGGCATCTCTGCAGTTGCAGGTAAAAAAGTCCTCTTTCTCTCTGATTGCTGGAGACAAGTTACAAGTCAGCAAAGCCACAGTCAAAAAGGAAACAGGACAACTCCTTTCAGCTAACCTGCAGAACCAAGAATTTCTGAGCCCACTGTTCAATTGTCCAAAGTCAGCTCTGCTGGAATCACCCAACTTGGCAAAATGTTGTGACCATTAAGTTGGATGACTCCACGAGAGAGAGAGAAAGATAGAGAGAAAAAAGAGAAAAAAAGAGAGCAAGAGAGAAGGAGAGAGAGAAAGAAAGAGAGATAATGACAGAGAGAGGACTTTTTTTTTAACCAGCAAGCACAGGGATGCCTAATTGATGTTCTTTAACTGTGACCTTCACAGCATACCCTCAAACACCAGGTTGGAACACCACAACTAGCACACCAGAAGTAGGGTTGCAGTTGGCTTTTTAACTATTTTTCTTGTGTATTCCTGGAAGGGAAAAAAAAACAAACATGTCTTTTGCTCAGATCTGCTTTCTTCACAACTCACATAATGTCCACAGTTTGCGATATAACTCACAGGATATAGTTTCTGTTGAGATGGTAACCAGCCTTCATTATCTCTACAGCAACAGGAGGTTACAGTTCAATATTTGCATTGCACCTTTTCCTTTGAAATGTCTCTGTCTGAAGTAGGCCTTGACACACTTTTAGACGCAACATTCCGTTCTCTGGCTAGTTGGTCAAGTGTAAACCATATAGGAATTTTTCAGCAAGTGGTTACTTTACAGTCTCCACCAGCTTTTGTTTGCAGGTCCTTTTTGAAAAAAAATACTGCTTACTTAAAAATTGAATATGTCCATAAGTAATTCGGGGCTATGATCCATGGTCATGCCACCTGGTATTTTCCTGGTAAATCTCCTCTGAATTCTGTCTAAGACCTTAACAGCTTTCTTGAAGTGGGAGGCTCAGAATTGGACACAATGCTCCAGCTGAGGCCTTGTGTTTTATAAAGCTTTACCGAAACGCCATTACTTTTGTGCCTCATGCCCCATTTATAAAGTCAAGGATCCAAAGGCCTTTTAACCAGCCTTCTCAACTTGTCCTGCCACCTTCAATGACTTGTGTCTCTGAACAGAGTGTGCCCTAAGCCTCAGAAATAATAACATTTCCTGCCAAATGTGGGATGGACAACACATCTAAGTGAATGCTTCACCTGTTTGAAGTTTGAAGTTACACTGTCGCTCAGGTAAGTCTTCACCAGGTGCTTGTTCAGAATCTGCACAACGAAATACATCTGGTTAAAAACTCCTCACTTCTGGTTAGAATTCAGCTCCAAAGTTTTCCAGTGAAATAAGGTTGAAGATCCCAGTTGTCATAGAAATGCCAATCAATATTCAGGTGAAAAGGGGCAAACCAAGATGGGGGATTACTTAAATATATATTTGTTCTTAGGATGTGGCTGGGACTGGCAAGGCCACATTTTTGTCCATTCCTAGATACCCTCAGGGTATTAAGAATCATAGAATGATACAGGACAAAGGAGCCCATTAGGCCCATCATGTCTCTGCTGGCTTCTACTCTCCTCCTCAATATGTCCTCCATCTTCAAAGATGTACATCCACCCTAGATCCCTCTGATTATGTACCCCATTTAAAATTGTACCATTCAATTTATATTGCCTCTCCTTATTCATCCTACCAAAGTGTATCACTTGGCACCTCTCTGTGACAAATGTTATTTGCCATGTAGATGGGGGGCAGAAAAGATTCACAAGAATGGTTTCAAGGATGAGGAACTTCAGTTACATAGATAGATTGGAGAAGTTGGGGCTGTTTTCCTCAGTGAAGAGAAGGTTGAGAGGAGATTTGATAGAGCTGTTCAAAATCATGAGGGGTCTGGACAGAGTAGATGGGGAGAAACTGTTCCCATTGGAGAAAGGATCAAGAACCAGAGGACACAGATTGAAGGTGATTGGCAAAAAAAAAGCAAATGCAACATGAGGAGAAACTTGATCAGGCAATGAGTGGTTGGGATCTGGAATGGACTGGCTGAGAGTGTTGTGAAGGAAATCAAGAGGGTATTTGGATTATTATCTGAAAGGAAGAATGTTCTAGGTTATGGGAGAAGGTAGGAGAATGGCACTAGGTACATTGCTCCTTTGGCGAGCCAGCACAAACACAATGAGCCGAATGGCCCCCTTCTATGCTGTAACCATTCTGTGTTGTGTCTGCCCACTTCACCAGTCTACGGTCCTCCTGTAGCCTGTTACTATCCTCCTCATTGATAAAATAAAACTCGGAAATGTTGTAAAGAACAAACGTTGAAATTATGACTTTTACGCCTATACATCAAAAAGAACTGTGATCCTAATACCAATCCTTGGGGAACACCATTGCATACTTCCCTCCAAATCTGGAAAATAACCATTCCCACTAATCTCGGATTTCTGTCCTTTAGTCAGTTTCATATCCACACAATTACTGTCACTTTAATTTCAACAGGCTTCAGTTTGGTTAACTTATCTGTTATGTGCTGTATTGTCAAACACCTTTTGCAAATACATCAATTCTCTCCATTACTTCACCAAATAACTCAAAGTAGTCAAACTTCCTTTAAGAAACTGGTTCTGACTTTCATTTATTTACCCATGCTCTTCCAAATGTTGATTAATTTTGTCCAGGATTATTGTCTCTAAGAGTAATCCCACCATAAACAATGTAATTGTCCAGTTTCTCCCTTGCCCCCTCTTTTTAATCAGAGGTGTAACATTTGTCATCCTCCCTTCCATCTCCACCCAAGGAGGGTTTGAAAATTGTAATCAGAAACTCTGCAGTTTCCACTCTTACTTCCCATCAGTTACTTGTGTGCATCCCGTCAGGACCTGGTGACTTTTCTACATTGAGAACTATCAATTTTTAAACATATCCTCTATTTTTATGCTGTCCAATGTTGCTCTGGCTCATCCTTAACTGCAGCACCCTGTTCTTTATTGAAGACTGATAAAGTACTTCTATGCCCTCTGCTTCCACAAGGAAATTTCCATTTTTGTCCCTCATCGGTCTCGTCCATGGACAACCCTTTTAATATTTATGTCTTTACATTTAGCTTTCCTCTTATATTAACCACTAATATATTGCCACGAACATGCCATTGAGATATTAGAGATTTTGAAAAAAAGCTAATCATCCTTTTAAACAAACATTAAAAAGCCTTAAAGGTGGCTGCCTAAAGTCACCTGACCTTTCCATTGCAATATCGTTAAGCTTCCAGAAAGTTCCAAGTGGATTTCGGGTAGACATATCCAGGAATGTGAAGACACCTGAAATTCAATTCGCATTTCCCCCAAAGCTAAAGAGAAGTTCAGTGACTTCCCTGAAGGTGTGAATAACTCTTTATCTCCTCAAACCGTGGAGAATGGGAATCATTGAAGTTAATGGCTGACACCTTTAAAAGGTTAATTGCCTCGGCTAAAAAGACAATGGATAAAATTATGTTCATAACTGAAGACCTGATTTGGAAGCAGGATTTGACAGTTTGGGATAGCAGCCATTTTAAGTTTTGGAACTGTATAAAGTCTGGCTGCGAGCAGCCATTTTGTGTACAGAACCATCTTGAACATCATGAGAGAGAGAGAGAGACACCCCTTTGAAACAGATTCTGCTTCTCAACAGGGAGAGACCGAGGAAGGTTTCCAGAAACAGCTATCGGACTGCTGTAGTAAATCAGCCTACCAAGAGCCACCATTCACAGTGTTGTAAAAATGAAAACAGGAGTCTTCACTCACTCACTCCCAGGACCTGCTCTGCTGTTGAGTCCACCTGCAAAGGCAAACTCCAACTCTTCAACTACAGAAGCCATCACAGCTGCTAAAGAGAACATCAAGTTTCTAACTCTTCGCTTCGGAAAGAATGAATTCAAGCAATGGGCCCACAACAATAACTCACTGAGACTGATTTGAAATCTCATCTTTACGTATCTTTTTATCTTTACCTGTTTTTAATCTTTGCATCTGCATTCCAGTTAATAACTTTCAATTTTTACTTAAATAACTTTCTGCAGTCAGCTTGTAATAAATTAACATATCTTGTTTAAGACTAAAACTTGTCTCCTGGGTTATTTTTAAATTTAACCAATTAAAATTTTAAAGGGGGCTACATACATACACACAGACAAATTCTTAGCTCATGGGCCAGTTTAAGGAAATACCTTTTACATGGTCATGACAATGTTCTTATCATAGAATGGTTCAAATCCATAAGGAGGCTATTTGCCCCATTGTGTCACGCCTGTTCTCAGTAAGAATGAGACAGCTAGTCCATTCCTCTGCCCTTCCCCCATAGCCCTTCAAAAGTTTTCTCCTCAGATAATTATCTAGTTCCTTTTTGAAAGTCACAATTGAACATGCCTCCACCACACTCAGGCAGTGCATGCCAGATCCTAACCACTTGAGACATAAAAAATGTTTTCCCTCATGTTGCCTTTGCTTCTTTTCCTGATCACCTCAAATCTGTGCCTCTGGTTTTCAATCCTTCCACCAATGGGAGCATTTGTCTCCGCCCACTCTGTCCAGACCCCGCATGATTTTGAACACCTCTATCAAATCTCCTCTAAACCTTCTCTTCTCCAAGGAAAACAGTCCCAAGCTCTCCAATCTACCCATGTAACTGAAGTTCCTCTTCCATGGAACCATTCTTGTAAATCTTTTCTGCACCCTCTCTAACGCCTTCAGGTCCTTTCTAAAGGAACGGACACAATACTCCAATAAAAACAAAAAACTGCGGATGCTAGAAATCCAAAACAAAAACAGAATTACATAGAAAAACTCAGCAGGTCTGGCAGCATCAGTGGAGAAGAAAAGAGTTGACGTTTCGAGTCCTCGTGACCCTTCCACAGAACTGAGTGAATATACGGAGAGGGGTGAAATATAAGCTGGTTTAAGGTGGGAGGTGGGTGGAGAGAAGTGGGGGGGGGGGGGAGGTGGTGTGGTTGTAGGGACAAGCAAGCAGTGATAGGAGCAGATAATCAAAAGATGTCACAGATAAAAGAACAAAAGAACACAGTGTTGAAGGTGGTGATATTATCTAAACGAATGTGCTAATTAAGAATGGATGGTAGGGCACTCAAGGTACAGCTCTAGTGGGGCTGTGCTTGATTTATCCTTTATTTTGTCAATTTAGTATAATTGATTTAACTCCAAAAGAGTTACAGCTCTAGTGGGGGTGGGGTGGAAAGACTAGCAGGGCATAAAAGATTTAAAAATAATGGAAATAGGTAGGAAAAGAAAAATCTATATAAATTATTGGAAAAAACAAAAGGAAGGGGGAAACAGAAAGGGGGTGGGGATGGAGGAGGGAGTTCAAGACCTAAAGTTGTTGAATTCAATATTCAGTCCGGAAGACTGTAAAGTGCCTAGTCGGAAGATGAGGTGTTGTTCCTCCAGTTTGTGGACACAATACTCCAGTTGAGGTTGAAGCAGTGTTTTATAAACATTTAAAATAACTTGCTTTTTTACTCAAGCTTATTCCCTCTTTGCCACTCGCATTCCTCTTTTTTAGATCTCCTCTGTACTTTATATGTTCAAATTGCTGCCCGACTGTATTACAAACTGTACAAATGTAATAAGCCTCAAGTTTCTGTCTCCTTTTAGCCCTTTAGTCAAAGAGGGAGCTCTAGCTTTGAAGGCCCTTCCCTTCCCCGCCTACTTGGAATGTGTCTACTCTGCACCCAAACCATCCCCTCTTTGAAAGACTGTAATAAACTTGATTTACCAGGTTTCTTACTTGAAATAGATAACTTTATTTACAGAGCTCTTGTAGAAGCTACATGCCTGTACCAGGTCCATGACAAGAAAGCTCCGCCCCCAAGATTACCCACACTGAGGGTTGATTCGTCAGTATAATCACGTGACCCTGAAAACAGTAGGAAAGGTTTTAGCCACAATCACTACAAAGGCCAATCTTTCTTCAATCAGAGCAGCAGAAACTTCAGAATCATCCCAAGATATTTCAGAGGTGTTATAAAACAAAACATCATACTGAGTCACGTAAGGAGGTATTAGGTCAGATGACCAACAGTTAAAGAGGTGGGTTTTAGGGAGTGTCTTAAAGGAGGAAAATGAGGTAGAGAGGGGGGAAAGGAATTCCAGAGTTTAGAGCCGAGGCAACTAAAGGTGTGAATTGTATCAATTGAGGTTCAGTACACACAGATGGAAGGAATTGGTTGAGTGGTTACATGAGTACATATAAAAGACACTTTAATAAAAAAAAATAAAATAAAAGACACTTTCCCCATGCTACTAATCTTTGGGCACCTGGTGCAAAGTGGAGTGGGCAAATTAGAGGACTTCCTTGTGCAAGTGCTCTTGGGCTTAGCCAAAGTGGCCATTAACAGGTCCAGGCAGTGGGTTGTGAGACCTGACTGTCCCTATTCCACCGCTACATTCGTACCTTGGTGTCCCTGGAAAGGGAGCACATGGTGCCCACGTTTGAGGCCTTCTGCGACTGGCGGCCATTGCAGGGGCTGGAGTGCATCATCAACCCTGGGAACACCATTTTAATTTAATTAGATAAAGTTCCTTTGGAAGTTTTATTTTTGTTACAGTGCCCCTTTAAGTGGCTGTTACCCTATTAATTGTTTAATAAACCAGTAAATAACCAATAATACAGAGAACATATAAAGAGACACTTACTGAAACAGGAATCGAGTGGAGTCAGGAGATATATACATGTAAATGTTTCACTCTGTGAATAAATCTATTCAAAGTAAAGACTAGCTCTGACCCTCACCAAAAATACATACGAACTAAACAGCAAGAGTAGGCTATTTGGCCCCTCAAGTCTGCTGTCATTTAATAAGATCATTGCTGATCTGCTTGTAGCCTCAACTCTACCCCCCACACCCTTAGATTCTTTGACAAAGGAGTCAAACTCAGTCTTAAAAATAATCAATTACCCTGCCTCCACTGCCCTCTGGGGAAGAGAAGAGAATTGCATAGACTAATGACCCTGAGAGAGAAAAAATCCATCTCCAGCTTAAATGGGAGACCCTTTATTTTTAAACTGTGCCTCTAGTTCTAGTCTCTTCCGCAAGAGAAAACATCCTCTCAGAATCCACTCTGTGAAGTCCCCTCAGGATTGTATATGTTTCAACAAGATCATCTCTCATTCTTCTAAACTCCAACGAGTACAGGACCTGCCTCTCCAACCTTTCTTCATAAGATAATCCCTTCATCCAGGAATCACTCAAGTGAAACTTCTCTGAACAGCTTCTAATGCAATTATATCCTTTAAGCAAGGAGACCAAAACTGTACACTGTACTCTAGATGTGGATTCGCCAACACCCTGTAAAACCATAGCAAAGCTTCCCCACCTCTATATTCCATTACCCTTGCAGTAAACAATGTTTTATTTGCCTTCCTAATCACTAGCTGTACCTGGATACTAACTAAAAGTATACTAACTTTAACTGATTCATGTACCAGGCTACCCAGATCTCTCTGTACCCCTGAGTTCTCCAGTCTCTCTCCATTTAAATAATATGCTGTTTTTCTATTCTTCCTGCCAAAGTGAACAAATTTACATTTTCCCACATTATACTCCATCTGCTAAATGTTTGCCCACTCACTTAACCTGTCTTTGTTCTTTTGCAGACTCCTTATGTCCTCTTTACAACTTACTCTCCTACCTGACTTTGTGTTGTTATGATCTCCAGCTGAGGTTAACCCTGGACAAGCTGATCCCAGGGTGGAACCCAGATTGATAGATCCTAACTTTTATTTGTTTCATTAGATACGTGGAAAGGGGCTACTGAACAGAATCACCAGAGTCAGCTGATGAACTTTTAACAAAAGCATAAAACATTTATTAAACAAGAAAAGGTTAACTATATTACAATACTCCTTCACCCACAACTATATTTGCAGATTTGTAAGGATAATACAAGTTAGAAAAGCTATCTTATACTCTAATGTTCACATTAAGTACAGTCCATGTAAACCAATAGGCAATGTGTGGTCAGACACACCACACTCTGAAACCGAGTGGCAGATGCCACCCCAAACAGACGCTATGGATCCCTCCTCAAATCCCCCCAGATGCTTGTCACACCAATCAGCCAATCAGTCTCACTGAATTCCATGTTTCACACCAGGGTTTCCAATCTCCACTTTCCAAGAGCTCACCTTGGAATCTTCTCCCAAACCGATGCTTTCTCTCAGATGCCTTCCACAAGGGTTCACCTCCAGGGTTTCGAACTCTCCTTCTGATGTTCCTCTCCCCTGGGTCACTATATACATTCAAGCTTTCTTCCACACACTCTCTCTCACTGACGCAGCTGTCAACAGTACACCACTGCTTCACATGTTCATAGCAAAGAGTTACAGACCCTCAGCCATCTCTTTCGACCTTCTGATTTCTCACAAGCCTTTATATTACGTTGAATATGCTTCCTGCAGCTTAGAGCTTTAATCTTGAAGCTTGGAGCTTTTCTCTGCCCTTCACCCTTAACTCCACTTAACAGGACTTTTTCCAGATTCCTATCCTTCCTTTGACTAGAAGGTCTGCTTGGGGCTTTCTCCTGTTCCACTTCCCTGGATTCTTGGGGATTTTCTTCTTTATCTTGGGACTGGCTATCTGTCCCCTTTGCTCCAGTCTCTCCCTAGCAGCTACCTTCAACCGACTTTAACTTGACTGCCTATCTGCCCTCTCTTGGCTGCTTCTGCCTGGCAGCTGCCTTCAAAACTGAAATCAAAACTGTTGTTTCTAGCTTATTCTGTGTGCACCTGTGGGAGGGACCTATCTCTCTGGACTCCTGTTGCTAGGCAACAGCCCAGTTATTATACTCTTGTGTTTGCTTAACTTCTCTTACATTTGTAAACTCTCATTAGAAATACAGGCACCTTTTAAAGTGAAACTAAAACTCAACTTGACCTTTTCTTAACACACAAATAGAGAAATACAAATCAAACTTAAACATTCCTAACACCCACAAATACCAATATAACTTACTTAAACTATTTCTATTTCCTAACAGTGTCATTGGCAAATTCAGCAACTATACATTTAGCTTCCACAGGGTCCCGTCCTTTCCGAAGAGCCTTGGTTCTAGGTGTGATGTCCAGCCGTATTTGGCGACAAACTGCTGTAAGCGGTCCAGTATTTTGTTATGTCTTTTGATTCTTGCATTTTTCACAAACTGGCAGCTTCCGGAGATGTGAACCAGTGACTCGAAGGGGGCCTCACATCTCCTGCAGGATTTGTTATGGTGTAGTCTGCCTCTGTTTAAGGTACCGCATTTAGTTCTGTCGAAGGGTCATGAGGACTCGAAACGTCAACTCTTTTCTTCTCCGCCGATGCTGCCAGACCTGCTGAGTTTTTCCAGGTAATTCTGTTTTTGTTCTGAAAATGACCCACTTATCCTCACTCTCTGCTTCCTGTTAGCTAACCAATCGTCTTTTCAATAGTGGTATTACTCCCTACTCCATGAGCTCTTATTTGGTGTGGTAACCTTTGATGTGGTATGTTATTAAATGCCTTTTGTAAATCCAAGTACATCACGTATACAGGTTCCCCTTTACCCGCATTGCTTGTTACATACTCAAAGAACTCTAATAAATTAGTCAAACATGATTTCCCTGTCACAAATTCATGGTGACTCTGCCACCAATTGGTTATCAAGAGTATAACATGGTATCAGAGAATTATTGTCATAGGGTGAAGGTTGGAAACTAAGGAGTTTTTTTTTTCTAAACAAAAGGTACTACCTGTGTTTATTGTGGAAAATGACAGAAAACAAGTGTAAACTGTTAGGGTATGATAACCCTACAATGTCCTCTGAGTCAGATCTATATGACCAGTAGAAGAAAGAAGAGGATATGTGGACACGGGTTATATTCCTACCCAGGAATCACCACATCTACATCTAACCACCACATCCACACCGTATCACCACATCCACATCCAATCACCACATCCAATCACCACATCGACATCCAATCACCACATCCAATCACCACATCCACATCCAATCACCACATGATCTCTATGACCAATAGAAGAAAGAAGAGGATATGTGGACATGGGTTACATTCCTACCCAGGTGGAAGCAAGGTGTGGCCTTGGCATTCTTGCTTCTGATTTTACTTGTGTTAAGAAGCAAAGTATTGTGAGCAGAATGTCCATCATTGAATACTGAAGAAAGTTTGGATCTTCTATCAGATTTCTTGGATAAAATTTACAAGAAAGTGATTTATTGGATGCCTACGAAGCATGGTCAGACTTTGATAGATTTCAAAAGACAGAGGGTCATTCCGTGGAGGAATATAAGAGGGGCATGTTGCTGAAGCTTTTCATCTTGTACTCAAGACAAATGAAAGAATGCCAAATTTCAAATGATCTCAACAATTTATACTACAGGAGAAGGCTTGGTTGATTGATTGGCAAGTTGCCTCTGATTGGCAGATGTGTTGCCATAAGGAAGGCAATGTGGAACCATATCTAGGCTCCTGGGTAATTCCAAAAAGGTACAAGGCTTGAACATATTCCTTTTGTGTGCAGAGAACGGGTCTCTGCGTATGAATGCATGTCACTTCTAGAGAGAATAAATGATGTCATGTTATGAGCTCAAATGATTTAAATTGGTTGTAAGTGTAGCTATTAATGCACTCATGATTGTTCAGCAAGTGCTCCCAATTACGGAATCACATTCACATTCAACAGCAGATATTTTGTTTTGGGTTTTGCAAGCGCAGGCTAGTCGAGTACGGGCTGTATTACAAACAACCGAAAGAACGTCCGATAATAAAAACAGAAAATGCTGGAAAAACTCAGCAGATCTGTGGAGAAAGAAACAGAGTCAATATTTCAAGTCTGTATGACTCTTCTTTAGAGTAGGTCATCATCAGATGTTGAATTCCAGATCTATATTGAATTCAAATTTTGCCATCTGCTGTGGTGGGATTCAAACCCAGGTCCTGAGGGAATTACCCTGAGCCTCTGGAATGCAAGTCCAGTGATAATACCACTATGCCACGACCTCCCCTGTTAGTTTAATTGTGTGGTAGGCAGAATGTCTTTTTGGACCAATGGCAGCAACTCATTGGAAAATACCACTCGCATAGCTATTGCATAGCAGCAGCTTGAAACAACTTCCTTAATCTGTTGCTCAAATTTTCAGATACTTTGCCTTTCCAGAGCAAGTTGAGTTAGATATAATTCTGCTGCCCTTGCCCTTCTAGGTGGTAGAAGTCAAGGGTTTGTAAGGTGCTGTCAAAGGAACCTCAGTGAGTTGCTGCAGAAGGTACACATCGCTGCCTCTGTGTGCCACTGGTGGAGGGTGAAAGTTATTCAAAGGTGTAAGAACAGGTTAACAAAGCAGTTAATAAAGCATTTGCAATCATGGGCTTTATGAATAGAGGCATCGAGTACAAAGGCAGGAAGTTACGCCTCCAGCCCCAGCTGGACTATTGTGTCCAATCCTGAGCACTGCACTTTAGGAAGCTTTGGAGAGGGAGCAGAAAGATTAGTATTCAGGTTCCTAGGCTGATGGATTAATTACATTGATAGGAGAACAACCCGAGCTTCTTCAGACTAAGAGCTGAAGCTAACAGGAAAATCAATTAAAAGAAGTTGTTTCCAATAACTGAAGGAGGGAGGGGAGCAGAAATAAGGTGATTGGAACAAGAAGCTACATGAGGAAAATCTTTAAGTGATGAGTGGTTAGGATGTGGAGCTCATTGCCTAATAGGGTGCTGGGTATAGATTCAACAAGGGAATTGAATAAATACTTGATGGAATTGGGGAAACAATGGTGGAGTGGAGACTAACTGATTGCTCCTTGAAAGCTGACAGAATCAATGGGCCCAATGGCCTTCATCTGTGCTGTATTATTCGGTGATTCTAAACATCTGGAAATTTCCATATGGCAATGGATCTCACTTGATTACACTGACTATTTAAATATTCATTGTTGTCTGGTTTAAAGCACTGAGCGGCTCCTTCCCTCCCTACACTGATTTCCCACTCTCATCAAACTCCCATTCCTCCCTGTTTATGAGGTTTTCTCATCTCTGTGCACACAGCTGAGTGTTCAGCAAATCTCTCAAATGTATATCTTTTAGGAACACCCAACTTACAACTAGAGAGGCAACAGGAAGCCACAACAACAATTAACACTGGTCAGGCCTCCAATTACAGCTGATTGATTATTAACTACAAGTGTCAGGGATTTGCTAGTTTTAGAATAAACATTTAAAGTAATAAAATGTTACATTATCTATCCGCTACCTCCCGGTGAATTCCTACTTCCCAAATTCCCATTGTTACTCTGTACAACAAGCCACTCCGCTTAGCAGATCCTCCCAGTCTTGTGCATAAGAACATGAGAAATAGGAACTGGATAGGCCATTCAGCCCCTCAAGCCTGCTCCACCATTCAGTAAGATCATGGCTGATCTTCTAAGTCAACTCCACCATCCTGCACTATTCCCTTACCCCTTTGTATCCAAAAATCTGACAATTGTTGAGTGGAATATACTCCATGAATGGACTTTCACAGCCTTCTGGGTGAGAGAATTCCAAAGGTTCACAACCCTATGAATGAAAAATTTCTCCTCATCTCAGTCCTAAATGAACAACCCTTTACTTTGAGACTGTGACCCCGTGTTCTCGATTCCTGAGCAAGGAGAATCATTTTTGCAAAATCCACTTTGTCAAACTCCTTAAGAATTTTATATTTCAGTGAGGTCACCTCTCATTTCCTCTCAGCCAGGGATCACTCTGAGCTTCTTCAGACTATCAATGTAACTAATCCATCATCCTGGGAACCCGAATACTAATCTTTCTGCTCCCTCTCCAAATCTTCCTACAGTGCAGTGCTCAGGATTGGACACAATAGTCCAGCTGGGGCTGGAGGCATAACTTCCTGTCTTTGTACTCGATATCTCTATGCATAAGGCCCACGATTGCAAATGCTTTATTAACTGCTTTGTTAACCTGTCCTTACCCTTTGAATAACTTTCACTCTCCATCACACAGAGGCAGCGATGTGTACCTTCTGCAGCAACTCACTGAAGTTCCCTTGACAGCACCTTCCAAACCTGTGACCTCTATCACTTAGAAAGGCAAGGGCAGCATTATTATATCTAACTCAACATGCCCTGGAAAGGAAAAAAGTATCTGAAAAGTTACTCAGTCTCACCTCATAGGACAATTCCCACCCGGCCCCCCCCATTCTAGGAATCAGTCTAGTGAACCTTGGTCCTTTCCTCTGCAGCAACTACATCCATCCTTAGGTGAGGAAACCAAAACTGTCCACAGTAACCCAGGTATTGTTTCACCATGGTTTTAGTAAGCCTTCTTTATCCTTATACTCAAATCCCTTTGTAACAAAAGCTAACAAGCCCTTTGTCTTCCTGCTATACCTGCATGTTCTGTGATTCATATACAGAGGCACACAGTGATAATCTCGCTGTTCATACATTGAGGGAAGCATGAATCTGAAACCAGTTTTTTTCTTAATCCAGGTCCATTTCAAAGACTACAGAATAATGGCACAGATTCCTCTTATTCCCCCCAACATCCAGCGTGAACTGGGTTTTATACACTTGCAATAAATCCCGAATCTTTCCCCAGTCGATGGCATCTGCTCTTTTTAGTCTACTGAAAACACGCACTCCATTGCAGCATGATTCCGACATTAAAAATTCCCTTTTTTCTTGAAAGAAAAAATTAACAAATGCATTTTCTCAAAAAAGAACTGAAGACAGAAATAAATCACACATTTTCAAGACTCATTTAAGTTTAGAGATTTCCCTTTCCTCCACCATTTGTTTTAGGCTTCCAATATCAATTTGTAATCTTTTCTCATTCACTCCTGGTGGAGTGCACATCACACAGGGATCGATTGTCTATATAACACTTTGCTGGGACGTAACCTTCCTCATTTCCCACATATAGTATTTCCCTTAAGATTTTAGACTAAAAGAATGCCATGTTTATCACCTCCACGAGTGTGAGGGTCTCTGCAGCCAGGGTAGGGTGATTTTTACTATTCTCCTGATTTTGTTGGCTTCCCAAGCCAAGGGGCAACATTTCCCATTCCCACCCCCCCAACAAGAAATATTACAAATTCCACTGCACTTGAAACAAGATTTGCCTGAGAGGCATTGCAAAACATAGTCAATTTGATAAAAACAAAAAACTGCAGATGCTGGAAATCCAAAACAAAACCAGAATTACCTGGAAAAACTCAGCAGGTCTCACAGCATCTGTTGAAGGGTCATGAGGACAATCAATTTGATATTCTTAGGGTCGCCCAAAGATAGGAACTTCAGCACATGTTCTCCATCTTTAATTTTTTAAATGTTTTGTTCGCCCATAAAATGTCCTGGGTCTTGGGATGTTTCATTAGTGCTCAATTTGAAGACATCAAAGCTTACATCCAGCCTTGTCTGTGTGCCCAGCCAGTGTAATTGTCTAATTAGCTTTCACAGCTGCTCCGTTTCATCTGTGGAAGCATCTGCATCTTTTGGCAAAGACCAAGCCCAAATAACTGTTATAGGGCTAACACTTCCCAAGTGCGTTTGCTGGTGTAAAGTAACCTCAGACCCATACAGTTTTATTTCTAATCCGATATTTTAAAGTCTGCTCTAATCCTGTCGATAACACTGTTTTGAAACTCACTAGTGCCAGCCCATAGGAAGTAGTCAATGTGCACTGTAAAGACGCCTGAAAGTTTCCCACCATGGTACCAATAAAACATGGCAGGATCTGCCTTCAGTTGGAGAAAACCGAACGTGAACAACATGGATCGAACTGAAAGGTGCCACACTCCAGAAGCATCGCTCAACCACAAACCATAGACACACTTATTTAACTTCCAAAGTTTTCCCTCTATCTTTGGCACCTCCTTAGGAGGTATAAGAATCACTTCCCTCTGGAGGTGATCCTCCTGCAGAAATGTAGCTTTAATATTTATTGACTTACACTCCCATGAAAACATCATCAAAAAAATTGTTCAAGCTTACCATCCCTGCAGTGGGTGAGTCCCCTCTGACCTCTCTAACTGCTGAGCATTCTTCAAAACCCTGGACCACTAACCACTAGTCTTGGCTTTATAGGTTCCATCTGGTAGACCCTTCAGTGTAGACTTACCTATGTGATAATGCTGGCTGACCCCTATTTGGGACCTCTGGAAACACGCCAAACCCTGTCCAACTACCCAACTCCTTCTGTTTAGCCTCCCATGTAGCTTTGTCTCCTAACTTGTTGGCTGTTACAAAAACCTCTCGGTCATGGGGACTTCTGCTTCTACTACTATGTCGTGGGCTGCTCCTGTTAGATCCACTGCATACCCTATGTGAGGCCCTATCCACTTACATGAATGTTTCCTCACCCGAGACTCATCACCTGAACCATTACTGTAACTCAAGCTCCACTTCCTTATTTCCCATACTCCATTCTCCCAGTCCATGACCTTAACTGCTTGTCCCCTTTCCTGGACATTCAGCCAATTATTGTATTTTCCAGATTTTCCTGCCCATCCCACTATTGTTGCATCCACTCATTTATCCGATCGTTCCAGATAATACAACATCCAGGAACCCACTTTGGACAGCCAATCCCTGGACATAATATCCCCATCCTGTTCATCACAATCAGATTTTCTACCAATTTCTAACAGCTGATCTATCATATCTTGTCCCTCTGCTCTACCCTGTAAAATAGATCAGTATACCGTTGCACAGGGTGCTTCATCATTCTCTGTCACATTGTCAGTATCTGTAAATTCACAGTTCATTCCAATGACCCATGAGGAATAGGCTTTTATTGTTTGATTCCCATGTTGGATAATCAGTTTTCCCTTCACATCCCATAACTTTCCTGGATCTTTCTTTTCCCCTCTGCCTCCTGTGATAAATCAGATCATATGAAGTAAAGCCTACCTCAGCTGATCTTATGTGATGCCACAGTGCACTCCTGATTCTTTCCGAAACTTCAGCCTTGATAAAATCTATCCTGCCTGCATGTAAGGTGGGCAGAGAAGATAGAATTAATGGTCATCCACATCCAATCACCACACCTAATCACCACATCCACATCCAATCACTACGTCCACATCCAATCACCACACCTAATCACCACATCCACATCCAATCACTACGTCCACATCCAATCACCACACCTAATCACCACATCAACATCCAATCACCACATCCACATCCAATCACCACACCTAATCACCACATCAACATCCAATCACCACATCCACATCCAATCACCACATCTAATCACCACATCCACATCTAGTCTCCATATCCATATCTAGTTGCCATATCCACATCTAATCACCACATCCACACCTAATCATTACATGCATAGCTAATCACCACATCCACATCTAATCACCACATCCACATCTAATCACCACATCCACATCCAATCACCACATCCACATCCAATCACCACACCTAATTACCACATCCACACCTAATCACCACATCCACATCTAATCTCCATATCCATAGCTAGTCACCATATCAACCTGCCCCTTTACTTCCTCCCTCCTCACCACCCAAGGACCCAAAAACTCCTTTCAGGTGAAGCAGCATTTCATTTGCACTTCTCTCAATTTAATCTACTGCATTCGCTGCTCCCAATGCGGTTTCCTCTACATTGGAGAGACCAAACACATGTGGATGTGGTGATTAGATGTGGATGTGGTGATTAGGTGTGGATGTGGTGATTAGGTGTGGATGTGGTGATTAGGTGTGGACGTGGTGATTAGGTGTGGACGTGGTGATTAGATGTGAACTTGGTGACAGCTTTGTGGAACACCTTCAGTCTGTTCGTAGACATGACCCAGACCTCCCTGTCGCTCGCCATTTCAGCACACCACTCTGCTCTCATGCCCACATGTCCGTCCTTGGCTTGCTGCATTGTTCCAGTGAAGCTCAACACAAACTGGAGGAACAGCACCTCATCTTCCAACTAGGCACTTTACAGCCTTCCAGACTGAGTATTGAGTTCACCAACTTTAGATCATGAACTGTCTCCTCCAACCCCACCCCCTTTCCGCACCCGCCCCCCCCTTCCAATAATTTATATATATTTTTCTTTTCCCACCTATTTCCATTATTTTTAAATTTATTTCTATCCATTGTTTTATCTTTACCTTTTAGCCTATTTCGGTACCCCCACCCCATCCCCACTAGGGCTATCTGTACCTTGCTCGTCCTGCTTTCTACCCTTAATGTCTCCTTTAGCACATTCCTTAGATAATATCACCACTGTCAACACCTCTTTGTTCTTTTGTCTATGACATCTTTTGGCAACTCCACCTATCACTGGCCCTCTATCCAGCTCTATTTGTCCCAACCCCAACCCCCTTAAACCAGCTTATATTTCACCTCTTTTTTATTTTCCTTTACTTCTGATGAAGAGTCATTCGGACTTGAAATGTTAACTGTGTTCCTCTCCGCAGATGCTGTCAGACCTGCTGAGTTTTTCCAGGTATTTTTGTTTTTGTTCACAACAAGACATGTTGGTGTCCTCTGATATTTGACACAAATTTCACACTCATCATAACATGCTCAATAAGATTTTGATATTCCTTATCAATCACTCCAGCAACCTACAGCAGAGCTTTTAGTTTCTGTGATGAAGGGTGTGTGAATTGTCTACGTCAATTCCAAATAATTATTTTCTTGTCAACCAAACTCTTATCCCCCAAAGTCAACAACACTGCCTGAACTCCCCAGCAAGAAATTCCTTAATGATTTGTAGCAATGCCCTGATCGAGTCAACTGTAAATCCACAACTTTCCCAAATACAAGTGCTTTGTCATTCTCCATGTATAGTTTCATCTGTGCCTTTTTCATTGAGGATTTGCTCAACAATAAGGGGTCTCTCACAGGAGAACACATTGGTACTAATGACTTATCCCAGCTATCTTGTATGGGAGGACTATTTCCCCTAAACACATTAGCACGTTGTCGTCCCCAAACCTTAAACAGATGGGGCTTTCATACTCTTAACCTTATATTGATCTTCCTTGAAGATTCCAAGTAGTAATTAAGCCAATCCACCCCATACGCTGTAGAAATCCAACTGCTACCCAAACGAAGCACAGTTGAACAAATCAGCAACCAAGATGATCATCACCGGACTCAAACTATCAGTGACTAATACAATTCCTTCAGGCCAGTCTTCATCACCATTCTCAACATCAGAATTGTCTGTTTCATGCGTAACGTCAAAGACATGATTTTTTTTCGCTTTGGGCAATTCTTTGCATAATTATATTTTTAATCTTAATGATAACACCTATTAAATCATTTCTAGGGTTCAAGCACCTACAGTCACCATCCCAGACACACTTTTTGTCTTGATTTTCCAATGGACTAAAAGTGTGACCATCTTCAAACTGCTGATTAGCAACCCTGTATTTGTACTAATGCCTGCATCTAGTATTTGGGTGATCTCAATATTCAGCAACCACAGAGTCATCCATTCTTTGCATCACTGCAGAGTTGCCTGTATTTGATTGGAAAGTACCTGGAAATGATTGCTCTCCCAAAGACTTCTTTAAAGCAGCAGCCATTTGGTCTAAGAGGGAGTCTTTTCCATGAAATTGAACCAAAAATTTATCTAGATGTGAAGTCCATGCACAACCCAATAACTTGAATGCAAGCACAGACTCCAAGGGGGAGATTTTCCCCTCATTTGGCAGGCACGGTGGGTGGGCCCGGGAATGGACCCCGATCGTGATTTTACGCTGGCTGGCCAAGAAATGGCCAGCGTGAGATGTGTGCTGACAGCCTCAGTGCTGCCGGAGTGGGAGTGGGAGGAGCGCAAATGCTGAAATCTGCATGTGTGTGCGGGTGTACTCAGTGAAAGCTCCCTGAAGGCACAGAACTGCCTCAGGGAGCTGAAGATTTTTAACATGAAAAATAACAAATTCAAAAATAAGGAAATCATATCCCCTCATGCGGCTCTTTCATATGAACAGAGACATGTTAGAAATGCATTTAAAATTTTTTTAATTTTGTTTTTAATCACTGTTGGAAACCTCATCCTGCCTGTGGATGAGGTTTTACAAAAAAGTCAAAGGCTCCTTGGCCTATTTGCCCATCCACCAACCATAAGGTTGGATGGGTATAGAAAATTTCACTTTAATTAATTAATTAATGGACTTAACAGTCCTCTTAATTGTCGGCAGGTGCGCTGCCGTACATCATTGTGCACCATTTCACATGCGGTGTGTTGGGCACGCGCCCACACGCCAAGCTGAAAATCCTGCCCCAGGACTTCAAGGTGAGACTTTGTCAATCTCTTACACCACCTCTCAAAGTCCATAATGCACTCTTCCAGTGACTGATTGTCTGCCTCTTGCAGACAGCCAATCTTCTATCCATGCTAGTACCTTGCCTCTAACACCATGGGCTCTTATCTTACTGAGCAGCCACCTGTGCGGCACCTTGTCAAAGGCCTTCTGGAAGTCCAAGTAGTTAACATCGATTGGCTCTCCTTTGTCTAACCTACTCATTATCTCCTCAAAGAATTCTAATAGATTTGTCAGGCAAGACCTCCCCTTGATGAAACCATGCTGACTTTACCCTATTTTACCATGCACTTCCAAGTATTCTGAAATCTCATCCTTAAGAATGGACTCTAAAATCTTACCAACGACCGAGGTCAGGCTAATCGGCCTGTAATTTCCTGTCTTTTGCCTCACTCCCTTCTTAAACAGGGGGGTTACATTAGCCATTTTCCAGTCCTCTGGGACCCTCCCTGACTCCAGTGATTCCTGAAAGATCACCACTAACACCTCCATTATCTCTTCAGCTATCTCCTTCAGAACTCTAGGGTGTAATCCATCTGGTCCAGGTGATTTATCCATCTTCAGACCTTTCAGATTTCCTAGCAACTTCTCCTTGGTAATGACCACCATACTCATCTCTGCCCCCCGACTCTCTTGAACTTTGGGGATGTCACTCGTGGCTTCCACTGTGAAGACTGATGCAAAGTACCTATTCAGTTCCTCCGTCATTTCTTTGTTCCCCACTACTACTTCTCCAGTGTCATTTTCCAGCGGCCCAATGTCCACTTTTGCCTCTCTCTTACCCTTTATATATCTAAAAAAAACTCTTGCAATCTTCCGTTATATTACTGGCTAGTTTACCCTCATATTTAATCTTCTCCCTCCTTATTTCTTTTTTAGTTGTCCTCTGTTGGTCTTTGTAAGCTTCCCAATCCCCTGGTTTCCCACTACTCTTTGCTACATTGTATGCTTTCTCTTTAGCTTTTATGCTGTCCCTGACTTCCCTTGTCAGCTATGGTTGCCTCGTCCTCCCTTTAGTATGCTTCTTCTTCCTAGGGATGAATTTTTGCTGTGTCTCCCAAATTACTCCCAGAAACTCCTGCCATTGCTGTTCCACTATCTTTCCTGTTAGGCTCATCTCCCAGTTAATTCTGGCCAGCTCCTCCCTCATGCCTCTGTAGTTGCCTTTATTCAACTGTAATACCGTTACATCCAATTCCAGCTTTTTCCTCTCAAATTGCAGGGTAAATTCTATCATATTATGGTCACTTCCTCCTAAGGGTTCCTTCACCTGAAGCTCCCTTATCAAATCTGCCTCATTACACATCACTAAATCTAGAATTGCCTGTTCCCTAGTGGGCTCCTCCACAAGCTGCTCCAAAAAGCAGCCATTTTGCAGGGTAGTGCCTGGGGAATGGACTGGCTGCCCAATGGGCAGTGATGGGAAGACAATTGAGGTAAATTAGTGGTGATTAGGGGGCCCTTTACTTTGTCGGAAATGCGGGCTGCCCACGTTGGCTGGGACCACTTGGCCCAGGGTAGGAGTAGAGTGGGTGTTGGATGATGGATCACATAACCACCCCCCCCGCCCCACCCCCATCCACCCTCAGACCCATAATGGCTGCTGGGCCACAGCTGCAGCCATTCCCTGGTGGGTTTCCCACTCCGGAATCTTCGCCAGGCAACTGTGGCTTTGTAAACTCAACTCCCACCACAGCTAGCGGGACTCTCAGTCAGAGTTCCAGAGGGTCTCCCATTGGTCCTCCAGCATCGGAACCCCTTGATTGGATGGTGAGCTACCTCCTAGCCTTTAATTGGCTGGAGCATTGAAGATTGAGTTGAGTGTGCTTATAACATGCCTTGTGGGGTTGGGACCATGAACTGGCACACATTGCTGATTCCGAACACCCGAGACCTTTCTGATGAACAATCATTGACCTGAAATGTTAACTCTGCTTCTCTCTCCACAGATGCTGCCCGAGCTGCTGAGTATTTCCAGCATTCTCTGTTTTTATTTCATTTATTCCTCCTCTCTGTTTTTGGTCCATTAACCAATCCTCAATGCATGCTGATATATAACTCCCAATCCTGAGCTCTAATTTTGTGTAATGACCTCCTGCGTACCACTTATTCAATTTTTGGAAAATTCAAATATACTGCATCCACTGGTTCCCCCGTATCCATCCTACATCTTTAAAAACCTCCAACAGATTGGTCAAACACAATACCCTTTCGTAACTCCCTGTTGACTCTATTTAATCATATTATGGTTTTTTAGGTACCCTGTTACCAGATTCTAATATTCCCTTAATAACAGATTCTAGTATTTTCCCAATGAAATGATCACTGTCCTATTCCCCTCCAGGTCCACGGTTAAGCTTGGCAAAGTACTACAGTGGTTTTCTGACACCTTCTGTATTATGGCTGACCAGGAAACTCTCCCACTCTAACACCTGCCATATTGGAAGGATTTACAGGCTGATAATCGCTTTGTTTGGCCATGTTATGAACACACCTTCTGTAGCTATCAACTCCTGAAGTGGGACTTGAACCCAGAGCTTGTGGCCTCGAGGTAGGGACACTACTCACAATGACACAAGACCTGCTAACTGCCCTACAGTTCCCTGTTTTCTCTCTCCCTCCTTTTTTGAATGACACTGATATGTTTGCTATCTGGCTTGTGCATACAGCTGTGTTCAGAACAGGTGTCCCTCTTTCATGCTGAATAGTCGCCTAGACTAGGAATCTAGTCCAGAGAAGATGGAACTTGAACTTGAGTCATTACAACACAGGAGGCCATTCAGCCCATTGAGTCCATGCTGACTCTCTGTAGAGTAATCAGTCCCATTCCCCTGCTCTATCCCCATAGCCCTGCAGGTTTATTTCCCTCAAGCATCCAATTTCTTTTTGAAATCATTCTTCATCTCCATTTCTGCTGCCTCATGAGCAGTGAGTTCCAGGTCATCACCACCCACCCCCTGCATAAAAAAGCTCTTCCTCGCATCCTCCCTATCCCTCTCATCCAAAACATTACATTTCTGTCTCCTCAACCCTGTACCATCAGCTAATGAGAAAAGCTTTTCTCTGTCTACCTTATCTAAACCTGTCATAATCCTGTCCACCTCGATCAAATCTTCCCTCAAAAATTTGGGAATCTAAAGCTGGCATCATTGAAAGTGAACTTGGCAAATTCTGATCAAAACCGAATTGCTTCACTAATATTCTTCAGGGAAGGAAATCTGCCATTCTTACTCGATCTGGCTTATAGGTGACTCCGGTCCCATACCGACATTGTTGAAATTTAACTGTCCTCTGAAGTGGTCAAGCCAAGCCCCTGCATTAAACTATGGCCAGCAGCTCAATAGGAAGGCTACCTTCCACCCTCTCATGGTAATGAAGGATGGACAATAAATGCTGACATTGCGAATGACTTCCACACACTGAGAATGAAAATGCTTTGTATGGGATCTTGCTGTGTGCAAATTGGCTGCTGCATCTCCTACGTTACAGCAACGACTACACTCCAAAAGCATTTCATTGGCTGTAAAGTTTTCTGGGATGTCCTGAGGTGATGAAAGGCACTATACAAATGCAAGTGATTAATGATGTTTCTGAAGCAGGCAGTCTATGGTGGCTGCTGGAACTGGGTCTAGTCAGGGGTTGGCATGGGGAGGTGTCAGGAGATGGGGGTGAGGGGGAGGGGTTTGGCTTGCGTCACAGAGACTGTGGAAAAGACTCTGAGAGCATCCGCGATAAGTGGTTCCATAAATGGTGCCATCTTCTACTGCCCCCAATCCTGGGGCCCTGATTAGGGGGAGAAGGGTTAGAGAGAATCTGTCCCTCAACTCCAGTCAACCAGGGTGTGGTAGATGAGGGCTGGGCAGTGGGGAAGAAGACACTGACATTTTAGACAGAGTTGATTCCAATGGAGTTGGAGCGGGTCAGGGGTGCCAGTGCCAGGGGAGACAGTACCAGGGGATCCAGTATCAGGGTAGCCAGTGCCAGGGGAGACAGTACCAGGGGATCCAGTATCAGGGTAGCCAGTGCCAGGGGAGACAGTACCAGGGGATCCAGTATCAGGGTAGCCAGTGCCAGGGGAGACAGTACCAGGGGAGACAGTATCAGGGGAACCAGTACCAGGGGATCCAGTATCAGGGGAGCCAGTGTGGACCAGGGGAGCCAGTGCCAGGGGAGACAGTACCAGGGGAACCAGTACCAGGGGAGACAGTACCAGGGGAGCCAGTATCAGGGGAGCCAGTGTGGACCAGGGGAGCCAGTGCCAGGGAACCCAGTGGTCTCCCAGCTCCCTCACTCCAGGCCTCTCGGCTAAGGGTGAAAACACTTTTCCTGAGGCACCTGGAATATTTTCCGGACTATGTGGTCATTTTAATTATTGTTACCCCTTAAATTCCACCTGAACTCCCCCTCCCCACCGCCCCCCATCCTCAGACTAAGCCGGAAAATAGAACTCACACCAGCGAGGGCTGTCAGGAGCTCCCGATCCCTGACCCCTGACCCCTGACCCCTGCCCCGGCCCTGACCACGAACCCTGACACCAGCCACCAGGCTGCACGGTCCGGGTGGGCTCAGCAGGTGAATGGTAATGTCCACGCCCCCTGCTGCACTGGAGGTAACACTGCACCTGACCCTCCCGCAAACCCCAGCCCAGATCTGAGAAAAAACCTCGAACATTTCAAAACCTCAAGAACATACAAAATGCCTTACAGCTCATCAAGTACCTTTGTACTGTAGACACTGTTAGAATGTAGGAAACACAGCCCTCCATGTAGCTCACTCCCCACGTCACCCCATCTCCCCTCACTCCCCACGTCACCCCATCTCCCCTCACTCCCCACGTCACCCCATCTCCCCTCACTCCCCACGTCACCCCATCTCCCCTCACTCCCCACGTCACCCCATCTCCCCTCACTCCCCACGTCACCCCATCTCCCCTCACTCCCCACGTCACCCCATCTCCCCTCACTCCCCACGTCACCCGACCTCCCCTCACTCCCCACGTCACCCCATCTCCCCTCACTCCCCACGTCACCCCATCTCCCCTCACTCCCCACGTCACCCCATCTCCCCTCACTCCCCACGTCACCCGACCTCCACTCACTCCCCACGTCACCCCATCTCCCCTCACTCCCCACGTCACCCCATCTCCCCTCACTCCCCACGTCACCCCATCTCCCCTCACTCCCCACGTCACCCCATCTCCCCTCACTCCCCACGTCACCCGACCTCCACTCACTCCCCACGTCACCCCATCTCCCCTCACTCCCCACGTCACCCCATCTCCCCTCACTCCCCACGTCACCCCATCTCCCCTCACTCCCCACGTCACCCGACCTGCCTCACTCCCCACGTCACCCGATCACCCCTCACTCCCCACGTCACCGCATCTCCCCTCACTCCCCATGTCACCCCATCTCCCCTCACTCCCCACGTCACCCGACCTGCCTCACTCCCCACGTCACCCGACCTCCACTCACTCCCCACGTCAACCGATCACCCCTCACTCCCCACGTCACCCCATCTCCCCTCACTCCCCACGTCACCCCATCTCCCCTCACTCCTCACGTCACCCCATCTCCCCTCACTCCCCACGTCACCCGACCTGCCTCACTCCCCACGTCACCCGACCTCCCCTCACTCCCCACGTCACCCGACCTGCCTCACTCCCCACGTCACCTGATCTCCCCTCACTCCCCACGTCACCCAAACTCCCAGCACACCCCATCTCACCCAACCTCCCCTCACTCCCACACATCACGCGACCTCCACTCACTCCCCACCTCACCCGACCTCCCCTCACTCCCAACATCACCTGATCTCCCCTCACTCTCAACTTCACCCGATCTCCACTCACTCCCCACATCATCCAACATCCCCTCACTCCCAACATCATCCGACCTCCCCTCACTCCCCATGTCACGCGACCTCCCCTCACTCCCCACGTCACCCAATCTCCACTCACTCTCCACGTCACCCAACCTCCCCCAACTCCCACATGACCTGCTCTCCCCTCATTCCCCACCTCGACCGAACTCCCCTCACTCCCACATGACCTGATCTCCCCTCATTCCCCACCTCATCCGACCTCCCCGTGCTCCCCTCATCACCTGATCTCCCCTCACTTCCCACGTCTCCCGACCTCCCATCACTCCCCACATCTCCCGACCTCCCATCACTCCCCACATCACCTGATCTCCCCTCACTCCCCACCTCACCCGACTACCTCTCACACCCCACCTCACCCGACCTCCCCTCACACTCCCTATACTCCCCGATCTCCCCTCAATCCCGTCACCCAAACTCCCCTCACTTCCCACGTCACCCAACCTCCCCTCACTCCCTCATCACCTGATCACCCCTCACTCTCAACTTCACCCGACCTCCCCTCACTCCCATCAGCTAATATCCCCTCACTCCCCACATCACCCAACCTCCCCTCACTCCCACATCACCTGACCTCTCCTCACTCCCCACGACACCCGACCTCCCCTCACTCCTCACCTCACCCGATCTCCACTCACTCCCCACGTCACACAAACTCCCCTCACTCCCCACCTCACCCGATCTCCACTCACTCCTCACCTCACCCGATCTCCCCTCACTCCTCACGTCACCCGACCTCCACTCAGTCCCATCACCTAATCTCCCCTCACTCCCCACCTCACCCGATCTCCCCTCACTCCCCACATAGCCCGACCTCTCCTCACTCCCCTTGTCACCCAATCTCCCCTCAATTCCCACATCACCTGATTTCCCCTCACACTCCCTATACTCCCCGACATCCCCTCACTCCCACATCACCTGATCTCCCCTCACTCCCCACCTCACCCGATCTCCCCTCACTCCCCACCTCACCCGACCTCCCCTCACTCCCCACCTCACCCGACCTCCCCTCACTCCCCACCTCACCCGATCTCCCCTCACTCCCCACCTCACCCGATCTCCCCTCACTCCCCACCTCTCCTGACATCCCCTCACTCCCCACATCACCAGACCTCCCCTCACTCCCCACATCACCCGACCTCCCATCACTCCCCATGTCACACGACCTCCCCTCACTCACCACGGCACCTGATCTCACCTCACTACCCATGGCGCCCCAACTCCCCTCACTCCCCACACCGCCCGAACTCTCCTCACTCCCCACGTCACCCGATCGCCACTCGCTCTCCACGTCACCCGACATCCCCTCACTCCCCTGTCACCCGATCTCAATTCACTCCCCACGTCACCCGATCTCCACTCACTCGCCACATCACCCAACCTCCCCTCACTCCCCACGTCACCCGACCTCCCCTCACTCCCCACCTCACCCGACCTCCCCTCACACTCCCTATACTCCCCGATCTCCCCTCAATCCCGTCACCCAAACTCCCCTCACTTCCCACGTCACCCAAACTCCCCTCATTCCCACATCACCTGATCTCCCCTCACTCTCAACTTCACCCTACCTCCCCTCACTCCCATCACCTAATATCCCCTCACTCCCTACATCATCCGACCTCCCATCACTCCCCACATCACCCGACCTCTTCTCACTCCCAACATCACCTGATCTCCCCTCACTCTCAACTTCACCCGATCTCCCCTCACTCCCCACATCACCCGACCTCCACTCACTCCCCACGTCACCTGATCGCCCCTCACTCTCCACATCACCTGATCTCCCCTCACTCTCAACTTCACCTGATCTCCCCTCACTCCCCAAACCACCCGACCTCTCCTCACTCCCTTCATCATCTGAACTCCCTTCACTCCCCACGTCACCTAACTACCCCGCACTTCCCACATCACCTGATCTCCCCTCGCACTCCCTATACTCCCCGATCTTCCCTCACTTCCCACGTCACCCAAATGCCCCTCACTCCCAACATCACCCGACCTCTCCTCACTCGCCACGACACCCGACCTCCCGTCACTCCCCACGTCACCCGACCTCCCCTCACTCCCCACCTCACCCGATCTCCCCTCACTCCCCACGTCACCCAAACTCCCCTCACTCTCACCTCACCTGATCTCCCCTCACTCCCCACATCACCCGACCTTCCGTCACTCCCCACGTCACCCAACCTCCCCTCACTCCCCACCTCACCCGATCTCCCCTCACTCCCCACCTCACCCGATCTCCCCTCACTCTCACCTCACCTGATCTCCCCTCACTCCCCACATCACCCGACCTTCCGTCACTCCCCACGTCACCCAACCTCCCCTCACTCCCCACGTCACCCGACCTCCCCTCACTCCCCACGTCACCTAACTACCCCTCAATTCCCACATCACCTGATCTACCCTCGCACTGCCTATAGTCGCCAATCTCCCCTCACTCCCCATTTCACACAAACTCCCCTCACTCCCCACTTCACACAAACTCCCCTGACTCCCACTTCACCTGATCTCCCCTAACTCTCAACGTCACGCGACCTCCCCTCACTCCCCATGTCACCCAAACTCCCCACACTCCCCATCTCACCCAATCTCCCCTCACTACCCATCTCACCCGACCTGCCCTCACTCCCCACATTACCCGATCTCCCCTCAATTCCCACATCACCTGATTTCCCCTCACACTCCCTATACTCCCCGACATCCCCTCACTCCCACATCACCTGATCTCCCCTCACTCCCCACCTCACCTGATCTCCCCTCACTCCCCACCTCACCCAACCTCCCCTCACTCCCCACATCACCCGACCTCCCCTCTCTGCCCATGTCACCCAATCTCCACTCACTCCCCACGTCACCCAATCTCAACACACTCCCCACATCACCCTACCTCCACTCACTGCCCATGTCACCCAATCTCCCCTCATTCCCCACATCACCCGACCTCCCATCACTCCCCATGTCACACGACCTCCCCTCAGTCACCACGGCACCTGATCTCACCTCACTACCCATGGCGCCCAAACTCCCCTCACTTCCCATGTCACCGAACCCCCACTCACTTCCCACATCACCAGAACTCTCCTCACTCCCCACGTCACCCGACCTCCCCTCACTCCCCCCGTCACCCGATCGCCACTCGCTCTCCAAGTCACCAGACCTCCCCTCACTCCCCTGTCACCCGATCTCAACTCACTCCCCACGTCACCCGATCTCCACTCACTCTCCACATCACCCAACCTCCCCTCACTCCCACATGAGCTGATCTCCCCTCATTCCCCACGTCATCCGACTCCCCTCACTCCCCACCTCATCCGACCTCCCCGCACTCCCCTCATCACCCGACCTCCCCTCACTGCCCACGTCACCCAATGTCCACTCACTCCCCACATCACCCAACCTCCCATCTCTCCCCACATCACCCGACCTCCTGTCACTTCCCACGTCACCCAACCTCCCCTCACTCCCGACGGCACCCGACCTCCACTCACTCCCCATGTCACCCAATCTCCATTCATACCCCACGTCACCCAAACTCCCCTCCCTCCCCACATCACCCGACCTCCCATCACTGCCCATGTCACCCAATCTCCACTCACTCCCATCGTCACCCAATCTCCCCTCACTCCCCACATCACCAGACATCCCATCACTCCCCATGTCACCCGACCTCCCCTCACTCCCCACATCACCCGACATCCCATTACTCCCCACGTCACCCGACCTCCCATCACTCTCCACATCACCTGATCTCCCCTCACTCCCCACCTCACCCGACCTCCCCTCACACTCCCTATACTCCCCGATCTCCACTCAATCCCGTCACCCAAACTCCCCTCACTTCCCACATCACCCAACCTCCCCTCACTCCCACATCACCTGATCTCCCCTCACTCTCAACTTCACCCTAACTCCCCTCACTCCCATCACCTAATATCCCCTCACTTCCCACATCATCCGACCTCCCATCACTCCCCACATCACCCGACCTCCTCTCACTCCCAACATCATCTGATCTCCCCTCACTCTCAACTTCACCCGACCTCCCCTCACTCCCCACATCACGTGACCTACCCTCACTGCCCATGTCACAAAATCTCCCCTCACTCCCCACATCACCCGACCTCCCATCACTCCCCATGTCACACGACCTCCCCTCACTCACCACGGCACCTGATCTCACCTCACTACCCACGGCGCCCAAACTCCCCTCACTCCCCACATCACCCGAACTCTCCTCACTTCCCACGTCACCCGTCCTCCCCTCACTCCCCCCGTCACCCAATCGCCACTCGCTCTCCACGTCACCCGACATCCCCTCACTCCCCTGTCATCCGATCTCAACTCACTCCCCACGTCACCCGATCTCCACTCACTCGCCACATCACCCAACCTCCCCTCACTCCCACATGACCTGATCTCCCCTCATTCCCCACCTCGTCCGAACTCCCCTCACTCCCCACCTCATCCGACCTCCCCGCACTCCCCTCATCACCCGACCTCCCCTCACTGCCCACGTCACCCAATCTCCACTCACTCCACACGTCACCCGACCTCCCCTCACTCCCCACATCACCCGACCTCCCCTCACTTCCCACGTCACCTAACCTCCCCTCACTCACCACGGCACCCGACCTCCACTCACTCAGCATGTCACGCAATCTCCATTCACACCCCACGTCACCCAAACTCCCCTCCCTCCCCACATCACCCGACCTCCCATCACTGCCCATGTCACCCAATCTCCACTCACTCCCATCGTCACCCAATCTCCCCTCACTCCCCACATCACCAGACATCCCATCACTCCCCATGTCACCCGACCTCCCCTCACTCCCCACATCACCCGACATCCCATAACTCCCCACGTCACCCGACACCCCATCACTCTCCACATCACCTGATCTCCCCTCACTCCCCACCTCACCCGACCTCCCCTCACACTCCCTATACTCCCCGATCTCCACTCAATCCCATCACCCAAACTCCCCTCACTTCCCACATCACCCAACCTCCCCTCACTCCCACATCACCTGATCTCCCCTCACTCTCAACTTCACCCTAACTCCCCTCACTCCCATCACCTAATATCCCCTCACACCCTACATCACCCGACCTCCCATCACTCCCCACATCACCCGACCTCCTCTCACTCCCAACATCATCTGATCTCTCCTCACTCTCAACTTCACCCGACCTCCCCTCACTCCCATCACCTAATCAACCCTCACTGCCCACCTCACCCGATTTCCCCTCACTCCCCACCTCACGCGACATACCCTCACTCCCCATGTCACCCAATCTCCATTCACACCCCACGTCACCCAAAATCCCCTCACTCCCCACATCACCCGAACTCCTATCACTGCCCATGTCACCCAATCTCCACTCACTCCCATCGTCACCCAATCTCCCCTCACTCCCCACATCACCAGACATCCCATCACTCCCCATGTCACCCGACCTCCCCTCACTCCCCACCTCACCCGACCTCCCCTCACTTCCCACGTCACCCAACGACTCCTCACTCTCCTCGTCACCTGACCTCCACTCAGTCCCCACGTCACCCGACATCCACTCACTCACCACGTCACCCAACTTCCCCTCACTCCCCACGTCACCCGACCTCCCATCACTCCCCACATCATCTGATCGCCCCTCACTCCCCACCTCACCCGACCTCCCCTCACTCCCCACCTCACCTGACCTCCCCTCACACTCCCTAAACTCCCCGATCTCCCCTCAATCCCGTCACCCAAACTCCCCTCACTTCCCACGTCACCCAACCTCCCCGCACTCCCACATCAACTGTTCTCCGCTCACTCTCAACTTCACCCTACCTCCCCTCACTCCCATCACCTAATATCCCCTCACACCCTACATCACCCGACCTCCCCTCACTCCCCACATCACCCGACCTCCCCTCACTTCCCACGTGACCCAACGACTCCTCACTCTCCTCGTCACATGATCTCCACTCACTCCCCACGTCACCCGACATCCACTCACTCCCCACGTCACCCAACCTCCCCTCACTCCCCACATAACCCGACCTCCCATTACTCCACACGTCACCCAACCTCCATTCACTCCCCACATCACCTGATCTCCCCTCACTCCCCACCTCACCCGACCTCCCCTCACACTCCCTATACTCCCCGATCTCCCCTCAATCCCGTCACCCAAACTCCCCTCACTTCCCACATCACCCGACCTCCACTCACTGCCCAAGTCACCCAATCTCCACTCACTCCCAACGTCACCCAATCTCCCCTCACTCCCCACATCACCGGACATCCCATCACTCCCCATGTCACCCGACCTCCCCTCACTCCCCACCTTACCCGACCTCCACTCACTTCCCACGTCACCCAATGACTCCTCACTCTCCTCGTCACCTGACCTCCACTCACTCCCCACGTCACCCGACATCCACTCACTCCCCACGTCACACAACCTCCCCTCACTCCCCACCTCACCGGACATCCCCTCACACTCCCTATTCTCCTCGATCTCCCCTCAATCCCGTCACCCAAACTCCCCTCACTTCCCACGTCACCCAACCTCCCCTCACTCCCACATCACCTGATCTCCCCTCACTCTCAACTTCACCCTACCTCCCCTCACTCCCATCACCTAATATCCCCTCACACCCTACATCACCCGACCTCCCCTCACTTCTCACGTCACCCAACGACTCCTCACTCTCCTCGTCACCTGCCTCCACTCACTCCCCACGTCACCCGACATCCTCTCACTCCCCACGTCACCCAACCTCTCCTCACTCCCCACATAACCCGACCTCCCATTACTTCCCACGTCACCCAACCTCCCATCACTCCCCACATCACCTGATCTCCCCTCACTCCCCACCTCACCCGACCTCCCCTCACACTCCCTATACTCCCCGATCTCCCCTCAATCCCGTCACCCAAACTCCCCTCACTTCACACGTCACCCAACCTCCCCGCACTCCCACATCACCTGATCTCCACTCACTCTCCACGTCACGCTACCTCCCCTCACTCCCACATGACCTGATCTCCCCTCATTCCCCACCTCACCCGATCTCCACTCACTCCCCACCTCATCCGAACTCCCCTCACTCCCCAGGTCACCCAAACTCCCCTCACTCCCCATCTCACCCAACCTCCCCTCACTCCCCACATCATGCGACCTCCCCTCACCCCCCCAGGTTACCTGACCTCCACTCACTCCCCACGTCACCCGATCTCCCCTCACTCCCCACGTCACCCGACCTCCCCTCACTCCCCACGTCACCCGACCTCCCCTCACTTCCCACGTCACCCGACCTCAGCTCACTCCCCACATCACCCGACCTCCTCTCCCTCCCAACATCACCTGATCTCCCCTCACTCTCAACTTCACCCGACCTCCCCTCACTCCCATCACCTAATCAACCCTCACTGCCCACCTCACCCGATCTCCCCTCACTCCCCACATCATCCGACATCCCCTCACTCCCAACATCACCCGACCTCTCCTCACTTCCCACATCACCTGATCTCCCCTCACTCCCCACAGCACCCAAACTCCCCTCCCTCCCCACATCACCCGACCTCCACTCACTGCCTGTCACCCAATCTCCACTCACTCCAAACGTCACCCAATCTCCCCTCATTCCCCACATCACCAGACATCCCATCACTCCCCACGTCACTCGTCCTCCCCTCACTCCCCACATCACCCGACCGACCCTCGCTCCCTATGTCACCCAATCGCCCCTCACATCCCATGGCACCCGACTTCCTCTCACTCCCCACATCACCTGATCTCCCCTCAATCACCACCTCACTCGAACTCCCCTCACTCCCCACATCAGATAATTACCCCTCACTTACCATATCACCTGATCTCCCCTGACACTCACTGCACTCCCCGATCTGCCTTCACTCCCCACGTCACCCGACCTCCCCTCACTCCCACATCACCTGATCTCCACCCGCTCTCAACTTCACCCGACCTCCCCTCACTCCCATCACCTAATATCCCCTCACTTCCCACAGCACCTGATCTCCCCTCACACTCCCTGTACTCCCCGATCTCCACTCACTCTGCACGTCACCCAACCTCCCCTCACTCCCATGTCACCCAACCTCCCCTCACTCCCACATCACCTGATCTCCCCTCACTCCCCACCTCACCCGACCTCCCCTCACACTCCCTATACTCCCCGATCTCCCCTCAATCCCGTCACCCAAACTCCCCTCACTTCACACGTCACCCAACCTCCCCGCACTCCCACATCACCTGATCTCCACTCACTCTCCACGTCACGCTACCTCCCCTCACTCCCACATGACCTGATCTCCCCTCATTCCCCACCTCACCCGATCTCCACTCACTCCCCACCTCATCCGAACTCCCCTCACTCCCCAGGTCACCCAAACTCCCCTCACTCCCCATCTCACCCAACCTCCCCTCACTCCCCACATCATGCGACCTCCCCTCACCCCCCAGGTTACCTGACCTCCACTCACTCCCCACGTCACCTGATCTCCCCTCACTCCCCACGTCACCCGACCTCCACTCACTCCCCACGTCACCTGATCTCCCCTCACTCCCCACGTCACCCGACCTCCACTCACTCCCCACGTCACCTGATCTCCCCTCACTCCCCACGTCACCCGACCTCTACTCACTCCCCACGTCACCTGATCTCCCCTCACTCCCCACCTCACCCGACCTCCCCTCACTCCCACATGACCTGATCTCCCCTCATTCCCCACCTCACCCGATCTCCACTCACTCCCCACGTCACCTGATCTCCCCTCACTCCCCACGTCACCCGACCTCCCCTCACTCCCCACCTCACCCGACCTCCCCTCACTTCCCACGTCACCCGACCTCAGCTCACTCCCCACATCACCTGACCTGCCAACACTCCCCACAACACCCGACCTCCTCTCCCTCCCAACATCACCTGATCTCCCCTCACTCTCAACTTCACCCGACCTCCCCTCACTCCCATCACCTAATCAACCCTCACTGCCCACCTCATCCGATCTCCCCTCACTCCCAACATCACCCGACCTCTCCTTACTTCCCACGTCACCTGATCTCCCCTCACTCCCCACAGCACCCAAACTCCCCTCCCTCCCCACATCACCCGACCTCCACTCACTGCCCGTCACCCAATCTCCACTCACTCCAAACGTCACCCAATCGCCCCTCATTCCCCACATCACCAGACATCCCATCACTCCCCATGTCACCCGACCTCCCCTCAATCCCCACCTCACCCGACCTCCCCTCACTTCCCACATCACCTGAATCTTCACTCTCCTCGTCACCTGACCTCCATTCACTCCCCACATCATCCGACATCCCCTCACTCCCAACATCACCTGACCTCTCCTCACTTCCCACGTCACCCGATCTCCCCTCACTCCCCACAGCACCCAAACTCCCCTCCCTCCCCACATCACCCGACCTCCACTCACTGCCCAAGTCACCCAATCTCCACTCACTCCCAACGTCACCCAATCTCCCCTCACTCCCCACATCACCGGACATCCCATCACTCCCCGTGTCACCCGACCTCCCCTCACTCCCCACCTTACCCGACCTCCACTCACTTCCCACATCACCCAATGACTCCTCACTCTCCTCGTCACCTGACCTCCACTCACTCCCCACGTCACCCGACATCCACTCACTCCCCACGTCACACAACCTCCCCTCACTCCCCACCTCACCCGACCTCCCCTCACTCCCCACCTCACCCGACCTCCCCTCACACTCCCTATACTCCCCGATCTCCCCTCAATCCCGTCACCCAAACTCCCTTCACTCCCCACGTAACCCAACCTCCCCTCACTCCCACATCACCTGATCTCCTCTCACTCTCAACTTCACCCTACCTCCCCTCACTCCCATCACCTAATATCCCCTCACACCCTACATCATCTGACGTCCCATCACTCCCCACATCACCCTACCTCCACTCACTCCCAACATCACCTGATCTCCCCTCACTCTCAACTTCACCCGATCTCCCCTCACTCCCCACATCATCCGACATCCCCTCACTCCCCACATCATCCGACCTCTCCTCACTCCCCACGTCACCCGATCTCCCCTCACTCCCCACATCACCCGACCTCCCCTCACTCCCCACGTCACCTAACTACCCCTCAATTCCCACATCACCTGATCTACCCTCGCACTCCCTATAGTTGCCAAACTCCCCTCACTCCCCACTTCACCTGATCTCACCTAACTCTCAACGTCACCCGACCTCCCATCACTCCCCACGTCACCCAAACTCCCCTCACTCCCCATCTCACCCAATCTCCCCTCACTACCCATCTCACCCGACCTGCCCTCACTCCCCACATAACCCGACCTCTCCTCAATCCCCTTGTCACCCGAGCTCCCCTCAATTCCCACATCACCTGATTTCCCCTCACACTTCATATACTCCCTGACCTCCCCTCACTCCCCATGTAACCCGACCTCTACTCAATCCCCACGTCACCCAATCTCCCCTCACTCCCCACATCACCCGATCTCCCCTCAATCCCCACCTCGCTCGACCTACCCTCACTTCCCACGCCACCCAACCTCCCCTCACTCCCCATGTCATCTGATCTCCGCTCACTCCCCACCTCACCCGATTTCCCCTCATTCCCCACTCACCCGACCTCCCCTCACTCCCACATCACCTGATATCAACTAACTCCCCAATGTCACCGAATCTCCCTTCACTCCCCACCTCACCCGATCTCCCCTCAGACCCACATCACCCGACCTCCCCTCACTCCCCAAATCACTCGACATCCGCTCACTCCCCACGTCACCCAAACTCCCCTCACTCCCCACATCACCCGACCGCCCCTCACTCCCCACGTCACCCAACCGACCCTCACTCCCCACGTCACTCGTCCTCCCCTCACTTCCCACATCACCCGACCGACCCTCGCTCCCCATGTCACCCAATCGCCCCTCACATCCCATGGCACCCGACTTCCTCTCACTCCCCACATCACCTGATCTCCCCTCAATCACCACCTCACTCGAACTCCCCTCATTCCCCACATCAGATAACTACCCCTCACTTCCCATATCACCTGATCTCCCCTCACACTCCCTGTACTGCCCGATCTGCCTTCACTCCCCACGTCACCCAACCTCCCCTCACTCCCACATCACCTGATCTCCCCTCACTCTCAACTTCACCCGACCTCCCCTCACTCCCATCACCAAATATCCCCTCACTTCCCACATCACCTGATTTCCCCTCACACTCCCTGTACTCCCCGATCTCCACTCACTCTCCACATCACCCAACATCCCCTCACTCCCACATCACCTGATCTCCCCTCACTCCCCACCTGACCCAATCTCCCCTCACTCCCCACCTCATCCGACCTCCCCTCACTCTCCACATCACCCGACTTCTCCTCACTCCCCACGTCACCTGATCTCCCCTCACTCCCCACCTCTCCCGATCATCCTCACTCCCCACCTCATCCGACCTCCCCTCACTCCCCACATCACCCGACTTCTCCTCACTCCCCACGTCACCTGAACTCCCGTCACTCCCCACGTCACCTGATCTCCCCTCACTCCCCACGTCATCCGACCACCCCTCACTCCTCACCTCACACAACCTCCCCTCACTCCCCACCTCACCCAACCTCCCCTCACTCCCGAAGTCACCCGACTTCCCCTCTCTCCCCAGATCACCCAATCTCCCCTCACTCCCCACGTCACCTGATCTCCCCTCACTCCCCACGTCATCCGACCACCCCTCACTCCTCACCTCACACAACCTCCCCTCACTCCCCACCTCACCCAACCTCCCCTCACTCCCGAAGTCACCCGACTTCCCCTCTCTCCCCAGATCACCCAATCTCCCCTCACTCCCTACGTCACCCGACCTCCCCTCATTCCCCACGTCACCCAATCTCCCCTCACTACCCACGTCACACAACCTCCCCTCACTCCCCATGTCTCCTAACTACCCCTCAATTCCCCCATCACATGATCTCCCCTCACACTCCCTATACTCCCCGATCTCCCCTCACTCCCTATGTCACCCAAACTCCCCTCACTCCCCACGTCACCCGAGCTCCCCTCACTCCCAATGTCATCCGAACTCCCCTCACTCCCCATGTCACCTGATCTCCCCTTACTCCCTACCTCACCCGATCTCCCCTCACTTCGCACCTCACCTGACCTGCCCTCACTCCCCACCTCATCCAACCGGCCCTCACTCCCCATGTCACCTAACCTCCCTTCACTTTCCATGTCACCAAATCTCCCCTCGCACTCCCTCTACTCCCCGATCTCCCCTCACTTCCCACATCACCTGATCTCCCCTCACTTCCCATGTCACCCGAACTTCTTTCAGTCCGCATGTCACCTAACTACCCCTCACTTCCCACATCACCTGATCTCCCCCAAAATAGATATACTTCCCGATCTCCCCTTACTTCACACGTCACCCGAACTCCCCTCACTCCCACTTCACCTGATCTCCCCTCACAGTCCATATACTCCCTGACCTCCCCTCAATCCCCATGTCATCCGACATCTCCTCACTTCCCACGTCACCCAAACTCCCCTCACTCCCCATCTCACCCGATCTCCCCTCACTCCCCACATCACCCGATCTCTCCTCACTCCCCTATCACCCAACCCCCCCTCACTCCCCACGTCACCCGACCTGCCTCCCTGCCCTCATCACCCGATCTCCCGTCACACCCCACCTCACCCGATCTCTCCTCACTCCCCTATCACCCAACCCCCCCTCACTCCCCACGTCACCCGACCTGCCTCCCTGCCCTCATCACCCGATCTCCCCCTCACTCCCCACCTCACCCGATCTCCCCTCACTCCCCATATCACCAGACCGCCACTCACTCCCCACGTCACACAAACTCCCCTCACTCCCCACGTCACCCGAGCTCCCCTCACTCCCAATGTCATCCGAACTCCCCTCACTCCCCATGTCACCTGATCTCCCCTTACTCCCTACCTCACCCGATCTCCCCTCACTTCCCACCACACCCGACCTGCCCTCACTCCCCACCTCATCCAACCTGCTCTCACTCCCCATGTCACCTAACCTCCCTTCACTTTCCATGTCACCTAATCTCCCCTCGCACTCCCTCTACTCCCCGATCTCCCCTCACTTCCCACATCACCCAAACTCCCTTCACTTCCCACATCATCTGATCTCCCCTCACTTCCCATGTCACCCGACCACCCTTCACTCCGCATGTCACCTAATTACCCCTCATTTCCCACATCACCTGATCACCCCTCACACTCCCTATACTCCCCAATCTCCCCTCACTTCCCACGTCACCCGAACTCCCCTCACTCCCACTTCACCTGATCTTCCCTCACATTCCTTATACTCCCTGACCTCCCCTCACTCCCCATGTCACCCGACCTCTCCTCACTCCCCACGTCACCCAAACACCCCTCAATCCCCACGTCACCGGATGTCCCCTCAATCCCGAACTCACTCGACCTACCCTCACTTCCCACGTCACCCAACATTCCCTCACTCCCCACGTCACCTGATCTCCGCTCACTCCCCACCTCATCCGATCTCCCCTCAGTCCCCACTCACCCGACCTCCCCTCTCTCCAACATCAGTTGATCTCGACTAACTCCCCACGTCACCCAATCTCCCCTCACTCCCCAACTCACCCGACGTCCGCTCACTCTCCACGTCACCCAAACTCCCCTCACTCCCCACATCACCCGATCTCCCCTCACTCCCCACGGCACCCGACCGCACCTCACTCCCCACGTCACCCGACCGACCCTCACTCCCCACGTCACTAGTCCTCCAATCACTCCCCACATCACCCGACTGACCCTCGCTCCCCATGTCACCCAATCGCCCCTCACATCCCATGGCACCCGACCACCTCTCACTCCCCACATCACCTGATCTCCCCTCAATCACCACCTCACTCGAACTCCCCTCAATCCCCACATCAGATAACTACCCCTCACTTACCATATCACCTGATCTCCCCTCACACTCCCTGTACTCCCCGATCTGCCTTCACTCCCCACGTCACCCAACCTCCCCTCACTCCCACATCACCTGATCTCTCCTCACTCTCAACTTCACCCGACCTCCCCTCACTCCCATCACCTAATATCCCCTCACTTCCCACATCACCTGATCTCCCCTCACACTCCCTGTACTCCCCGATCTCCACTCACAGTCCACGTCACCCAACATCCCCTCACTCCCACATCACCTGATCTCCCCTCACTCCCCACGTCCCCCATCATCCCCTCGCTCCCCACATCACCCGACCTCCCCTCACTCCCCACGTCACCTAACTACCCCTCAATTCCCACATCACCTGATCTACCCTCGCACTCCCTATAGTTGCCAAACTCCCCTCACTCCCCACTTCACCTGATCTCACCTAACTCTCAATGTCACCCTACCTCCCATCACTCCCCACGTCACCCAAACTCCCCTCACTCCCCATCTCACCCAATCTCCCCTCACTACCCATCTCACCCGACCTGCCCTCACTCCCCACATAACCCGACCTCTCCTCAATCCCCTTGTCACCCGAGCTCCCCTCAATTCCCACATCACCTGATTTCCCCTCACACTTCATATACTCCCTGACCTCCCCTCACTCCCCATGTAACCCGACCTCTACTCAATCCCCACGTCACCCAATCTCCCCTCACTCCCCACATCACCCGATCTCCCCTCAATCCCCACCTCGCTCGACCTACCCTCACTTCCCACATCACCCAACCTCCCCTCACTCCCCACGTCATCTGATCTCCGCTCACTCCCCACCTCACCCGATTTCCCCTCATTCCCCACTCACCCGACCTCCCCTCACTCCCACATCACCTGATATCAACTAACTCCCCAATGTCACCGAATCTCCCTTCACTCCCCACCTCACCCGATCTCCCCTCAGTCCCACATCACCCGACCTCCCCTCACTCCCCAAATCACTCGACATCCGCTCACTCCCCACGTCACCCAAACTCCCCTCACTCCCCACATCACCCGACCGCCCCTCACTCCCCACGTCACCCGACCGACCCTCACTCCCCACGTCACTCGTCCTCCCCTCACTCCCCACATCACCCGACCGACCCTCGCTCCCCATGTCACCCAATCGCCCCTCACATCCCATGGCACCCGACTTCCTCTCACTCCCCACATCACCTGATCTCCCCTCAATCACCACCTCACTCGAACTCCCCTCACTCCCCACATCAGATAACTACCCCTCACTTCCCATATCACCTGATCTCCCCTCACACTCCCTGTACTCCCCGATCTGCCTTCACTCCCCACGTCACCCAACCTCCCCTCACTCCCACATCACCTGATCTCCCCTCACTCTCAACTTCACCCGACCTCCCCTCACTCCCATCACCAAATATCCCCTCACTTCCCACATCACCTGATCTCCCCTCACACTCCCCGATCTCCACTCACTCTCCACATCACCCAACATCCCCTCACTCCCACATCACCTGATCTCCCCTCACTCCCCACCTGACCCAATCTCCCCTCACTCCCCACCTCATCCGACCTCCCCTCACTCTCCACATCACCCGACTTCTCACTCCCCACGTCACCTGATCTCCCCTCACTCCCCACCTCTCCCGATCTCGCCTCACTCCCCACCTCATCCGACCTCCCCTCACTCCCCACATCACCCGACTTCTCCTCACTCCCCACGTCACCTGAACTCCCGTCACTCCCCACGTCACCTGATCTCCCCTCACTCCCCACGTCATCCGACCACCCCTCACTCCTCGCCTCACACAACCTCCCCTCACTCCCCACCTCACCCAACCTCCCCTCACTCCCGAAGTCACCCGACTTCCCCTCTCTCCCCAGATCACCCAATCTCCCCTCACTCCCCACGTCACCCAACCTCCCCTCATTCCCCACGTCACCCAATCTCCCCTCACTACCCACGTCACACAACCTCCCCTCACTCCCCATGTCTCCTAACTACCCCTCAATTCCCACATCACATGATCTCCCCTCACACTCCCTATACTCCCCGATCTCCCCTCACTCCCTACGTCACCCAAACTCCCCTCACTCCCCACGTCACCCGAGCTCCCCTCACTCCCAATGTCATCCGAACTCCCCTCACTCCCCATGTCACCTGATCTCCCCTTACTCCCTACCTCACCCGATCTCCCCTCACTTCGCACCTCACCTGACCTGCCCTCACTCCCCACCTCATCCAACCGGCCCTCACTCCCCATGTCACCTAACCTCCCTTCACTTTCCATGTCACCAAATCTCCCCTCGCACTCCCTCTACTCCCCGATCTCCCCTCACTTCCCACATCACCTGATCTCCCCTCACTTCACACGTCACCCGAACTCCCCTCACTCCCACTTCACCTGATCTCCCCTCACATTCCATATACTCCCTGACCTCCCCTCAATCCCCATGTCATCCGACATCTCCTCACTTCCCACGTCACCCAAACTCCCCTCACTCCCCATCTCACCCGATATCCCCTCACTCCCCACATCACCCGATCTCTCCTCACTCCCCTATCACCCAACCCCCCCTCACACCCCACGTCACCCGACCTGCCTCCCTGCCCTCATCACCCGATCTCCCCCTCACTCCCCACCTCACCCGATCTCCCCTCACTCCCCATATCACCAGACTGTCACTCACTCCCCACGTCACACAAACTCCCCTCACTCCCCACGTCACCCGAGCTCCCCTCACTCCCAATGTCATCCGAACTCCCCTCACTCCCCATGTCACCTGATCTCCCCTTACTCCCTACCTCACCCGATCTCCCCTCACTTCCCACCTCACCCGACCTGCCCTCACTCCCCACCTCATCCAACCTGCTCTCACTCCCCATGTCACCTAACCTCCCTTCACTTTCCATGTCACCTAATCTCCCCTCGCACTCCCTCTACTCCCCGATCTCCCCTCACTTCCCACATCACCCAAACTCCCTTCACTTCCCACATCACCTGATCTCCCCTCACTTCCCATGTCACCCGACCACCCTTCACTCCGCATGTCACCTAACTACCCCTCATTTCCCACATCACCTGATCACCCCTCACACTCCCTACACTCCCCAATCTCCCCTCATTTCCCACGTCACCCGAACTCCCCTCACTCCCACTTCACCTGATCTTCCCTCACATTCCATATACTCCCTGACCTCCCCTCACTCCCCACGTCACCTGATCTCCCCTCACTCCCCACATCACCCGACCGCCCCTCAATCCCCACCTGACCCAACCTCCCCTCACTCCCCACCTCACCCGACCACCCCTCACTCCCCACCTCACCCAACCTCCCCTCACTCCCGAAGTCACCCGACTTCCCCTCACTCCCCATGTCACCCAATCTCCCCTCACTCCCCACGTCACCCGACCTCCCCTCATTCCCCACGTCACCCAATCTCCCCTCACTACCCACGTCACACAACCTCCCTTCACTCCCCACCTCACCTAACTACCCCTCACTTCCCACATCACCTGATCTCCCCTCACACTCCCTATACTCCCTGATCTGCCGTCACTCCCCACGTCACCCAACCTCCCCTCACTCCCACATCACCTGATCTCCCCCCACTCTCAACTTCACCCGACCTCCCCTCACTCCCAAAACCTAATATCCCCTCACTTCCCCCATCACCTGATCTCCCCTCACACTCCCTGTACTCCCCGATCTCCATCACTCTCCAGATCACCCAACATCCTCTCACTCCCACATCACCTGATCTCCCCTCACTCCCCACCTCTCCCGATCTCCCCTCACTCCCCACCACAGCCGACCTCCCCTCGCTCGCCAAATCACCCGACTTCTCCTCACTCCCCACGTCACCTGAACTCCCGTCACTCCCCACGTCACCTGATCTCCCCTCACACCCCACATCACCCGACCACCCCTCACTCCCCACCTCACACAACCTCCCCTCACTCCCCACCTCACCCAACCTCCCCTCACTCCCGGAGTCACCCGACTTCCCCTCACTCCCCACGTCACCCAATCTCCCCTCACTCCCCACGTCACCCGACCTCCCCTCATTCCCCACGTCACCCAATCTCCCCTCACTACCCACGTCACACAACCTCCCCTCACTCCCAACCTCACCTAACTACCCCTCACTTCCCACATTACCTGATCTCCCCTCACCCTCCCTATACTCCCCGATCTCCCCTCACTCCTCATGTCACCCAAACTCCCCTCACTCCCCACGTCACCTGATCTCCCCTCACACTCCCTATACTCCCCGATCTCCCATCACTCCCGACATCACCCAATCACCCCTCACTACCCACGTCACACAACCTCCCCTCACTCCCCACGTCTCCTAACTACCCCTCAATTCCCACATCACATGATCTCCCCTCACACTCCCTATACTCCCCGATCTCCCCTCACTCCCCACGTCACCCGAGCTCCCCTCACTCCCAATGTCATCCGAACTCCCCTCACTCCCCATGTCACCTGATCTCCCCTTACTCCCTACCTCACCCGATCTCCCCTCACTTCCCACCTCACCTGACCTGCCCTCACTCCCCACCTCATCCAACCTGCCCTCACTCCCCATGTCACCTAACCTCCCTTCACTTTCCATGTCAACAAATCTCCCCTCGCACTCCATCTACTCCCCGATCTCCCCTCACTTCCCACATCACCTGATCTCCCCTCACTTCCCATGTCACCCGAACTTCTTTCACTCCGCATGTCACCTAACTACCCCTCACTTCCCACATCACCTGATCTCCCCTCAAACTCGATATACTTCCCGATCTCCCCTCACTTCCCATGTCACCCGAACTCCCCTCACTCCCACTTCACCTGATCTCCCCTCACAGTCCATATACTCCCTGACCTCCGCTCACTCCCCATGTCATCCGACCTCTCCTCACTCCCCACGTCACCCAAACTCCCCTCACTCCCCATCTCACCCGACCTCCCCTTACTCCCCACATCACCCGATCTCTCCTCACTCCCCTATCACCTAACGCCCCCTCACTCCCCACGTCACCCGAACTGCTTCACTGCCCTCATCACCTGATCTCCCCTCACTCCCCACCTCACCCGATCTCCCCTCACTCCACATGTCACATGACCTCCCCGCAATCCCCACGTCACCCGATCACTCCTCACTCCCCACATCACCTGATCTCCCCTCACTCCCCATCTCACCCGATCTCCACTCACTTCCCATGTCACCCGACCTCCCTTCACTCCGCATGTCACATAACTACCCCTCACTTCCCACATCATCTGAACTCCCCTCACACTCCCTATACTCCCCGATCTCCCGTCACTTCCCAAGTCACCCGAACTCCCCTCTCTCCCACTTCACCTGATCTCCCCTCACACTCCATATACTCCCTGACCTCCCCTCACTCCCCATGTAACCCGACGTCTACTCAATCCCCACGTCACCCAATATCCCCTCACTCCCCACATCACCCGATCTCCCTTCAATCCCCACCTCGCTCGACCAACCCTCACTTCCCAAGTCACCCAACCTCCCCTCACTCTCACATCACCTGATATCAACTAACTCCCCATGTCACCGAATCTCCCCTCACTCCCCACCTCACCCGATCTCCCCTCAGTCCCAACTCGACCGACGTCCCCTCACTCCCCAAATCTCTCGACATCCGCTCACTCCCCACGGCCCCCGTCCTCCCCTCACTCCCATCACCTAATATCCCCTCACTTCCCACGTCACCTGATCTCCCCTCACACTCCCTGTACTCCCCGATCTCCAATCACTCTCCACATCACCCAACATCCCCTCACTCCCACATCATCTGATCTCCCCTCACACTCCCTGTACTCCCCGATCTCCAGTCACACTCCAAGTCACCCAACCTCCGCTCACTCCCACATCACCTGATCTCCCCTCACTCCCCACGACCCCCGTCCTCCCCTCACTCCCCACATCACCCGACTTCTCCTCACTCCCCATGTCACCCAATCGCCCATCACTTCCCACGGCACCCGACCTCCTCTCATTCCCCACATCACCTGATCTCCCCTCAATCCCCACCTCACTCAAACTCCCCTCACTCCCCACATCAGCTAACTATCCCCCACTTCCCACATCACCTGATTTCCCCTCACACTCCCTGTACTCCCCGATCTGCCATCACTCCCCACGTCACCCAACCTCCCCTCACTCCCACATCACCTGATCTCCCCTCACTCTCAACTTCACCCGACCGCCCCTCACTCCCATCACCTAATATCCCCTCACTTCCCACATCACCTGATCTCCCCTCACACTCCCTGTACTCCCCGATCTCCACTCACTTCCCATGTCACCCGACCTCCCTTCACTCCGCATGTAACATAACTACCCCTCACTTCCCACATCATCTGATCTCCCCTCACACTCCCTATACTCCCCGATCTCCCGTCACTTCCCAAGTCACCCGAAATCCCCTCTCTCCCACTTCACCTGATCTCCCCTCACACTCCATATACTCCCTGACCTCCCCTCACTCCCCATGTAACCCGACGTCTACTCAATCCCCACGTCACCCAATATCCCCTCACTCCCCACATCACCCGATCTCCCCTCAATCCCCACCTCGCTCGACCAACCCTCACTTCCCATGTCACCCAACCTCCCCTCACTCCCCACGTCATCTGATCTCCGCTCACTCCCCACCTCACCCGATTTCCCTTCATTCCCCACTCACCCAACCTCCCTTCACTCCCACATCACCTGATATCAATTAACTCCCCATGTCACCGAATCTCCCCTCACTCCCCACCTCACCCGATCTCCCCTCAGTCCCACCTCGACCGACGTCCCCTCACTCCCCAAATCTCTCGACATCCGCTCACTCCCCACGTCACCCAAACTCCCCTCAATCCCCACATCACCCGATTTCCCCTCACTCCCCACGGCACCCGACCGACCCTCACTCCCCACGTCAATCGTCCTCCCCTCACTCCCCACATCACCCGACCGACCCTCGCTCCCCATGTCACCCAATCGCCCCTCACATCCCATGGCACCCGACCACCTCTCACTCCCCACATCACCTGATCTCCCCTCAATCACCACCTCACTCGAACTCCCCACGCTCCCCACATCAGATAACTACCCCTCACTTACCATAGCACCTGATCTCCCCACACACTCCCTGCACTACCCGATCTGCCTTCACTCCCCACGTCACCCAACCTCCCCTCACTCCCACATCACCTGATCTCCCCTCACTCTCAACTTCACCCGACCTCCCCTCACTCCCACATCACCTGATCTCCACCCACTCTCAACTTCACCCGACCTCCCCTCACTCCCATCACCTAATATCCCCTCACTTCCCCCATCACCTGATCTCCCCTCACACTCCCTGTACTCCCCGATCTCCACTCACTCTCCACATCACCCAACCTCCCCTCACTCCCACATCACCTGATCTCCCCTCAGTCCCCACCTGACCCATTCTCCGCTCACTCCCCACCTCATCCGACCTCCCCTCACTCTCCACATCACCCGACTTCCCCTCACTCCCCACGTCACCCAATCTTCCCTCACTCCCCACGTCACCCAACCTCCCCTCATTCCCGACATCACCCAATCTCCCCTCACCACCCACGTCACACAACCTCCCCTCACTCCCCACCTCACATAACTACCCCTCACTTCCCACATTACCTGATCACCCCTCACCCTCCCTATACTCCCCGATCTCCCCTCACTCCCCACGTCACCCAAACTCCCCTCACACACCACGTCACCTGATCTCCCCTCACACTCCCTATACTCCCCGATCTCCCATCACTCCCTACATCACCCAATCTCCCCTCACTACCCACGTCACACTACCTCCCCTCACTCCCCATGTCTCCTAACTACCCCTCAATTCCCACATCATATGATCTCCCCTCACACTCCCTATACTCCGCGATCTCCCCTCACTCCCTACGTCACCCAAACTCCCCTCACTCCCCATGTCACCTGATCTCCCCTTACTCCCTACCTCATCCGATCTCCCCTCACTTCCCACCTCACCCGACCTGCCCTCAATCCCCACCTCATCCAACCTGCTCTCACTCCCCATGTCACCTAACCTCCCCTCACTTTCCATGTCAACGAATCTCCCCTCGCACTCCCTCTACTCCCCGATCTCCCCTCACTTCCCACATCACCCAAACACCCTTCACTTCCCACATCACCTGATCTCCCCTCACTTCCCATGTCACCCAAACACACTTCACTTCCCACATCACCTGATCTCCCCTCACTTCCTATGTAACCCGACCACCATTCACTCCGCATGTCACATAACTACCCCTCATTTCCCACATCACCTGATCACCCCTCACACTCCCTATACTCCCCAATCTCCCCTCACTTCCCACGTCACCCAAACTCCCCTCACTCCTACTTCACCTGATCTCACCTCACACTCCATATACTCCCTGACCTCCCATCACTCCCCATGTCACCCGACCTCTCCTCACTCCCCACGTCACACAAACACCCCTCACTCCCCACGCCACCCGATCTCCCCTCAATCCCGACCTCGCTCGACCTACCCTCACTTCCCACGTCACCCAACCTCCCCTCACTCCCCACATCACCTGATCTCCGCTCACTCCCCACCTCATCCGATCTCCCTTCAGTCCCCACTCACACGACCTCCCCTCTCTCCAACATCAGTAGATCTCGACTAACTCCCCACGTCACCCACTCTGCCTGACCTCCCCACCTCACCCGACGTCCGCTCACTCCCCACGTCACCCAAACTCCCGACGTCACCCGACCGACCCTCACTCCCCACGTCACTCGTCCTCCCCTCACTCCCCACATCACCCGACCGACCCTCGCTCCCCATGTCACCCAATCGCCCCTCACATCCCATGGCACCAGACCTCCTCTCACTCCCCACATCACCTGATCTCCCCTCAATCACCACCTCACTCGAACTCCCCTCACAGCCCACATCAGATAACTACCCCTCACTTACCATATCACCTGATCTCCCCTCACACTCCGTGTACTCCCCGATCTGCCTTCACTCCCCACGTCACCCAACCTCCCCTCACTCCCACATCACCTGATCTCCCCTCACTCTCAACTTCACCCGACCTCCCCTCACTCCCATCACCTAATATCCCCTCACTTCCCACATCACCTGATCTCCCCTCACACTCCCTGTACTCCCCGATCTCCAGTCACACTCCAAGTCACCCAACCTCCTCTCACTTCCCACATCATCTGATCTCCCCTCACACTCCCTGTACTCCCCGATCTCCAGTCACACTCCAAGTCACCCAACCTCCCCTCACTCCCACATCACCTGATCTCCCCTCACTCCCCACGACCCCCGTCCTCCCCTCACTCCCCACATCACCCGACTTCTCCTCACTCCCCATGTCACCCAATCGCCCCTCACTTCCCACGGCACCCGACCTCCTCTCATTCCCCACATCACCTGATCTCCCCTCAATCCCCACCTCACTCAAACTCCCCTCACTCCCCACATCAGCTAACTACCCCTCACTTCCCACATCACCTGATTTCCCCTCACACTCCCTGTACTCCCCGATCTCCAGTCACACTCCAAGTCACCCAACCTCCCCTCACTCACACATCACCTGATCTCCCCTCACTCCCCACGACCCCCGTCCTCCCCTCACTCCCCACATCACCCGACTTCTCCTCACTCCCCATGTCACCCAATCGCCCCTCACTTCCCACGGCACCCGACCTCCTCTCATTCCCCACATCACCTGATCTCCCCTAAATCCCCACCTCACTCAAACTCCCCTCACTCCCCACATCAGCTAACTAACCCTCACTTCCCACATCACCTGATTTCTCCTCACACTCCCTGTACTCCCCGATCTGCCATCACTCCCCACGTCACCCAACCTCCCCTCACTCCCACATCACCTGATCTCCCCTCACTCTCAACTTCACCCGACCTCCCCTCACTCCCATCACCTAATATCCCCTCACTTCCCACATCACCTGATCTCCCCTCACACTCCCTGTACTCCCCGATCTCCACTCACAGTCCACGTCACCCAACATCCCCTCACTCCCACATCACCTGATCTCCCCTCACACTCCCTGTACTCCCCGATCTCCACTCACTCTCCACATCACCCAACCTCCCCTCACTCCCACATCACCTGATCTCCCCTCACTCTCAACATCACCCGACCTCCACTCACTTCCCATGTCACCCGACATCCCTTCTCTCCGCATGTCACATAACTACCCCTCACTTCCCACATCATCTGATCTCCCCTCACATTCCCTATACTCCCCGATCTCCCGTCACTTCCCAAGTCACCCGAACTCCCCTCTCTCCCACTTCACCTGATCTCCCCTCACACTCCATATACTCCCTGACCTCCCCTCACTCCCCATGTAACCCGACCTCTACTCAATCCCCATGTCACCCAATCTCCCCTCACTCCCCATATCACCCGATCTCCCCTCAATCCCCACCTCGCTCGACCAACCCTCACTTCCCACATCACCCAAACTCCCCTCACTCCCCACGTCATCTGATCTCCGCTCACTCCCCACCTCACCCAACCTCCCCTCACTCCCACATCACCTGATATCAACTAACTCCCCACGTCACCCAATCTCCCCTCACTCCCCACCTCACCCGATCTCCCCTCAGTCCCACCTCGACCGACCTCCCCTGACTCCGCAAATATCTCGACATCCGCTCACTCCCCACGTCACCCAAACTCCCCTCACTCCCCACATCACCCGATCTCCCCTCACTCCCCACGGGACCCGACCGCCCCTCACTCCCCATGTCACCTGACCGACCCTCACTCCCCACGTCACTCGTCCTCCCCTCACTCCCCACATCACCCGACCGACCCTCGCTCCCCATGTCACCCAATCGCCCCTCACAGCCCATGGCACCCGACTTCCTCTCACTCCCCACATCACCTGATCTCCCCTCAATCACCACCTCACTCGAACTCCCCACGCTCCCCACATCAGATAACTACCCCTCACTTACCATATCACCTGATCTCCCCTCACACTCCCTGTACTCCCCGATCTGCCATCACTCCCCACGTCACCCAACCTCCCCTCACTTCCACATCACCTGATCTCCCCCCACTCTCAACTTCACCCGACCTCCCCTCACTCCCATCACCTAATATCCCCTCACTTCCCCCATCACCTGATCTCTCCTCACACTCCCTGTACTCCCCGATCTCCACTCACTCTCCACATCACCCAACCTCCCCTCACCCCCACATCACCTGATCTCCCCTCAGTCCCCACCTGACCCATTCTCCGCTCACTCCCCACCTCATCCGACCTCCCCTCACTCCCCACATCACCCGACTTCTCCTCACTCCCCACGTCACCTGAACTCACGTCACTCCCCACGTCACCTGATCTCCCCTCACTCCCCACGTCACCCGACCACCCCTCACTCCCCACCTCGCACAACCTCCCCTCACTCCCGAAGTCACCCGACTCCCCCTCACTCCCCACGTCACCCAATCTCCCCTCACTCCCCACGTCACCCGACCTCCCCTCATTCCCGACATCACCCAATCTCCCCTCACTACCCACGTCACACAACCTCCCCTCACTCCCCACCTCACCTAACTACCCCTCACTTCCCACATTACCTGATCTCCCCTCACCCTCCCTATACTCCCCGATCTCCCCTCACTCCCCACATCACCCAAACTCCCCTCACTCCCCACGTCACCTGATCTCCCCTCACACTCCCTATACTCCCCGATCTCCCATCACTCCCTACATCACCCAATCTCCCCTCACTACCCACGTCACACAACCTCCCCTCACTCCCCATGTCTCCTAACTACCCCTCAATTCCCACATCACATGATCTCCCCCACACTCCCTATACTCCCCAATCTCCCCTCACTCCCTACGCCACCCAAACACCCCTCACTCCCCATGTCACCTGATCTCCCCTTACTCCCTACCTCATCCGATCTCCCCTCACTTCCCACCTCACCCGACCTGCCCTCAATCCCCACCTCATCCAACCTGCTCTCACTCCCCATGTCACCTAACCTCCCTTCACTTTCCATGTCGCCTAATCTCCCCTCGCACTCCCTCTACTCCCCGATCTCCCCTCACTTCCCACATCACCCAAACACACTTCACTTCCCACATCACCTGATCTCCCCTCACTTCCCATGTCACCCGACCACCCTTCACTCCACATGTCACCTAACTACCCCTCATTTCCCACATCACCTGATCACCCCTCACACTCCCTATACTCCCCAATCTCCCCTCACTTCCCACGTCACCCGAACTCCCCTCACTCCCACTTCACCTGATCTCACCTCACACTCCATATACTCCTTGATCTCCCCTCACTCCCCAAGTCACCCGACCTCTCCTCACTCCCCACGTCACCCAAACACCCCTCACTCCCCACGTCACCCGATCTCCCCTCAATCCCGACCTCGCTCGACCTACCCTCACTTCCCACGTCACCCAACCTCTCCTCACTCCCCATGTCACCTGATCTCCGCTCACTCCCCACCTCATCCGATCTCCCCTCAGTCCCCACTCACCCGACCTCCCCTCTCTCCAACATCAGTAGATCTCGACTAACTCCCCACGTCACCCAATCTCCCCTCACTCCCCACCTCACCCGACGTCCGCTCACTCCCGTCACCCAAACTCCCCTCACTCCCCACGTCACCTGACCGACCCTCACTCCCCACGTCACTCGTCCTCCCCTCACTCCCCACATCACCCGACCGACCCTCGCTCCCCATGTCACCCAATCGCCCCTCACATCCCATGGCACCCGACCTCCTCTCACTCCCCACATCACCTGATCTCCCCTCAATCACCACCTCACTCGAACTCCCCTCACAGCCCACATCAGATAACTACCCCTCACTTACCATATCACCTGATCTCCCCTCACACTCTGTGTACTCCCTGATCTGCCTTCACTCCCCACGTCACCCAACCTCCCCTCACTCCCACATCACCTGATCTCTCCTCACTCTCAACTTCACCCGACCTCCCCTCACTCCCATCACCTAATATCCCCTCACTTCCCACATCACCTGATCTCCCCTCACTCACCACCTCACCCAATCTCCCCTCACTCCCCACATCATCCGACCTCCCCTCACTCCCCAAATCACCCGACTTCTCCTCACTCCCCACGTCACCTGAACTCCCGTCACTCCCCACGTCACCTGATCTCCCCTCACTCCCCACGTCACCCGACCACCCCTCACTCCCCACCTCACCCAACCTCCCCTCACTCCCCACCTCACCCAACCTCCCCTCACTCCCGAATTCACCCGACTTCCCCTCATTCCCCACGTCACCCAATTTCCCCTCACTACCCACGTCACCCGACCTCCCCTCATTCCCCACGTCACCCAATCTCCCCTCACTACCCACGTCACACAACCTCCCCTCACTCCCCACCTCACCTAACTACCCCTCACTTCCCACATTACCTGATCTCCCCTCACACTCCCTATACTCCCCGATCTCCCATCACTCCCTACATCACCCAATCTCCCCTCACTACCCACGTCACACAACCTCCCCTCACTCCCCACGTCTCCTAACTACCCCTCAATTCCCACATCACATGATCTCCCCTCACACTCCCTATACTCCCCGATCTCCCCTCACTCCCTACATCACCCAAACTCCCCTCACTCCCTACGTCATCCAAGCTCCCCTCACTCCCAATGTCATCCGAACTCCCCTCACTCCCCATGTCACCTGATCTCCCCTTACTCCCTACCTCACCCGATCTCCCCTCACTTCGCACCTCACCTGACCTGCCCTCACTCCCCACCTCATCCAACCTGCCCTCACTCCCCATGTCACCTAACCTCCCTTCACTTTCCATGTCACCTAATCTCCCCTCGCCCTCCCTCTACTCCCCGATCTCCCCTCACTTCCCACATCACCCAAACTCCCTTCACTTCCCACATCACCTGATCTCCCCTCACTTCCCAGGTCACCCGAACTTCTTTCACTCCGCATGTCACCTAACTACCCCTCACTTCCCACATCACCTGATCTCCCCTCAAACTCGATATACTTCCCGATCTCCCGTCACTTCCCAAGTCACCCGAACTCCCCTCTCTCCCACTTCACCTGATCTTCCCTCACACTCCATATACTCCCTGACCTCCCCTCACTCCCCATGTAACCCGACCTCTACTCAATCCCCACGTCACCCAATCTCCCCTGACTCCCCACATCTCCCGATCTCCCCTCAATCCCCACCTCGCCCGACCTACCTTCACTTCCCACGTCACCCAACCTCCCCTCACTCCCCACGTCATCTGATCTCCACTCACTCTGCACCTCACCCGATCTCCCCTCATTCCCCACTCACCCGACTTCCCCTCACTCCCACATCACCTCATCTCAACTAACTCTCCAATGTCACCGAATCTCCCCTCACTCCCCACCTCACCCGATCTCCCCTCAGTCCCAACTCGACCGACGTCCCCTCACTCCCCAAATCTCTCGACATCCGCTCACTCCCCACGTCACCCAAACTCCCCTCACTCCCCACGTCAACCGAGCTCCGCTTACTTCCAGGCATCCCAACTCCCCTCACTCCCCATTTCACCTGATCTCCCCTTACTCCCTACCTCACCCGATCTCCCCTCACTTCCCACCTCACCCGACCTGCCCTCACTCCCCACCTCATCCAACCTGCCCTCACTCCCCATGTCACCTAACCTCCCTTCACTTTCCATGTCACCTAATCTGCCATCACAATACCTCTACTCCTCGATCTCCCCTCACTTCCCCCATAACCCAAACTCCCTTCACTTCCCACATCACCTGATCTCCCCTCACACTCCATATACTCCCTGACCTCTCCTCACTCCCCACGTCACCCAAACTCCCCTCACTCCCCTATCACCGAACCCCTCCCTCACTCCCCACGTCACCCGACCACTCCTCACTCCACATGTCACCCAAACTCCCCTCACTCCCCATGTCACCAGATCTGCCTCAGTGCCCTCGTCACCCGATCTCCCTTCACTCCCCACCTCACCCGATCTCCCCTCACTCCACATGTCACACGACCTCCCCTTACTCCCCAACTCACCCAATCATCCCTTACTCCCCACATCACCCGACATCTGCTCACTCCCCTCGTCACCCACATCACCCGACCTCGCCTCAACCCCCATGTCACCTAACTACCCCTCACTTCCCACATCACCTGATCTCCCCTCACACTCCCTGTACTCCCCGATCCTCCCTCACTCCCCACGTCACCCGAGCTCCCCTCACTCCCAATGTCACCCGACCTCCCCATACTCCCCAAGTCACCTGATCTCCCCTTACTCCCTACCTCACCCGATCTCCCCTCACTTCCCACCACACCCGACCTGTCCTCACTCCCCAACTCACCCGACCTGCACTCACTCCCCACATCACCTAACCTCCCCTCACTTTCCATGTCACCTGATCTCCCGTCGCACTCCCTATACTCCCCGATCTCCCTTGACTTCCCACATCACCCAAACTCCCTTCACTTCCCACATCACCTGATCTCTCCTCACTTCCCATGTCACCCGACCTCCCTTCACTCCGCATGTCACATAACTACCCCTCACTTCCCACATCATCTGATCTCCCCTCACACTCCCTATACTTCCCGATCTCCCCTCACTTCCCACGTCACCCGAACTCCCCTCACTCCCACTTCACCTGATTTCCCCTCACACTCCATATACTCCCTGACCTCCCCTCACTCCCCATGTAACCTGACCTCTACTCACTCCCCACGTCACCCAACCTCCCCTCACTCCCCACATCACCCGATCTCCCCTCAATCCCCACCTCGCTCGAACTACCCTCACTTCCCAAGTCACCCAACCTCCCCTCACTCCCCACGTCATCTGATCTCCGCTCAGCCCCCACCTCACCCTCACTCCCCTCACACCCCACCTCATCCGACCTCCCCTCACTCCCCACATCACCTGACTTCTCCTCACTCCCCATGTCACCTGAACTCGCGTCACTCCCCACATCACCTGATATCCCCTCACTCCCCACGTCACCTGACCTCCCCTCACTCCTCACCTCACTCCACCTCCCCTCACTCCCCACCTCACCCAACCACCCCTCACTCCCGAAGTCACCTGACCACCCCTCACTCCCCACGTCACCCAATCTCCCGTCACTCCCCACGTCACCCGACCTCCCCTCACTCCCCACATCACCCGATCTCCCCTCACTCCCCGATCACCGAACCCCCCCTCACTCCTCACGTCACCCGACCTCTCCTCACTCTCCACGTCACCCAAACTCCCCTCACTCCCCACGTCACCCGACCTGCCTCACTGCCTTCGTCACCCGATCTCCCCTCACTCCCCACCTCACCCGATATCCCCTCATTCCACATGTCACACGACCTTCCTTCAATCCCCACATTACCCGATCTTCCCTCACTCCCTACATCACCTGAACTCCCCTTATTCCCCAACTCAACCGATCACCCCTTACTCCCCACATCACCCGACCTCTCCTCACTCCCCTCGTCACCCATTCTCCCCTCACTCCCCACGTCACCCAATCTCCCCTCATGCCCCACGTCACCCGACCTCTCCTCATTATCCACATCACCCGACATCTCCTCACTCCCCACGTCACCCGATCTCCCCTCACTCCCCAAATCACCAGACCGCCACTCACTCCCCTCGTCACCCGATCTCCCCTCACTCCCCATCTCACCCGTCCTTCCCTCGCTCCCCACGTCACCCGACCTCATCTCACTCCCCACGCCACCCAATCTCCCCTCACTAGCCACATCACACAACCTCCCCTCACTCCCCACGTCACCTAACTACCCCTCAATACACGCATCACCTGATCTCCCCTCACACTTCCTATACTCCCCGATCTCCCCACTCCATATGTCACCCAAACTCCCCTCAGTCCCCAAGTCATCTGATCTCCCCTCACACTCCCTATGCTCTGCGATCTCTCCTCTCTCCCTACGTCACCCAATCTCCCCTCACTACCCACGTCACCTAACTACCCCTCAATTCCCACATCACCCGATTTCCCCTCACTTCCCAACTCACCCGACCTGCCCTCACTCCCCACCGCACCCGACCTGCACTCACTCCCCACGTCACCTAACCTCCCCTCATTTTCCATGTCACCTGATCTCCCCTCGCACTCCCTCTACTCCACGATCTCCCCTCACTTCCCACATCATCCAAACACCCTTCACTTCATACATCATCTGATCTCCCCTCACTTCCCATGTCACCCGACCTCCCTTCACTCCGTATGTCACCTAAATACACCTCACTTCCTACATCAACTGATCTCCGCCATACTCCCTATACTCCCTGATCACCCCTCACTATCCACATCACCCGACCTCCCCTCACACCCCATGTCACCTGACCTCCCCTAACTCCCCAACTCACCCGACCTCCCATCACTCCCCGCCTCACCCGATATCCCCGATCTCCCCACATCACCCGACCTCCCCTCACCCCCCATGTCACCTAACTACCCCTCACTTCCCACATCACCTGATCTCCCCTCACACTCCCTGTACTCCCCGATCCTCCCTCACTCCCTACGTCACCCGAACTCCCCTCACTCCCCACGTCACCCGAGCTCCCATCACTCCCAATGTCACCCGACCTCCCCTCACTCCCCATGTCACCTGATCTCCCCTTACTCCCTACCTCACACGATCTCCCCTCACTTCCCACCTCACCCGACCTGCCCTCACTCCCCACATCACCTAACCTCCCCTCTCTTTCCATGTCACCTGATCTCTCGTCGCACTCCCTATACACCCCGATCTCCCTTGACTTCCCACATCACCCAAACTCCCTTCACTTCCCACATCACCTGATCTCCCCTCACTTCCCATGTCACCCGACCTCCCTTCACTCCGCATGTAACCCGACATCTACTCACTCCCCACGTCACCCAATCTCCCCACACTCCCCACATCACCCGATCTCCCCTCAATCCCCACGGCACCCGACCGCACCTCGCTCCCCATGTCACCCGACCGACCCTCACTCCCCACGTCACTCATCCTCCCCTCACTCCCCACATCACCCGACCGACCCTCACTCCCCATGTCACCCGACCTCCTCTCACTCCCCACATCACCTGATCTCCCCTCAATCCCCACCTCACTCGAACTCCCCTCACTCCCCACATCAGACAACTACCCCTCACTTCCCATATCAGCTGATCTCCCCTCACACTCCCTGTACTCCCCGATCTGCCATCACTCCCCACGTCACCCAACCTCCCCTCACTCCCACATCGCCTGATCTCCCCTCACTCTCAACTTCACCCGACCTCCCCTCACTCCCATCACCTAATATCCCCTCACTACCCACATCACCTGATCTCCCCTCACACTCCCTGTACTCCCCGATCTCCACTCACTCTCCACGTCACCCAACCTCCCCTCACTCCCACATCACCTGATCTCCCCTCACTCCCCACCTCACCCGAACTACCCTCACACTCCACCTCATCTGACCTCCCCTCACTCCCCACATCACCGACTTCTCCTCACTCCCCATGTCACCTGAACTCCCGTCACTCCCCACCTCACCCGACCTCCCCTCACTTCCCACGTCACCCAATCTCCCCTCATTCCCCACGTCACCCGACGTCCCCTCATTCCCAACGTCACCCAATTTCCCCTCACTACCCACGTCACACAATCTCCCCTCACTCCCCACGTCACCCGACCTCCCCTCATTCCCAACGTCACCCAATCTCCCCTCACTACCCACGTCACACAACCTCCCCTCACTCCCCACCTCAGCTAACTACCCCTCACTTCCCACATTACCTGATCTCCCCTCACCCTCCCTATACTCCCCAATCTCCCCTCACTCCCTACGTCACCCAAACTCCCCTCACTCCCCACGTCACCTGTTCTCCCCTCACACTCCCTATACTCCCTGATCTCCCATCACTCCCTACATCACCCAATCCGCCCTCACTACCCACGTCACACAACCTCCCCTCACTCCCCACGTCTCCTGTTCTCCCCTCACACTCCCTATACTGCCCGATCTCCCCTCACACCCTACGTCACCCAAACTCCCCTCACTCCCCACGTCAACCGAGCTCCCCCACTCCCAGGCATCCGAACTCCCCTCACTCCCCATGTTAGCTGATCTCTCCTTACTCCCTACATCACCCAATCTGCCCTCACTACCCACGTCTCCTAACTACCCCTCAATACCCACATCACATGATCTCCCCTCACACTCCCTATACTCCTCGATCTCCCCTCACTCCCTACGTCACCCAAAACTCCCCTCACTCCCCACGTCACACGAGCTCCCCTCACTCCCAATGTCTTCCGAACTCCCCTCAATCCCAATGTCACCTGATCTCCCCTTACTCCCTACCTCACCCGATCTCCCCTCACTTCCCACCTCACCCGACCTGCCCTCACTCCCCACCTCATCCAACCTGCCCTCACTCCCCATGTCACCTAACCTCTATTCACTTTCCATGTCACCTAATCTCCCCTCGCACTCCCTCTACTCCCCGATCTCCCCTCACTTCCCACATCACCCAAACTCCCTTCAATTCCCACATCACCTGATCTCCCCTCACTTCCCATGTCACCCGACCTCCCTTCACACCGCATGTCACCTAAGTACCCCTCACTTCCCACATCACCTGATCTCCCCTCACACTCCCTATACTCCCCGATCTCCCCTCACTTCCCACGTCACCCGAACTCCCCTCACTCCTACTTCACCTGATCTCCCCTCACACTCCATATGCTCCCTGACCTCCCCTCACTCCCCATGTCACCCGACCTCTCCTCACTCCCCACGTCACGAAACTCCCCTCACACCCCAACTCACTCGACCTCCCCTCACTCCCCACATCACAGGATCTCCCTTCACGCCCCGATCACCCAAACCCCCCTCACTCCTCACGTCACCCGACCTCTCCTCACTCTCCACGTCACCCAAACTCCCCTCACTCCCCACATCAGCCGACATGCCTCACTGCCTTCGTCACCCGATCTCCCCTCACTCCCCACCTCACCCGATCTCCCCTCACTCCACATGTCACACGACCTCCCCTCAATCCCCACGTCACCCGATCTTCCCTCACTCCCCACATCACCTGAACTCCCCTTACTCCCCAACTCACCCGATCACTCCTTACTCCCCACATCACCTGACCTCTCCTCACACCCCTCGTCACCCAGTCTCCCCTCACGCCCCACGTCACCCGACCTCTCCTCATTATCCACATCACCCGACCGCCACTCACTCCCCTCGTCACCCGATCACCCCGCACTCCCCATCTCACCCGACCTCCCCTCACTCTCCACGTCACCCGACCTCATCTCACTCCCCATGCCACCCAATCTCCCCTCACTACCCACGTCACACAACCTCCCCTCACTACCCACGTCACCTAACTACCGCTCAATACCCACATCACCTGATCTCCCCTCACACTTCCTATACTCCCCGATCTCCCCACTCCCTACGTCACCCGAACTCCCCTCACTTCCCAAATCACCCAACCTGCCCTCACTCCCCACCTCACCCGACCTGCACTAACTCCCCACGTCACATAACCTCCCCTCACTTTCTATGTCACCTGATTTCCCCTCCCACTCCCTCTACTCCCCGATCTCCCCTCACTTCCCACATCATCCAAACTCCCTTCACTTCCCACATCACCTGATCTCCCCTCACTTCCCATGTCACCCGACCTCCCTTCACTCCGCATGTCACCTAAATACCCCTCACTTCCCACATCAACTGATCTCCGCCATCCTCCCTATACTCCCCGATCTCCCCTCACTTCCCACGTCACCCGACCTCCCCTCACTCCCCATGTCACCCGACAACCCCTCACTCCCCAACTCACCCGACCTCCCATCACTCCCCACCTCACCGAATATCCCCAATCTCCCCACATCACCCGACCTCCCCTCAACCCCCATGTCACCTAACTACCCCTCACTTCACACATCACCTGATCTCCCCTCACACTCCCTGTACTCCCCGATCCTCCCTCACTCCCTACGTCACCCGAACTCCCCTCACTCCCCACGTCACCCGATCTCCCCTCACTCCCAATGTCACCCGACCTCCCCACACTCCCCAAGTCAACTGATCTCCCCTTACTCCCTACCTCACACGATCTCCCCTCACTTCCCACCTCACCCGACCTGCCCTCACTCCCCAACTCACCCGACCTGCACTCACTCCCCACATCACCTAACCTCGCCTCACTTTCCATGTCACCTGATCTCCCGTCGCACTCCCTATACTCCCCGATCTCCCTTGACTTCCCACATCACCCAAACTCCCTTCACTTCCCACATCACCTGATCTCTCCTCACTTCCCATGTCACCCGACCTCCCTTCACTCCGCATGTCACATAACTACCCCTCACTTCCCACATCATCTGATCTCCCCTCACACTCCCTATACTTCCCGATCTCCCGTCACTTCCCACGTCACCCGAACTCCCCTCACTCCCACTTCACCTGATCTTCCCTCACACTCCATATACTCCCTGACCTCCCCTCACTCCCCATGTAACCCGACATCTACTCACTCCCCACGTCACCCAATCTCCCCTCACTCCCCACATCTCCCGATCTCCCCTCAATCCCCACCTCGCTCGACCTACCCTCACTTCCCAAGTCACCCAACCTCCCCTCACTCCCCACGTCATCTGATCTCCGCTCAGCCCCCACCTCACCCGATCTCCCCTCAGTCCCCACTCACCCGACCTCCCCTCACTCCCACACACCTGATCTCGACAATCTCCCCATGTCACCGAATCTCCCCTCACTCCCCACCTCACCCGATCTCCCCTCAGTCCACACCTCGCCCGACCTCCCCTCACTCCCCAAAACACTCGACGTCCGCTCACTCCCCACGTCACCCAAACTCCCCTCACTCCAAACATCACCCGATCGCTCCTCACTCCACACGGCACCCGACCGCCCCTCGCTCCCCACGTCACCCGACCGACACTCACTCCCCACGTCACTCGTCCTCCCCTCACTCCCCACATCACCCGACTGACCCTCACTCCCCATGTCACCCAATCACCCCTCACGTCCCATGCCACCCGACCTCCTCTCACACCCCACATCACCTGATCTCCCCTCAATCCCCACCTCACTTGAACTCCCCTCACTCCCCACATCAGATAACTAGACCTCACTTACCATATCACCTGATCTCCCCTCACACTCCCTGTACTCCCCGATCTGCCATCACTCCCCACGTCACCCAACCTCCCCTCACTCCCACATCACCTGATCTCCCCTCACTCTCAACTTCACCCGACCTCCCCTCACTCCCATCACCTAATATCCCCTCACTTCCCACATCACCTGATCTCCCCTCACACTCCCTGTACTCCCCGATCTCCACTCACTCTCCACATCACCCAACATCCCCTCACTCCCACATCACCTGATCTCCCCACACTCCCCACCTCTCCCGAACTCCCCTCACACCCCACCTCATCCGACCTCCCCTCACTCCCCAAATCACCCGACTTCTCCTCACTCCCCACGTCACCTGAACTCCCGTCACTCCCCACATCACCGGATCTCCCCTCACACCCCACATCACCCGACCACCCCTCAATCCCCACCTCACCCGACCTCCCCTCACTCCCCACGTCACCCAATCTCCCCTCACTCCCACATCACCTGATCTCCCATCACTCCCCACGTCACCCGACCTCCCCTCACTCCCCACCTCACCCGACCTCCCCTCACTCCCCACATCACCCAATCTTCCCTCACTCCCCACGTCACCCGACCTCCCCTCATTCCCCACGTCACCCAATCTCCCCTCACTACCCACGTCACACAACCTCCCCTCATTCCCCACCTCACCTAACTACCCCTCACTTCCCACATTACCTGATCTCCCCTCACCCTCCCTATACTCCCCGATCTTCCCTCACTCCCCACGTCACCCAAATTCCCCTCACTCCCCACGTCACTTGTTCTCCCCTCATACTCCCTATACTCCCCGATCTCCCATCTCTCCCTACATCACCCAATCTGCCCTCACTACCCACGTCACACAACCTCCCCTCACTCCCCACGTCTCCTAACTACCCCTCAATTCCCACATCACATTTTCTCCCCTCACACTCACTATACTCCCCGATCTCCCCTCACTCCCAGGCATCCGAACTCCCCTCACTCCCCATGTCACCTGATCTCTTCAATCTCCCTACATCACCCAATCTCCGCTCACTACCCACGTCACACAACCTCCCCTCACTCCGCACGTCTCCTAACTACCCCTCAGTTCCCACATCACATGATCTGCCCTCACATTCCCTATACTCCCCGATCTCCCCTCACTCCCTACGTCACCCAAAACTCCCCTCATTCCCCACGTCACACGAGCTCCCCTCACTCCCAATGTCATCCGAACTCCCCTCACTCCCCATGTCACCTGATCTCCCCTTACTCCCTACCTCACCCGATGTCCCCTCACTCCCCACTTCATCCAACCTGCCCTCACTCCCCATGTCACCTAACCTCCCTTCACTTTCCATGTCTCCTAATCTCCCCTCGCACTCTCTCTACTCCCCGATCTCCCCGCACTTCCCACATCACCCAAACTCCCTTCAATTCCCACATCACCTGATCTCCCCTCACTTCCCTATACTCCCCGATCACCCCTCACTTCCCACGTCACCCAAACTCCCCTCACTCCTACTTCACCTGATCTTCCGTCACACTCCATATGCTCCCTGACCTCCCCTCACTCCCCATGTCACCCGACCTCTCCTCACTCCCCACGTCACGAAACTCCCCTCACACCCCATCTCACTCGACCTCCCCTCACTCCCCACATCACCTGACCTCTCCTCACTCTCCACGTCACCCAAACTCCCCTCACTCCCCACTTTACCCGACCTGCCTCACTGCCTTCGTCACCCGATCTCCCCTCACTCCCCACCTCACCCGATCTCCCCTCACTCCACATGTCACACGACCTCCCTTCAATCCCCACATCACCCGATCTTCCCTCACTCCCCACATCACCAGAACTCCTCTTACTCCCCAACTCACCTGATCTCCCCTCACTCCCCGATCACCCAACCCCCCCTCACTCCTCACGTCACCCGACCTCTCCTCATTCTCCATGTCACCCATACTCCCCTCACTCCCCACATCACCCGACCTCTCCTCTCTCCCCTCTTCACCCATTCTCCCCTCATTCCCCACGTCACCCGACCTCTCCTCATTATCCACGTCACCTGACCTCTCCTCATTCCCCACGTCACCCTATCTCCCCTCACTCCCCACATCACCAGACCGCCACTCACTCCCCTCGTCACACGATCTCCCCTCACTCCCCATCTCACCCGACCTCCCCTCGCTCCCCACGTCACCCGACCTCATCTCACTACCCATGCCACCCAATCTCCCCTCACGACCCACGTCGCACAACCTCCCCTCACTCCCCACGTCACCTAACTACCCCTCAATACCCATATCACCTGATCTCCCCTCACACTTCCTATACTCCCCTATCTCCCCACTCCCTACGTCACCCAAACTCCCCTCAGTCCCCACGTCATCTGATCTCCCCTCACACTCCCTATACTCCGCGATCTCTCCTCTCTCCCTACATCACCTAATCTCCCCTCACTACCCACTTAACCTAACTACCCCTCAATTCCCACATCACCCGATTTCCCCTCACTGCCCAACTCACCCGACCTGCCCTCACTCCCCACCTCACCCTACCTGCACTCACTCCCCACGTCACCTAACCTCCCCTCACTTTCCATATCACCTGATCTCCCCTCGCACTACCTCTACTCCACGATCTCCCCTCACTTCCCACATCATCCAAACTCCCTTCACTTCCCACATCACCTGATCTCCCTTCACTTCCCATGTCACCTGACCTCCCTTCACTCCGCATGTCACCTAAATACCCCTCACTTCCTACATCAACTGATCTCCGCCATACTCCCTATTCTCCCCGATCTCCCCTCACTTCCCACGTCACCCGACCTCCCCTCACTCCCCATGTCACCCGACCTCCCCTAACTCCCCAACTCACCCGACCTCCCATCACTCCCCACCTCACCCGATATCCCCGATCTCCCGAATTCACCCGACCTCCCCTCACCCCCCATGTCACCTAACTACCCCTCACTTCCCACATCACCTGATCTCCCCTCACACTCCCTATACTCCCCGATCTCCCCTCACTCCCTACGTCACCCGAACTCCCCTCATTCCCCACGTCACCCGAGCTCCCCTCACTCCCAATGTCACCCGACCTCCCCTCACTCCCCATGTCACCTGATCTCCCCTTACTCCCTACCTCACCCGATCTCCCCTCACTTCCCACTTCACCCGACCTGCCCTCACTCCCCAACTCACCCGACCTGCACTCACTCCCCACATCACCTAACCTCCCCTCACTTTCTATGTCACCTGATCTCCCGTCGCACTCCCTATACTCCCCGATCTCCCTTGACTTCCCACATCACCCAAACTCCCTTCACTTCCCACATCACCTGATCTCCCCTCACTTCCCATGTCACCCGACCTCCCTTCACTCCGCATTTCACATAACTACCCCTCATTTCAAACATCATCTGATCTCCCCTCACACTCCCTATACTCCCCGATCTCCCCTAACTTCCCATGTCACCCGAACTCCCCTCACTCCCACTTCACCTGATCTCCCCTCACATTCCATAATACTCCCTGATCTCCCCTAACTCCCCATGTATCCCGACCTCTACTCACTCCCCACGTCACCCAATCTCCCCTCACTCCCCACATCACCCGATCTCCCCTCAATCCCCACCTCGCTCGACCTACCCTCACTTCCCACGTCAGCCACACTCCCCTCACTCCCCACGTCATCTGATCTCCGCTCACTGCCCACCTCACCCGATCTCCCCTCAGTCCCCACTCACCCGACCTCCCCTCACTCCCACATCACCTGATCTCGACTAACTCCCCATGTCACCCAATCTCCCCTCACTCCCCACCTCACCCGATCTCCCCTCAGTCCCCACCTCACCCGACCTCCCCTCACTCCCCACATCACCCGACCTCCGCTCGCTCCCCACGTCACCCAAACTCCCCTCACTCCCCACATCACCCGATCTCCCCTCACTCCCCACCTTACCCAACCTCCCCTCACTCCCCACATCACCCGAACTCCCCTCACTTCCCAGGTCATCAGATCTCCCCTCACTCCCCACGTCATCCGCCCTCCGCTCACTATCCACGTCACCTGACTTCCCCTCGCTCCCCACGTCACCTGATCGCACCTCACTCCCCACGTCACCCACCTCCCCTCACTCTCTACATCACCCGACCTCACCTCACTCCCCACGTCACTCAATCTCCCCTCACTCCCCACATCACCTGACCTCCCCTTACTCTCCATGTCACCCAACCCTCCTCACTCCCCACTTCACCCAAACTCCCCTCACTATCCATGTCACCCAACCTGCCTCACTCCCCTCGTCACCCGATCTCTCCTCACTCCCCACCTCACCCGATCTCCCCTCACTCCACATGTCACACGGCCTCCCCTCAATCTCCACGTCACCCTATCACCCCTCACTCCCACACATCACCTGATCTCCCTTACTCCCTAACTCACCCGATCACCCCTTACTCCCCACATCAACCGAACTCTTTCACTCCCCTCGTCACCCGATCTCCCTTCACTCCCCACGTCACCCGACCTCTCCTCATTCCCCACGTCACTCGATCTCCCCTCAGTCCCCACTCACCCAACCTCCCCTCACTCCCACATCACCTGATCTCGACTAACTCCCCACGTCACCCAATCTCCCCTCACTCCCCACCTCACCCGATCTCCCCCCAGTCTCCAACTCGCCTGACCTCCACTCTCTCCCCACATCACCCGACCTCCGCTCACTCCCCACGTCACCCACACTCCCCTCACTCCCCACATCACGCGATCTCCCCTCAATCCCCACCTCACCCGACCTCCCCTCACTCCCCACATCACATGAACTCCCCTCACTTCCCAGGTCATCAGATCTCCCCTCGCTCCCCATGTCATCCGACCTCCCCTCACTCCCCACATCACATGAACTCCCCTCACTTCCCAGGTCATCAGATCTCCCCTCGCTCCGCACGTCATCCGACCTCCCCTCACTCCCCACATCACCTGATCGCCCCTCACTCCCCATGTCACCAAACCTCCCCTAACTCTCTACATCACCCGACCTCCCCTCACTCCCCACGTCACTCAATCTCCCCTCACTCCCCACATCACCTGACCTCCCCTTAGTCTCCATGTCACCCAACCCTCCTCACTCCCCACGTCACCCAAACTCCCCTCACTCCCCATGTCACTCGATCTGCCTCACTCCCCTCGTCACCCGATCTCCCGTCACTCCCCACCTCACCCGATCTCCCCTCACTCCACATGTCACACGACCTCCCCTCAATCCCCACGTCACCCCGATTACCCCTCACTCCCCACGTCACCCAATCTGCCCTTACTCCCTAACTCAGCCCATCACCCCTTACTCCCCACATCACCCGACCTCTCCTCACTATCCACATCAGCCGACCTCTCCTCACACCCCAGGTCACCCGATCTCCCCTCACTCTCCACGTCGCCCGACCTCATCTCACTCCCCACGACACCCAATCTCCCCTCACTACCCACATCGCACAACCTCCCCTCACTCCCCACGTCACCTAACTACCCCTCAATACTCATATCACCTGATCTCCCCTCACACTTCCTATACTCCCCGATCTCCCCACTCCCAATGTCACCCAAAATCCCCTCAGTCCCCACGTCATCTGATCTCCCCTCACACTCCCTATACTCCGCGATCTCTCCTCTCTCCCTACGTCACCCAATCTCCCCTCACTACCCACGTCACCTAACTGCCCCTCAATTCCCACATTACCCGATTTCCCCTCACTTCCCAACTCACCCGACCTGCCCTCACTCCCCACCTCACCCGACCTGCACTCACTCCCCACGTCACCTAATCTCCCCTCACTTTCCATGTCACCTGATCTCCCCTCGCACTCCCTCTACTCCCCGATCTCCCCTCACTTCCCACATCATCCAAACTCCCTTCATTTCCCACATCACCTGATCTCCCTTCACTTCCCATGTCACCCGACCTCCCTTCACTGCGCATGTCACCTAAATACCCCTCACTTCCTACATCAACTGATCTCCGCCATACTCCCTATACTCCCCGATCTCCCCTCACTTCACACGTCACCCGACCTCCCCTCACTCCCCATGTCACCCGACATCCCCTAACTCCCCAACTCACCCGACCTCCCATCACTCCCCACCTCACCCGATATCCCCGATCTCCCCACATCACCCGACCTCCCCTCACCCCCCATGTCACCTAACTACCCCTCACTTCCCACATCACCTGATCTCTCCTCACACTCCCTATACTCCCCGATCTCCCCTCACTCCCTACGTCACCCGAACTCCCCTCATTCCCCACGTCACCCGAGCTCCCCTCACTCCCAATGTCACCCGACCTTCCCTCACTCCCCATGTCACCTGATCTCCCCTTACTCCCTACCTCACCCGATCTCCCCTCACTTCCCACCTCACCCGACCTGCCCTCACTCCCCAACTCACCCGACCTGCACTCACTCCCCACATCACCTAACCTCCCCTCACTTTCCATGTCACCTGATCTCCCGTCGCACTCCCTATACTCCTCAATCTCCCCTCACTTCCCACATCACCCAAACTCCCTTCACTTCCCACATCACCTGATCTCCCCTCACTTCCCATGTCACCCGACCTCCCTTCACTCCGCATGTCACATAACTACCCCTCATTTCAAACATCATCTGATCTCCCCTCACACTCCCTATACTCCCCAATCTCCCCTAACTTCCCATGTCACCCGAACTCCCCTCACTTCCACTTCACCTGATCTCCCCTCACATTCCATATACTCCCTGACCTCCCCTCACTCCCCATGTAACCTGACCTCTACTCAATCCCCACGTCACCCAATCTCCCCTCACTCCCCACATCACCCGATCTCCCCTCAATCCCCACCTCGCTCGACCTACCCTCACTTCCCACGTCACCCAAACTCCCCTCACTCCCCACGTCATCTGATCTCCGCTCAGTCCCCACCTCACCCGATCTCCCCTCAGTCCCCACTCACCCGACCTCCCCTCACTCCCACATCACCTGATCTCGACTAACTCCCCATGTCACCCAATCTCCCCTCACTCCCCACCTCTCCCGATCTCCCCTCAGCCCCCACCTCACCCGACGTCCCCTCACTTCCCACATCACCCGACCTCCGCTCGCTCCCCACGTCACCCAAACTCCCCTCACTCCCCACATCACCCGATCTCCCCTCACTCCCCACCTTACCCGACCTCCCCTCACTCCCCACATCACCCGAACTCCCCTCACTTCCCAGGTCATCAGATCTCCCCTCACTCCCCACGTCATCCGCCCTCCGCTCACTATCCACGTCACCCGACTTCCCCTCGCTCCCCACGTCACCTGATCGCACCTCACTCCCCACATCACCCACCTCCCCTCACTCTACATCACCCGACCTCACCTCACTCCCCACGTCACTCAATCTCCCCTCACTCCCCACATCACCTGACCTCCCCTTACTCTCCATGTCACCCAACCCTCCTCACTCCCCACGTCACCCAAGCTCCCCTCACTCCCCAAGTCACCCAACCTGCCTCACTCCCCTCGTCACCCAATCTCTCCTCACTCCCCACCTCACCCGATCTCCCCTCACTCCACATGTCACACGGCCTCCCCTCAATCTCCATGTCACCCTATCACCCCTCACTCCCACACATCACCTGATCTCCCCTTACTCCCTAACTGACCCGATCACCCCTTACTCCCCACATCAACCGAACTCTTTCACCCCCCTCGTCACCCGATCTCCCTTCACTCCCCACGTCACCCGACCTCTCTTCACTCCCCACGTCATCCGATCTCCCCTCAGTCCCCACCTCGCCCGACCTCCACTCTCACCCCACATCACCCGACCTCCGCTCACTCCCCACGTCACCCAAAGTCCCCTCACTCCCCACGTCACCCGAGTTCCCCTCACTCCCCATGTCACCTGATTTCCCCTTACTCCCTACCTCACCCGATTTCCCCTCACTGCCCACCTCACCCGACCTGCCCTCACTCCCCACCTCACCCGACCTGCACTCACTCCCCACGTCACCTAATCTCCCCTCACTTTCCATGTCACCTGATCTCCCCTCGCACTCCCTCTACTCCCCGATCTCCCCTCACTTCCCACATCATCCAAACTCCCTTCATTTCCCACATTACCTGATCTCCCTTCACTTCCCATGTCACCCGACCTCCCTTCACTGCGCATGTCACCTAAATACCCCTCACTTCCTACATCAACTGATCTCCGCCATACTCCCTATACTCCCCGATCTCCCCTCACTTCACACGTCACCCGACCTCCCCTCACTCCCCATGTCACCCGACATCCCCTAACTCCCCAACTCACCCGACCTCCCATCACTCCCCACCTCACCCGATATCCCCGATCTCCCCACATCACCCGACCTCCCCTCACCCCCCATGTCACCTAACTACCCCTCACTTCCCACATCACCTGATCTCTCCTCACACTCCCTATACTCCCCGATCTCCCCTCACTCCCTACGTCACCCGAACTCCCCTCATTCCCCACGTCACCCGAGCTCCCCTCACTCCCAATGTCACCCGACCTTCCCTCACTCCCCATGTCACCTGATCTCCCCTTACTCCCTACCTCACCCGATCTCCCCTCACTTCCCACCTCACCCGACCTGCCCTCACTCCCCAACTCACCCGACCTGCACTCACTCCCCACATCACCTAACCTCCCCTCACTTTCCATGTCACCTGATCTCCCGTCGCACTCCCTATACTCCTCAATCTCCCCTCACTTCCCACATCACCCAAACTCCCTTCACTTCCCACATCACCTGATCTCCCCTCACTTCCCATGTCACCCGACCTCCCTTCACTCCGCATGTCACATAACTACCCCTCATTTCAAACATCATCTGATCTCCCCTCACACTCCCTATACTCCCCAATCTCCCCTAACTTCCCATGTCACCCGAACTCCCCTCACTTCCACTTCACCTGATCTCCCCTCACATTCCATATACTCCCTGACCTCCCCTCACTCCCCATGTAACCTGACCTCTACTCAATCCCCACGTCACCCAATCTCCCCTCACTCCCCACATCACCCGATCTCCCCTCAATCCCCACCTCGCTCGACCTACCCTCACTTCCCACGTCACCCAAACTCCCCTCACTCCCCACGTCATCTGATCTCCGCTCAGTCCCCACCTCACCCGATCTCCCCTCAGTCCCCACTCACCCGACCTCCCCTCACTCCCACATCACCTGATCTCGACTAACTCCCCATGTCACCCAATCTCCCCTCACTCCCCACCTCACCCGATCTCCCCTCAGTCCCCACCTCACCCGACCTCCCCTCACTCCCCACATCACCCGACCTCCGCTCACTCCCCACGTCACCCAAACTCCCCTCACTCCCCACATCACCCGATCTCCCCTCACTCCCCACCTTACCCAACCTCCCCTCACTCCCCACATCACCCGAACTCCCCTCACTTCCCAGGTCATCAGATCTCCCCTCACTCCCCACGTCATCCGCCCTCCGCTCACTATCCACGTCACCTGACTTCCCCTCGCTCCCCACGTCACCTGATCGCACCTCACTCCCCACGTCACCCACCTCCCCTCACTCTCTACATCACCCGACCTCACCTCACTCCCCACGTCACTCAATCTCCCCTCACTCCCCACATCACCTGACCTCCCCTTACTCTCCATGTCACCCAACCCTCCTCACTCCCCACTTCACCCAAACTCCCCTCACTATCCATGTCACCCAACCTGCCTCACTCCCCTCGTCACCCGATCTCTCCTCACTCCCCACCTCACCCGATCTCCCCTCACTCCACATGTCACACGGCCTCCCCTCAATCTCCACGTCACCCTATCACCCCTCACTCCCACACATCACCTGATCTCCCTTACTCCCTAACTCACCCGATCACCCCTTACTCCCCACATCAACCGAACTCTTTCACTCCCCTCGTCACCCGATCTCCCTTCACTCCCCACGTCACCCGACCTCTCCTCATTCCCCACGTCACTCGATCTCCCCTCAGTCCCCACTCACCCAACCTCCCCTCACTCCCACATCACCTGATCTCGACTAACTCCCCACGTCACCCAATCTCCCCTCACTCCCCACCTCACCCGATCTCCCCCCAGTCTCCAACTCGCCTGACCTCCACTCTCTCCCCACATCACCCGACCTCCGCTCACTCCCCACGTCACCCACACTCCCCTCACTCCCCACATCACGCGATCTCCCCTCAATCCCCACCTCACCCGACCTCCCCTCACTCCCCACATCACATGAACTCCCCTCACTTCCCAGGTCATCAGATCTCCCCTCGCTCCCCATGTCATCCGACCTCCCCTCACTCCCCACATCACATGAACTCCCCTCACTTCCCAGGTCATCAGATCTCCCCTCGCTCCGCACGTCATCCGACCTCCCCTCACTCCCCACATCACCTGATCGCCCCTCACTCCCCATGTCACCAAACCTCCCCTAACTCTCTACATCACCCGACCTCCCCTCACTCCCCACGTCACTCAATCTCCCCTCACTCCCCACATCACCTGACCTCCCCTTAGTCTCCATGTCACCCAACCCTCCTCACTCCCCACGTCACCCAAACTCCCCTCACTCCCCATGTCACTCGATCTGCCTCACTCCCCTCGTCACCCGATCTCCCGTCACTCCCCACCTCACCCGATCTCCCCTCACTCCACATGTCACACGACCTCCCCTCAATCCCCACGTCACCCGATTACCCCTCACTCCCCACGTCACCCAATCTGCCCTTACTCCCTAACTCAGCCCATCACCCCTTACTCCCCACATCACCCGACCTCTCCTCACTATCCACATCAGCCGACCTCTCCTCACACCCCAGGTCACCCGATCTCCCCTCACTCTCCACGTCGCCCGACCTCATCTCACTCCCCACGACACCCAATCTCCCCTCACTACCCACATCGCACAACCTCCCCTCACTCCCCACGTCACCTAACTACCCCTCAATACTCATATCACCTGATCTCCCCTCACACTTCCTATACTCCCCGATCTCCCCACTCCCAATGTCACCCAAAATCCCCTCAGTCCCCACGTCATCTGATCTCCCCTCACACTCCCTATACTCCGCGATCTCTCCTCTCTCCCTACGTCACCCAATCTCCCCTCACTACCCACGTCACCTAACTGCCCCTCAATTCCCACATTACCCGATTTCCCCTCACTTCCCAACTCACCCGACCTGCCCTCACTCCCCACCTCACCCGACCTGCACTCACTCCCCACGTCACCTAATCTCCCCTCACTTTCCATGTCACCTGATCTCCCCTCGCACTCCCTCTACTCCCCGATCTCCCCTCACTTCCCACATCATCCAAACTCCCTTCATTTCCCACATCACCTGATCTCCCTTCACTTCCCATGTCACCCGACCTCCCTTCACTGCGCATGTCACCTAAATACCCCTCACTTCCTACATCAACTGATCTCCGCCATACTCCCTATACTCCCCGATCTCCCCTCACTTCACACGTCACCCGACCTCCCCTCACTCCCCATGTCACCCGACATCCCCTAACTCCCCAACTCACCCGACCTCCCATCACTCCCCACCTCACCCGATATCCCCGATCTCCCCACATCACCCGACCTCCCCTCACCCCCCATGTCACCTAACTACCCCTCACTTCCCACATCACCTGATCTCTCCTCACACTCCCTATACTCCCCGATCTCCCCTCACTCCCTACGTCACCCGAACTCCCCTCATTCCCCACGTCACCCGAGCTCCCCTCACTCCCAATGTCACCCGACCTTCCCTCACTCCCCATGTCACCTGATCTCCCCTTACTCCCTACCTCACCCGATCTCCCCTCACTTCCCACCTCACCCGACCTGCCCTCACTCCCCAACTCACCCGACCTGCACTCACTCCCCACATCACCTAACCTCCCCTCACTTTCCATGTCACCTGATCTCCCGTCGCACTCCCTATACTCCTCAATCTCCCCTCACTTCCCACATCACCCAAACTCCCTTCACTTCCCACATCACCTGATCTCCCCTCACTTCCCATGTCACCCGACCTCCCTTCACTCCGCATGTCACATAACTACCCCTCATTTCAAACATCATCTGATCTCCCCTCACACTCCCTATACTCCCCAATCTCCCCTAACTTCCCATGTCACCCGAACTCCCCTCACTTCCACTTCACCTGATCTCCCCTCACATTCCATATACTCCCTGACCTCCCCTCACTCCCCATGTAACCTGACCTCTACTCAATCCCCACGTCACCCAATCTCCCCTCACTCCCCACATCACCCGATCTCCCCTCAATCCCCACCTCGCTCGACCTACCCTCACTTCCCACGTCACCCAAACTCCCCTCACTCCCCACGTCATCTGATCTCCGCTCAGTCCCCACCTCACCCGATCTCCCCTCAGTCCCCACTCACCCGACCTCCCCTCACTCCCACATCACCTGATCTCGACTAACTCCCCATGTCACCCAATCTCCCCTCACTCCCCACCTCTCCCGATCTCCCCTCAGCCCCCACCTCACCCGACGTCCCCTCACTTCCCACATCACCCGACCTCCGCTCGCTCCCCACGTCACCCAAACTCCCCTCACTCCCCACATCACCCGATCTCCCCTCACTCCCCACCTTACCCGACCTCCCCTCACTCCCCACATCACCCGAACTCCCCTCACTTCCCAGGTCATCAGATCTCCCCTCACTCCCCACGTCATCCGCCCTCCGCTCACTATCCACGTCACCCGACTTCCCCTCGCTCCCCACGTCACCTGATCGCACCTCACTCCCCACATCACCCACCTCCCCTCACTCTACATCACCCGACCTCACCTCACTCCCCACGTCACTCAATCTCCCCTCACTCCCCACATCACCTGACCTCCCCTTACTCTCCATGTCACCCAACCCTCCTCACTCCCCACGTCACCCAAGCTCCCCTCACTCCCCAAGTCACCCAACCTGCCTCACTCCCCTCGTCACCCAATCTCTCCTCACTCCCCACCTCACCCGATCTCCCCTCACTCCACATGTCACACGGCCTCCCCTCAATCTCCATGTCACCCTATCACCCCTCACTCCCACACATCACCTGATCTCCCCTTACTCCCTAACTCACCCGATCACCCCTTACTCCCCACATCAACCGAACTCTTTCACCCCCCTCGTCACCCCGATCTCCCTTCACTCCCCACGTCACCCGACCTCTCTTCACTCCCCACGTCATCCGATCTCCCCTCAGTCCCCACCTCGCCCGACCTCCACTCTCACCCCACATCACCCGACCTCCGCTCACTCCCCACGTCACCCAAAGTCCCCTCACTCCCCACGTCACCCGAGTTCCCCTCACTCCCCATGTCACCTGATTTCCCCTTACTCCCTACCTCACCCGATTTCCCCTCACTGCCCACCTCACCCGACCTGCCCTCACTCCCCACCTCACCCGACCTGCACTCACTCCCCACGTCACCTAATCTCCCCTCACTTTCCATGTCACCTGATCTCCCCTCGCACTCCCTCTACTCCCCGATCTCCCCTCACTTCCCACATCATCCAAACTCCCTTCATTTCCCACATCACCTGATCTCCCTTCACTTCCCATGTCACCCGACCTCCCTTCACTGCGCATGTCACCTAAATACCCCTCACTTCCTACATCAACTGATCTCCGCCATACTCCCTATACTCCCCGATCTCCCCTCACTTCACACGTCACCCGACCTCCCCTCACTCCCCATGTCACCCGACATCCCCTAACTCCCCAACTCACCCGACCTCCCATCACTCCCCACCTCACCCGATATCCCCGATCTCCCCACATCACCCGACCTCCCCTCACCCCCCATGTCACCTAACTACCCCTCACTTCCCACATCACCTGATCTCTCCTCACACTCCCTATACTCCCCGATCTCCCCTCACTCCCTACGTCACCCGAACTCCCCTCATTCCCCACGTCACCCGAGCTCCCCTCACTCCCAATGTCACCCGACCTTCCCTCACTCCCCATGTCACCTGATCTCCCCTTACTCCCTACCTCACCCGATCTCCCCTCACTTCCCACCTCACCCGACCTGCCCTCACTCCCCAACTCACCCGACCTGCACTCACTCCCCACATCACCTAACCTCCCCTCACTTTCCATGTCACCTGATCTCCCGTCGCACTCCCTATACTCCTCAATCTCCCCTCACTTCCCACATCACCCAAACTCCCTTCACTTCCCACATCACCTGATCTCCCCTCACTTCCCATGTCACCCGACCTCCCTTCACTCCGCATGTCACATAACTACCCCTCATTTCAAACATCATCTGATCTCCCCTCACACTCCCTATACTCCCCAATCTCCCCTAACTTCCCATGTCACCCGAACTCCCCTCACTTCCACTTCACCTGATCTCCCCTCACATTCCATATACTCCCTGACCTCCCCTCACTCCCCATGTAACCTGACCTCTACTCAATCCCCACGTCACCCAATCTCCCCTCACTCCCCACATCACCCGATCTCCCCTCAATCCCCACCTTGCTCGACCTACCCTCACTTCCCACGTCACCCAAACTCCCCTCACTCCCCACGTCATCTGATCTCCGCTCAGTCCCCACCTCACCCGATCTCCCCTCAGTCCCCACTCACCCGACCTCCCCTCACTCCCACATCACCTGATCTCGACTAACTCCCCATGTCACCCAATCTCCCCTCACTCCCCACCTCTCCCGATCTCCCCTCAGCCCCCACCTCACCCGACGTCCCCTCACTTCCCACATCACCCGACCTCCGCTCGCTCCCCACGTCACCCAAACTCCCCTCACTCCCCACATCACCCGATCTCCCCTCACTCCCCACCTTACCCGACCTCCCCTCACTCCCCACATCACCCGAACTCCCCTCACTTCCCAGGTCATCAGATCTCCCCTCACTCCCCACGTCATCCGCCCTCCGCTCACTATCCACGTCACCCGACTTCCCCTCGCTCCCCACGTCACCTGATCGCACCTCACTCCCCACATCACCCACCTCCCCTCACTCTACATCACCCGACCTCACCTCACTCCCCACGTCACTCAATCTCCCCTCACTCCCCACATCACCTGACCTCCCCTTACTCTCCATGTCACCCAACCCTCCTCACTCCCCACGTCACCCAAGCTCCCCTCACTCCCCAAGTCACCCAACCTGCCTCACTCCCCTCGTCACCCAATCTCTCCTCACTCCCCACCTCACCCGATCTCCCCTCACTCCACATGTCACACGGCCTCCCCTCAATCTCCATGTCACCCTATCACCCCTCACTCCCACACATCACCTGATCTCCCCTTACTCCCTAACTCACCCGATCACCCCTTACTCCCCACATCAACCGAACTCTTTCACCCCCCTCGTCACCCGATCTCCCTTCACTCCCCACGTCACCCGACCTCTCTTCACTCCCCACGTCATCCGATCTCCCCTCAGTCCCCACCTCGCCCGACCTCCACTCTCACCCCACATCACCCGACCTCCGCTCACTCCCCACGTCACCCAAAGTCCCCTCACTCCCCACGTCACCCGAGTTCCCCTCACTCCCCATGTCACCTGATTTCCCCTTACTCCCTACCTCACCCGATTTCCCCTCACTGCCCACCTCACCCGACCTGCCCTCTCTCCCCACCTCACCCGACCTGCCCTCACTGTCCATGTCACCTAACCTCCCCTCACTTTCCATGTCACCTGATCTCCCGTCGCACTCCCTCTACTCCCCGATCTCCCCTCACTTCCCACATCACCCAAACTCCCTTCACTTCCCACATCACCTGATCTCCCCTCACTTCCCATGTCACCCGACCTCCCTTCACTGCGCATGTCACGTAACTACCCCTCACTTCCCACATCACCTGATCTCCCCTCACTTCCCACGTCACCCGAACTCCCCTCAGTCCCACTTCACCTGATCTCACCTCACACTCCATATACTCCCTGACCTCCCCTCACTCCCCATGTCACCCGACCTCTACTCACTCCCCACGTCACCCAATCTCCCCTCACTCCCCATATCACCCGATCTCCCCTCAATCCCCACCTCGCCCGACCTACCTTCACTTCCCACGTCACCCAACATCCCCTGACTCGCCACGTCACCTGATCTCCGCTCACTGCCCACCTCACCCGACTTCCAATCACTCCCCACCTCACTCGACCTCCCCTCACTCCCCATGTCACCCGAATTCTTCTCACTCCCTTCACCCGACCTCCCCTCACTCCACAACTCACCCGACCTCCCTAACTCCCCACCTCACCCGACCTCCCCTGACACCACACGTCACCCGACCTCCCCTCACCCCCCACGTCACCAAACTACCCCTCAATTCCCACATCACCTGATCTCCCCTCACACTCCCTATACTCCCCGATCTACCCTCACTTCCCACGTCACCCGACCTCCCCTCACTCCCCGTGTCACCCGACTTCCTCTCACTCCCGTCACCCGAACTCCCCTAACTCCCCAACTCACCTGACCTCCCCTCACTCCCCACGTCACCTGATCTCCCCTCACACTCCCTATACTCCCTGACATCCCCTCACTCCCCACATCACCCGACCTCCGCTCACTCCCCACGTCACCCAAACTCCCCTCACTCCCCACGTCACCTGATCTCCCCTCACACTCCCTATACTCCCCGATCTCCCCTCACTCCCTACGTCACCCAAACTCCCCTCACTCCCCACGTCACCCGAGCTCCCCTCACTCCCAATGTCACCCGACCTCCCCTCACTCCCCATGTCACCTGATCTCCCCTTACTTTCTACCTTACCCGATTTCCCCTCACTTTCCACCTCACCTGACCTGCCCTCACTCCCCACATCACCCGACCTCCCCTCACTCCCCACGTCACCTAACCTCCCCTCACTTTCCATGTCACCTGATCTCCCCTCGCACTCCCTATACTCCCCGATCTCACTTGACTTCCCACATCACCCAAACTCCCTTCACTTCCCACATCATCTGATCACCCCTCACTTCCCATGACACCCGACCTCCCTTCACTGCGCATGTCACATAAATACCCCTCACTTCCTACATCACCCGACCTCTACTCACTCCCCACGTCACCCAATCTCCACTCACTCCCCAAATCATCCGATATCCCCTCAATCCCCACCTCGCTCGACCTACCCTCACTTCCCACGTCACCCAACCTCCCCTAACTCCCCACATCATCTGATCTCCGCTCACTGCCCACCTCACCCGATTTCCCCTCATTCCCCACTCACCCGACCTCCCCTCACTCCCACATCACCTGATCTCGACTAACTCCCCACGTCACCCAATCTCCCCTCACTCCCCACCTCACCCGATCTCCCCTCAGTCCCCACCTCGCCCGATCTCCACTCTCACCCCACATCACCCGACCTCCGCTCACTCCCCACGTCACCCAAACTCCCCTCACTCCCCACATCACACGATCTCCCCTCACTCCCCACCTCACCCGACCTCCCCTCACTCCCCACATCACCCGAACTCCCCTCACTTCCCAGGTCATCAGATCTCCCCTCACTCCCCACGTCACCCGACCTCCCCTCACTCCCCACGTCACCCGACCTCCCCTTGCTCCCCACGTCACCCAAACTCCCCTCACTCCCCACGTCACCTGATCGCCCATCACTCCCGTCACCCAACCTCCCCTCACTCTCTACTTTACCCAACCTCCCCTCACTCCCCACGTCACTCGATCTCCCCTCACTCCCCACATCACCTGACCTCCCCTTATTCTCCATGTCACCCAACCCTCCTCACTCCCCACCTCACCCGATCTCCCCTCACTCCACATGTCACACGACCTCCCCTCACTCCCCACATCACCAGACCGCCACTCACTCCCCTCGTCACCCGATCTCCCCTCACTCCCAATCTCACCCGACCTCCCCTCGCTCCCCACGTCAGCCGACCTCATCTCACTCCCCACGCCACCCAATCTCCCCTCACTACCCACGTCACACAACCTCCCCTCACTCCCCACGTCACCTAACTACCCCTCAATTCCCACATCACCTGATCTCCCCTCACACTCCCTATACTCCCCGATCTCCCCTCACTCCCTACGTCACCCAAACTCCCCTCACTCCCCATGTCATCTGATCTCCCCTCACACTCCCTATACTCCCCGATCTCTCCTCACTCCCTACGTCACCCAATCTCCCCTTACTACCCACGTCACCCGAGCTCCCCTCACTCCCAATGTCATCCGACCTCCACTCACTCCCCATGTCACCTGATCTCCCCTTACTCCCTACCTCACCCGATCTCCCCTCACTTCCCACCTCACCCGACCTGCCCTCACTCCCCACCTCACCCAAACTGCCCTCACTCCCCACATCACCTAACCTCCCCTCACTTTCCATGTCACCTGATCTCCCGCCGCACTCTCTCTACTCCCTGACCTCTCCTCACTCCCCACCTCACCCGACCTCCCCTCACTCCTCACATCACCCAACCTCCCCTCACCCCCCATGTCACCTAACTACCCCTCACTTCCCACATCACCTGATCTCCCTCACACTCCCTATACTCCCCGATCTCCCCTCACTCCCCACATCACCCAAACTCTCCTCACTCCCCTCGTCACCCGATCTCCCTTCACTCCCCACGTCACCCGACCTCTCCTCACTCCCCACGTCACCCAATCTCCCCTCAGTCCCCACTCACCCGACCTCCCCTCACTCCCACATCACCTGATCTCGACTAACTCCCCACGTCACCCAATCTCCCCTCACTCCCCACCTCACCTGATCTCCCCTCAGTCCCCACCTCGCCCGACCTCCCCTCACTCCCCACATCACCCGACGTCCGCTCACTCCCCACGTCACCCAAACTCCCCTCACTCCCATCACCGAACCTCCCCTCACTCCCCACGTCACCTGATCTCCGCTCACTCCCCACCTCACCTGACCTCCACTCACTGCCCACATCACCCACACTCCCCTCACTCCCCACGTCACCCGACTTCCTCTCACTCCCCTCGTCACCCAACATCACCTCACTCCCCAACTCACCCGACCTCCCCTCACTCCCCACCTCACCCGACCTCCCCTCACTCCCAACATCATCTGACCTCCCCTCACACCTACGTCACCTAACTACCCCTCACTTCCCACATCAGCTGATCTCCCCTCACACTCCCTATACTCTCCGATCTCACCTCACACCCCACGTCTCCCAAACTCCCCTCTCTCCCCATGTCACCTGATCTCCCCTCACACTCCCTATAGGCCCTGATCTCCCCTCACTCCCTAGGTCACCCAAACTCCCCTCACTCCCCACGTCACCCGAGCTCCCCTCACTTCCCACGTCATCTGATCTCCCCTCACTCCCCACGTCATCTGACCTCCCCTCACTCCCCACGTCACCAGACCTCCCCTCACTCCCCACGTCACCTGATCGCCCCTCACTCCCCACATCACCAAACCTCCCCTCACTCCCCACATCACCAAACCTCCCCTCACTCCCCACGTCATTCGATCTCCCCTCACTCCCCACATCACCTGACCTCCCTTTACTCTCCATGTCACCCAACCCTCCTCACTCCCCATGTCACCCGACTTCCCATAACTCCCCACGTCACCCGATCACCCCTCACTCTCCATCCCACCTGATCTCCTCTCACTCCCGATGTCACCCTATCTTACCTCACTCACCACGTCACCCGATCACCCTTCACTCTCCACACCACCCGATCTCCTCTCACTCCCCGTCACCCGATCTCCCCCCACTCCCTATACTCCCCGATGTCCCCCACTCCCCATGCTCTCCCATCTCCCCTCACTCCAGACATCTTCTGACCTCCCCTCACTTCCCCTGTCACCCGATCTCCCCTCACTCTCCATACCACCCGATCTCCCCTCACTCCCCACGTCACCCGACCTCCACTCACTCCCCAGGTCATCTGATCTCCCCTCACTCCCCACGTCTCCCGACCTCCACTCACTCCCTACCTCACCCGACCTCCCCTCACTCTCCATGTCACCTGACCTCCCCTCAATCCCCATGTCACCCGACCTCCCCTCACTCCCCACGTCACCTGACCTCCCCTCACTCCCCACGTCTCCCGACTTCCTCTCACTCCCAACGTCACCCCACTTTCCTTCGCTCCTCACATCACCTGATTTCCCCTCACTCCCCATACTCCCCGATCTCTCCTCATTCCTCACGTCACTTGACCTCCCCTCACTCCCCATGTCTCCTAATCTGCCCTCACTACCGAGGCCACCCAAGCTCCCAGTGCCCTCACTCCACACATCACTTCATCTCCCCTCACTCCCCTTGCTACCCTAATCTCTCAGTGCCCTTCCCACACCGCTCGATCTCCCCGTGCCTTCCCCCCACCATACCACCCTCCCTCCCCACACACCCATCTCCCTGCCCATGGTCCCCACACCACCAGTTCTCCCAGTTCCCTCCCTCCCTATGCCATCAGCTCTCCCTGTGTCTTCCTTACAACACAAGCTCTCCTTCCCCACATCAACAATGTTCCCTGTGCCCTTCCCCACTGCCCCCCACCCCCCAACACCACCCCCCCACCCCCATTCCCACACCACCAGAACTCCTTGTGCCATCCCTATACACTAACATGCGTTGCCAACTCTGGTTGAACATATTCCTGGAGATTTCATCACATGACTTACTCTTTCCCTTTGCCCTGCCTCATTCTCCCACCATTGGTGGCCTGACACATCCCTCCTCATTGTCCACCAATCCAAAAGCAGATAGATTCTCCAATGGCGAAAATGATCATTCTTGATTTTTTTTTTCCATGCTCAATATTTATATAATGAATAATCAGAAGTTTAATGAAAATTAAAATAGGTTTCTTTTACTGCCTCTGTTATTTTTCTCTTATATTGCTGGCAGCCGTGTCCTGGGGATGAATCCTTAATTCTTGAAATCACCTGGGCAATCCTGGAGAATTGGAGACTCGACTACTAGCGAGGACCCTCAGCAAGAATCCCACCCACACTGTCCACCTGACACTCTGAATGAAGCCTGGAAGGTCAGGGTAGATCATGAGACAGTCCTCATGATTGTTAGGGGGAGGTTGAAAACCTGGAGCACGTGCTAACACTTGGCGGCTGTTTGTCATTGCTCATTCTGCAGAGGGGTTTGGAACAGTGGTGAGAACCTGTTGCTTAGATGGAGACTTCTTGATATCCTGATAAGCCTTGTAAGGGACAGAGTTTGCATCCACTTCTCACAATGTTAGTGGCACTAAAGGGAGGGACGCTGTGGGTGGTGCCTCCTTACACTGGGAGCCCATGTCATCCAGAGCCCTAAGCAATCCAGTATTAGGCTGGAGGTGGGACACTGAGTTAGAGGGTTGAAGGTAGGCCCCATGGAGAGAGATAGGAATGTTCTAGACTACGAAAGAAGTCTGGACCATGGATAATGTCAAAATGCTTCTTTGGAATATGCCACGATGGAGGCACCAGCACCAATGGGTCCCTTGAAGATGAGGTACTATCCTTAGCAAAGTGCAAATGCCAGGATGATCACAGGGTCCCAATGACTCCTGGTCCCAGCCAATATGTCCATATCCTTCTGTTCAAACTCAAGGGATTTACCAGGACAACATGGTCCTTGGGCAGCTTTCCCAGCAGTGGCTCTTTGCTGGCCTTTGGTCTCTGAGTGTCGTGTCAGCCTGTAGAGAAGGAACAGTCAGCAGAATTGTTTAAAGTTACATTTTATTGCTGTGAAGTGTTTTCAAATTGAGCAAACATCCAAATTTACCAAAGAAACAGAATTGGCAACAGTGCCGTGTGTACATAGACATGCTTGTGCACTGAGGGTTCAGAGCTGAATCTAACCTCGATCATGTCTTTGTATTATCAAAATAACAGACAGATTGCACCTTACAATCACTGGAACTGGGGAAAATTTTACTGCTACCAGATTTTTAAAATTTCCAGATTTAAAAAAAATCTCTATTAAAATTTCAATGGTGAGATTTGAACTCAATTCCTCTGAATTATTAGTGCCAAGCTTCTGGATTACTAGTTGAGAACCATAACCCATACAGCATCTGAAGTTATGGTGGCCAATCGAAAGAGTTTGTGTTAGCATTCTATGCCACTACCCTTGAAGCAGATGGTGGTGAACTGTAGCATCTAATAGGAATGCCTGATTAATATTAGTTTTGCTGTCACAGTCAATCAAATATGGTTATTGGCCAACATGCAGTCCTTTCACCATCACTGCCGTAGAGAGACATTTCTCAGTTTATTCTTGGGTTGGGGGTGGAGGGACCAACTTTTATGAAATAAAATAAGAGAATTTTGACCAGGGTGGGTGGTTGAAGGGTGGGGTGGTGGGACGGGGTGGTGCTGGTGACCTTTTAAGGGTGGGGTTGCTGGTGTCAGAGAGTGGATGGGGGAGGGCTAACCAGTGGTGTGAGGGTTGGTGTGTAAGGTGGTGGATGGGGTGGGGATTGTGCCTTAAGCTTCCAAAGCAGCGCTTCTCAAACTATAATGATATAAAAATCATAGAAATATGAAATTCTGAGGTTCCTTAAACTATTATTATTTCATAAACCTATGTTGATTTCAGTTAAGCGCTCCATACTCCTGAGTGACAGAAGACTCACTGAAGGCCTTCCTGACTCAGGATGGCTGCACATACTAAGATAAAGGCAAAATACTGCGGATGCTGGAAATCTGAAACAAAACAAAAAATGCTGGAAAAACTCAGCAGGTCTGACAGCATCTGTGGAAAGACAGAGTTAACGTTTTGAGTCGGGATGACTCTTCAGATACAGACTCGAAACGTTAACTCTGTCTTTCTCTCCATAGGAGCTGTCAGACCTGCTGAGTTTTTCCAGCATTTTTTGTTTTTGTTGTGACTACATGCTCCCTGCTGCACATTTACCCCCTATAAAGACGGTGACTGCACATTGCCCCCTGTAAAGATGGCGACTGCACATTGCCCCCTATAAAGATGCTGACTGTACATTGCCCCCTGTAAAGACGGCGACTGCACATTGCCCCTTATAAAGATGGTGACTGCACATTGCCCCCTGTAAAGATGGCGACTGCACATTGCCCCCTGTAAAGACAGTGACTGCACATTGCCCCTTATAAAGATGGCGACTGCACATTGCCCCCTGTAAAGATGGCGACTGCACATTGCCCCCTGTAAAGATGGCGACTGCACATTGCCCCCTGTAAAGATGGCGACTGCACATTGCCCCCTGTAAAGATGGCGACTGTACATTGCCCCCTATAAAGATGGTGACTGCATATGTTCATTGTGCAGGTGGATGCTCCAAGATTGGAATATTTTGGATACAGTACCCTTATAAAAAAAGCCAGTGAGGGGACTGACAGCACTTCTGGGTACTGGTATTTAGGCAGCTGTTTGTGCCTCTGAATGTTTCACCAGCTCAAGTTTGTGCGCCACTGGTTAAACAAGAAACCAGCCAACCTGGAGTAAAGTATAATGATGTGCAAGTGTCACACACCATCAATATGGTTAGATTTCTTTTTAAACCAACCTGATGTTGAGGCTTTTTGTAAAGGGTTGTACTTGCTGGACGTTTCCAAGCGAATAGCTGCCAATACTGTCCCTTAATAAGTCTCCATACAATGGTTTTTTATTTGATGTACCAACTTATCCAAGTCTGGTACCATGTAAAAGCTGCAGACAAGCTGAATACATATGGTAGGATTATTATTTACACCGCATTTACTGTTACTGTACTCTCTGCAGTGCTGCATTGTAAATAACTCTGCAGCTTGTTTGCAGAATCTCTCTAGAGTCTGAACAGGCTGCATATCAGTTCTGGCAGGTAATCGCAATGTGGCGGGAGAGTGTGACAGGAGAGTATGATGGGACAGTATGGTGAGATGATATGCAGTGATAGGACAGGGTGATATGGACAATATGCAGTGACGGGACAGTGTGAATGGTGGAACAGTATTCACTGATGTGACAGTGCAAAGGGAGAGTATACAGTCATGGAACATTATACAGTGATGGGATGGTGTGATGGTACAGTGTGATAGGGTAGAATAGTGTGAAGGGACAGTGTGAAGGGGCTATGTGCAGCATTTCCCCTTCTTTGCAGGCCGTTCGACCACCTTCACCACCATCTCTTTAATCTTCTCCTCCTGGTGTTTCAGCAACCTGTAAAGAGACATGGAGAGATGGTAGTGAACACAGCAGACAGCCCCTGACAGCACTCTCAGAGAAAGGACCAACAGCATGAAGTAAATGAACAATTCCCACAATTCATCACTCACTTTCCCAGATGCACCATGGGAGCGCTAATGTTGTGACCAGTACAGGCGCTGCATTCATAGAACAAGATGTTGTACTCCTGGAGAGAGAGAGAAAGTGGTGGAGGGATGAGACGGGTCATCGTTTACGGTCACTGCACTGTAGATATAGTCACTAGGAAAATACATTACTTCACAAACTGTTACCGAGGTTGCTTAGTGACCTCCCCTCCCCCAGTCTCTGCCATACATGCTGCTTCAACTGCCAGGTCACTCAAGGTCAATGAAGCCAATGTAATGAGAGAGGCAACATCAAGTACCATCAGTGATTTTTTAAAAAATTTTTCTGTCATGGGATGTGGGTGTCACTGGTTAGGCCAACATTTATTGCCCATCCCTAATTGCTCTTGAGAAGGTGGTGTTGAACTGCCTTCTTGAACCGCTGCAGTCCATGTAGTGTAGGTACACCCACAGTGCTGTTAGAGAGGAAGTTCCAGAATTTTGACCCAATTAGGTTGGTGAGTGGCTTGGAGGGCACCTTCCAGCTGTGGTGGTGTTCCCATGTGCCTGCTGCTTTTGTCCTTCTAGGTAGTAGAGGTCATGGGTTTGGAAGATGCTGTTGAAGACTGGATTTTTTTTATTCTTTCATGGGATGTGGGCATCACTGGCAAGGCCAACTCTAATTGCCCTTGAACTGAGTGGTTTGAACAGAGTCAGTTAAGAGTCAACCACATTGCTGTAGGTCTGGAATCACATGTAGGCTAGACTGGGTAAGGATGGCAGATTTCCTTACCTTACTGAGACTAGCTTTCAATTCCAGGTTTTATTAATTGAATTTAAATTCCATGGATTTGAACCCATGTTCCCAAAGTATTAGAAACAAAAACAAAAATAGCTGGATAAACTCAGCAGGTCTGATGGCATCTGTGGAGAGGAAGACGGTTAACGTTTCGAGTCCATATGACTCTTCATCAGAACTAAAGAGAAGTAGAAATGTGGTGAAATATAAGCTGTTTAAGGGGGATTGGACTGGATGAAGCTGGATAGAGGGCCAGTGATAGGTGGAGGCAAAGGAGAGAGTGCCAAAGATGTCATAGACAAAAGGTAAAAGGGTGTTGACAGTGGTGATATTAGCTATGGAATGTGCTAAAGGGGAAATTAAGGGTAGAAAGCAACACACCACCCTACTCTCATGCCCACATGTCCGTCCTTGGCTTGCTGCAATGTTCCAGTGAAGCTCAACACAAACTGGAGGAACAGCACCTCATCTTCCGACTAGGCACTTTACAGCCTTCTGGGCTTAACATTGAGATCAACAACTTCAGACCATGATCCCTCTCCTCCATCCTCACCCCTTTTTTGATCCCCTTTTTTCTAATAATTATTATATATTTTTTATATATATATTTTTCTTTTCCCATCTATTTCTATTATTATTTATTTCCATCCATTGTTTTATCTTCACCTTTTAGCCTATTTCAATCCCTCCCCCCACTAGAGCTATCTGTCACTTGCTCGTCCTGCTTTCTACCCTTAATGTCACCATTAACACATTCCTTAGCTAATATCACCACTGTCAACACCTCTTTGTCCTTTTGTCTATGACATCTTTGGCAATCTCTTCTTTGCCTCCACCTATCACTGGCCCTCTATCCAGCTCTACCTGTCCCACCCTCCTCAACCAGCTAATATTTCACCACATTTCTATTTCTCTTTAGTTCTGATGAAGAGTCATCTGGACTCGAAACGCTAACTCTGTGTTCCTCTCCACAGATGCTGTCAGACCTGCTGAGCTTTTCTAGCAATTTTTGTTTTTGTTTCAGATTTCCAGCATCCGCAGTATTTTGCTTTTATTCCCAGAGTTTTAGCCTGGGCCTCTGGATCACTAGCTCAGTGAGATTCCCACTGTGCCACCGCCTCTCTTTGAAGATGAGTGCTCACTCAATGTGGTGATCACTGACATATAGTCCAAAAAGCTGTCCCACTCTTAGAGCGGAACCATCCCAGATTTGCACAAAGTGTGGTATCGGGTGGATAAAGGATGTTTTACCTGCCAGCCGCAATGGCTGGTTTTCACGCTGCATCATCCCATTCCTGGCGCATCCTGCCTCATTAATAATGCATTCCTGGGAAACACACCAGGTCGCTGGCAAGGTGGCCTCTGATTCACCCAGTCTGCTGTCACCTCAGGCCTTCAGTAATCCAGGCGCCATATTTAAAGGACACCCCTGCACAGAGCTAACTCTCTTCAAGGGATAGGAAGTTGCTGGGAACTGATGGTTGCCAGAGAAATAAACATGCTGTCCCAAATATAGCAACACCTCCCTCAGGCACCTGGATGCACTGGAGGCCCGCAGTGAAGTCCGCTACCCCCAGGGTGAAGACCAGCAAGCAAGGTCACCAATCCAGCAGGGGAGGTGGTGGCAGCGGTGGTCAGTCCAAATGCTCTGCAAAAGAAAACAGCCACCCAGTGCCGCAAGAAGATGAATGATCTGCCAGGGTAAGTCACTCTTTTCACCACTCTCAACTCTCACACTCACAAACCCATCACACATCCACAGAGCCCTCACTCACTGCCAGTTCAAGGGACGTCGCCATTCACTCTCTCACACGCATCTTCTCCTGCCCTGCGGATCATGTCCTCATCCCATGCATGGCACCACTTAGCACCCAACATGCCAGACATTCTTATCATCTAGCCTGGTAGGGACCTGCTTACACTCTCTCCATCTTCAGAAAGGACAAGCTGGCAAACAACAAGAGGGAGAGGTTGCAAACTGATGGAAAAATTCCTGACTGAAAGGTCCTCGCAGACTTTGAAAATAGATCCATCTGCCTGGCCGGCGAGGATCTGGACTGTTCCTGTCTTGACAGTGAAGTTGGTGGGGCTCAACCGAGTGAGGATCCAGCAATGCAACATCCATCAGACAACCATGCTGTGAGTGAGTCCCCCTGCTCCGCAGTCCCCTGCCATCTGCTAATTATATCTCCTTGCTTTCACAGGCACATCTGGGAAGCAGCTGAGGGGTCTCACAAGCCAGGTCGTCGACTCAAGCCCTGAAGACACCTCGTAAGAAGAATCTGATGACACCCTCACTGAAGACCCGTCGCAGCGCTCACCCACACCCTCCACCAGCACAGAGACACACAGTGTAGGGGCCCTCAGGGAAGAGGATCAGCAGGTGCACACCCCAGGGTCATCCACCCAGGTGACTCCAGGAGTGACCAGCCCATCCGAATCTTCTCCTCCTGTACCCCCAGCAGCTCCAGCTCCACAGGCCGAGGAGGGTGTCACTGCCACACAGCAGGACCCCGAAAGCAGGCCGGGGCCCTCCAAGTCTCAGCCCTACAGAGGACGCCCACTAAAGTCACCACAGACAGGGCATCACAGTCAGCAGGCTGCCTCCACCTCTGCTGTGGATGTCCAGGGAGCACCAAGACGTAGCAGCAGTGTTAGGACAGTAAAGAAGATGTAGTTGCACAGCCTGGGCACCAGATTAATCATTTGTACATAATGTTCACTATTGTCAATAAACTCCTAAGAATGTCTCCCTGCCTGTGGCTCCTTGTTCTGAGGAGCAGTGTTCTTGTCACTCAGATGTGAAACCTTTCTGCACAAGATAAAGGCAGGTGTCTCAGTCTCTTCCCTGTGCTCTGTGCAGCCTTCAGACCACAGTGATGGTCCAGTCTCTCACTCCCTGGAAACCTGCACCTCGATGGTGCTGGTCATTGCTGCCAGGATGTAGTGGGCAGGTACCACAGAGTTCTCTCATTCTCTGTGTGTGCTCTCAGCACCTTTGAGGTGGGACTGGCCCCCATCTCTTCAGCATTTGCGACCAGTGACGCAGTGCTCCTGAAGGGGTCAGGTGCTGAGGGCTGGCAAAGATCAGGTGCATTTAAAGTTTCACAGCTGCGTCTCCATGATATGACCCTGATCACAGAGCACAAGCGAGCTGCCCTCAGCCAGACAGGAGTCAAACATTCACTGAGACAATGTGAGGATCTATGGAATGTCCTCACCGCATGTCATCATCATCCTCCTGGAATCTAGCAGCTATTAGGGCCTCCGCTGCGTCTCCATGACATGAGCCTGAGCACTGAGGGTATGTGCGCTGCCATCAGCCACACAGGAGGCAAACGTTCACAGATGCAAGGTGAGGATGTCAGGATTGTCCTCACTGCATCTCGTCATCATCCTCCATGAATCTTGTGGCTATGAGGGCCTCCCGAGCGCCTGCCTCATCTGGACAGTGCGATGGCCTCATCACCGACATCCTCGCCTTCGAGGACATTATTGCCTCCTCATTGGAGGAGACGTGCAGCTTCTCCATCTGCTCCTCAGCCAGGTCTTCCCCACATTGCAGTGTCAGGTTGTGGAGTGCTCAGCAAGTGATGATGATGCGCGACACCCTCTGGGGACCATATTGCAGTTCTCCACCGAACCTGTCGAGGCACCGGAACCTCATTTTCAAAATGCCAATCATTTGCTCCACCAAAGTCCGGATCATGGCATGAGACTCATTATACCATCGCTCTGCCACAGTCTGAGGCCGCCACATGGGCATCATCAGCCACATCCTCTCTGAGTAGCCCTTATCCCCAATGAACTATCCCTGCAGCCTCTCTGGACCCTGGAAAATATCAGGGATCTGAGACCTGCTAAGGATGTAGGAGTCGTGGACACTCCCTGGGAACTGTGCGCCGACCTGTAGGATCTGTTTATGGTGGTCACACAGCAGCTGAACATTCAGTGAGTGGAAGTCCTTGCATTTGATGCATTTGACTACTTGTTACCATGGAGATCTAAGCGCCATGTGAGTGCAGTCGATGGCTCCCTGCACCTGTGGGAAACCTGAGATCTGGTCAAGTCCTGGCGCTCTTGCTTCCTGGCTTTCCTGATCCCGGGCCTTTGTGAAAATGGCATCCGTAACCTCCTGGATACACTTGTGCTTGAAGACTTCTGAGATCCCACACAGGTCACCCTGGAGCCTTGCAAGGAGCCACTGGTGTAGAAATTGAGCATCACGGTCACTTTCACAGCCACTGGCAGTGGATGCCCTCCATGTCCCCCTGGTGCCAAATCCTGCAGCAGCTGGCAGATGTGACTGACCAGTTCCCTAGACATGGACAATCTTCAGTGACGGTTCTTAGTCACTTGAAGGAATGGCAGGCGCTGTCTGTGGACTCTGTGTCTAGCGAGGCACCTACGAGCGACGACTTGCTGTAGATCTTCAGCTGCATGTGCAGCAGGTCCAGCCGCCCCTTCATCTTGAACCAGGTGCCCCCGCTGCTCTCCTCTTCTTCTCTGTTCTCTGTAACCCATGAGGCATATTACTAAATCATCAGGCCCTATGATCCTGATGTTCCCCTCCTGCAGGATCAAAGAGAGACGTGTGTGCCCTAAGAACCTCTCTTGTTTAAGTCTGAAGGCCCATCAATGCACCCCGGATAGTGCTGGCCACCTCTTGGATGGCCAGAGTTTAGTGCGCTGTATGGCTGTCCGAAACCCCACCCATCTCCGCCTCACCCCACCTGACCGATTGGTAGCAGCTTTGCCCACAGGACTGCATGTTGTGCTCTCAGCTCAGGCACAGATATTCTCCTAATGTGCACTGTAAGGCCATGAGGGAGACTGGTCCAAACCTTAAGGACATTGCAAGGGGCTGTGAGCACCTCCACCAGTGACTGCTCCATGGCCAGCTTACACAAGGGAATTCTACAACTTGCCCAGTTGGCCAATTTCTCTGCTGCCCCCTAAAATGCTCATTAATTTGCAGTCTGCGCCCAAGGGATGAAAAGTTCTGGAGCATTTGGTGGCACTTTCATGTTTTTGCGTTGCTTGAGTGGGCAGATCAGCTTCAGAGGCCCAAGTTCAAGCAAGTCAATGGAGCTGCTGCTGAATGGTCTCAGCTGCGGAAGAATGCTCACTTTTGACAAGCTTTTCCAAGTGCGTGGCTGCTCCCTCACCCAACCTCCTCCGACCTCCCCACGGCATGTTCTTGAGTATTTACTTCAGTCTGTCTGTGTTGCCTAGCACTGACCCCACCACCCTGACCTGACCCACACTGGAGCCCTTGCCCCAGCTCCGCATTGAAAGACAGCCGGGAAAAAGCGACTTGCCTGTGCCCCCCCACACCCACCACCGAAAGCGGTGCCACGTCCTTGATGTCCTATGGAAATGCAAGTGCTGTGCAAGGTTGTGTATGCTCACCTCCGAGTTCCTCTTGAAGTTCAGGTCGCCAGATGCAGCCTCTTAAAGGCAGTGTGAAGTCACACCGACATGAGCGGTAAATCTGATGTGCGGGGTTGATTCCAGCGAGCAAGGCTTATAATTAGATGCAAATATATTAAAATAACATTCCCAACATGTGGCGGCGGGAAACGTGGCCCCGCCATTGACGGGTGTAGCCGACAATCACAATCTAGTTCCATGATGACATTAAAACCGATTTTGGCCTTCCCACCATGTTGTTCCCCCTCCACCTCCCATGATATAAGGCATCAACTAGGCCGGAAAATTCCGGCCTTAGTCTTTGCTCAGTTCAATTTGGTGAAAGTTGTTCCCAGTGGCCCTGAACGAGACAAAAATATCCAACCAAGCCCCCGTAGTGGCCTCTGTTGATAACGCTAAGTGTGGATGGCAAGTGAGATGTCAGCTCAGATGCTCCAGACAATAAGAGTCTCCCAGCACCCAGCACACATTACTTGAGCTCGCTCTTGAGGGGATTATATCACAGAAATGAGTCAGCACCTTTAATGGGGCAATTATGGTGCAGGGAATATTCCTTCAGTGTTGGGCAGAAATGGAGGCTGCACTGGAGCTGTCAGTCTGAACAATAGACACTAACCTGGGCAAGCCGTTCTCCTTCAGGTGTGGGGACCTGACGGTGAGTATCATCATCCATCTTGTTACCCAGAAGAAGAATGACAACATCTTCAGCCACTGTGTCCTAAAAAGAGAGAGAGATGGAGAGAGCAAATCATAGAGAAATAAATGGTAAGAGAGAGGGAGATGAAATGAGACAGAGGAAGAGAGAAAAAGAGATGGAGAAATGGAGAGAGGGAGACAGAGAGAGATAGAGGGAGAGAAAGGGAGATGGAGAGAGAGAGATGGAGAGAAGGAGAGGAAGATGAAGGCAGGGAGATAGAAAGAAAGAGATGGAAGGAGACAGATTCGAAGGGAGGGAGATGTGGAGGGTGGTTGGGGGATGGAGATAGAGAAACAGAAGGAGGAAGAGAAGAAGGTAGAAGAGGAAAGGGAGAGAATGATGGAAGGAAAGTGAGAGAGATGGAGGGGGGAGGAGAGAAAGAGCAAGATTTACCTGGTCATGTATGATGAGCTTAATAACAAATGACAATTAAAGATTAACCAGCTGTTTTGACATTGTGTATTTTGTAAAACAGGAGTGGACTGATGACACTGCTTATTGCAATCTCCCCACTGCCTATGTGCAGTCAGACATCCAGTCTCCAGTGATCCATAATTTTCTTCAGATCAACTTTGGGAAGACCAAAGCTATCATGTTCTGCAGCCTTCCTTCTGCTGTTCTGAGTCCTAGCTACAAACATGGTCTTCGCTCTGTCTAGTCACTGCTTCAGACTGAACCAGATTGGCATAGGGACAAGAGTGATGCCTGTGAGCAACGGTATCAGCCTGTGGAGGCATTGAGACAGTCTGGCTGATAACGGCCCTGAGTGTGAGCTCAAAAGGGCCTTGCAGGTCTAAAATCTCATGGAACAAAAGCCAGATCAATGTCAGTAAATAGTGGAGGGCACATCTGTCCCATCGTGTCTTCAGGACCATCAACCACAGGATCAAAGTCTTTCCCTAGGCTCTGAGAGTTCTGACCCTAAGAATGCTGAGTGCTAAAGCCCTGAATCGGAGAGCCTCTTACCTTGACGCAGGCCAGCCAGTAGTGCACGTCAGTGAAAGAGCTTGAGGATGTAATGTCGTACATCACGATCACCCCATCAGCCTTCCTGAAGAACTGTCTGGTCACGCTGTGGAATCTGTGAGGAAATGGTAAAGGATCAATCAGAGAAATGGACTACACAACAGATAGGCCTGTGATAGCCAGTCACTGAAGGGGTAAGGGGTCACATGACCCTCCATTAAATCAATTCCTCCTCCTGTATAGGCAATTTCCGCAGTCTTACATGGGAGAGCTTTAACTCACTGGGACAGAAAGCAGGCAGGGAACAGACAGAGAACAAATGCTTAAAAATGGGAAATGCAACTAACTTGCCACTAGCCAACTTCCAGCACACAGTTTACCAGGGTCACTGGTAATGTCACTGAGTGATTTCCAAGCACTCTGGGGGAGGGAGGGTGAACAGACAGAAGTCGTGGTCCATATCAGGACCAATGACATAGGTAAAAAGAGGGAAGAGGTCCTGCAGGCAGACTTTAGGGAGCTAGGAAAGTAACTAATAAGCAGGACCTCGGTAACCTCTGGATTACTCTCATTGCTGCACTGAGTCTAGAAATAGGTGGGTAGAGCAAATGAATTTGTGTCTGGAGAGATGGAGGATGTTAGATTCCTGGGACATAGGGATTTGTTACACCTCAATGAAGCCATGGGTGGTGTGCTAGTGCTGTTGGGGAGGGTTTAAACTAACTTGGCAGGGGGGTGGGAACAAGGAGGTAACATTAGGAAGGAGAAACAAGGTGAACAAAGGATTGAGAAAAGTAGATAGTACTAGAGTAAGAATTAGTAAGGAATTAGGTAGGGTCAAAGAGAGTTAAATTGGGTTCACAATGCATGTAAACATGAAAGGAATGATGAATAAAGTTGGTGGGCTGCAGGTGAAAATATCCACATAGGAATATCACATGACGATAACAGAGACCTAACTCAAAAAAGAGCAGGACTGGTTGTTAAATATTCCTGGGCATGAGTGTTCAGGAAATATAGGGAAGAAAAGAAAGGAGGAGAGGTCGTAGTATTGATTCATGAGAACATTACAGTGTTGCAGAGAAGATGTCCTGGTGGGGTCAAGAACAGAATCTATTTGGTTCAAGTTGAGAAGCAATGCAGGTGCCCATTACATGACTAGGTTATTCTGTGGGCCACCAGCTAGTGGGAAAGGTATAGAGGAACAAATTTTCAGGAATAATTACAGAGAGGTTTAAAAATGATAGGGTAGTTATAATGGGGACTGGGATAGTAATAGTGTGAAGAGCAGAGAGGGGGAAGAGTTTCTGAAGTGTGTTCAGGAGAATTTTATTGATCAGTATGTTTGTAGCTCAGTGAAGAACGAGGCATTGCTGGGTCTGGTTCTGGGGAATGAGGTGGGAACAATGATCCTTGTATCATAAGGTTTAGGTTTAGCTATTGAAAAGGATCAGCAGCAACCCAGAGTAAAAATAATTCATTGAGGCAGAGTCAATTTCAGCTGGTTGAGAATCAATTTTTTTCTAGCTAAATCTAAATCAAAGTCAAAGCTTGGCAGACAAACTGGTAATGAACAATGGATTGCCTTTAAAGAGAGGATGGTTCAGGTGCAAATGAGATTTATTCCTACAAGGGGAAAGGAAGGTCAAACTTCCAGAGCTCCCAGGGTCATACAGAGATAGATAATAAGGTGAAGCAGAGAAAGGGTGCATATGGTAGATGCCAGGTTGATAATACAAGTGAGAACCAAGCTGAATATGGAGACTTCAGAGGGGAATTGAAGAAAAGAAATGAGAGAAACAAAGAGAGTATCAGAAGAGGCTGGCAATTAACATAAAAGGGAATCCAAAAGTCTTCTGCAGGCACATAAATAGCAAAAAGATAGTAAGGGGACCAGTGAAGCCGATGAGGGACCAAAAAGAGATTTACTCTCAAAACCTTTACTCTGGAAGCAGTGTCTTTGAATATTTTTAAGGAAGAGCTAGATAGATTCTTGATTAACAAGGGAGTGAAAAGCTATCGGGGGTAGGCAGGAATGTGGGGCTGAGGTTCATTCAGATCAGTCATGATCTTATTGAATGACGGAGCAGGCTCGAGGGGCCGAGTGGCCTACTCCTGCTCCTAGTTCATATGTATGCTCGTCTGTATGAAATACATTGACCCCTAGAGTTACTGTCTACTTTAACACACTGGCTTCTAGAGTTACTGTCCCCATTTACAGACTGACCCTGAGAGTTACTGACCCTTTAACAGAATGACCCTTAGAGTTAATGTCCCCTTTTACAGACTGACCCCGAGAGTTACTGTCTCCTTTAACACACTGACCCCTAGAGATCATTATCATACTGATCCCTGGAGTTACTGTACCCATTAACACACTGACCCCGAGAGTTACTGTCTCCATTAACACACTGACCCCGAGAGTTACTGTCCCCATTAATACATTGACCCCGAAAGTTACTGTCTCCATTAACACACAGCTCACTGGAGTTACTGTCCCCTTTAACACACTGACCCCGAGAGTTACTGTCTCCTTTAACACACTGACCCCTAGAGATCATTATCATACTGATCCCTAGAGTTACCGTCTCCATTAACACACAGATCCCTAGAGTTACTGCCCCCATTAACATACTGACCCCGAGAGTTACTGTCTTCATTAACTCACAGATCCCTGGAGTTACTGTCCCCTTTAACACACTGACCCCGAGAGTTACTGTCTCCTTCAACACACAGATCCCTGGAGTTACTGTCCCCTTTAACACACTGACCCTGAGAGTTACTGTCTCCTTTAACACATTGACCCTGAGAGTTACTGTCTCCATTAACACACTGACCCCGAGAGTTACTGTCTCCTTTAACACACTGACCTCTAGAGATACTAACCTCATTATCATACTGATCCCTGGAGTTACTGTACCCATTAACACACTGACCCCGAGAGTTACTGTCTCCATTAACACACTGACCCCGAGAGTTACTGTCTCCTTTAACACACTGACCCCTAGAGATCATTATCATACTGACCCCGAGAGTTACTGTCTCCATTAACACACTGACCCCTAGAGTTACTGTCCCCATTAACACACAGACCCCTAGAGTTACTGTCCCCTTTAACATACTGACTCCGAGAGATACTGTCTTCATTAACTCACAGATCCCTGGAGTTACTGTCCCCTTTAACACACTGACCCCGAGAGTTACTGTCTCCTTCAACACACAGATCCCTGGAGTTACTGTCCCCTTTAACACACTGACCCCGAGAGTTACTGTCTCCTTTAACACACTGACCCCTAGAGTTACTGTCCCCTTTAACATACTGACCCCGAGAGTTACTGTCTCCTTTAACACACAGATCCCTGGAGTTATTGTCCCCTTTAACACACTGACCCCTAGAGTTACTGTCCCCTTTAACATACTGACCCCGAGAGTTACTGTCTTCTTTAACACACAGATCCCTGGAGTTACTGTCCCCTTTAACACATTGGCCCCTGGAGTTACAGTCCCCTTTAACATACTGACCCCGAGAGTTACTGTCCCCTTTAACATACTGACCCTGAGAGTTACTGTCCCTTTTAACACACTGACCCCTAGACTTACTGTCCCCTTTAACACACTGACCCCTAATGTTACTGTCCGCTTTAACACACTGACCCCTAGAGTTACTGTCCGCTTTAACACACTGACCCCGAGTGTTACTGTCTGCTTTAACACACTGACCCCTAGTGTTACTGTCTCCTTTAACACACTGACCCCTAGTGTTACTGTCCGCTTTAACACACTGACCCCTAGTATTACTGTCCCCTTTAACACACTGACCCCTAGTGTTACTGTCTGCTTTAACACACTGACCCCGAGTGTTACTGTCTGCTTTAACACACTGACACCTAGTGTTACTGTCCACATTAATGCACTGACCCCTAGAGTTACTGTCCACATTAAACACCCTGACCCAAGTCACCGATCCCTGATTTAAATGTTCTCGATGCTTCGGATCTTAGACATTGTCTGTTGATTGAATACCCAATTGTCTGGGTCTCCTGTTGGAACCCCTCACTCACCGTTCCTGTCCAGCAGTGTCCCAGAGCTGGAGGGCAATGTGTCTATCGTCCACTCTCAGTGTCTTCACTCGATAGTCTATCCCTGCAGGAATGAAGGAACAGATCAGCTGTGTGCAGTGACACATGGTCAGCTGGTTCACATGACCATCTCCGGGAACATCTTGTCCCCTCCATGAGACAGCAAGGAAATTATATATACCTAAGCTAGCCTGGCTACTTCATAAAAGTTTTTTTTTTAAATGGACAAATGCCTGGGCTGATTAAATGGCTGCCGCTGACCATATGATGGTAGTCCTGAAAGTTTCTCTGCAGTTTAAACATGGACAAAGGTTAACACATCAAACCACTGGAATGTAACACTCCTGCATTGAATAAACATTCCAGCCAAACCAACACAAAGGATTAGCAGATGTCTGCACCAGCCAGCCAAGAACAAAGGCAGAGCTATTTGTGACTCCCCAACATTGTGATAATGGTCTTACCTACTCAAAACACAATGGGTTGTAACAAAGGCCCTCTTTAGCTGAAAAGCTCGATCTGAAACCACCCTGTCACATGACTGAGAGTTAAGCTGTTTGAATTCCTTTAATTATATAGCTTTTGAATTTTATCTTCAGCTGTGGCTTAACCTCCGAAGGGAACTGGACTCCAGGCGAGCAGCCCGCCTTTGATTTCCATCTCTCTCCAAGTCTGATTCCCAGAAAGAGCTCTGTATTTCACCTACAGAGTCAACTAATTTCCAGGATACAAGAATACTCCTCTGCATCTTCAACAAACTCAACCTGTAACTGTATTCCCAGGACCAAGACCAGGAATTCTGCCAGACAAAGACACCGAAAAGAACCTTCCCTGGACATTGATTCTGGAGTCTGGTCTCATGTGAAACCAACATTCTTATTTTTATCCTGGTCTCTGCCCTGTACCCCTTTCTTTCCCATATCTCTCTTTTATTGTATAAGTGCAAAAAGCGTCAGACATTGTGAAACCCCTTTTGTGCGTGAGTGTGTGTGTGTAGGTAAAATGAACTACCCCTCTTATTTTACCTTATCTTGAGTTTACTGTGAGGTTATTAATAGAGGACTGGATCACTTCAAACTAAAGGGTTGGGGAAAATACACCACCACTTATAAAAGGGGGAAATCAAAAATCAAAAACATCTTTCTGTTTATGGATGACCGGTGAGTGGGAAAATCAGGGCTGTTCAAAATTAAACCCACTCCTGTCCATAAAAATCTCTTTCATTGCAGGGTGTGATTACTAAAGCATCTCCAATGTAAGAACATGGATCAGTTACAGTGCAGCTCACACCTGGAATACTCCAATGGCTGGATATAATGTGACTGTGGACCAGAGTCAGGAGCTGCCCCCAGACACCATTGCTGCACTGTCTCACTCTGAACTCAGAGCCTGCACATTCACTAAGTCAAAAACTTACCAGTTCGTGTCCCACTCTAGGGACGTGAACTGGCTGTCCAGTGCAATACTGAGGGAGTGCAGAACTGTCAGAGGTGCCATCTTCCAGATGAGACATTAAACAAAGGCCCCACTTGCAGCACCGCCCCCCCCCCCCCCCCCCCCCCCCACCCCCACCCCAGCTAGATGTAGAAGATCCCAGGGCAGTATTTTGAAGAAAAGCAAGGGGATTCTCCCCAGTGTCCCAGACAACATTTACCCTCAACCAACATTACTAAAACACCAGTACCAAAAAAGCAGTTTGGGGGACCTTGCTTTGCATTAACTGACCATTGTGTTTACTTCATTATGGAGGTTCCAGGATTGAAAGATTCAGTTCTATGGATAGACTGAAGAAGCTGAAGTTTCTCTCTTTAGAACAGAGAAGGCTATGAGGAGATTTGCTGGAGGTATTTAAAATTTCAAAAGGTTTTGATAAGAGTAAATTAAGAAAATCTCTCTCCAATGGCTGAAGGTTGATAACTAGAAGCCACAAATTTAAGGTGCATAAAAATAGTTTTCCTCATGTTGCTTATGATTCCTTTACCAATTTTCATGCCAGGTGTGGTTAGGATTTGGAATTCACTGCCTGACAGGGTGGTGGATACAGATTCAATTATAATGGTCAAAAAGGGAATTGGAGAAATACTTGAAGGAGAAGTTTTTAAAACTTGCAGGATATGGGGAAAGGGCGGGAGAGAGGGACAAACTGGATTGCTCTTTGAAAGAGCCAGTACAGACTAGATGGGCTGATGGTTTCCTGCTGTGCTATACTACCCTATGATTCTATGACTATGACAGTGATTACACTTGTAAAGTATCTCATTGGCTGTAAAGCTCTCTGGAACGCCCAGTGACTGTAAAAGGAGCTATATAAATGCAAGTCTTTCATTTTTCCATTTTTGACTGGAGGTTGCTACCTTGGGGAGCCCGATCAGAACATAGGACTTAGCAGCGGTAGTAGGCCATTCAGCCCTTTGAGCCTGTTCTGTCATTCAATAAGATTATGGCTGATCTGGTTGTGGTCTCAACTCCACTTTCCTGTCTGTCCCCCCCTCATAACCCTTGACTCCCTTGTCTAACAAAAATCAGTCTGAAGTGTTTTGTCACTTCTTAACAATTAAGAATACACACACACCGTTATCTGCTTCTGAATCCCCAACTTCCTCTGTAAAAAACAGAAGGTTCCTTTGTTCCTTACTCTACATCAGAGGGCAAAACATTCGGGACTTAGCGCAGCCTACTGTCAGGTTTTTTATATAACACTTCTTTTTTATCTGAAATTACCTTTTACAACAAAATTTAAACATAAAACACAAACATCTCATCTCCTCCCCATTTACCCAGGAACAAATTGGACAGGCAGTTTGCAGATTTGCTTTGGTCTAGGGAGGAGTGTTGGCTCAGGTATCTCAGTTTGTTTGCTTATAAATGGAAGGTTCTGCCATTCCACTTGTATAGTTGCAGCTATAGGTTTGTCAGTTGAATCAATTCGGGTTTCACCCAACGAGAGCAGATGCTTCCCAGAAATCTTCCACTGTGATTGGAAATTTGGTTCCTTGGATTTGGCTTCTCTAATCTGGTCAGTGTGTCTCTTCCAGATTCCACAGGAAGATTCAACATCATAGGTCAGTGTTCCCTGACGCTTGATGATTCTTCTCAGGAGCCACTTTGGTGTCCCACAGCAATTTTGGACGCAAACAGACTGATCCATATTAAACTCACGAGCTGGCTTACTTGTGTCATGTGACCTTTTCTGATCAAGTTGCCTTGAACCAATCGTTCCTTTCAAATCCGGACACAGCAAATCCATTCCGGTACATAGCCGTCTTCAAACATCAGCTCAGCAGGCAGTACGCCTGTTGTTGAATGTGGGGTGTTATGATATATCATCAAAAAGTTCTTCAGTTTCAACTTTCTGTCTGTTTGTGTCATCCCCTTCAGTATTGCTGTTTTAAATGTCTGGACAAAATGCTCCACTTCACTATTTGAGGATGGTTGGTAAGGCGAGATGAGAATCTGCTTGATCCCATTGTTTTTCAGGAATGTTTGAAATTCACATGACGTGAACTGTGTGCCATTGACAGACACAATCTGCTCCGGCAATCCAAAAGTAGTGAACACATTCCAGAGAGCATCAATGGTCTTCGCTGAAGTAGTTGACTTCATGGGAATAACATGAGGCCACTTTGTGTGGCATCCACCACAATCAGGAACGTGTGTCTGAGAAATGGTCCGGCAAAGTCCACATGAAGTTTCTGCAATGGGTGGTCAGGCCGAGCCCATGGATGTAGTGGGACAGATGCAGGAGAGGACGTCGTTTCTTGGCATGGAAGGCAATCACTGACCATGCCTTCGATGTCTTTATCCAGGTTTGGCCACCATACACGTAGATGAGCCAATGCTTTCATTTTGACAATTCCCATGTGACTGAGGTGAAGTTCTTCGTGTTTGGAATTTTGGAGGAACAACAACTCAGATTCTCCATAACAAATAATCGCCTTGCAGAGTCAGCTCAAATCTACGCATGTAGTATGGTTTAAGCTCAGTAGGTACTTCTTGAGGTACACACCCACCCTTCTGTGTACAAGTAAACTTTGGAAAGCACAGCATCCCTCTGTGTTTTACATCGAATTTGATCCACTTTAACAGGTAACATGTCTATCTGGTTCACATTGAAAGCAGTGACTTCACTTCGGGCTGTGGAGCTGTGGTGTAACGGAAGTCTGGAAAATACGTCTGCGTTTCCATGATTCTCAGTAGAGCGAAATGTAATTTTGTACTGGTAAGCAGATAAGCTCAGTGCCCACCTTTGTAGGCGTGCAGCGGCAAGCGTCAAGGTTTGTGACTTAGGGCTAAACAGCCAGGTCAACAGCTTGTGGTCTGTCATTAATGTGAATTTCTGCCCATACAAATACTGGTGGAACTTCTTGACTCCATAGGTTAGTCCAAGAGCTTTCTTCTCAATTTGGGCATAATTTTGTTCTGTCTTGGACAACGTGCATGAGACGTATGCAATGGACTTTTCACTGCCATCAGGAAATGTGTGAGAGATGACAGCTCCAACACCATATCCAGATGCATCGCAAGCTAGGCTGACAGGCAACTTTTCATTGAAGTGTGGCAGGACTTTAGCAGAAGTGAGCTCTTGCTTGAGTTCTTTGAAACTTTCCTGACAGGCTTGTGACCAATCCCATTTTGCATTCTTCTACAGTTTATTCAGTGGTGCTGCCTTGGCAGCTAATCTGGAAATGAACTTGCCACAGTAATTCACAAGTCCCAAAAACAAATGAAGCTCTTTAACATTTTGGGGCTGTGGTGCATTTGCCACTGATTCCACCTTTCTGGGTGAGGTCAAGAGGCCAGTTTTATTGATCATATGTTCCAGGTATTTGACTGGGGGCTTTAGGAACGAGTATTTGGATTTCTTACAGAGGATGCCGTATTTTTCCAGTCTATGCAGGACCCTGCCTAGGTTCTCTAAATGAATTGGGAGGTTTTTCCCAGTGATGAGCATGTCGTCTTGGAAGCAGATTACTCCAGGGAGACCCTGCAGTATTTTGTCCATGGCTTGCTGGAATAAGGCTGGTGATGACACGATTCCAAATGGTAGCCATTTGTATTGATATAGACCTTTGTGTGTGCTAACGGTTGTCTACTTTCTGGAATCAGCTGCATTTGCAAAAATGCTTGTGATAGACAAGCTTGGTGAATAATTCACCTCCATTCAGAGCGGCAAACAGATCCTCAATTTTTGGTAGCGGGTACTGATGCACTTCCAGGAAAGGATTAATGGTGATTTTATAGTTACCACATATTCTGATAAGAACATAAGATCATAAGAAGTAGGAGCAGTGGTAGGCCATTCAGCCCCGCCATTGAATAAGATCATGGCTTACCTGCCCCAGGCCTCAACTCCTCTTTCATGCCAGCTCCTCATAGCCCTCAACTCCCCGATATTTCAAAAATCTATCCACCTCCTCTTTAAATACTTTCAGTGATCTACCTCCACAAGTCTCTGGGGTAGAGAATTCCAGACATTCGCTATCCTCTGAGAGAAGAAATTCCCTTGTATCTCAGTTTTAAATGAGTGTCCCCTTATTCTGTAACTATGTCACCTTGTTCGAGATTCCCCCACTAGTGGAAGCATCTTCTCAACATCTACCCTGTCAAGACCCCTCAGAATCTTGTACGTTTCAATAAGATCACCCCTCATTCTTCTAAGCTGTAATGAATAAAGGCCTAACCTGTTCAGCCGTTCTTGATAAGTCAACCCCTTCATCCCAGGAATCAGCCTAGTGAATCTCTTTTGAACTGCCTCCAATGCCAGTACAACCTTTCTTAAATACAGGGATCAAAACTGTCCGCAGCACTCCAGGTGCGGCCTCAGCAACACCCTATACAGTTGTAACAAGTCTTCCCTATTTTTAAACTCCAACCCTCTAGCAGTACAGGCCAAAATTCCATTTGCCTTCTTAATTAATTGCTGAACCTGCATGCTAACTTTTTGTGTTTCATGCACAAGAACATCCAGATCCCGCTATGATGCACTTTTTTGGATCTTGCTCCATTTAATAATCGTCAGCCTTTTGATTCTTCCTACCAAAGTGCACAACCTCACACTTTCCAACATTAAACTCCATTTGCTAAGTTTTTGCCTACTCACTCAATGTATCTATATTCCCTTCCACATTCCCTATGTCCTCAACACAACATGCCCTCCAACCTATTTTTGTATCGTTAGCAAATTTGGATACATTACACTCTGTCCCCTCCTCCAAGTAATTAATATAGATAGTAAACAATTGAGGCCCTAGGACTGATCCTTGTGGCACTCCACTAGTTACATCTTTCCAACCTGAAAAAGACCCATTAATTTTGACTCTCTGTCTTCTGTGTGTTAACCAATCCTCAATCCATGCTAATACATTACCCCCAATACCCTGAGCTCCTACCTTGTGCAATAACTTTTCATGTGACACTTTGTCGAATGCCTTCTGGAAATCCAAATACACCACATCTGCCAGTTCCCTTTTATCAACTCTGCTTGTTATATCCTCAAAGAACTCTAGCAAATTTGTCAAACATGATTTCCCTTTCACAAAACCATGTTGACTCTGTTTGATTGTGTTAAGCTTTTCTAAATGTCCTGCTATTTCTTCCTTAATAATGGACTCTAGCATTTTCCTAACAACAGATGTTAGTCTGACTGGCCTATAGTTTCTTGCTTTCTGTCTCCCTCCCTTCTTGAACAGGGGCATCACATTAACAGTTTTCCAATCTGCTGGGACCCTCCCGGAATCCAGTGAGTTCTGGAATATTTCGACCAATGCCTCCACTCTCTCTGCAGCCATTTCCGTTATCCTTCACTACAGGGACTATTGGAGCTGTCCACTCTGGATAATCAACTTTCTCAATTATCTGCAAGTTTTCACATCGTTCTAGTTCCTGCTCGATTTTCATTGAGTAGGGAATTGAACATGGTTTGAAGAACCTTGGCAAAGCTCTGGCCTACACAGCAAGTTTGGCTTCAATGTTTTTAATAACAACAAGACCTTCTTTGAAGACATCAGTATGCTTGTCTACTAAGGACTGCAACATGGGGTTGCAATGCACTATATTTATTTTTTTCCAGTCCAAAACAAAAAAAATTTTTTTTACCAGTTCCTGCCCATAAGCGATGGACGATGATAAGTGGGAACCTTGCCATTTGATCTCCGTACCTAGTTTGCGTGGACATTTTTCCAAGTATATTCACAGGTTCACCAGTGTAGGTGCTAAGCTGGAGGAGGGTTTTCTCCAATGGGCATTTCCTGAAAATCTTCTCCCATGTCTTCTCTGAAGCAATAGAAACAGATACTCCAGCGTCGACCTTCATTTCAACTATTTTACCATTTAATACAATGCCGACTTTTAGTCCTTCACCTAGTTTCGGATCAGACTGAAAGCAATACAATTACTCTTCTGCATTGTCGCTGTTAGCTTCACTTTCTGTCTCATCTGGACTCACATTACTTTTGTATTTTGTTTCCAAGTAATGCATCTTTTTAACTGCCTGTTTATTTTCAAGCGTGACTTGTCTGTGTGCTCCTCGTGATGCCCTTTTCTTGGAGGAACTGCTTTACTGTGATCAGCCTTTGAACTAAATGCACGCTGTACATGTCCTTTTTTTTCTATAGTAGCGACAATCAGTGGGGGTTTTCCACTTACAGGCTTCTGAATTATGCCCTGTCCATTACAGCAGTAACATGTTTGGAAGCGAGTATACCCTGACTTTACTATTTTAACTTCGGCATTGTTAGAATGCACTTTCAAATCTCCAGCTTGTTTCTCTGCCGTTTCTATGCTTTGCGCAATCTCAAACACTTTCTTCAGTGTCAAATCTTGCTCTGCTAACAATCTATGCTGAATTTTTTCATTTCTTAGTGCACAAGCCAAGCAATTATGCAATACTTCTTCCAGGTCACCTTTAAAGTCACAATGTTCTGCTAATTTCCTCAACTCAGCCAGGAACTGGGAAACTGACTCACTTTCATGCTGTTCTCTTCAGTAAAACTTGAATCTCTTGACAATACTTGCTGGTCTGGGATCAAAGTGCTTTTTTAAAACAACCACAAGCTCTTGAAAGCTTTTATCTGCTGGTTTGTCAGGAGCAATGAGATTTCTCAGTGAAGTGAAATTTTTCATTCTGATGACTGTAAGAAACACTGAGGCCCACTTTTACACTTCAATCTCGTTTGCAGTGAAAAACTATTCCATTTGCTCGATATAAACTACAAAATCCAGAGTAGCTGGATCAAAAGCCTCTAAAGATCCTAATAATGATGAATCCGCTCTTGTCACCACTTGAAGTGTTTTGTCATTTCTTCACTAGTAAGAATATACACACAGCTATCTGCTTCTGAACTCCAACTTCCTGTGTGAAAAACAGAAGGTTTCTTTATTCCTTATTCTACGCCAGAGGGCAATACATCCGGGATTTGGTACACCCTACTGTCAGGTTTTTTTATATAACACTTCCTTTTAACTAAAAAGTCCTCTGTCAGGAAAATATAATAATGTTATTGGAATTTACTGTGAAATAGTGATGTCTGTGTCTGTGTGTGTGTGCGTGTGTGCGTGTTTGTGTGTGCGCTTTGTGTGTGTGTGTGTGTGTGTGTGTGTGTGTGTGTGTGTGTATGTGTGACTTAATTGGATTAAAGGTAGCTGGTCTGAAGGCTTTTATGTTTTAGGGAATGAGCTGGATTTGAAATATTAAGTTGGTAAGCATAGGTGTAAAAGGACATGTGCACTTTTAAATAAACCAGACTAGATTGTTTTCAAAACAGAGAGTGAAATATTACACCTAGCCAGGTGGAATTCAGAAAGTGTTTATTTTTCCAAAAGGTTACTGGAAAAACTTAGTACTATGAGAAGATTTTTATTATTAGAGAGGTAAAGTTCAAAGACATAGTGGAACAATGGGAATTTACATTCAAAGGGGAAAATATGTGTAAAGGAGTGAAGACTATGTGTAAGGGTAGGCATTTTATGATCTAACAAGTGTGAAAAGCCTTCACCATCTACGCCTCAAGCTGCTGTCTACAACAAACTGAAGTTAAGGAAATTCACTTTGATTTTGACTGGTTCAGGATATTGTGTGTCACCTTGCCTGGGTCCTTTAAAATCTATATGTCTTATTATTGCCTTAATGAAAGTATAACTGGGAGTCAGAGTAAGTAGAGGATTTAGAAGTTATTATAGTAGTAATTTGTAGACATATGTATGTGCTTAAAAATCATTTTTCTTGTTAATAAATGTTTAATCTAGTTTTGTAAAATCTTAGAAGACTTGGTGGTCTTATTACTACTGAATTCAAGGCACACATCTCAAAATTTATACTAATTGCAAACAAGTTGTGGCAGTTGTTTCAAGTTTCCCTTTGGGATTTGAACAACTCAGCATTTACCACCGGTTGTGCCATAACATCTTTTATAAAAAAGCATAAACGTTAAACACAAATATCACACTGTCTAACTCAGCCTTGAATAAATTCAATGACCCAACCTCCATTGCTTTCTGGGGAAGAGAGTTCCACAGACTAACAACTCACTGAGAAAAAATTCTCCTAATCTCTGTCTTAAAAGCGTCACCTCTTAGTCTTAAACTGTGTCCCCTAGTTCTAGTCTCTCCCACAAATGGAAACATCTTCCCAGTATCTACCCTATCAAGCCCTCTCAGGGTTTTATATGTTTCAATAAGATCACCTCTCATCCTCTCATCCTTCTAAACTCCAATGGGTAAAGGCCTAGCCTGTTCAACCTTTCCTCATAAAATAAATCCTTAATCCCAGAATGAGTCATGTGAACATTTACTGAACTGCTTCTAACGCAATTATATCTTTTTCAAATCAGGAGACCAAAACTACACAGTATTCCAGATGTGGTCTAACCAAGGCCCTGTACAGCTGCAGTAAAACTTCCCTACTTTTATATTCCATTCCCCCTGCATTAAAATACAACATTTCATTTGCCGTCCTAATCACTTGCTGTACCTGCTTACTAACTTTTTGTGATTCATGTACCAGGTCTCCAGATCCCTCTGTACCACCGGGTTCTGCAATCTCTCTCCATTTAGATAATATGCTGCTTTTCTATTCTTCCTGTCAAAGTGAACAAGTTCACATTTTCCCACATTATACTCAATCTGCCAATTTTTTGCCCACTCAATTAACCTGTCTATATCTCTGCAAAATCTCTTTACTTTCTCTTGACAGCTTAATTTCCTATCTCTCTTGGTGCCATTGGCAAATTTATCTACCATACATTTGGTCCCTTCATCCAAGTCATTGATATAGATCATAAATATTTGAGGCCCCAGCATTGATCCCTGTGGTACTCAACTAGTTACATTTTGCTAACCCAAAAATGACACATTTATCTTTACTTTCTGCTTCCTGTTAGCTAACCAATCCTTTATCTAAGCTAATTTGTTACCCTCTATTTTGTGTAGTAATCTTTGATGTAGCACCTTATCAAATGCCTTTTGGGAATCCAAGTACACCACATCCACAGGTTCCCCATTATCTACCTTGCTTATTACTTCCTCATAGAATTCTAATGTATTGAATAGATATTTGGTAGTACAGAGCGTGAGTATTGCTGCTGAAAAAAGAGACATGCTGTTGAAACTTTTCATCTTGCACTCATCAGGACAGATTCACAAGAATACCAAATCTCAGAGTGACCAACAATGTATACTGCATGAGAATGGAGTGCTGATTGGTTAGCAAGTGGACTCAGATCGGTAGAGGTGTTGCCATGGAGAATGCACCAGGTAACAGTTAACTGCCAAGTTATAAAAACCCTAGATAGACTTTGTGTATGAGTAGTGAGCAGCCAGGTGATAGGATTCATCCTCACGGTTCACTGCATCCATGTATTTATGGGCTGCCCAAGACATACATAAGTGATGTCTTTTACGCCCTATCTTGCCTATGACTGGTTCTGCACAACATGAATTGATCAAATGAGCTCTCTTCCCTCAACATGCTAGTTGAGCAATCTACCAATGGCTTCTTTAATATTGTCTACCGCAAGCCCACCTTCATTGGTCAACATACGCATTGGGATTCCTACCATTCTACACGCCATAAGATTGGTCTTATCAGCAAACTTGTAAATAGGGCCCAAGCCATTTGCTCACCATGGAAGCTTGATGCTGAAATAGGGAGCATTAAAGACATTCTGCGGGAGAATCACAGGTCACAGAATCACAGAATCACACAGTGCAGAAGAGGCCCTTCAACCCATCGAGTCTGCACCGACACGTGAGAAACACCTGATGTACCTACCTAATCCCATTTACCAGCACTTGGCCCATAGCCTTGAATGTTATGACGTGCCAAGTGCTCATCCAGGTACTCTTTAAAGGATGTGAGGCAACCCGCCTCCACCACCCTCCCAGGCAGCGCATTCCAGACCATCACCACTCTCTGGGTAAAAAAAGTTTTCCTCACATCCCCCCTAAACCTCCTGCCCCTCACCTTGAACTTATGCCCCCTCATGACTGACCCTTCAATTAAGGGGAACAGCTGCTCCCTATCCACCCTGTCCATGCCCCTCATAATCTTGTACACCTTGATCAGGTCACCCCTCAGTCTTCTGTGCTCCAGCAAAAACAACCCAAGTCTATCCAACCTCTCTTCATAACTTAAATGTTTCATCTCAGGCAACATCCTGGTGAATCTCCTCTGCACCCCCTCCAGTGCAATCACATCCTTCCTATAATGTGGCGACCAGAACTGCATACAGTACTCCAGCTGTGGCCTCACCAAGGCTCTATACAACTCCAATATGATCTCCCTACTTTTATAATCTATGCCTCGATTGATAAAGGCAAGTGTCCCATATGCCTTTTTCATCACCCCATTAACATGCCCCTCCGCCTTCAGAGATCTATGGACACACATGCCAAGGTCTCTTTGTTCCTCAGAACTTCCTAGTGTCATGCTGTTCAACGAATACTTCCTTGTCAAATTACTCCTTCCAAAGTGTATCACCTCACACTTTTCAGGATTAAATTTCATCTGTCACTTATCTGCCCATTTGATCATCCCATCTATATCTTCCTGTAGCCCAAGACACTCAACCTCACTGTTAACCATCTGGTCAATCTTTGTGTCATCCGCAAACTTACTAATCCTACCCCCCACATAGTCATCTATGTTGTTTATATAAATGACGAATAATAGGGGACTGAGCATAGATCCCTGTGGTATGCCACTGGACACTGGCTTCCAGTCACTAAAGCATCCTTCTGTCATCACCCTCTGTTTCCTACAACTAAGCTAATTTTGAATCCACCTTATCAAATTACCTTGTATCCCATGTGCATTTGCCTTCTTTATAAGTCTCCCATGTGGGACCTTGTCAAATCCTTTGCTGAAATTCATATAAACTACATCAACTGCACTACCCTCATCTACACACCTGGTCACCTCCTCAAAAAATTTGATCAAATTTGTTAGGCATGACCTCCCTATGACAAAGCCATGCTGACTATCCCTGATCAAACCTTGCCTCTCCAAGTAGAGATAGATTGTCTCCTTCAGAACTTTCTCCAATAGTTTCCCTACCACTGACATGAGACTCACTGGCCTGTAGTTCCCTGGCTTATCTCTACAATCCTTCTTAAATAGCGGAACCACATTAGCTGTTCTCCAGTCCTCTGGCACCTCCCCCGTGGCCAGAGAGGAATTAAAAATTTGGGTCAGAGCCCCTGCGATCTCCTCCCTCAGCAGTCTGGGACATAAATCATCCAGACTTGGAGATTTATCCACTTTTAAGCCTGCCAACACCTCCAATACCTTGTCACTCCCTATATCAATTTGCTCAAGAATCTTCCAGTCTCTCTCCCCGAGTTCAATATTTTCATCCTCATTCTCTTGGGTGAAGACGGATGTGAAGTATTCATTCAACATTCTACCGATGTCCTCTGGCTCCACCCATAGATTGCCCCCTTGGTCTCTAATGGGCCCTACTCTTTCCCTGGTTATCCTCTTCCCATTGATATACTTATAGAATATCTTGGGATTTTCCCTACTTTTACCAGCCAGAGCTTTCTCATATCCTCTCTTTGCTCTCCTAATTGCTTTCTTAAGCTCCACCCTGCACTTTCAGTACTCCACTAATGTCTCCACTGATTTACTCCCCTTGTACCTGCTAAAAGCCTTTCTTTTCCTTCTCATCGTATCCTGAATATCCCTGGTCTTCTATGGTTCTCTGGGCTTGTTACTCCTTCCTATCACCCTAGAGGGAACATATTGAGCCTGTACCCACCCCAGTTCCTTTTTGAACGCCCCCAACTGCTCCCCTGTAGATTTCCCCATAAATAACTGTTTCCAGTCTACCTTGGCCAGATCCTGCCTTATTCTACTAAAATCCGCTCTCCCACAATCCAAAACATTTTTTTGCAACTTGTCTATTTGTCTACAAAGAGTCCATAACAAGCTTATGAGAATGCCTACCCTCACTGGATCATTTCATGCTGTATATCACACAAACTCATGAATGGGTCTAAAGCTGCCACTTTCAGTCCTGAATGATCTACCTCAGATTACCCTGGAAGGGTAAGGTATCTCAAAAACTTGAGCAACAGGTGAAGCTAGCTGTTTCACGCTGCTACTATGCAGTAGCAACACGAGTGGTAATCGCCACTAACAGGATGCTGCCGTCAAGCCAAAAAGAAGTTCTGCCTATCACACAAATGAGTAATGTGGGGATATGAATTTCAGTGCCAGTGTGATGCTAGGTATGTAGGTCGTACCACCCAAAGACTGGCAGATCATATCAAACAGCATGTCCCAGCTGCTGTTCACAACAGGCAAAATACTGACTGTACCCAACCAGCCAGTGCTTGCAAAGCTCAAAACACAGTTCCCAACATTAGATGTCATTCCACAATTGGACAGCATTTACTAAACAATCCTGATTGTGCCAAGAACTACACTGAAAACCAATTTAAGATTACCAATTGGGCTCGCAGTGTGGCTCATTTATACTTGCTAGAAGCTACATATATTAATACACAGAGCCCTGTCCTTTGCAGACAGAAGGAGCATGACAATGCATTGCACCTTTTTCAACTATATAAAAGCTTTGGTGATAGCCAATCCCTGGTTCCATTCTCCATGGCAATGCCTTGACCAAATCAAAGTGTACCTCTGATTCCCTGCTATAGTGTGTGACCTACTGTGCTCTATACTGTATGATTATGTTCACTCATGCTCTGTGATTGACAGCAGACTAGTCTAGAGGGAGCTTTACTCTGCATCACTCCAAGTTAATTACTTCATGCCACTTCACAGGAACATTATCAAATAAAAATTGACACTGGGCCACATAAGGAGATAATAGAACAAGACCAAAATACTGCAGATGCTGGAAATCTGAAATAAAAACAGAAAATGCAGGAAGTAGTCAGCAGGTCTGACAGCTTCTGTGGAGAGAGAAATAGAGTTAACGTTTCAGGGTTGTGACCATCAGTTAACGGGAACAGTTTTTCCTTGTCTAGCTTAAACCTGTAATAATCTTGGACACTTCAAATCTCCCCTCAATCTTCTTTGCTCCAAGGAGAACAACCCCAGCTTCTCCAGCCTAACCTTGTAGCTAAAATCCCTCAACCCTGGAACCATTCTGGTAAATCTCCTCTGCACCCTCCCAAGGACACTCACATCCTTTCTGAAAAGTGGTGACCAAAATTGGAGCAATTCCTTTGTTGGGGCCTAACCAGAGCTTTATAAAGGTTCAGCATAACTTCCCTCCTTTTGTATTCAGTGTCTCTATTTATGAAGCCCAATATCCCATATGCTTTACTAACTGCTTTCTCAATAGATCCATCTTCAAAGACCTATCCACATGAACAACCAGGTCCCTCAGTCCCTGCATACTCTTCAGAACTGTACCATTAAGTCTATTTTACCTCTCCCTATCTCTTCTGTCAAATATCATCACCTCACATTTCTCTGGATTAGGTTCCATCTGCCACTTGTCTGCACATTCTGCTGGCCTATCTATGTATCTCCTGCTGCAGTCAGTTGGTATCGTCCTCACTGTTTGTCACACCTCCAAGTGTGGTACTATCAACAAATTTTGAAATGTTACTTTGCATTACAATCTCCAATCATTTATAAATAATAAAAAGCAGTGGTCCTAGCACTGACCCCTGGGAAATCCTCACTGTCTACCACCCTCCAATCTGAAAAATAATCATGTACCACAACTCACTGTTTCCTGTCCTTAAACCAATCCTTCATCCAATTTCATACTGACCCTCCCATTCTATGAGCCTCAGTTTTGCTAACAAAGATTACAGAGATAGAGAGGGGCGAGACCATGGATGGATTTGAAAACAGAGGTGGGAATTTAAAAATCTAGACATTGGCCAACTGAAGGCCAATCTAGGTAAATGAGCATGAGTGAATAGGGGAACAGGACTTCATGTGAGTGAGGTTACAGCCAGCAGTGTTCTCAATCAGCTTAAATTTATGAAGGGTGGAATGTGGGAATCCATCCAGGAATGCTTTAGAATACTCAGGTCCACAGATAATAAAGCCATCGATAAGGGCTTCAGCAGCTGAGGTAGAAATGAGTCAAGGGATGTCATATAGGAGGGAAGTCTTAGTGACAATGCAGATTAGTAGGAAGCTCACCACTGGAGCAGAGATTGTGATGGGGACCAAAACAATGGCTTCAAGTCTTCCCAGTATTTAGTTAGAGGGAATTTCTGCTCATCCAGTACTGGAGTTTGGACAAGCACTCTGGTCATTTAGAGACAGTGGAGGTACTTCTCACTCAGGGGTCTCTGTTCCACACACCCAGACCATGGCAGTACAGTGAGAGCATTCTCCTTTTCAGCATTAGTGCTTCTTTCCATTTTTGCAGTTTTGTCATACCTACTGTGGCTGCTAATGCAAGATCAAAATTATTGTCATAGAAACGCTGGATGAAAGATGTTTTCCCAGCATTGGCATTCCCAACAAACATGATGTTGTAGAGATGGTCTGGATCCTTGGTGTGTTCTTCCTGTTGAAAGAGAGAAGAGAAATCCAATGAATGGGCATCTCATGTTCAATTCACTGCATTACTCACAGCCAGAACTGAAACGGGCTGCAGCATCACATCAATCCATAAACATTGATGTCAGGGGAAACACAGAGATCACAATGGATTCAACAATTCCAGGAATTGGGCAACAGTCCAGTTGGTGATGCAGTAACAGAGGTCAAACTGTTCGATGCTCCCTTGTGACATCTTGTTAGCTGCTCAATGTTAACAGTGGGATAAGGCTGTTTATTTTCCGCTGGATACATCTAACATCGCTCTCCTTTGAACACTGCTCATTCAGGAATTTCCAATTTGATATCAAACTAGGCAAGATTCCCAGTCATTGGCCAAAAACACTGAAATGAGCATTCTCGAACTCGCAACAGATACAGCAGAAAACAATCACAGCTCATCACTCAGTGTCCTATTGACAGCCAGGTCCCAGAGGAGAAGCGACAGTGTGATAAACTCCAACAGGGTGATAATCCCAGACAGTGTGATAATCTCAGACAGAGTGCTAATACGAGACATTGTGATAATCCCAGCCAATGTGATAATCCCAGAGAGCGTGATAACCCCAGATAATGTGATAATCCTAGATGGTGTGATAATCCCAGACAGTGTGATAATTCCACAGAGTGTGATAATCCCAGTGTGATAATCCCAGGCAGTGTATTATTCCCAGACAGTGTGATAATTCCACACTGTGTGATATTCCCAGTGTGATAATCCCAGGCAGTGTGTTATTCCCAGACAGTGTGATAATCTCAGAACATGTGATAATCTCAGACAGTGTGATAATCCCAGACGGTGTGATAACCCCAGACAGTGTGATAATCCCAGAATGTGTGATAATCACAGACGAGGCAATAATCCCAGGCATTGTGATAATCCCAGAAAGTATGATAATCCCAGACAGTGTGATAGTCTCAGACAGTGTGATAGTCCCAGACAGTGTGATAGTCCCAGACAGTGTGATAATCTGACAGCCAATTGCTGGAGTATTGAGACCTTCCTGCTGCTCTGATAGTGGAGGAGTCTAATTCCCAGGCCTATCTATCTCTTTGATTTTCTTTGCTGAACTGTCTCTTGCTGAAGTTTTTGCTATTACCTCACAGGCCTCTCCATCATCGCCGGTTGCCATGGTCACATCCTGCCCTTCGACCCTCAGGTGAAGCCCAGGATCCTGTCCAAGTGGGGCTGCTTTGCTCGAGGTGTTGCGAGTAACATGGCGTTGGATGGAATGGGTTCTCTGAATTCTGTTAGGCAAGAATGACAGAGGGAGAACAGCATTACTATGCAAGCCACACAGTTAGATCAAGCCACTATGAAAACAAGAATAAAACCAAATGGTCCACTCAGCATTGATCTAAGCATTAGATATGGACATGACAAAGGTAGATTCAGCCTTGTTGACCCTACAAAGTCCTCCTTATGAACATTTGGGGGCTTGTGCCAAAATAGGGAGAGCTGTCTCACAGGCTAGTCAAGCAACAGCCACAACACTGGCATCCTCAAGGAATCATATCTTACAGACAATGTCTGAGACCCTGCCATCACACTCCCTGGGTATGTCCTGTCCCACTGGCAGGACAGACCCAGCAGAACTGGTGGCACAGTGATATACAATAAAGTAATGGAAGGGATCATCAATAGTGTTATCAAGCGGCACTTGCTTAGCAACAACCTGCTGACTGGCACTCAATTTGGGTTCCGCCAGGGCCATTCAGCTCCTGACATCAATGCTGCCTTGGTTCAAACATGGACAAAAGAGCTGAATGCCCAAGGTAAGGTGAGAGTGACTGCCCTTCACATCAAGACCTCATTTGACCGAGTGTGGCATCAAGGAGCCCTAGCAAAACTGGAGTCCATGGGAATCGGGGAAAACTCTCGACTGGTTGGAGTCATACTTAGCATAAAGGAAGATGGTTGTGGTTGTTGGAGGTCAGTCATCTCAGCTCCAGGACATCACTGCAGGAATTCGTCAGGGCAGTGTTCTAGGCCCAACCATCCTCAGCTGCTTCATCAATGGCCTTCTTTCCATCACAAGGTCGGAAGTGGGGATGTTCGCTGATGATTGCACAATGTTCAGCACCAACCGTGACTCCTCAGATCCTGAAGCAGTCCATGCCCAAATACAGCAGACCCAGGCTTGGGCTGACAAGTGGTGAGTAACTTTTGTGCCACACAAGTGCCAGGCAAGGACCATCGCCAACAAGAGAGAATCAAACCTCGCCCCTTGATGTTCAAAGGCTGAATCGCCCACTATCAATATCCTGGGGGTTATGATTGACCAGAAACTGAACTGGACTAGCCATATACATACTGTGACTACAAGAGCAGGTCAGAGGCTAGGAATTGCGTGATGAATAACTCACCTCCTGACTCCCCAAAGCCTGTCCACCAGCTACAAGGCACAATTCAGGAGTGTAATGGAATACTCCCCACTTGCCTGGATGAGTGCAGCTTCCACAACACTGAAGAAGCTTGACACCATCCAGGACAAAGCAGCCTGCTTGATTGGCACCACATCCACAAACATTCACTCCCTCCACCATCGATGCACAGTAGCTAGTGTGTACCATCTCCAAGATGCACTGCCAAAATTCACCAAGGCTGCTTCAACAGCACCTTCCAAACCCACGATCTCTTCCATTTAGAAGTACAAAGGCAGCAGATAGATGGGAACACCACCACCTGGAAGTTCCCCTCCAAGCCACTCACCATCCTGACTTGGAAATATTTCGCTTCACTGTCACTGGGTCAAACACCTGGAAATCCCTCCCTATCAGCATGTGGGTGTCCCTACACCACATGGACTGCAGTGGTTCAAGAAGGCAGCTCACTACCACCTTCGCAAGGGCAACTAGGGATGGGCAATAAATGCTGGCACAGCCAGCGAAGGCCACATCCCATGAATGAATTTTAAAAATACAGTTGGGAAGCAGTGGCCCTGGGAATCTTCAACATTGATTCCTAACCCCATGAAATCTCATAGCATTAAGTCAAACAAGGGCAAGGAAACCTCCTGCTGATTACCACATACCTGCACCCCCTATCCCCGCCCTCCACACCACCTGGAGGAAGCACTGAGGGCGGCAAGGGCACATAACGTACTTTGGGTGGGGGACTTCAATGTCCATTAACAAGACTTGCTCGATAATAGGAACATAGGAACTTAGGACCAGGGATAGGCCTTTCAGCCCTTCGAGCCTGCTCCACCTTTCAATAAGATCATGGCTGACCTGTTTATGGTCTCAACTCCACTTTCCTGTCTGCCCCCATAACCCTTGACTCCCTTGCTGAACAAAAATCTGTCTAACTCAGCCTTGAATAAATTCCATGACCCAGCCTCTACTGCCTTCTGAGGAAGAGAATTCCACAGACTAACAGCCCTCTGGAAAAAAAAAATCCTCATCTCTGTCTTAAAGGGAAAACCTCTTATTCTTAAACTGTGTCCCCTAGCTCTTATCAAACATCCCCCTGCTATCCCCTCAGGATTTTATATGTTTCAATAAGATCACCTCTCATTCTTCTAAACTCCAATGGATATAGGCCCAACCTGTTCAACCTTTCTTCATAAAATAATCCCTTCAACCCAGGAGTGAGTTGAGTGAATCTTCTCTGAAGTACTTCTAACTCAAATATATCCTTTTTCAAATACGGAGACCAAAATGACCAAAAATGGTAACACCATTATTGACCAAACTGGCTGAGACCTGGAGGCCATATCTGCCAGAGAGAACCAGCAGGAGAAAAAAACCTATTTGATCTCATTTCAACCAATCGACCTCTTGCAGATGTATCTGTCCATGTCAGTAATGATGGGAGTGATCAGCATGTGATGCATATGGAGATTAAATCCTGTTCTTACATTGAGGATATCATCCATCTGTGCTCCAGATCAACCATGCCTCTAGCCATGATGTAGTCATAATGTCACTGGCTGTTAACCCAGAGGGCCAGTCTAAAGTTCTGGGGACGTGGGCTCAAATCTCAACACAGCAGCTGGTGGAATTTAGGTTCAATTAATAAATCTGGAATATAAAGCTAGTCTCAGGAATGGTGACCATGGCAACTATCATTGATTATCATAAAAACCCATCTGGTTCACTAAGGTCCTTTAGGGAAGGAAACCTGCCATCCATAGCCGATCTGGCCTACACCTGACTCCAGGCCCACAGCAATGTGGTTGACTTTTAAATGCCCTTTGAAATGGCTGAGCAAGCCACTCAGCTCAAGGGTGATTAGGGATGTGCAGCAAATGCTGGTCTTGCCAGCAACACCCACATCCCATGGAAGAATAAAGAAAGAAAAGCTGTTCCTGTTCATCCACAATATTGACTGACATCTACCTGACAATGTCGAAAATTGCCCACTGAGATCTTATCCGCAAAAAGCAAAACAAATTTAACCTGCCAATCACCATGCTATTAGACTCCTCTCCATCAGGAAAGTCTTCAAACAACAACAACTTGCATTTGTACATAGTGTCTTCAAAGTCATAAAATCACAATATAAAACAAAGTGTGACACCTGACCCCATAAAGAGATATTAGGACAGATGGTCAAATGTTGGTCACAGAGATAGGTTTTAAGGGCAATCTTAAAGGGAGGGAGAGAGTTGGAGAGGTTTAAGGAGGGAATTCCAGAGCTTAGGGTCCTGGCAACAGAAGGCACAGGCACCAATGGGGAGTGAATTCCAGAGGCTGGAATTGGAGGAGCACAGAGATTGCAGGGGATTTTAAGGCTGGAGGAGATTACAGAAATAGAGAGGGGTGAGGCCATTGAGTGGCAAGTAACATTCGTGCCACACAAGTGCCAGGCATGACCATCTCCAACAAGAGAGAATCTAACTATCTGCCCTTGACATTCAATGGCATTACCATCACTGAATTCCCCACTATCAATGTCCTGAGGGTTATCATTGACCAGAAACTGAACTGGACCAGCCTTGGTGGACTAGTCAGTTAGAAAAGTGAATGAATTGTGAATGAATTAATAAAAAGTGAAGATTTAGAGGAACTTGATGAAGTACTCAACGTTGGTGAGGACATTTCAATTTTTGTACTGATCCTGTATATTAGAGCACAGGCAGGGAGGGGAGATGGTGGACTAGCATTCCAAAGACCCAGGCTAATGCCCAGGGGATGTGGGTTCAGCTGGTGGAATTTAAATTCAGTTAATAAAATATGGAATTATAAAACTAGTCCCAGTAATCATGCCCATAAACTATCATCAATCGTTTTTACGACATCTGGTTCACTAATGTCCTTACCTGGTCTGGCCTACGTGTGACTCAAGACCCACAGCAATGTGGCTGACTCTTAATTGCCCTCTGAAAGCAAGGATAATTAGGGATGGGCAACAAATGCTGGCCTTGCCAGCATGTCCACATTCCATGGAAGAATAAACTTTAAAAAATTATGACTGGCCTCTCCCTCCCATCCTGCAAGTGTCACCCCTAAAGGTAGGGTTCAGGATCACCCCACCCATTGTGCAACTCTGGGAATCCCACCACAAAACAAGGACCTGGTGCTTTTGCCATTGACAGCATCAAACACTCTGAGCCAGTTAGCATCCGATTAGGGACAGACCCATTTGGAACTGGATTGAAACAGGTTCAACTCACTCCAGGAAAGAAAGGACATCAAGCAGGTTAGGTAAATGTCTGAGAAACACTGATGATGTAACCATGTGATGGGTACCTGACCCAAAAACAGAAAAAGAGAACAGCATATTAAATCATTAATCCTCAAATAACACTGGGGAATCAGAGAGGTTTGATTGCATAGAGCAGGGTTTGTGTGTGAACAGGTTACTAGCAAAGCAGAGCGAAACTGTGGCCATCAAATGACAAAGGTGACAGCAAAAGCTGGAGAAAGTCAAATACTCCCACGGTGACAACCAGCCTCCTAATCCTTCCAACATTTCCTCACTATTTCCCAAATGGGGAAAAAATTGTGTGGAGATACCACACAAACTTTGTGGGTGCAGACAGATGTGTGTGGGGTGTATATGCAGAGGCTGAGGCGTGCAGACAGCTGTGTGTGGGGTGTGTATGCAGAGGGTGGGGTATGTACACAGGGCATAATCTTGTGGGTACTATGGGAATACACAGCACGTGGGGTGTGTACACAGAAGGCATGCAGTATGCAGGGTATGTAGAGGGTCTCTTACCCTTCTTTCTCCTCTCGGTGAGCTGCTTCCTCCTGTTGAGCCACCAGCCGATCCTGGGTCTCCTGAAGCTCCTGTTGGATCTGCTCCAGCCGACTCTCCAGCTGCTGATTGGTCAGTTTGAGCATCTCGTTCTCAGTGATGGCCTCATCCTGTTTACTGCGCAGAGAGACAAGCTCCGCCTGTACCTTGGAGGGAGGAACACACAAAGTGACAACATTCAATCACCAATGAAAAGATTATTACCAATTATGACCTAATTCACAAAAAATGTCTTGTCAATTCTTGGTCTTTCAGTCTGCCTGAGTCTCTCTTTTTCCCATTTTCCCTCAGAGATGTGGTGATGAGTTGCAGGATCTGGTAGACCATGCCCATTTCCCATGGCCACACCAGTGAGACTCAGAATAAAATCCTCACTAATAATTTCACAAAAAGTGCATCGTGAATGATTCCTTGATAGCACACTTTTTCATATTAATTCCTAGGATATTGGCATCACTGACTGTGCCAGCATTTATTGCCCATCCCTAATTGCCCTTGAAAAGGTGGCAGTGAGCTGCCATCTTGAACTGCTGTAGTCCATGTGATGTAGGTACACCCACAGTGCTGTTAGGGAGGGAGTCCAGGATTTTGACCCAATGACAGTGAAGGAACAGTGATATATTTCCAAGTCAGGATGGTGAGTAACTTGGAGGGGAACTTTCAGGTGGTAGTGTTCCCATCTATCTGCTGCCCTTTTCCTTCTAGATGGTAGTGGTTGTGGGTTTGGAAGGTGCTGTTGAAGAAGCATTGGTGAGTTCCTGCAGTGCATCTTGTAGATGGTATACAATGCTGTCACTGTGCATCGGTGGAGAAAGGAGTGAATTTTTGTTTTGTTCCTTCATGGGATTTGGGTGTTATTAGCTGGGCCAGCATTTATCATGGATGGGGTACCAATCAAGTGGGCTACTTTGCCCTCAATGGTGTCAAGCTTCTTGAGTTTTGTTGAAGCTGCACTCATCAGGCAAATGGAGAATATTCCATCACACTCCTGTCTTGTGCTTTGTTGATGGTGGACATGCTTTGGGTTGTCAGGAGGTGAGTTACTCTCCGCAGTATTCCTAGCCTCTGACCAGCTCTTGTAGCCACAGTATTTATGTGGCTATTCCAGTTCAGTTTCTGGTCAATGGTAACCTCCAGGCTGTTGATAGTGGGGGATTCAGCAATGGTAATGCCATTGAATGTCAAGGGGTGATGGTTAGATTCTCTCTTGTTGGATTTGGTCATTGCCTGACACTTGTGTGGCGCGAATGTTACTTGCCACTTAGCAGCCCAAGACTGGATATTGTCCAGGTCTGGCTGCATTTGGACATGGACTGCTTCAGTATCTGAGGAGTTGCAAACGGTGCTGAATATTGTGCAACCATCAACGAACATCCCCACTTCTGACCTTATGATGGAAAGAAGGCCATTGATGAAGCAGCTGAAGATGGTTGGGCATGGAACAATACCCTGAGGAACTCCTACAGTGATGTGCTGGAGCTAAGTTGACTGACCTCCAACAATCATAACCACCTTCCTTTATGCTAGGTATGACTCCAACCAGTGGAGAGTTTTCCCCCTTGATTCCCATTGACTCTAGTTTTGCTCGGGCTCCTTGATGCCACACTCGGTCAAATGTTGCCTTGATGTCAAGGGCAGTCACTCTCACCTCACCTTGGGTGTTCAGCTCTTTTGTCCATGTTTGAACCAATGTGATGAGGTCAGGAGCTGAGTGGCCCTGGCGGAACCCAAACTGGGCGTCAGTGAGCAGATAGCACTGTTGATAACCCCTTCCATCACTTTACTGATGATTGAGAGTAGACTGATGGGGTGGTAACTGGATGGGTTGGATTTGTCCTGCTTTTTGTGGACAGGACATTCCTGGGAAATTTTCCACATAGCCAGGTAGATGCCAGTGTTGTGGCTGTACTGGAACAGCTTGCCTAGGGTCACGGCAAGTTCTGGAGCAGAAGTCTTCAGTACTATTGCCGGAATATTGTCAGGACCTATAGCCTTTGCTGTATCCAGTGCCTTCATATTTCTTGATATCAAATGGAGTGAATTGAACTGGCTGAAAACTGGCATCTGTGATGCTGGGGACCTCCGGAAGAGGCCGAGATGGATCATCCACTCGGCACTTCTGGCTGAAGATTGTAGCAAATGCTTCAGCCTGATCTTTTGCACTGATGTGCTGGACTCCTCCATCATTGAGGATGGGGATATTTCTGAAGCCTCCTCCTCCAGCGAGTTGTTTAATTGTCCACCAGCATTCATAACTGGATGTAGTATGACTGCAGAGCTTTGATCTGATCCATTGGCTGTGGGATGTATTAGCTCTGTCCATCACTTGCTGCTTACGGTATTTGGCACACACGTAGTCCTTTGTTATAGCTTCACAAGGTTGACACCTCATTTTTAAGTATGCCTCATGCTGCTCCTGGCCTGCCCTCCTGCACTCTTCATTGAACTGGGGTTGATCTCCCGGCTTGATGGTAATGGTAGAGTGGGTGCTAGGATGAGCCATGAGGTTACAGATTGTGTTTGAGTACAATTCTGCTGCTGCTGAAGGCCCACAGCACCTCATGGATGCCCAGTCTTGAGTTGTTAGATCTGTTCGAAATCTATACCATTTAGCACAGTGGTAGTGCCACACAACATGATGGAGGGTATCCTCAATGTAAAGATGGGACTTTGTCTCCACAAGGACTGTTTGGTGGTCACTCCTGCTGACTCCGTCATGGACAGATGCATCTGTGGCAAGCAGGTTGGTGAGGATGAGGTCAAGTATGTTTTTCCCTCTTGTTGGTTCTCTCACCACCTGCCGCAGACCCAGTCTAGCAGCTATGTCATTTAGGACTCGGCCAGCTTGGGTCTGTAGTGGTACTACCATGCCACTCTTAGTGATGGATATTGAAGTTTCCCACCCAGAGTACATTCTGCGCCCTTGCCACCCTCAGTGCTTCCTCCAAGTGATGCTCAACATGGTTGAGTACTGATACATCAGCTGAGGGTGGGCAGTACGTGGTAATCAGCAGGATGTTTCCTTGCCCATGTTTGACCTGATGTCATGAGACTTCATGGGGTCCAGAGTCAATGTTGAGAACTCCCAGGGCAACTCTCTCCTGAAAGGCCATCCCCAGGGATGGCGATGGTGGTGTCTGGGACATTATCTGTAAGGTATGATTCCATGAGGATGACTATGTTAGGCTGTTGCTTGACTAGTCTGTGAGACAGCTCTCCCAATTTTGGCACAAGTTCCCAGATGTTAGTAAGGGGGACTTTGCAGGGTTAACAGGGCTGCGAATGCTGTTCTCCTTTTCGTTGCCTAGGTCGATGCCGGGTGTTCAGTCCAGTTACATTCCTTTTTCACTTTTTAGCGGCTTGATACAACTGTGTGGATCAGAGGGCATTTAAGAATCAATCACATTGCTCTGGACCTGGAGTCACCAGACCAGGTAAGGATGGCAGACTTCCTTCTCTAAATGACATTCGTGAACCAGATGGGTTTTAACACCATTCGACAATGGTTATCATTAGACCTAGAAGGCAAATGCACATGGGATACAGGGTAATTTGATAAGGTGGATTCAAAATTAGCTTAGTTGTAGGAGACAGAGGGTGATGACAGAAGGCTGCTTTAGTGACTGGAAGCCAGTGTCCAGTGGTATACCACAAGGATCTGTGCTAGGTCCCCTATTATTTGTCATTTATATAAACAACATAGATGACTATGTGGGGTTTGGGATTAGTAAATTTGTGGATGACACAAAGATTGGCCAGGTGGTTAACAGTGAGGTTGAGTGTCTTGGGCTACAGGAAGATATAGACAGGATGATCAAATGGGCAGATAAATGGCAGATGGAATTTAACCCTGAAAAGTGTGAGGTGATACATTTTGGAAGGAGCAATTTGACAAGGAAGTATTCAATGAACAGCATGACACTAGGAAGTTCTGAGGAACAAAGGGACCTTGGCATGTGTGTCCATAGATCTCAGAAGGTGAATGGGCATGTTAGTGAGGTGGTGAAAAAGGCATATGGGACACTTGCCTTTATCAATCGAGGCACAGATTATAAAAGTAGGGAGATCATATTGGAGTTGTATAGAGCCTTGGTGAGGCCACAGCTGGAGTACTGAGTGCAGTTCTGGTCACCACATTATAGGAAGGACGTGATTGCACTGGAGGGGGAGCAGAGGAGATTCACCAGGGTGTTGCCTGAGATGAAACGTTTAAGTTATGAAGAGAGGTTGGATAGACTTGGATTGTTTTCACTGGAGCAGAGAAGACTGAGGGGCGACCTGATCGAGGTGTACAAGATTATGAGGGACATGGACAGAGTGGATAGGGGGCAGCTGTTCCCTTTAGTTGAAGGGTCAGCCACAAGGGGGCGAAAGTTCAAGGTGAAGGGCAGGAGGTTTAGGGGGGAGGTGAGGAAAAAGCCTTTTTACCCAGAGAGTGGTGACGGTCTGGAATGCACTGCCCGGGAGGTTGGTGGAGGCGGGTTGCCTCACATCCTTTAAAAAGTACCTGGATGAGCACTTGGCACGTCATAACATTCAAGGCTATGGGCCAAGTGCTGGTAAATGGGACTAGGTAGGTAGGTCAGGTGTTTCTCACGTGTCGGTGCAGACTCGATGGGCTGAAGGGCTCTTCTGCATTCTGTGTGATTCTGTGATTCTATACTTACAGATTTTTTATAGGATAAAAATTCCACCATTTACCAGGGTGGGAATCGAACCCAGGTCCCCAGAGTAAAAACAAAAATACCTGGAAAAACTCAGCAAGTCTGACAGCAGAGAGGGATACAGTTGACGTTTCAAGTCCTTATGATGAAGGGTCATACGTACTTGAAACATCAGTTGTATCCCTCTCCACAGATGCTGTCAGACCTGCTGAGTTTTTTCAGATATTTTTGTTTTTGTTCTAACTTTCCAGCATCTGCAGTATTTTTCTTTTATCCCCAGAGGATTACCCTGGGTCTCTGGTTTACTAGTCCAGTGACAATACCACTAAGCCACTGCCTCCCCCACACACCTTCCCCAATCTCTCTCTCAGTCTCTCTCATACTCTTTCCATCTCTGAGTCTTTCTATCCCTCTTTCTGTCTCAGTTTTCTTGTATCTCTCTTAACCACTCATCCTTCCCATTAGATTCTAATTCTAGTGCTGCTGTGCTGCAGAACCCAGTAAGTTTCTTTCCCACCTGAATTCCAAACACACCACCCCAAACCCCACCCCCCCTCCGCCAGAATGTAATGGGGAGAATTGTGAAACTGAAGGTCTTAATCCAAGAATCACCCATTCTCTGGTTTATGAGGAGATCTGAGTATCTCGGTGGAGATAGACAGCAAGGGTGAACCACTTGCTGCAGGACTGAGGCCTTCCTTCTGCACTAACAGTGGAGAAGCCTGGTTCCTAGGTCTAGCTACCTCTTTGATTGTCTCTGCTGCTCCGTCTCTTGCTGAAGTTGTTTCTGTTTCCTCATGGACTCCATCTCCATCATCGCCCGTCGACATGGTTACATCCTGACCTTCAATCCTTGGGTGAGAGAGCCCAGGATCCTCTCCCAGGGGGGCTGCTTTGTCCAAGGTCTTGTGTGTCACATGGCATCGGACAGAGTGAGTTCTCTGAAGTCTGTGGAGCAGGAATGACAGAGGGAGAAGAGCATTACTTTGTGTTCAACAGGAGTGACTGTAATTGAGCAATTGCTGTTAGTATTCAGTTCTGTAACTGGGAGGGAGGGAGGACTGCCTCAGGGAGATAGTAAACTTTGACTCATAGGAAAGATGTGCAGCAAAGGATCACAGAAATGAAAGACTTGCATTTATATAGCACTTTTCACACCCCAAAAGTTCTTTCCAAAGCACTTTACAGCCAATGAAGTACTTTGGAAGTGAACTCACTGCTGTACTATAGGAAGCACAGCAGCAAATTCATGCACAGTAAGATCCCACAAACAGTACTGTGACAATGACTGGATAATCTGTGTGATAGTGATTATGGCATAAATATTGGTGAGTACAGCATCATAACTCCCATCTTCTTTTTTAAAATAGTGCCAGTGGGATACTTTATATTTACCATACAGGCTTGATGAGATCTAGGTTTAACACCTCATCTGAAAGACAGCACTTCTGACACTGCAGCACTCACTCAACATTGCACTGGAGTGCCATCCTTGATTTTTTTGTTTAAGTCCTGGGGTGGCATTGTGAACCCACAAGCTTCTGATTCAGAGGTGAGTGTGTTACAAATTGAGTGATGTCTGACAGTCTGAGCTGATTCACTATGATGCTGCCTGATCTGAACAATAGGAGTGCACACAAAGACTTGCAAATCTGGGGCTGTTCTCATTAGAATTAAGCAGGTTCCAGGGTGATTTGATACAACAGTTTAAAGTTCTGAAGCGATGGTTTGGGAGAAATAGCTACACAGGATAAAGGGATATAAAATGATGTGTGAAAATGGGGTTTTACTGACAGACTACTGAAATAGAAATGGACCAATTACACAGTTTTGTCAATCAAGGACAGCAGGAATTTAATACAGACCAACACTGGGTCATGAAAGAGAAATTGTCCGGAATGCAAATGGGTATTGAGCAAAGGAATGGAGGAATAGAAAGGTCAGGAACACAGTCTAGTCAAAGCAGAACAGCTCAAATAGTAACAGCAGTGAATCTCCCGATTGTGTTTGGGGCAGTTTCCTGGAATTATTTGCATTATAACAAACAAGAGAACAGGCCCATATGAAATAAGGAGCTGGTTTTAACTCTGTGGAAGTGAATTGGTTTTGAATGGGTTAAGTCAGTCACTTGGTAATGAACTGGAATTAGTGGACAATCTGACAGTGAGGGAGCATCTTGCAAATATTGAGAATAAGAAGATTGAACACGGTGGGGGGAGTACAAACAAGACTCACAAACCAAGGTTTTTACATTTAAGGAAACTTCAAAGGAATGGGAAATAAATTGTCCAGACTAACCGGGGCTGAGCTGTTAATAGGTAAATGGGTAAATCTACAGACAAGCAGTGGGAAGTATTGAAAGAAATGTATGCACAATACAAAACCAGTATATACCCAAAAAGGGCAGAATCTTACTGAAGTGTCGGTAGCCTTACCTGGCAGCTGGAAAGCTGCCGAGGGACCCGCGCTGACTTCCTCAGGAAGGTCTGTTGAACCACATGCCAAGCAGATACTGCCGACATCAACAGTGGGTCTTCCACTGGAATCAAGACCCCAGGGACAGAGATCTTCCCCACCGACAGCAGCCAGCCAATCAGAAGCTGGTAGTTTTTATTCTCAGCAGGGCCACTGGGGAGGCTGTGGCTGCTGCTGGAAGGTCAGGCACCAGAGCCCCAGGGTCCCAGAGCTGCCCAGAGTGCAGGAAAGTAATGTGGGGGTAGGGTTGCCAGGGTGGGGGTTGCAGGTAGAGGACTGTAGGGGGGTCAACAGCCAAGGTAGGTGGAAGGCTTTCAGCATCCCCTGCTTGCCAATGCCAAGTGCCTCTATTAGGCGCTGAGTGTCTTTGATCGAGGGCACCCACCCCCAAGGGAGGTGAAAAGCTGGTTTCAGCTGTCATGCATGTCACATGTCGACAGACCTACCAGCCACTGGGTTAACACCAGCATTGGTAGGTCACGAATTGGCCACCTCAGGGACTCAATAGTTTGATACAGGCCTCCCGCCCAGAACATAATTCCCGTGGCGATGGGAAGGGGGCGGTGTTCTGCAATGACACCACCCAGCCAAATTAAATGTCCTTCTCATCTCCAAGCTTGTCACCAGAGAGAGCAGACAATTTTGTATCTGTTTTCAGTGCAGAGGAAGAGGTTCCAATAACAATGGGAGAAGAAAACCCAAAATCAATTCAATGGAAGAGCTTATTGGATGAGGACATGAATGAATGGAATGTGTGAAGAGGCTCCATGTGTTGAATGCACCATCACTGTTCCTGTGGAATACTGCTGGGAGAGAATTCAGGAATTCAACCTCCAATTCACAACTTCCTGTAATTTGTGTCCCATGGTGTTGTGGGTGAGAGAGATTGGAGGACAAAGCAGTTAATAATGTGTGTCCTGGGAAAGGAGCTGGAAATATATGTGTGACATCGGATTGGAGGATACAGGGATGGAGAATGACTGAGATGATCAAATGCCCCATGGGACACATCACCTCCTGGGGATCTCTTACCCTTCTTTCTCCTCTCGGTGAGCTGCTTCCTCCTGTTGAGCCACCAGCCGATCCTGGGCCTCCTGAAGCTCCTGTTGGATCTGCTCCAGCCGACTCTCCAGCTCCTGATTGGTCAGTTTGAGTGTCTCGATCTCAGTGATGGCCTCGTCCTGTTTACTGCGCAGAGAGAGAAGATCTGCCTGTACCTGGGAGGGAGGAACACGCAAAGCGACCACGTTCAATCACCAAATAACAGTAAACCTTCTCATTAAATGTATTGTAAACCAGCTCTATTTATTGCTAATAATAAAAGCAGGAAATATTGGAAAAACGCAGCAGGTCTGACAACATTTGTGAAGAGAGAAACGGAGTTAATGTTTCAAATCCATTTGACTCTTCTTCAAAGCCCAAGGGAGTCACAGAATCATTCGGACATGAAAAGTTCCATCTCCTGCAGATTTCCTTTGAGGCACATCGCCCTCTGGGTGACTGTGAATCAGTTTGGAAGATTCTGCCATTATTTCTCCTGCTCCCCAATCCCGATTCTCATCCACAATCAGTGTGACTCCATCCCTGGCAGTCAGCCCCTGCCCACTGTCTGAACCCAGTGATGGTACATGAACCCTCACTGCTCTCCCTCTGGTTACTGTCCATGTCCCAGATCTCACCCTCACACACACACGGACTGTGACTGAATTCACCCCCTATACCCTGCTGTGTCCATCCCTTATTACCTGTGGATCAGCTTCAACGGAACGCCATCTGTCACTGCCGGGAGATTGATCCTGCTCTCTGTAATAAAACCAAAGAATCAGACAGACAGGGAGAGAGTGTCAGAGATAGTGACAGGGAGAAGGCTTCCTGGAGACATTTATTAGATTTCCTCAATCACAGGCACCTCAATCCCAAATCCCAGACCAATTTCCCTGTGCCTGCTGTTCATCAGGAATTTCCTGGGATTGGGAACTGCATTCACTGTATCAGTTTGAGTTTAGACATGAATATTCACTGTTCCTGTGTACATGAAGTGCAGCATTTGTACACCATACTGCCTGTGTAAGCCATTTGCCGTGTGCGTACACAGTGTGAGGGGTGCACATGGTGTTGTATATTTTATACCTCAGATCTGAAACATGACACTAGTTATTATGTGTATAACAGCTTTTATTAACAGTGCCTTAAAATGTCTGCTCCTTGCTTCAGCTCTGGCTTCTGGCTCTTTTTGCAATTTGTTTACTGGTCTGAGTCCACACACAGGCTTAACCAATCAAGCACAATGAGCATCAATAGAAAACAGATTTATATAAGCAAACACAGAATAATTGAGCACTATGTACACTACAATGTATAGAACCATAGAAAAGTTACGGCACAGAAAAAGGCCATTCTGTCCATCGTGTCTTTGCTGGCCGAAAAATTTAAAAAATTAAAAACTAGCTGCTCATTTTAAACTCACCTTCCAGGTCTGTAGCCTTGCAGTTTATAGCATGTTAGGTACAGATCCAGGTACCTTTTAAATGAGTTGAGGGTTTCTGCCTCCACCACCAAATCAGGCAGTGAATTCCAAACACCCTCCACCCTCTGGGTGAAGAAGTTTTTCCCCATGTCCCCGCTAATGCTTCTACCAATCACCTTAAATCTGTGCCCCCTGGTAACTTACCTCTCTGTTAGGGGAAACAGGGCATCCCCGTCTACTCTATCTAGGCCCCTCATAATCTTGTACACCTCAATCAGGTCACCCCTCAGCATCCTCAGTTCCAAGGAAAACAACCCTAGTTTATCCAATCTCTCCTCATAGCTGCAATTTTCAAGCCCTGGCAACATTCTTATAAATCTCCTCTGCACTCTCTCCAGAGCAATTATGTCCTTCCTGTAATGTGGTGAATGGAACTATACACAAAATTCCAGCTGTGGCCTAACCAGTGTTTTATACAGTTCCATCATTACATCCCTGCTTTTGTATTCAATACATCACCCAATAAAGGAAAGCGTTTCATAGGCTTTCTTCACCACCTTATCTACCTTCAGAGATCTGTGGACATGCACTCCAAGGTCTCTCACTTTCTCAACACATCCCAATATCCTCCCATTTATTCCCCATTTATTAAGTATTCCCTTGTTTTGTTTGCCCTCCTCAAATGCATTACCTCACACTTTTCTTGATTGAATTCCATTTGCCACTTTTCTGCCTATTCAACCAAACCATTGATATCACCCTGGAGTCGACAGTTATCCCCTTCACTATTAACTACATGGCCAATTTTTGCCTCATCTGCAAACTTCCCAATCATGTCTCCCATATTTAAGTCCAAATCATTAATATATACAACATACAGCAAGGTATCCAACACTGAGCCCTGTGGAACACCACTGGAAACCGCTTTCCATTCACAAAAACATCCATCAACCATTACCCTTTGTTTCCTGTCACTGAGCCAATTTTGGATTTAACTCTCCACCTTCCCCTATGTCACATGGGAGCTCACTTTTCTGACTAAATTGCCATGTGGGACCTTGTCAAATGCCTTACTAAAATCCATGTAGACAACATCCACTGCACTACCCTCATCAATCCTCCCTGTTACTTCCCCAAAAAATTCTGTTAAGCTAGTAAGACACAATCTTCCCCTAATAAAACCACGCTGACTCTCCCTGATCAATCTGTGCCTTTCTAAGTGACAGTTTATCCTGTCTCTCAGAATTAATTCCAGTAATTTTCCCACCACAGAAGTCAGACTGTTCGGCCCATAACTTTCTGGCCTATCCCTCGCACCCTTTTTAAATAATGGTACAATGTTTACAGACCTCCAATCCTTCGGGACCTCACCTGTACCTAGTGAGGATTGGAAAATGATCCTCAGGGCATCTTCTATTTGCTTCCTGGCTTCCTTCAACAGCCTAGGATACAATCAATCCGGCCCTGGTGATTTATCCACCTTTAAGGATGCCTGTCCCCCCCCAGTACTTCCTCTTTCACTATGCCTATCGTATCTAATAGTTCACACTCTTCCTCATTAACTAGAAGGCCTGCACCATCCCTTTCCTTAGTGAAGACAGAGACAAAGTACTTATTGAGAACCCTGTCCACATCTTCAGCATCAACACACAAGTTATCATGTACATCTCTGATAGGCCCTACCCTATCCCTAGTTATCTTCTTGCTCTTAATGCGCTAGTAAAACATCTTTGGGTCTTTGATTTTACTGGCCAATATTTTTTTGTATCCTTTCTTTGCTTTCCTAATTTCAATTTTTACTTCACCTCTGTAATTTCTATGCTTCTCTAGGCTTTCTCTAGTATTAAGTCTTTTGTGACTATTATAAGCTTTCTTTTTCTGCTTTATCTTGGCCTGTATGATTCTGGATAACCAGGTGGCTCTAGATTTGGCAGTATCACCTTCCTCTTTGTGAGGACATGTCTACACCACATGTCACTTTTGAATGCCTCCCACTGGCCTGTCACTTTCGCCAGATCACCTCTCAGCTTCGTAAAATTTGTCTTTATCCAATTTAGAACTTTTACTCCTGTTCTATCTTTGTCCGTTTCCATAATTATGTTAAATCTAACTGTATTATGGTTACCATCTCCAAAATGGTCCCCCACTGCTACTTCATCCACTTACCCAGCTTCATTTCCTAAGATTAAATCTAGAATTGTGTCCCCTCTTGTTGGATTTGTCACATGCTGGCTAAAAAAGTTCACTCGAATGCAGTTCAGGAATTTTGTGCCTTCTGTGCCTTTTAAAATGTTCGGATCACAGTTATTAGGGTAGCTGAAGTTCCCAAATGTTCTTACACTCTAAATTTGCCTACATATTTGCTCTTCTAACTCCCTTCCACTTGTTGGGTATCTATAGTACACTCCTAGTATTGTGGCTGTGCCTTTTTATTTCTGAGCTTAACCCATATGGCCTAATTTGATGCTTCATTTAGTATATCAACCCTCTTCACAGCTGTAATTGACTCTTTAACCAATAATGCTACACCCCCACTTTTTTAATCCTCCTCCCTATCTTGCCAGGGATGTTGAGCTGCCATTTTTGCCCCTGAAAAGCCAAGTTTCCGTTAAAGCAATGATATCATACTGCCATGTGTCTATCTGTGCCCTCAGCTCATCAGCTTTATTCGCCATACTCCTCACATTTAAATAAATACCTTCTAACAAATCCCTGAGCTGTAAATCTTTTAACCTTTGCGGGTGTCTTTCAAAGTCACCCACTAATTTTCTGTCTTCCTCTCCCTGCTCTGAATTTGTCCTATCTGAATCTGCCTTCAGGTTCCCACCCTCCTGTCGATCTAGTTTAAACTCTCCCCAACAACACCAGCAAATCCCACTGCAAGGACATTTGTCCCGGTCCCATTCAGATGTAGACCGTTCGACTTGTACAGATCCCACCTTCCCCAGAACCGGTATGTGTGCAGTACGTTGGGTGTGTACACAGTGTGCGGGGTGATGCTCACAATTCACCAAGGCTCCTTAGACAGCATCTTCAAAACCCATGACCTCTACCACCTAGAAGGACAAGGGCAGCAGATGGATGGGAACACCACCACCTGGAAGTTCCCCTCCAAGTCACTCACCATCCTTCACTGACCTTTCCTTCACTGTCACTGGGTCAAAATCCTGGAAATCCCTCCCTAACAGCACTGTGGGTGTACCTACACCACAGTGACTGCAGTGGTTCAAGAAGGCAGCTCACCACCACCTTCTCAAGGGCAACTAGGGATGGGCAATAAATGCTGGCCCAGCCAGCGAAGTCCACATCCCATGAATGAATGTAAAAAAAAGACAGCACACAGGGTGTGTACACAGTGTGTGTGGTGTGTACAGTGTGTGTGGTGTGTACAGTGTTTCTTACCCTTCTTTCTCCTCTCGGTGAGCTGCTTCCTCCTGTTGAGCCACCAGTCGATCCTGGGCCTCCTGAAGCTCCTGTTGGATCTGCTCCAGCCGACTCTCCAGCTGCTGATTGGTCAGTTTGAGCATCTCAATCTCAGTAATGGCCTCATCCTGTTTACTGCGCAGAGAGACAAGCTCCGCCTGTACCTGGGAGGGAGGAACACACAAAGCGACCACGTTCAATCACCAATGGGAAGGCAACATTCATAAAAAGTAAAATAGAAACAGACAATGCTGGAAAAAAAACTCAGTAGGTTTGGCATCATCTGTGGAGAGAGAAACAGATTTAACGTTTCGAGTGCGTATGATGCTGCCAGACCTGCTAAATTTTCTGCTTTTATTTCAGGTTTCCAGCATCTGCAGTGTTTTGCTTTCATTCACAAAAAGTGTATTGAAAACCATCTTTCTAGAACTCTCACCCACCCCAGTCTCTCTCGCTGGCCTGGATTGTTGCCCAGGGTGTGCAGAGACTGGAGAATTCCTGATCCCATGGACGCCACCTTTAAAAATGCCTGCCTTTGCCTCTGAATTTCAGTCCACAGGGTGTGCTAGATTAGAGTTTGAGGCGGGTGACCTCAGAAGTGGTGGGGAGGATGCCAGGTGCTCAGGCAGGTTGGGCAGAAGGCCTGCCTCAGGGCATCAGCATTGTGTCCAAAAATGTTAAATTAAGAATAAAACATAAAACAACCCTCCAGCCCTCACCCCTCACATGCTTGCCAAGCCCCATTCATACCAACCTATGCCCCTGTATTCACCCCCATGGACCCCTATAGCTCCTATGGCAACTTAGTGCCAACTTATGCAAACCCTTGCCTCCCACCCACCACCCTTTGACCTTACACCTACTATGCCAATTCACCTGGAACGCTGACCTCAGGAATCATCCAGAAATGAGGTAAAATAAAGTGCTATAAAATAAAGTTCTAAGACCAGGATTTTCCGGCCCCAGCAGGGTAGGTCCTGCTGTGGTTGATGTGGCAAGCCAACTCAAAGCCCATTGACTTTGGCGGCACCGGTAAACCCCGCTGACAGGCAGGACCAGGAAATTCCACTGTGAGTGTCGGTTTCAGACTTCATTATAGTGAGAAGAATACTCATTGATAAAAACTAATCTAATACAATAACCTTCCTTCAACTACATAAGACCTCATAAGAACACACATTGAATTCAAGTACTCAATCCCTTATAACAAGAAGAAATGTAATTCATAGTCTCACTTCAAAGGATCTATAACAACTTGCAGCTGTCAACCATACTGTGAAATGACAGGCACCCTACTGCGATAATGGGTGGTTGTGAAATCAGTCATGCAGCACTAATCTAGTAGTAGAAGCCCTCATGCTTATGTCAACAGGAAGAGATAAATAGCAAGCAATGTTTTTTTTTTAAACGTGGTAGTCATTTTCTTTCAAACATTTAACTAGCAGGACTTTTAAATGTCTTGACAGCTTGACAGCTCCCTTTGACATGTGCTTTTGACTGGTGCTCTTCACACTTTTCACAGGTCCTCTTGACAGGTTCTCATGACACTAAACAGGTCATCTCAACAGTTCCTCCTGACAATTTTGAAGTTGATTTTGACAGCTCTATTGACAGTTTCAATGAGCTTGATGGGTAATAAATTTATGCACTTTTGATGCACACTTTAACAATTTCAAAGGGCACCTGACCTCCCCCAAAGGTGTCCCAGGACTAGATCTAAAGGGGTACCTTATTTCTATAGAGGGGTACCCAGGCTGCCCAAACAAATCCACAAAGCTCGTGCCAACTCTGCTCTACACACTCTGGGTTTCACACTCCTGGGCTACCAAAATCCCACTTCAGTAGAGGCAGCTGATGATTTAAATAGCCAGATGTCTCCATAATCCACACATGCATGAAAATGCGAACCGCCCTCATTCCTCTCCCCCCTCCAAAAATAGGAAGTGGGACTTACAATTTTCGGAGAGGCTTGCTGCCATGCTCAAAATCTGGGCTTTTATATTGCTCTCCTCCCTCCTGTTCTTTCAGTCTTTCACATAATCCTTCCGCTCCACCTCAGCCTTTATCTCTCACTCTCTCTTTCCCTCTCAGTTTACTTCTACCTGTCTTAATCACACACACCCTCCCTATCAGACCCTAATTCCAAAAGTGCTGCCATTCTGCAGAACCCATTAGGTTATTCCATACCTAATTTCTAAATCCCACCCCCTCCGCAGATTCTAATGAGGAAAATTGTGAAACTGAAGATCATTATGCAAGTATCACCCGTTCTGTCTATTGGACTTCCCCGATTTTCTTTTTTTGGACCTTTCCCTGAAGGTGTGGCTGACACAGGGTGAGACATAAACCAGGTGACAGTCTATCTCTGATCCGCAGGGGGTTCGAGTCTGGACGGGACCCTTTGTTCCTTTATGAGGAGATCTGAGTATCTCGGTGGAGATAGACAGCAAGGATGAACCACTTGCTGCAGGACTGAGGCCTTCTTGCTGCACTAACAGTGGAGAAGCCTGGTTCCTAGGCGTAGCTACCTCTTTGATTGTCTCTGCTGCTCCGTCTCTTGCTGAAGCTGTTTCTGTTTCCTCACAGACTCCATCTCCATCATCGCCCGACGACATGGTTACATCCTGATTTTCAACCCTCAGGTGAGAGAGCCCAGGATCCTCTCCCAGGGGGGCTGCTTTGCCTGAGGTCTTGTGTGTCACACGGCGTCGGATAGAGCGAGTTCTCTGAAGTCTGTGGAGCAGGAATGATGGAGGGAGAAGAGCATTACTTTGTGTTCAACAGGAGTGACTGTAATAGAGCGATTGCTGTTAGTATTCAGTTCTGTAACTGGGAGGGAGGGAGGGGATCAAGGAGGTCCTAAACTCTGCAATACAGGAAAGATGTGGAGGCAAAAAAGATGAAGCAAAGGAAAGACACATCAATATAGCACCTGTCACAATCCTACAGGGTGTCCCAAGGCTCTGAATTGTACAAATTACAGAAACATTGAATTTACAGCATGGAAGGAGGCCATTTGGCCCATTGTATCCATGCTGATCAACGTGGAAACAGTATGATTCTACTTTCCAGCTCCTGGTCTATTGCCATATAGGTTACAGCACTTCTAAGTGCATATCTAAGCACATTTTAAATGCTAATGAGGGTTTCTGCCTGTACCACCCTTCCAGGCAGTAAGTTCCAGGTCCCCACCACCCTCTGGGTGAAAAAATGTCCCTTCGAATCCTCTCTAAATCTCCTACCTCTTACCTTAATCCATACCCTTGCTTATGGACCCTTCAACCAAAGTGAACATGGTTCCCTCTACCCACTCTATCAAAACACCTCTTAATTCTATACACTTCAATTAGCTCTCCTTTCAGCCTCCTCTGTTCCAAAGAAAACAATCCCAGCCTAACCAATCTTTCCTCACAACTCAAATTCTCCAGTCCAGACACATTCTTGTAAACCTTCACTGTATCCTCTCCAGTGCAGTCACATCTTTCCTTTCATGAAATGACCGGAACAGAATTAAATAGCCCAGCTTTGGCCTAACTAATGTTCTATACAGTTCCAGCATAACCTTCCGGCTCTTATATTCTATCCCTCGGCTCATAAAGGCGAATATCTCAGGTGCCTTCCTGCTCATCTTATCTATCTATTCAGCCACTTTCAGGGATCTGTGGGCATGTACTCCCTATATCTCTCAGTATCCAAAAATTTATTGTGTAATCCCTTGCCTTGTTAGCCTTCCCCAAATGCATTACCTCACACTTTTCCAGATTGAACTCCATCTGCCACTACTCCACTCACCTGACTAGTCCATTGGTACCTTCTTGTAGTCTACAGCTTCCTTCTTCATTATCAACCACAGCCAATGTTTGTATTGTCTGCAAACTTCTTAATCATACCCCATAAATTCAAGTCCAAATCATTGATATATACCACAAAAAGCAAGGGACCTAATGCTAAGCCCTGTGGAACTCCACTGGAAACAGCCTTCCAGTCTCAAAAAGCACCCTTCGATCATTACCCTTTGTTTACTGCCTCTGAGCCAATTTTGGATTCAATTTGCCACTTTGCCTAATTGGATCCCATGGGCTTTTACTTTCATGACCAGTCTGCCACATGGGAGCTTATAAAAACCCTTGCTAAGATTGCTAAAAGACTATATCAAATGCACTACTTTCATTGCCCCTCCTTGTTACCTCCCCTTAACAAACCTGCGCTGATTATCTTTCTGTGAGTCTGTGGCCAAGGATTTTCCAGCTCCATAGCGGATGAGGCGGTGTCCCAGCCAGAAGCCCATTGACTTGCGGCAGGATGTAGATCAATCATAGGGCATGAATCAGAAATTGTCCTGAATGTAAATGGAATTTTCAGCAAGAGGAGGGAAGAATAGACAGAGGGCAGAATTTTTCGCTCACCGGGTAGGCACGCACCCAACCCAAACGAGCGTAAAATGACACATGATGATGTCAGGCGAGCGCCCCAACCTCATTGCGCACTCACACGATATTTCAGTCAGTGGGCACGTATGGCAGTCGGCAGTGTGCCCGCTGACAATTAAGCTGCCTATTAAGGCCCTTAAGGAATTAATTGACTTGAACTTTTCACTGCCCGTCCAACTGTTTGGTTGGCGGGCGGGCGGACAAAGAGGCCAAGGGCCTTTGCTTTTTTGCCAAAGCCTCATCCACGGGTGGGATGAGGTTTTGTCCAGTGATTTAAAAAAAAAATCTTTTTGCATTCAAATTTTGCATATCCCTGCTCATGTGGCAGAGTCACATGAGGGGGACATGTTTTCATTATTTAAAAATTCTTTATTTATATCGATGAAAATCTTCAGTCCCCTGATGCAGCTCTGTGCCTCAGGGAGTTTTCAGGGTGTGCAACCACCCGCATGTGCGAATATCAGTGCCTGCGCTCCTGCCAGCTCCCACCCCGGCAGCACTGAACACTGTAAGGTGCGATTCATGCTGGCTAGCCATTAATAGGCAAGCCAGCATGTAATCCATGTCAGGGCCCAATCGCAGGAAGCGGGCGGCTTTGCAACAACTCCCAGGTCGACCAGATGTGCACACCCGACAAGGGCAAAACTCTGCCCAAGATCTGAGATCAGGGGCATAGAATAGTGAAACAAGAACTCCTCCGTCAGTAATAGTGAAGAATCTCTAGATTTGAGTCAGGGAGGTTTCCTGGGATTAAACATACAAGATTTAAATTGAAGTAATGACCCAAAAAATAGTTAATAAAGAGGCGGTAAGAGAGCATGTGAATATAACAAGACTGAATTTTGATATTTTGTTTGGGTGGTGTGGTGGTGGGAGAGGGATGTGGAGGAGCCAAACATCAGGGTTTTAACCTTAAGAGGTGCAATCTTCAAAGGAATAAGATATAAATTGTCCACAATAAACTGGGCTGAGTTGTTAATGGGTAAATATACAGAAAAACATTGGGAAGTATTTAAAGAGATCCTTGGACAATACAAAACCAGAACATACCCAAAGGCAAAACCCTGCTTGTGCAGTTCACTATCCCTGGTCAACAAACAAGGTAAGAGGCAGGATTAAACTAAAAGAAAACACAAGCACAGACACAAGGAAACTGCAAATCCAGCAAACTGAGAGAGCTAGACAGGGATCGAGTGAATAATAAGAGGGACAGGAAAGGAAAAGAGAAAGAAACTATCCAGGAAGATCCTAACTAACAGGAAATGTTTTCATGAAAATATTAAAAGAAAGAGAGTGGTGAAGATGGGAATGTGGGTCCATTAAAGATAGATACAGGTGAGACTATGATGAGCAATAAGGAAATGGCTGATCTGTAAGATGAGGATTTTGTATCTGTTTTCAGTGCAGAGGAAGAGGTTCCAATACCAATGGGAGAAGGAAACCCAAAATCATTCAATGGAAGAGCTTATTGGATGAGGACATGAATGAATGGAATGTGTGAAGAGGCTCCATGTGTTGAATGCTCCATCACTGTTCCTGTGGAATACTGCTGGGAGAGAATTCAGGAATTCAACCTCCAATTCACAACTTGCTGTAGTTTGTGTCCCATGGTGTTGTGGGTGAGAGAGATTGGAGGACAAAGCAGTTAATAATGTGTGTTCTTGGAAAGGAGCTGGAAATATATGTGTGACATCGGATTGGAGGATACAAGGATGGAGAATGACTGAGATGATCAAATGCCCCATGGGACACAAAACCTCCTGGGGATCTCTTACCCTTCTTTCTCCTCTCGGTGAGCTGTTTCCTCCTGTTGAGCCACCAGCCGATCCTGGGCCTCCTGAAGCTCCTGTTGGATCTGCTCCAGCCGACTCTCCAGCTCCTGATTGGTCAGTTTGAGTGTCTCGATCTCAGTGATGGCCTCGTCCTGTTTACTGCGCAGAGAGACAAGCTCCGCCTGTACCTGGGAGGGAGGAACACACAAAGCGACCACGTTCAATCACCAAATAACAGTAAACCTTCTCATTAAATGTATTATAAACCACCTCTATTTATCCCCATCTCTCTCTGTCTCTAATATCTCTCTCTCAGTCTGTTTTTCTCTCTCTCATATTCACACATTTCCAGCCTTTCTCTCTCCACCTCTCCATCAGAATCGAATCACTGACGTGTTCAGGATATCCAGGATTCAGCATCTCATCCCCTCACCCAATATCACACTCCAACACCCAACAGTCAGGATGGGAAATGGGGGAGAATTCACAGAGAAATTGAGAAAAATGGTTTCATCCCAATCCTCACCCACTGAAAATACATTAAAAGGTGTCCACAGACAGTAACTGATAATCTGTTGTAATTAACTCCTGAATACAGTTAACATTAAGCAAGAGGATACTGTATTTAAAGATTACCCACAGAAATATGGCTTTGTCTATAAACATAATTCACTACTTGTTTGTAACTAAATCAAAGAAAATAGCTCACATAGGAGTAGTTAAATTTAAAAATCACATTTAATTCACATTCTCTGTCTATCTCTGGACATATGAAGTTGATATTGAAATTGCTCCTGTTTAAGACAAAACAGAGTTCTGTTTCCTATGGACTTCCTCTCAGACACATCGCCCACCGAGTGACTGTGAATCAGTTTGGAAGATTCTGCCATTATTTCTCCTGCTCCCCAATCCCGATTCTCATCCACAGTCAGTGTGACTCCATCCCTGGCAGTCAGCCCCAGCCCACTGTCTGAACCCAGTGATGGTACATGAAGCCTCACTGCTCTCCCTCTGGTTACTGTCCATGTCCCAGATCTCACCCTCAGACTCACACGGACTGTGACTGAATTCACCCCCTATACCCTGCTGTGTCCATCCCTTATTACCTGTGGATCAGCTTCAATGGAACGCCATCTGTCACTGCCGGGAGATTGATCCTGCTCTCTGTAATAAAACCAAAGAATCAGACAGACAGGGAGAGATTGTCAGTGACAGTGACAGAGAGGAGGCTTCCTGGAGACGTTAATTGAATTTTAACATTTTTTCATGGGATGTTGACATCCTTGGCTAGGCCAGAATTTATTGTCCCTAGTTGCCCTTTTCAAGGTGGTGGTGAGCTGCCTTCTTGAACTGCTGCAGTCCATGTGGTGTAGGTACACCCACAGTGCTGTTAGGGAGGGGTTCCAGGATTTTGACCCAGCAATAGTGAAGGAACAGCAATATGTTTCCAAGTCAGGATGGTGGGTGGCTTGGAGGGGAATTCCCAGAAGGTAGTGTTCCCAACACTCTGCTGCCTTCTAGCTGGTAACGGTCATGGATTTGGAAGGTGCTATCAAAGGAGGCTTGGTAAGTTGCTTCAGTGCACATTGTATATGGTACACACTGCTGCCACTGTGCGTCAATGGTGTCCTGGGACTGAGATGACTAATCTCCAATAACCACAACCATCGTCCTTTGTGCTAGGTATGACTCCAACTGACTCCAATGGTGAGTTTTCCAGCTATTTCCCAATGACTCCATTTTACTGGGCTCCTTGATGCCACATCCAGTCACTTGCTGCCTTGATGTCAAGGGCAGTCACTCTTATCTCACCTTGGGAATTCAGCTCATTTGTCCTAGTTGAACCAAGGCTGTAATGTAGTCAGGAGCTGTGTGGCCCTGGTAGAACCCAAACTGGGTGTCAGTAAGCAGGCTATTGCTAAGCAAGTGTCACTTGATAGCACTGTTGATGACCCCTCCCATCACTTTCCTGATGTTAAACAGTAGACTGATGGGGCGGTAATTGGTTGGGTTAGATTTGTCCTGCTTTTTGTGGACAGGACATACCTGGGCAGTTTTCCACATAGCTGGGTAGATGCCAGTGTTGTAGCCATACTGGAAGATCTTGGCTACACCCAGCTATCACCCAGCCTGATATTTTGCTTTGATGTGCTGGGGTCCCCCATCATTGAGGATGGGGATATTTGTGGAGACTCCTCCTCCTCCTCCTCCAGTGAGTTGTTTAATTGTCCACCAGCATTCACGACTGGGTGTGACAGGACTGCAGAGTTTAGATATGATCCATTGCAGTGTAATCGCTTAGCTCTGTCTATCATTTGCTGTTTCTGTTGTTCAGCACGCAGGTTGTCCTGTGTTGCAGCTTCACCAGGTCATATTTAGGTATGCTCTCCTGCACTCTTCTTAAACCAGTGTTGCCCCTCTGGCTTGATGGTAATTGTAGAGCAGGGGATATGCTGGGCCATGAGTTTACAGATTGTGTGCGAGTACAATTCTGCTGCTGCTGATGGCCCACAGCACCTCATGGATTCCCAGTTTTGGGTTGCAAGATCTATTCAAAATCTATCCCATTCAGCACAGTGGTTGTGCCACACAGTACAATGGAGGATATACTCAGTGTGAAGACAGGGCTTTGCCTCCACAAGGACCATGAGGTGGTCACTCATTCATAGGAACATAGGATTTAGGAGCAGGAGTAGGTCATTTGGCACTTTGAGCCTGCTTCAACATTCAGCAATATTATGGCTGATCTGGTTGTGGTCTCAACTCCACTTTCCTGTCTCCCTTCACTATAACCCTTGACTCCCTTGAAGAGGGGTCATATGGGGTCAAAATGGTGACTCTGCTTCTCTCTCCACACATGCTGTCCAACCTGTTGAGCTTTTCCAGCATTTTCTGTTTTTATTCCTTGACTCCCTTATCTATCAAAAATCTGTCCAACTCAGCCTTGAATAAATTCAGTGACCCAGCCTCCACTGCTTTCTGGGGAAGAGAATTCCACTGACTAACGACCGTCTGAGAGAAAAAAATTCTCAACTCCATCTTAAAAGGGAGACCTCTTATTTTTAAACTGTGTCCCCAAATTCTAATTTCTCCCACAAAAGGAAACATCCTCTCGGTGTCCACCCTATCAAATCCCCTCAGGATCTTATATGTTTCCATAAGACGACCTCTCATTCTTCGAAACTCCAATGGGTATAGGCCCAACCTGTTCAACCTTTCTTCATAAGATAAGCCCCTCATCCCAGGAATGAATTGAGTTAACTTTCTCTGAACTGCCTCTAACACAATTATATCTTTCTTCAAATACGGAGATCAAAACTTTACACAGTATTCCAGATGTGGTCTCACCAAGGCCTTGTACAATTGCAGTAAAATTTCCCTACTTTTATATTCCATTCCCCTCGCAATAAACACCAACATTCCATTTGCTTTCCCAATCACTTGCTGTACCTGCATACTAACTTATTGTGATTCATGTACCAGGTCACCCAGATCCCTCTGTACCGCAGAGTTCTGCATCTCTCTCTATTTAAATATTATGTTGCTTTTCTATTCTTCCTGTCAAACTGGACAAGTTCACATTTTCCCACATTATACTCCATCTGCCAAATTTTGCCCACTTATTTAACCTGTCTATATCTCATTGCAGACTCTCTACCTCCTCTTGACAACTTACTTTCCTACCGATCTTGGTGTCATCAGCAAATTTAGCTACAATACATTCAGTTCCTTCAACCAAGTCACTGATATAGATTGTATTGAGGCCCCAGCACTGATCACTGAGGAACTCAACTAGTTACAACTTGCCAACTCAAAAAAGATCCAATTATCCCGACCCTCTGCTCCCTGTTAGCTGACCAATCCTCTATCGATGCTAATATGTTACCCCCTACACCATGTGCTCTTATCTTGTGTAGTAACCTTTGATGTGCATCCTATCGAATGCCTTTTGGAAATCCAAGTGTATCACATCTATAGGTTCCCCTTTATCCACTTTGCTTACTACTCCCTCAAAGAACGTTAGTAAATTAGTTAAAATGATTTCCCTTCCACAAAACCATGGGTGGGATTTTCTTGCTCCTCCTGTTGGTAGGATCTTCCGGTCCCACTAAAGTCAATGGAGATTTGAATGGCTCACCGTGTCTGCCATGGGAAACCTACTGCAGCGGGCCTGGAAAATCCTGGACCACTTTGAGTCTGCCTGATCATATTTTGATTTTCTAAGTACCCTGCTTTATCCTTTTTAATAATGGATTCTAGCAATTTCCCTGTGTCAGAGGTTAAGCTAACTGGCCCAGTTTCCGGCTTTCTGTCTCCCTCTTTACTTGAATAAAGGTGTCACATTAGCTATTTTCCAATCTGCTGGGACGCTTTCTGAATCTAAGGAATTTTGGAAGATTATAACCAATGCATCCACTATCTCTGCCGTTACTTCTTTTAAGACCCTAGGGTTCAGGTCATCAGACCCTGGGGCCTTGTCAGTCTTTATGTCTAATTGTTTTCCCAGAACCTTTTCTTTCACGGCGGTGATTGTTTTAAGTTCCTCCTTCCCGTTCACCTCTTGATTTTAAGTATCTTTGGGAAGTTTTCTAAGTCTCCCACAGTGAAGACAGACACAAAATTCCTGTTCAATGCCTCTGTCATTTCCTTGTTTTCCATTCTCAATTACCCAGACTGTCTCTGAAGGATCAACATGAACTTTGGTTACCCTTTTCCTATTTAAATACTTATAGAAACTAATACTTTCTGCTTTAATATTACTAGCCAGCTTGCTCTAATACTTTATTTTCTCCCTCTTTATTTTTTTTTAGTCATTCTTTGCTGGTTCATAAAGTCTGTCCAATCTTCTGACCAACCATTAATCTTTGCAGATTGGTACAAAACTCTTTCAATTTGATACAATTCTTAACTTCCTTATTCAGCCAGGGATGATGTATCCTTCTCAAAGAGCCTTTCTTCTTCACTGAGATAACCTCAAAAGTATACCACTGCATCTCTACTGTCCTACCTTTTAACTTTGTTTCCCAATTCACTTAATTCACTTTGCCGTTCATCTCTCATAATTACCTTTATTCAGGTTTAAAGCACTAGCCTTATACGCACTTCTCCATTTCAAACTGAAATCCCACTAATACTGTCACTGACAGATGCACCTCCGACAGGTAAATTAGTGAGGATAAGGTCTTGTATGTTTTTCCCTCTTGTTGGTTCCTCACTCCCTGCCGCAGACCCAATCTAGCAGCTTTGTCCTTTAGGACTTGGCCAGCTCGGTCAGTAGTGGTGTTACTGAGCCAATCTTGTTGATGTACATTGAAGTGCCCAACCCAGAGTAAATCCTGTGCCCTTGCAACTCTCACTGCTTCCTCCAAGTGGTGTTCAACATGGGGGCAATTATCTGAGGGAGGTAATCAGGAGCAGCTCTCCTTGCCCGTGTTTGATGCCATGAGACTTCACCAGGTCCAGCGTGAATGTTGAAGATCCCAGGGCTGACTGTATTCCACTGTGCCACCACTTTAGATGAGTCTCTCCTGCCGGTGGGATAGGACATACCCAGTGATGGTGATGATGGAGTCTGGCACATTGTTTGTAGAGTATGATTCAGTGAGTATGATTATGTTATACCGTTGCTTGACTAGTCTATAAGACTGCTCTCCCAATTTTGGCACAAGCCCCCATATGTTGTTCCCCAAAATTGAAATTTGGTGAATTGGGGAGTTCAAAGTGTTAATTTTATTCTTCAATTTTGCTCTTAATATCTAAACAAGCCTATAATTAGCAGTAACTGGAAAGCACTGTGTTAGCAGGCTAAGTTCTTTCTTTCTTGCAGTTTAGACAGGGTAAACTCACTCTGAGCTGAGTAGTTAATTAGCTAACTGATTGAACCAGGTTACCATTGCCCAGTTCAGGTACCTCTTTAGTGCGGCTAAGGCAAATGGAGGGCAGCTGTGGAAATTGAGTGCAGACTTGGATTTTGGTGAGAGGGGGAGTTTGGTGAAGTGGCGGGGGGAAGAAGGTATTTGTTTCCTTTTTCTAGCTTTCTCACCCTATAAGAATTGGTTCTTGCTCTACTATAGGGAAAGGTGCTACCTGTTTGGTGAGTATCTGGTGAGTGAGTAAGTTCTATTCTATCCCTAAGGTTTTAAAAAGTACATAAATTGGTGTTAAAGTTAATAAAACATAAGAAATCAACATAAATAAGTGATTAATATAAATAAGTAATTATTGAAAACACATTGAAGATGGCAGGACAGGTGATGTGTCAAGGCTGCAGCATGTGGGATCTCCTGGATAACATTGTGATCCAGGGCAAACACATCTGTGGTAAGCGTTTGCAGCTTGAGGAACTTCAGCTCAGTCATTGATCTGGAGGCTGAGCTGCAGAATGTGTGACACACCAGGAGGGAGAAAGTTACCTGGATGCTTTGTACCAGGAGGCAGTCACACCACTTAGGATAGGGTCTTCTGATTTGGTCAGTGGTGAGGGACAGGAGGGTGTGACTGCGAGTGAGGTAGGTAAGGGGACCCAGAGGGCAGGAATGAGAATCTCTGTAAATGTCCAGTAGGTTTGAGGTTCTCTCAGCTTGTTTGGATGAGAGTGGGGGCTGCAGGGTGGATGAACAAACTGACCATGGCACCGTGGTACAGGAAGCCATTCAAGTGTGGGGAATGAAAAGGAACAAAGTGGTGGTAGGGAGCAGTATAGTGAGGGGGATTGACACTGTTCTCAGCAGTAAAGAACGAGAGTCCAGACAGCTGTGCTGTCTGCCTTGTGCCAGGGTTCGGGACATCTGCTCAAGGCTGGAGAGGAATTTGCAGTGGGAGGGGGAAGATCCAGTTGTCTTGGTCCATTCAGGTATCAACAACATGAGTAGAACTAGGAAAGAGGTTCTGCATACAGAGTATGAGAAGCTAGGGACTAAATTGAAGAGCAGAACCTCAAAGGCTATAATCTCTGGATTATTACCTCCACCACGTCCAAATTCGTGTAGGGTGCATAAATATGGAGATGAGCATGTTGCTCAAAGACTGGTGTGGGAGAAGTGGGTTTCAGTTTGTGTGGCACTGGTATTAGTGCTGGGGAAAATTGGGGCTGTACCATTGGGATGGTTTACACCCGAACCGGGACCGGTGTTCTTGTGAACCATGTATGTGGGAAGTAAAGTAATTGGGGAGGTGGTGGCACAGTGATATTGTCATTGGACTGGTAATCCAGACAGCCAGGTAATGTTCTGGGGATCTGGGTTTGAATCCCACCATGGCAGGTGGTGGAATTTGAATTCAATAAAAATCTGGAATTAAAAGTCTGATGATGATCATGAACCCACTGTCGATTGTTGTGAAAACTCATCTGGTTCATTAATGTCCTTTCACCTGGCCTGGCCTACATATGACTCCAGACTCTTAAACGCCCTCTGAAATGGCCAGGTACCACTACAAAGTCTAAAAGGAATTGAACCGGACGGACCACCTGGCATCAACCTAGGTACCAGAAATGACAACAGCAATATCAGCCCTGCTGTCCCTGTAAAGTCCTCCTCACCCATCTGGGGGCTTGTGCCAAAATTTGGAGAGCTGTCCTATAGACGAGCCTGAAGTCATACTCAAGGAATCATACCTTAAAATAATGTCCCAGACACCACAATCACCATCCCTGGGTATGTCCTGTCCCACCGGAAGGGCAGAGGTGAAGGCATAGTGGTATCCAGTTGGGAGGGAGTTGCTGGGAGTCCTCAAAGTCTACTCCGGACCCCATGAGGTCTGATGACATCAGGCCAACATGGGCAAGGAAACCTCCTGCTGATTACCATGTCATTACCTCAGCTGATCAATCAGTGCCCCTCCATGTTGAACATCACTTGGAGGAAGCACTGAGGGTGGCAAGAGCACAGAATGTACTCTGGGTGGGGGACTTTAATGTTCATTACTAAGACTGGCTTGGTAGCACCACTAATGACTGAGCTGGCCGAGTCCTAAAGGACACAACTGATAGATTGGGTCTGTGGCAGGTGGTGAGAGAGCCAAGAAGAAGGCAAAACATACTTAACTTCATCCTCACCAACCTGCCTGCCGCAGATGCATCTGTCTATGACAGTATCAGTAGGAGTGATCATCACACAGTCCTTGCGGAGACAAAGTTCCGAAGGAGGACAAAAGGTACCCTCCATCTTGTTGTGTGGCACTACCACTGTACTAAATGGGATAGATTTCAAACAGATCTAACAACTCAAGGCTGGGTATCCACGAGGCGCTGTGGTCCATCAGTATCAGCAGAATTGTACTCGAATAAATTCTGTAGTTTTTTTTGGATTTCCAGTATCCGCAGTTTTTTGCTTTTAGATTCTGTAACCTCATGTCCCAGCATATCCCCCACTCTACCATTACCACCAAGCTAGGCGATCAATCCCAGTTCAATGAAGAGTGCAGGAGTCTGGTGAAGCTACAACACAGGACCACTTGCATGCCAAACAGCATAAGCAGCATGTGCTAGAGCAAAGCAATCCCACAACCAATCAATCAGATCAAAGCTCTGCATTCCTGCCACATCCAATCATGAATGCTGGTGGCCAATTAAACAACTCACTGAAGGAAGAGGCTCAACAAATATCCTTATCCTCAATGATGAAGGAGCCCAACACATCAGTGCCAAAAATAAGGCTGAAGTATTTGCTGCAATCTTCAGCTAGAAGTGCGAGTGGATGATCCATCTCGGCCTCCTCCAGAAGCCCCCAGCATCACTGATGCCAGTCTTCGGCCAATTTAATGTACTCCATGTGATATCAAGAAATGGCTGAAGGCTATGGGTCCTGTCAATGTTCCAGCAATAGACTTATGCTCCAGAATTTGTTGCACCCCTAGCCAAGCTGTCCCAGTACAGCTACAATACTGGCATTGCCCGACAATGTGGAAAATTGCCCAGGTATGTCCTGTACACACAAAGCAGGACAAATCCAACCTGGCCAATTACTGCCCCATCAGTCCACTCTCAATCATCAGTAAAGTGATGGGAGGGGTCATTGACAGTGCTATCAAGTGGCACTTACTTAGCAATAATCTGCTCACTGATGCACAGTTTGGGTTCTGCCAGGGCCACTCAGCTCCTGACTTCGTTACAACCTTGGTTCAAACATGGACAAAAGAGCAGACCTTCTGTGGTAAGGTGAGAGTGACTGCCCTTGACATCAAGACAGCATTTGATCGAGTGTGGCATCAAGGATCCATATCAAAACTGGAGTCAATGAGAATCAGGGGGAAATCTCTGTCCTGGTTGGAGTCATGCTTAGCACAAAGGAAGATGGTTGTGGCTGTTGGAGGTCAATCATCTCAGTTCCAGGACATTACTGCAGGAGCTCCTCAGGTAATGTCCTCAGCCCAGCCATTTTCAGTTGCTTCATCAATAACCTTCTTTCCATCATAAGTGGAGATGTTCACTGATGATTGCTCAAAGTTCAGCACCATTTGTGACTCTTCAGGTGCTGAAGCAGTCCATGTCCAAATGGAGGAAGACCTGGACAATGTCCACGCTTGGGCTGGCAAGTGGCAAGTAACATTCGTGCCACACAAATGCCAGGCAATGCCCATCTCCAACAAGAGAGAATCCAACCATTGCCCCTTCACATTCAATGGCATAACCATTACTGAATCCCCCACTATCAAAATCCTGGGGTTTTACCATTAATAACAAACTGAACTGAACTAGCCATATAAACATTATGGCTACAAGAGCAGGTCAGAGGCTGGGAATCCTTCAGTAAGTAACTCACCTCCTGACTCCCCAAAGCTTGTCCACCACCTACAAGGACAAGTCAGAGTCTGATGGAATACTCTCCACTTGCCTGGATGAGTGCAGCTCCAACAACACTCAATACCATTCAGGACAAAGCAGTCCATTTGATTGGCACCACATCCACAAACATTCACTCCCTTCATCATCGACGTACAGAGTATTACTTAAAAGGAGAATGGCTATAGAATTCCAAGATGCAGAGGGAGCTAGGTGTTCTAGTACATGAGTCACAAAAAGTTCGTTTGCAGGTGCAGCAAGTAATTAAGAATGCTTCATCCTTTATGAGAGGAATTGAACATAAAAATAAGGATATTATGCTTCAGATATACAGGGCATTGCTGAGACCGCATTTTGAATACTGTGTGTATTTTTGGTCTCTTTATTTAAGGGGGGATGTAAATACATTCAGAGGAGGTTTACTAGGTTGATGCCTGGAATGAGTGGGTTGTCTTATGAGGAAAGGTTAGACAGACTGCGTTTGTTTCCACTGGAGTTTAGAAGAGTGAGGGGTGATTTGATTGAAGTATATAAGATCCTGAACAGCCTTGACAAGGTGGAAATGGAAAGGATGTTTCCTCTTGTGGGTGAGTCCAGAACTAGGGGACACTGTTTTAAAATTAGGGATTGCCCATTTAGGACAGGGATGAGGAGAATCCTTTTCTTTCAGAGGGTTGTGTGACTTTGGAACTCTCTGCCTCAGAAGGCAGTGGGAGTGGGGCCATTGAATATTTTTAAGGCAGAGGTAGATAGATTCTTGTTAGGCAAGGGTTAATCAATGATTATTGGGGTAGATGGGGATGTAGAATGCGAAACAGCCATGATCTTATTGAATGGCGGAGCAGGCTCAAGGGGCCAAATGGTTTACTCCTGTTCCTATTTTGTATGTTTATATGTTCGTATGTTAGTAAGAAAGACTTTGCAGGGTCAACTTGGCTGGGTCGTTTCCTGTATCTAGGTCAATGCTGGGTGGTCCATCCAGTTTTATCCTTTTTGACTTTTCTGAAGTGGTTTGGTACAATTGAGTGGCTTGGTAGATCCTTTTAGAGGGAAGTTAAGAGTTAACCACATTGCTGTGGGTCTGGAATCACACATAGGCCAGCCCAAGTCAGGATGGCAGATTTCCTTCTCTAAGCGATATTAGAGAACCAGATGGGTTATTATGACAATCAATGATAGTTTCACCATTACTGAGGCTAGCTAAAGTAGACATGTCTTGCTACAGCTGTAGAGGGCGAAGGTGAGACCACACCTCGAATAATGCTGCAGTGTTGGTTTTTGTAATTAAGCAGAGTTGTACCTACATCGGAGACAGTTCGGGGAAGGTTTACTATTGCTGGGCTGAAGGGGTTGTCTGAAAGGGAAGGTTGATAGGTTGGCCCTATACTCACTGGAGCATATAAGATTCTGAGGGATCCCAACAAGGTAGATGATGAGACAATGGATCCGCTCATGGGGAAATCTAGAACTAAGGATCATGGTTTCAGAATAAGGTATCACCTATTTAAGGAGACGAGGGAGAAATTTTATCTCTCAGTTGGTGGTGAATCACCACCAGTGGAAGCTGGGTCACTGAATATATTCAAGGCTGGGTTACATTTTTTGAATTATTGAGGAATCAAAGGTTATGAGGATCAGGGCAGAAACTGGAGTTGAATTGAAAATCGGCACATCTATGATCTTATTGAATGGGGGATGGCAGTCAGGAGGGGCCGAATGACCTACTCCTGCTCTTAATTTGAATGTTCTTATGCACACAATGTGTGGGCTGTCAGATGCAAGATGAGGATTTTGTTCTGTTTTCAGTGCAGAGGAAGAGGTTCCAATAACAATGGGAGAAGAAAACCCAAAATCAATTCAACTGAAGAGTTTATTGGATGAAGTCATGAATGAATGGAATGTGTGAAGAGGCTCCATGTGTTGAATACTCCATCACTGTTCCTGTGGAATACTGCTGGGAGAGAATTCAGGAATTCAACCTCCAATTTACAACTTGCTGTAGTTTGTGCTCCATGGTATTGTGGGTGAGAGAGATTGGAGGACAAAGCAGTTAATAATGTGTGTCCTGGGAAAGGAGCTGGAAATATATGTGTGACATCGAATTGGAGGATACAGGGATGGAGAATGACTGAGATGATCAAATGCCCCATGGGACACATCACCTCCTGGGGATCTCTTACCCTTCTTTCTCCTCTCGGTGAGCTGCTTCCTCCTGTTGAGCCACCAGCCGATCCTGGGTCTCCTGAAGCTCCTGTTGGATCTGCTGCAGCCGACTCTCCAGCTCCTGATTGGTCAGTTTGAGCATCTCGTTCTGAATTATGGCCTCGTCCTGTTTACTGCGCAGAGAGACAAGCTCCGCCTGTACCTGGGAGGGAGGAACACACAAAGCGACTACGTTCAATAATCAATGAAAAGGAAATGTTCAAAAAAGTGCATTGTAAACCACCTTTCTCAAACTCTCACCCAGCTCAGTCTCTATCTCTGTGTCTCTTTCTCCTCCCTCCTGCTCTTTCCATCTCTCACATCAAACTAACATTCATCAGAACCTTTCTCTCTCTCTCTCTTCTTTTAGTCTCTCTTAACCACCCCGCCCTCCCCATCAGTCTCCAATCCCAAAAGTGCTGACATTCTGTGCAACCCAGTAAGTTACTTCCCCACCCAATTTCCAAACCGCCCCCACTACCCAGAATCTAATGAGGAAAATTGGGAAACTGAAGATCATTATCCAAGTATCACCCATTCTGTCCACTGGACTTCCCCGATTTTTTTTTTTGGCGTGGCCAACACAGGGTGAGACATAAACCAGGCAACAGTCTATCTCTGATCTGCAGGGAGTTCGAGTCTGGACGGGACCCTTTGTTCCTCTGTTTTATGAGGAGATCTGAGTGTCTCTGTGGAGAAAGACAGCAATGGGTGAACCACTTGCTGCAGGACTGAGGCCTTCCTGCTGCACTAACAGTGGAGAAGCCTGGTTCCTAGGCCCAGCTACCTCTTTGATTGTCTCTGCTGCTCCGTCTCTTGCTGAAGTTGTTTCTGTTTCCTCATGGACTTCATCTCCATCATCGCCGGTCGACATGGTCACATCTTGACATTCAACCGTCAGGTGAGAGAGCCCAGGAACCTCTCCCAGGGGGGCTGCTTTGCCCGAGGTCTTGTGTGTCACACGACGTCGGATAGAGCGAGTTCTCTGAAGTCTGTGGAGCAGGAATGACAGAGGGAGAAGAGCATTACTTTGTGTTCAACAGGAGTGACTGTAATAGAGTGATTGCTGTTAGTATTCAGTTCTGTAACTGGGAGGGAGGGAGGGAGGGGCACCTCAGGGAGATAGTAAACTTTGAATTATAGGAAAGATGTGCAGCAAAGGAGAGAATAGAGAGAACGATTGACTAAGGTTGCTGTTTATTCCGAAAGATACAAAGACACAGAATGACTTGGAAAAATGGGGCAGTTTTATTCAGAACCAAGCAGATTCAGGTTGATTTGATAGAAAGGTGTTATAGAGTTGATCTTCAGACAACTTTTCTTTGTGGAAACATTTAGCTTCATTTACAAAACAGCAGCAGCAGCTACACATGTGCATCAAACTCCACAATTAAAGATGAACTCTTTCCTAGAGGTTCCCCACGCTGCAAACACATTGGTTTACAAAGATCATGTGTTCTTACAGCACAGGATTATTCTTAAAGCTACAGTCCTATGTTTATCAAAACTATAATTTCTACATTACTCCCCCTTTAACTTTTCTGCACATTTTGTACTTACAAGGATATTTATCTTGTGACATTACAATATTTACACAGGTCATGAAATTACAACTTCAGTCTTTCAAGTGGTTTCCTGATCCATGTAGAATGTCACAGCTTCAAAACTTCCGATTCTTTTGCAGGAAACACATTCTCTGGAACCACATTAACATCAGGTACGTCATTAGGCACATGCAGTTCAGTATCTTCCACTCCGACAGAGACATTGGGTGTGTCTGTCCTTGGTTGAGCAACATCAACAGGAACCACAGGTTCAGCAATGGTTACAGGTGGAACGTCATTTTGTTGAGGTATCTCCCTTCTTCTTAAATGATCCACGTGTTTACAGGTGATCCGGCCCTCCACTTCCATGTGGTACAACGATGATCCATTCACAGAGCTTACTTTACTAGGTAACCACTTTGGTCACCTCCTGAAATTCTTTACATATACTGCTTCTCCAACAGGAAATTGTCACCCATGACTGTGCAAATCATGAGTCACTTTTTGGTTCCCTTGACTTTTCTCCACCTTCCCCTCCAAATTGGGAAGTGTTAGGCTTAGTCTTGTACTAAGACAGAGCCTCATCAATAACTCTGCAGGCGTTGCTCCTGTTGTAGTGTGGGGGTGGTGGATGGCGTTGTTCTGCAGTGAAATAGGAAACGAGCAAGTTTGGTCTCCAACAAATCACCTGCTAACTTTTTCATTTCTACCTTAAAAGTTTGTATTGCTCTTTCTGCCGGTCCACTTGACGGATGGTATGATGAAGTCTTCACATGGTGGATACCCTTTAGGCTGACAAATCGTTTGAACTCAGCGCTCGTAAATGCAATACCATTATCTGAGACGATTACCTCTAGAAATACGTTGGTGGTGAAGCTCTGGCATAGCTTTTCTATAGTAGTGGCGGACATTGGAGTCTTTACCTCAGAAACATTATTTCCACGTTGATAATAGTTATTTTTCAATTTAGTTGCTAAACTGTTTCCTCTTATTTTTCAGTTAGTGGGGGCTGTTTCCCACTTCGCAGCACAGTCCCGGCTTTTCGTACCTGGCTGACTGTTCCTGCCCAACTAGGAGAACGGTGCCATTTTGTGCCTCTTGAATTGCTTGTGAATCCCTTACAGCACTTTCCATCACTAGCACCATTTCTAACGCTTTCTCAAAATCAAGATTCACTTCAGTCAGCAATCTTTGCTGAATAGTGTCTTCCTGCACACCACACACCAAACGATGTCTGAGCATGTCATTCAGGGTTTCACCGAAATCACAATATTCCGTTAGTTGTTTTAATTTCACCATGTAGGTAGCAATTGTCTCCCCTGGGGCTCTAATCCATGAATTGAACCTGAACCTCTGCATTGTGACTGAGGGCTTGGGTTGAAAATGTCCCTGAACGAGGCCTACGACTTCACTGAAAGCCTTTAAATCTGGGGCACTGGGGGCCATCAAGCTTCAAATTAAACTGGAGGTCTTTGCTCCCAGAAATACTCAGGAGAATCGCTCTCCCCTTTTCCATCCCTGTGATTTTGTTTGCTTGAAAGAAGAATGCTAAACATTGTGCATATTGAGACCAATTGTCTGTGGCTGGCTCAAAGGGATCAATTCTGCCAAACTGCAACATCTCAGATGAGTATATCTTTTCTTTTTAACTATTGTAGAAACAATCTGATTTATCCTCATTGCCAGTTTGTTAGAGTTGATCTTCAGACAATATTTCTTGGTGGAAACATTTAACTCTATTTACAAGACAGCAGCAGCAACTACACGTTTGTATCAAACTCCATAACTAAAGAAGAACTCTCTCCTAAAGGTTCCCTGCACTGTTAATACATTGCTTTACACAGAACATGTGATCTTACACCACAGGATTATTCTTCAAGCTATAGTCCTACATTTCCCAAAATTATAATTACTACAAAAGGTGTTGAATGTTATGAAAGGATGGAAGAGATAGATAGCAACAGAGGGTAAAGGGATATGTGACTGGGCCTGGAACATGGGATTAAGGTCACAGCTCATGTCAAGTAAAAACATGAACACAGACTGGATGGGCCGAACAGACTCATTCATGCATTGTAATTCCTGCTGCAATTCTGAGCGATCGACAATATGAACGGAAGTAGAGCAATCACAGTATTGGGCCAATCAACAGAAGAAGGAGTTTAATGTTGACCAAAAATGGAGCATGATCCAGAAATTGTCAGAATGGCTCATTGAGGGTGGAGAGGAGGAATCGAAATGAGCTGAGCTCAAGAACATAGACTCAGGGAAACAAATAGTAAAGGGCAATGAATCAGACAGTCAGGGCGCTTTACAGGTATTGGGTGAAAAAAAAGAGTGAATTCGATAGCAGCCTTGGGGATAAGTCAGTGGGGGAATGATAAAAGGGCCAAGGTTTACAATTTAAGAGTGGCAAACCTCGAAAGAATAAGATATTCAGAATCCACAATAAACTGGGGGGAGGTGTTAATGGTGAAATCGACAGACAAACATTGGGAAGTATTTAAAGAGATCCTTGGACAATACAAAACCAGAACATACCCAAAGGCAAAACCCTGCTTGTGCAGTTCACTATCCCTGGTCAACAAACAAGGTAAGAGGCAGGATTAAACTAAAAGAAAACACAAGCACAGACACAAGGAAACTGCAAATCCAGCAAACTGAGAAAGCCAGACTGGGATCGAGTGAATAATAAGAGGGACAGGAAAGGAAAAGAGAAAGAAACTATCCAGGAAGATCCTAACTAACAGGAAATGTTTTCATGAATATATTAAAAGAAAGAGAGTGGTGAAGATGGGAATGTGGGTCCATTAAAGATAGATACAGGTGAGACTATGATGAGCAATAAGGAAATGGCTGATCGGTAAGATGAGGATTTTGTATCTGTTTTCAGTGCAGAGGAAGAGGTTCCAATACCAATGGGAGAAGGAAACCTAACATCAATACAACTGAAGAGCTTATTGGATGAGGACATGAATGAATGGAATGTGTGAAGAGGCTCCATGTGTTGAATGCTCCATCACTGTTCCTGTGGAATACTGCTGGGAGAGAATTCAGGAATTCAACCTCCAATTTACAACTTGCTGTAATTTGTGTCCCATGGTGTTGTGGGTGAGAGAGATTGGAGGACAAAGCAGTTAATAATGTGCGTCCTGGGAAAGGAGCTGGAAATATATGTGTGACATCGGATTGGAGGATACAGGGATGGAGAATGACTGAGATGATCAAATGCCCCATGGGACACATCACCTCCTGGGGATCTCTTACCCTTCTTTCTCCTCTCGGTGAGCTGCTTCCTCCTGTTGAGCCACCAGCCGATCCTGGGCCTCCTGAAGCTCCTGTTGGATCTGCTCCAGCCGACTCTCCAGCTCCTGATTGGTCAGTTTGAGCATCTCGATCTCAGTGATGGCCTCGTCCTGTTTACTGCGCAGAGAGACAAGCTCCGCCTGTACCTGGGAGGGAGGAACACACAAAGCGACCACGTTCAATCACCAGTGAATCTTCTCATCAAATGTACGCTAAACCACCTCTATTTATGTCCATCTCTCTCTGTCTCTAATATCTCTCTCTCAGTCTGTTTTTCTCTCTCTCATATTCACACATTTCCAGCCTTTCTCTCTCCACCTCTCCATCAGAAACAAATCACTGACGTGTTCAGGAGCTGCAGCATTCAGCATCTCATCCCCTCACCCAATATCACACTACAACACCCAACAGTCAGGAATGGAAATGAGGGAGAATTCAGTGAGAACTTGAGAAAAACGGTTTCACACCAATCCACCCCCTCTCTAAACACCCAAAACTTTCTTCCTTAACCGACGTTTCCCACTCACTGTGGTTGACAGGGCCCTCAACAGTGTCCGAACCAGTCCCATGCCTCTGCACTCACATTGTCCTCTCCCTCCCAGAACCATGATAGAGTCCCCCGTATCCTCACTTAGCACCCTACCAGACTCTGTATTCAAAGGATCATCCTCCGCCATTTTTGCCAACTCCAGCATGATGCCTGCACCAAACACATCTTTCCTTCACCCCCACTGTCAGCATTCTGTAGGGACCGTTCCCTCCGGGACTCCGTGGTCTCACTCCTCCATCACCCCCAACACCTTAGCCCTCTCCCATGGCACCTTCCCATGCAATCGCAGAAGGTGCAACACCTGCTCATTTACTTCTCCCCTCCTCATCGTCCAAGGACCCAAACACTCCTTTCAGGTGAGGCAGCACTTCACTTGCATCATGCCCACATGTCTGTCCTTGGCCTGCTGCAATGTTCCAGTGCAGCTCAACGCAAACTGGAGGATCAGCACCTCATCTTCTGATTAGGCACTTTACAGCCTTCCGGACTTAACATTGAGTTCAACAACTTCAGGTCATGGACTCTCTCCTCCATCCTCACTTCATTTTGATCGATAATTTTTCAATATCATTTACATATTTTTATTTTTCTTTATTTTTTTTTTCCACTTACTTTCACTATTATTATTTTTTAAATTTATTTTCATTTTTATTCATTGTTTTATCCTCAGCTTTTAGCCTTTTCGATCATTTTTCCCAGCACCGTCCCCTTCCCTCCCCCCACCCCCACTCAGGACGTCTATCACTTTCCAGAGAGCGTACCCTGGTCCGGCCATTATCACGTTCTGCTTTCCACTCTTAATGTCACCATTAGCACCTTCTTTAGCCAGAACCACCACTACTAACAACACTTTGTCCTTTTGTTTGTGACATATTTCACAATCTCTCCTTTGCCCCCACCTATGCCTGGCCTTCTATCCAGCTTCACCTTCTCCAGCCTCCTTAAACACTATACATTTCAACAGATTTTTACTTTTCTTTAGCTCTGAAGAAGTCATACTGACTCGAATCATTAACTCTGTCTCTCTCTCCACAGATGCTTTCAGATCTGCTGAGTTTTTCCAGCATTTTTTGTTTTTGTTTCATATTTCCAGCATCTGCAATATTTTGCCTTTACCCAAAACTATGGTCCTCGAACAGCAACCAAACTCCTGTCACAATTACAGGGAACATTAAATAATGAAATAATGTTTGAGCAATGGAGAAACGTTCTGTCTCCTGCAAACTTCCTATCAGACACATCGCCCACTGAGTGACTGTGAATCAGTTTCGAAGATTCTGCCATTATTTCTCCTGCTCCCCAATCCCGATTCTCATCCACAGTCAGTGTGACTCCATCCCTGGCAGTCAGCCCCTGCCCACTGTCTGAACCCAGTGATGGGACATGAAGCCTCACTGCTCTCCCTCTGGTTACTGTCCATGTCCCAGATCTCACCCTCACACACACACGGACAGTGATTGAGTTCACCCCCTATACCCTGCTGTGTCCATCGCTTATTACCTGTGGATCAGCTTCAACGGAACGCCATCTGTCACTGCCGGGAGATTGATCCTGCTCTCTGTAATAAAACCAAAGAATCAGACAGACAGGGAGAGATTGTCAGTGACAGTAACAGGGAGAAGGTTTCCTGGAGACATTTATTGAATTTTTAAAAATGCTTTCAATGGGATGTGGGCCTTGCTGGCTAGGCCAGCATTTATTGCCCATCCCTAAATACCCTTCTCAAGGTGGTGGTGAGCTGTCTTCTTGAACCGCTGCATGTCGTGTGCTGTACGTACACCCACAGTGCTGCTAGGGATAGAGTTCCAGGATTTTAACCCAGTGACAGTGAAGGAATGGTGATATATTTCCAAGTCAGGATGGGGAGTGATTGGAGGGGAATTTGCAGGTCTTGGCATTCCCATTGTATCTACTGTCCTTGTCCTTCTAGATGTGGCTTCAGAAGGATCATTGGTGAGTTCCTGCAGTGCATCTTGCAGATGCTACACACTGCTGCCAACGTACGTCGGTGATGGAAGGAATGAATACTTGTGGATGTGGTGCCAATCAAGTGGGCTGCATTGCCCTGGATGTATTAAACTTCTTGAGTGTTGTGGGAGCTGCCCTTATCCAGACAAGTGGAGATTATTCCACACACTCCTGACTTGTGCCTGGTACATGGTGGACATAATTTGGGGAGTCAGGAGGTGAGTTACTCATCTCAGAATTCCTAGCCTCTCACCTGCTCTTGCAGCCACAGTATTTATATGGCTGGTCCAGTTCAGTTTCTGGTCGATGGTAACCCTCAGGATGTTGAGAATGGGAGATTCAGTGATGGTAATGCCATTGAATGTCAAGGGTCAATGGTTAGATTCTCTCTTGTTGGAGATGGTCATTGCCTGACACGTGTGTGACACGAATGTTACTTGCCACTTGTCAGCCCAATTCTAGATATTGTCCGTATCTGGCTGCATTTGGACATGGACTGCTTCAGTATCTGAGGAGTCAGGAAAGGTGAACATTGTGCAATCATCAGCGAACATCCCCACTTCTGACCTTTCAGATGAAAGGAAGGTCATTGGTGAAGCAGCTGAAGATGGTTGGGCTGAGGATACTACGCAGAGGAACTCCTGCACTGATGTCCTGGGACTGAGAATATTGACCTCCAACAACTATAACCATCTTCTTTTGTGCTAGGGATGATTCCAACCAGCAGAGGTTTTTTCCTCTTGTTGGTTCTCTCGCCAGCTGCTGCTGCCCCATTCTAGCAGTTATGTCCTTCAGGACTCGATCAACAGGGTCAGTAGTTCTGCTATCGAGATACACTTGCTGATGGGCATTAATGACCCCCATCCAGAGTATATTCTGTGTCATTATCAACCTCAATGATTCATCCAATTGGTGTTCAAAATAGAGGAGGCAACTGAGAGTTGGGGGTGGTGGTTGGGTGGTGGGGGTCGGGGGGGTGGGGATTGGTGAGCAGCAGGTGGTAATCAGTCCGAGGTTTCCATGCCCATGTTTAATCTGATGCCATGAGACTTCATGGAGTCCAGAGCAATTTCTTCCCGACTGTATATCACTGTGTCACCACTTCAGGTGGGTTTCTCCTTCCGGTGGGACAAGACACACCCAGGGGTGGTGATGGTGGTGTCTGGGACATTGGCTGTAAGGTATCATTCAGTGACTATGAAATGTTAGCCTGTTGTCTGATTACACTGTGACACAGCTCTCCCAATTTTGGCACAAGTCCCCAGGTGGTAGTAAGGGGAAAATTGCAGTGTCAACGGGGCTGTGTGTGAATTTGTTGTTTCCAGTGCCTATTTCGATGCTGGGTCCTGCTTCTGCTTTTATTCTTTTTTGGACCTTTTTGTCATGGTTTTGGTATGGCTGTGTGTCTTGCTAGCCCCTTTCAGAAGGGAGTTAAGAGTTAACCACATTGCTGTCGGCCTGGAGTCACATGTACGACCAACCAAGTAAGGTCAGCAGTGTGTGGGCCGTCAGATGTTTGATGAGGACTTTTTATCTGTTTTCAGTGCAGAGAAAGAGGTTCCAATACCAATGGGAGAAGGAAACCCAAAATCATTCAATGGAAGAGCTTATTGGATGAGGACATGAATGAATGGAATGTGTGAAGAGGGTCCATGTGTTGAATGCTCCATCACTGTTCCTGTGGAATACTGCTGGGAGAGAATTCAGGAATTCAACCTCCAATTTATAACTTGCTGTAATTTGTGTCCCATGGTGTTGTGGGTGAGAGAGATTGGAGGACAAAGCAGTTAATAATGTGTGTCCTGGGAAAGGAGCTGGAAATATATGTGTGACGTCGGATTGGAGGATACAGGGATGGAGAATGACTGAGATGATCAAATGCCCCATGGGACACATCACCTCCTGGGGATCTCTTACCCTTCTTTCTCCTCTCGGTGAGCTGCTTCCTCCTGTTGAGCCACCAGCCGATCCTGGGCCTCCTGAAGCTCCTGTTGGATCTGCTCCAGCCGACTCTCCAGCTCCTGATTGGTCAGTTTGAGTGTCTCGATCTCAGTGATGGCCTCGTCCTGTTTACTGCGCAGAGAGACAAGCTCCGCCTGTACCTGGGAGGGAGGAACACACAAAGCGACCACGTTCAATCACCAGTGAATCTTCTCATCAAATGTACGCTAAACCACCTCTATTTATGTCCATCTCTCTCTTTCTCTAATATCTCTCTCTCAGTCTGATTTTCTCTCTCTCATATTCAAACATTTCCAGCCATTCTCTCTCCACCTCTCCATCAGAATCGAATCACTGACGTGTTCAGGAGCTCCAGGATTGAGCATCTCATCCCCTCACCCAATATTACACTACAACACCCAACAGTCAGGAATGGAAATGAGGGAGAATTCAGTGAGAAATTGAGAAAAATGGTTTCACCCCAATCCAAACCCTCTCTAAACACCCAAAACTTTCTTCCTTAACCGAGGTTTCCCACCCACTGTGGTTGACAGGGCCCACAACAGTGTCCGAACCATTTCCCGTGCCTCTGCACTCACACTGTCCACTCCCTCCCAGAACCATGATAGAGTCCCCCGTACCCTCACTTAGCACCCTACCAGCTTCTGGATCATCCTCCGCCATTTCTGCCAACTCCAGCATGATGCCTGCACCAAACACATCTTTCCTTCACCCCCACTGTCAGCATTCTGTAGGGACCGTTCCCTCCGGGACTCCGTGGTCCACTCCTCCATCACCCCCAACACCTCAGCCCTCTCCCATGGCACCTTCCCATGCAATCGCAGAAGTTGCAACACCTGCTCCTTTACTTCTCCCCTCCTCATCGTCCAGGGACCCAAACACTCCTTTCAGGTGAGGCAGCACTTCACTTGCATCTCCTTCAATTTAGTCTACTGCACTCATTGCTCCCAATGCGGTTTCCTCTACATTGCAGAGACCAAACGCAGACTGGGTGACCACTTTGCGGAACACCTTCAGTCTCTCCGCAAGCATGACCCAGACCTCCCTGTCGCCTGCCATTTCAACACTCCACCCTACTCTCATGCCCACATGTCTGTCCTTGGCCTGCTGCAATGTTCCAGTGCAGCTCAACGCAAACTGGTGAATCAGCACCTCATCTTCTGATTAGGCACTTTACAGCCTTCCGGACTTAACACTGAGCTCAACAACTTCAGGTCATGGACTCTCTCCTCCATCCTCACTTCATTTTGATCGCTCATTTTTCTATATTCATTTATATATTTTTATTTTTCTTTATTTTATTTTTTTTCCACTTACTTTCACTATTATTATTTTTTAAATTTATTTTCATTTTTATTCATTGTTTTATCCTCAGCTTTTAGCCTTTCTGATCTTTTTTCCCAGCACCGTCCCCTCCCCTCCCCCCACACCCACTCAGGACGTCTATCACTTTCCAGAGAGCTTACCCTGGTCCAGCCGTTATCACATTCTGCTTTCCACTCTTAATGTCACCATTAGCACCTTCTTTAGCCAGAACCACCACTACTAACAACACTTTGTCCTTTTGTTTGTGACATATTTCACAATCTCTCCTTTGCCCCCACTTATGCCTGGCCTTCTATCCAGCTTCACCTGCTCCAGCCTCCTTAAACACTATACATTTAAAGAGATTTTTACTTTTCTTTAGCTCTGAAGAAGTCATACCGACTCGAATCATTAACTCTATCTTGCTCTCCACAGATGCTGTCAGATCTGCTGAATTTTTCCAGCATTTTCTGTTTTTGTTTCATATTTCCAGCATCTGCAATATTTTGCCTTTACCTCGAGCAGGTCCTCGAACAGCAACCAAACACCTGTCACAATTACCTCCTGAATACAGGGAACATTAAATAATGAAATAATGTTTGAGCAATGGAGAAACGTTCTGTCTCCTGCAAACTTCCTATCAGACACATCGCCCACCGAGTGACTGTGAATCAGTTTCGAAGATTCTGCCATTATTTCTCCTGCTCCCCAATCCCGATTCTCATCCACAGTCAGTGTGACTCTATCCCTGGCAGTCAGCCCCTGCTCACTGTCTGAACCCAGTGATGGTACATGAAGCCTCACTGCTCTCCCTCTGGTTACTGTCCATGTCCCAGATCTCACCCTCACACACACACGGACAGTGATTGAATTCACCCCCTATACCCTGCTGTGTCCATCCCTTATTACCTGTGGATCAGCTTCAACGGAACGCCATCTGTCACTGCCGGGAGATTGATCCTGCTCTCTGTAATAAAACCAAAGAATCAGACAGACAGGGAGAGATTGTCAGTGACAGTAACAGGGAGAAGGCTTCCTGGAGACATTTATTGAGTTTTTAAAAATGCTTTCATGGGATATGGGCCAAACTGGCTAGGCCAGCATTTATTGCCCATCCCTAAATACCCTTTTCAAGGTGGTGGTGAGCTGCCTTCTTGAACCGCTGCAGTTCGTGTGCTGTACGTACACCCACAGTGCTGCTAGGGATAGAGTTCCAGGATTTTAACCCAGTGACAGTGAAGGAATGGTGATATATTTCCAAGTCAGGATGGGGAGTGATTGGAGGGGAATTTGCAGGTCGTGGCATTCCCATGTATTCGCTGCCCTTGTCCTTCTAGATGTGGGTTTAGAAGGATCAGTCGTGAGTTCCTGCAGTGCATCTTGCAGATGCTACACTCTACTGCCAACGTACGTCGGTGTTGGAAGGAATGAATACTTGTGGATGTGGTGCCAATCAAGTGGGCTGCATTGCCCTGGATGTATTAAACTTCTTGAGTGTTGTGGGAGCTGCCCTTATCCAGACAAGTGGAGATTATTCCACACACTCCTGACTTGTGCCTGGTACATGGTGGACATAATTTGGGGAGTCAGGAGGTGAGTTACTCATTTCAGAATTCCTAGCCTCTCACCTGCTCTTGCAGCCACAGTATTTATATGGCTGGTCCAGTTCAGTTTCTGGTCGATGGTAACCTTCAGGATGTTGAGAATGGGAGATTCAGTGATGGTAATGCCATTGAATGTCAAGGGCCAATGGTTAGATTCTCTCTTGTTGGAGATGGTCATTGCCTGACACGTGTGTGACACGAATGTTACTTGCCACTTGTCAGCCCAATTCTAGATATTGTCCGTATCTGGCTGCATTTGGACATGGGCTGCTTCAGTATCTGAGGAGTCAGGAAAGGTGAACATTGTGCAATCATCAGCGAACATCCCCACTTCTGACCTTTCAGATGAAAGGAAGGTCATTGGTGAAGCAGCTGAAGATGGTTGGGCTGAGGATACTACGCTGAGGAACTCCTGCACTGATGTCCTGGGACTGAGAATATTGACCTCCAACAACTATAACCATCTTCTTTTGTGCTAGGGATGATTCCAACCAGCAGAGGTTTTTTCCTCTTGTTGGTTCTCTCGCCAGCTGCTGCTGCCCCATTCTAGCAGTTATGTCCTTCAGGACTCGATGAACAAGGTCAGTAGTTCTGCTATCGAGATACACTTGCTGATGGGCATTAATGACCCCCATCCAGAGTATATTCTGTGTCATTATCAACCTCAATGATTCATCCAATTGGTGTTCAAAATAGAGGAGGCAACTGAGAGTTGGGGGTGGTGGTTGGGTGGTGGGGGTCGGGGGGTGGGGATTGGTGAGCAGCAGGTGGTAATCAGTCCGAGGTTTCCATGCCCATGTTTAATCTGATGCCATGAGACTTCATGGAGTCCAGAGCAATTTCTTCCCGACTGTATATCACTGTGTCACCACTTCAGGTGGGTTTCTCCTTCCGGTGGGACAAGACACACCCAGGGGTGGTGATGGTGGTGTCTGGCACATTGGCTGTAAGGTATCATTCAGTGACTATGAAATGTTAGCCTGTTGTCTGATTACACTGTGACACAGCTCTCCCAATTTTGGCACAAGTCCCCAAGTGGTAGTAAGGGGAAAATTGCAGTGTCAACGGGGCTGTGTGTGAATTTGTTGTTTCCAGTGCCTATTTCGATGCTGGGTACTGCTTCTGCTTTTATTCTTTTTTGGACCTTTTTGTCATGGTTTTGGTATGGCTGTGTGTCTTGCTAGCCCCTTTCAGAAGGGAGTTAAGAGTTAACCACATTGCTGTCGGCCTGGAGTCACATGTACGACCAACCAAGTAAGGTCAGCAGTGTGTGGGCCGTCAGATGTTTGATGAGGACTTTTTATCTGTTTTCAGTGCAGAGGAAGAGGTTCCAATACCAATGGGAGAAGGAAACCCAAAATCATTCAATGGAAGAGCTTATTGGATGAGGACATGAATGAATGGAATGTGTGAAGAGGGTCCATGTGTTGAATGCTCCATCACTGTTCCTGTGGAATACTGCTGGGAGAGAATTCAGGAATTCAACCTCCAATTTATAACTTGCTGTAATTTGTGTCCCATGGTGTTGTGGGTGAGAGAGATTGGAGGACAAAGCAGTTAATAATGTGTGTCCTGGGAAAGGAGCTGGAAATATATGTGTGACGTCGGATTGGAGGATACAGGGATGGAGAATGACTGAGATGATCAAATGCCCCATGGGACACATCACCTCCTGGGGATCTCTTACCCTTCTTTCTCCTCTCGGTGAGCTGCTTCCTCCTGTTGAGCCACCAGCCGATCCTGGGCCTCCTGAAGCTCCTGTTGGATCTGCTCCAGCCGACTCTCCAGCTCCTGATTGGTCAGTTTGAGTGTCTCGATCTCAGTGATGGCCTCGTCCTGTTTACTGCGCAGAGAGACAAGCTCTGCCTGTACCTGGGAGGGAGGAACACACAAAGCGACCACGTTCAATCACCAGTGAATCTTCTCATCAAATGTACGCTAAACCACCTCTATTTATGTCCATCTCTCTCTGTCTCTAATATCTCTCTCTCAGTCTGATTTTCTCTCTCTCATATTCAAACATTTCCAGCCATTCTCTCTCCACCTCTCCATCAGAATCGAATCACTGACGTGTTCAGGAGCTCCAGGATTGAGCATCTCATCCCCTCACCCAATATTACACTACAACACCCAACAGTCAGGAATGGAAATGAGGGAGAATTCAGTGAGAAATTGAGAAAAATGGTTTCACCCCAATCCAAACCCTCTCTAAACACCCAAAACTTTCTTCCTTAACCGAGGTTTCCCACCCACTGTGGTTGACAGGGCCCACAACAGTGTCCGAACCATTTCCCGTGCCTCTGCACTCACACTGTCCACTCCCTCCCAGAACCATGATAGAGTCCCCCGTACCCTCACTTAGCACCCTACCAGCTTCTGGATCATCCTCCGCCATTTCTGCCAACTCCAGCATGATGCCTGCACCAAACACATCTTTCCTTCACCCCCACTGTCAGCATTCTGTAGGGACCGTTCCCTCCGGGACTCCGTGGTCCACTCCTCCATCACCCCCAACACCTCAGCCCTCTCCCATGGCACCTTCCCATGCAATCGCAGAAGTTGCAACACCTGCTCCTTTACTTCTCCCCTCCTCATCGTCCAGGGACCCAAACACTCCTTTCAGGTGAGGCAGCACTTCACTTGCATCTCCTTCAATTTAGTCTACTGCACTCATTGCTCCCAATGCGGTTTCCTCTACATTGCAGAGACCAAACGCAGACTGGGTGACCACTTTGCGGAACACCTTCAGTCTCTCCGCAAGCATGACCCAGACCTCCCTGTCGCCTGCCATTTCAACACTCCACCCTACTCTCATGCCCACATGTCTGTCCTTGGCCTGCTGCAATGTTCCAGTGCAGCTCAACGCAAACTGGTGAATCAGCACCTCATCTTCTGATTAGGCACTTTACAGCCTTCCGGACTTAACACTGAGCTCAACAACTTCAGGTCATGGACTCTCTCCTCCATCCTCACTTCATTTTGATCGCTCATTTTTCTATATTCATTTATATATTTTTATTTTTCTTTATTTTATTTTTTTTCCACTTACTTTCACTATTATTATTTTTTAAATTTATTTTCATTTTTATTCATTGTTTTATCCTCAGCTTTTAGCCTTTCTGATCTTTTTTCCCAGCACCGTCCCCTCCCCTCCCCCCACACCCACTCAGGACGTCTATCACTTTCCAGAGAGCTTACCCTGGTCCAGCCGTTATCACATTCTGCTTTCCACTCTTAATGTCACCATTAGCACCTTCTTTAGCCAGAACCACCACTACTAACAACACTTTGTCCTTTTGTTTGTGACATATTTCACAATCTCTCCTTTGCCCCCACTTATGCCTGGCCTTCTATCCAGCTTCACCTGCTCCAGCCTCCTTAAACACTATACATTTAAAGAGATTTTTACTTTTCTTTAGCTCTGAAGAAGTCATACCGACTCGAATCATTAACTCTATCTTGCTCTCCACAGATGCTGTCAGATCTGCTGAATTTTTCCAGCATTTTCTGTTTTTGTTTCATATTTCCAGCATCTGCAATATTTTGCCTTTACCTCGAGCAGGTCCTCGAACAGCAACCAAACACCTGTCACAATTACCTCCTGAATACAGGGAACATTAAATAATGAAATAATGTTTGAGCAATGGAGAAACGTTCTGTCTCCTGCAAACTTCCTATCAGACACATCGCCCACCGAGTGACTGTGAATCAGTTTCGAAGATTCTGCCATTATTTCTCCTGCTCCCCAATCCCGATTCTCATCCACAGTCAGTGTGACTCTATCCCTGGCAGTCAGCCCCTGCTCACTGTCTGAACCCAGTGATGGTACATGAAGCCTCACTGCTCTCCCTCTGGTTACTGTCCATGTCCCAGATCTCACCCTCACACACACACGGACAGTGATTGAGTTCACCCCCTATACCCTGCTGTGTCCATCCCTTATTACCTGTGGATCAGCTTCAACGGAACGCCATCTGTCACTGCCGGGAGATTGATCCTGCTCTCTGTAATAAAACCAAAGAATCAGACAGACAGGGAGAGATTGTCAGTGACAGTAACAGGGAGAAGGCTTCCTGGAGACATTTATTGAGTTTTTAAAAATGCTTTCATGGGATATGGGCCAAACTGGCTAGGCCAGCATTTATTGCCCATCCCTAAATACCCTTTTCAAGGTGGTGGTGAGCTGCCTTCTTGAACCGCTGCAGTTCGTGTGCTGTACGTACACCCACAGTGCTGCTAGGGATAGAGTTCCAGGATTTTAACCCAGTGACAGTGAAGGAATGGTGATATATTTCCAAGTCAGGATGGGGAGTGATTGGAGGGGAATTTGCAGGTCGTGGCATTCCCATGTATTCGCTGCCCTTGTCCTTCTAGATGTGGGTTTAGAAGGATCAGTCGTGAGTTCCTGCAGTGCATCTTGCAGATGCTACACTCTACTGCCAACGTACGTCGGTGTTGGAAGGAATGAATACTTGTGGATGTGGTGCCAATCAAGTGGGCTGCATTGCCCTGGATGTATTAAACTTCTTGAGTGTTGTGGGAGCTGCCCTTATCCAGACAAGTGGAGATTATTCCACACACTCCTGACTTGTGCCTGGTACATGGTGGACATAATTTGGGGAGTCAGGAGGTGAGTTACTCATTTCAGAATTCCTAGCCTCTCACCTGCTCTTGCAGCCACAGTATTTATATGGCTGGTCCAGTTCAGTTTCTGGTCGATGGTAACCCTCAGGATGTTGAGAATGGGAGATTCAGTGATGGTAATGCCATTGAATGTCAAGGGCCAATGGTTAGATTCTCTCTTGTTGGAGATGGTCATTGCTTGACACGTGTGTGACACGAATGTTACTTGCCACTTGTCAGCCCAATTCTGGATATTGTCCGTATCTGGCTGCATTTGGACATGGACTGCTTCAGTATCTGAGGAGTCAGGAAAGGTGAACATTGTGCAATCATCAGCGAACATCCCCACTTCTGACCTTTCAGATGAAAGGAAGGTCATTGGTGAAGCAGCTGAAGATGGTTGGGCTGAGGATACTACCCTGAGGAACTCCTGCACTGATGTCCTGGGACTGTGAATATTGACCTCCAACAACTATAACCATCTTCTTTTGTGCTAGGGATGATTCCAACCAGCAGAGGTTTTTTCCTCTTGTTGGTTCTCTCGCCAGCTGCTGCTGCCCCATTCTAGCAGTTATGTCCTTCAGGACTCGATGAACAAGGTCAGTAGTTCTGCTATCGAGATACACTTGCTGATGGGCATTAATGACCCCCATCCAGAGTATATTCTGTGTCATTATCAACCTCAATGATTCATCCAATTGGTGTTCAAAATAGAGGAGACAACTGAGAGTTGGGGGTGGTGGTTGGGTGGTGGGGGTCGGGGGGTGGGGATTGGTGAGCAGCAGGTGGTAATCAGTCCGAGGTTTCCATGCCCATGTTTAATCTGATGCCATGAGACTTCATGGAGTCCAGAGCAATTTCTTCCCGACTGTATATCACTGTGTCACCACTTCAGGTGGGTTCCTCTTTCCGGTGGGACAAGACACACCCAGGGGTGGTGATGGTGGTGTCTGGGACATTGGCTGTAAGGTATCATTCAGTGACTATGAAATGTTAGCCTGTTGTCTGATTACACTGTGACACAGCTCTCCCAATTTTGGCACAAGTCACCAGGTGGTAGTAAGGGGAAAATTGCAGTGTCAACGGGGCTGTGTGTGAATTTGTTGTTTCCAGTGCCTATTTCGATGCTGGGTGCTGCTTCTGCTTTTATTCTTTTTGGACCTTTTTGTTGTGGTTTTGGTATGGCTGTGTGTCTTGCTAGCCCCTTTCAGATGGGAGTTAAGAGTTAACCACATTGCTGTCGGCCTGGAGTCACATGTACGACCAACCAAGTAAGGTCAGCAGTGTGTGGGCCGTCAGATGTTTGATGAGGACTTTTTATCTGTTTTCAGTGCAGAGGAAGAGGTTCCAATAACAATGGGAGAAGGAAACCCAAAATCATTCAATGGAAGAGCTTATTGGATGAGGACATGAATGAATGGAATGTGTGAAGAGGCTCCATGTGTTGAATGCTCCATCACTGTTCCTGTGGAATACTGCTGGGAGAGAATTCAGGAATTCAACCTCCAATTTACAACTTGCTGTAGTTTGTGTCCCATGGTGTTGTGGGTGAGAGAGATTGGAGGACAAAGCAGTTAATAATGTGTGTCCTGGGAAAGGAGCTGGAAATATATGTGTGACATCAGATTGGAGGATACAGGGATGGAGAATGACTGAGATGATCAAATGCCCCATGAGACACATCACCTCCTGGGGATCTCTTACCCTTCTTTCTCCTCTCGGTGAGCTGCTACCTCCTGTTGTGCCACCAGCTGATCCTGGGCCTCCTGAAGCTCCTGTTGGATCTGCTCCAGCCGACTCTCCAGCTCCTGATTGGTCAGTTTGAGTGTCTCAATCTCAGTGATGGCCTCGTCCTGTTTACTGTGCAGAGAGACAAGCTCCGCCTGTACCTGAGAGGGAGGAACACACAAAGCGACCACGTTCAATCACCAGTAAATATTCTCATCAAATGTACTCTTAACCACCTCTATTTATGTCCATCTCTCTCCGTCTCTAATATCTCTCTCAGTCTGTTTTTCTCTCTCTCATATTCACACATTCCCAGCCTTGCTCTCTCCACCTCTCCATCAGAATCGAATCACTGACGTGTTCAGGAGCTCCTGGATTCAGCATCTCATCCCCTCACCCAATATCACACTACAACACCCAACAGTCACGATGGGAAATAGGGGAGAATTCAGTGAGAAATTGAGAAAAATGGTTTCACCCCAACCCAAACCCTCTCTAAACACCCAAAACTTTCTTCCTTAACCGAGGTTTCTCACCCACTGTGGTTGACAGGGCCCACAACAGTGTCCGAACCATTTCCCGTGCATCTGCCCTCACACTGTCCACTCCCTCCCAGAACCATGACAGAGTCCCCCTTATCCTCACTTAGCACCCTACCAGACTCTGTGTTCAAAGGATCATCTTCTGCCATTTCTGCCAACTCCAGCATGATGCCAGCACCAAACACATCTTTCCTTCACCCCCACAGTCAGCATTCTGTAGGGAGCGTTCCCTCCGGGACTCCGTGGTCCACTCCTCCATCACCCCCAACACCTCAGCCCTCTCCCATGGCACCTTCCCATGCAATCGCAGAAGGTGCAACACCTGCTCCTTTACTTCTCCCCTCCTCATCGTCCAAGGACCCAAACACTCCTTTCAGGTGAGGCAGAACTTCACTTGCATCTCCTTCAATTTATTCTACTGCATTCACTGCTCCCAATGCAGTTTCCTCTACATTGGAGAGACCAAATGCAGACTGGGTGACCACTTTTGGGGAACACCTTCAGTCTGTCCGCAAGCATGACCCAGACCTCCCTGTCGCCTGCCATTTCAACACTCCACCCTGCTCTCATGCCCACATGTCTGTCCTTGGCCTGCTGCAATGTTCCAGTACAGTTCAGCGCAAACTGGAGGATCAGCAGCTCATCTTCAGAATTGGCACTTTGAAGCCTTCCGGATTAACATGGAGTTCAACAACTTCAGGTCATGCACTCTCTCCTCCAACCTCACTTCATCTTGATCGCTCATTTTTCAATATAATTTATATTGTTTTATTTTTCTTTATTTTTTTTTCCACTTACTTTCACTATTATTACTTTTTAAATTTATTTTCATTTTTATTCATTGTTTTATCCTCAGCTTTTAGCCTTTTTGATCTTTTTTCCCAGCACCGTCCCCTCCCCTCCCCCCACCCCCACTCAGGACATCTATCACTTTCCAGAGAGCTTACCCTGGTCCAGCCATTATCACATGCTGCTTTCCACTCTTAATGTCACCATTTGCACCTTCTTTAGCCAGAACCACCACTACTAACAACACTTTGTCCTTTTATTTGTGACATATTTCACAATCTCTCCTTTGCCCCCACCTATGCCAGGCCTTCTATCCAGCTTCACCTGCTCCAGCCTCCTTAAACACTATACATTTCAACAGATTTTTACTTCTCTTTAGCTCTGAAGAAGTCATACCGACTCGAATCATTAACTCTGTCTCGCTCTCCACAGATGCTGTCAATTCTGCTGAGTTTATCCAGCATTTTTTGTTTTTGTTTCATATTTCCAGCATCTGCAATATTTTGCCTTTACCCAAAACTATGGTCCTCGAAAAGCAACCAAACTCCTGTCACAATTACAGGGAACATTAAATAATGAAATAATGTTTGAGCAATGGAGAAACGTTCTGTCTCCTGCAAACTTCCTATCAGACACATCACCCACCGAGTGACTGTGAATCAGTTTCGAAGATTCTGCCATTATTTCTCCTGCTCCCCAATCCCGATTCTCATCCACTGTCAGTGTGACTCCATCCCTGGCAGTCAGCCCCTGCCCACTGTCTGAACCCAGTGATGGTACATGAAGCCTCACTGCTCTCCCTCTGGTTACTGTCCATGTCCCAGATCTCACCCTCACACACACACGGACAGTGATTGAGTTCACCCCCTATACCCTGCTGTGTCCATCCCTTATTACCTGTGGATCAGCTTCAACGGAACGCCATCTGTCACTGCCGGGAGATTGATCCTGCTCTCTGTAATAAAACCAAAGAATCAGACAGACAGGGAGAGATTGTCAGTGACAGTAACAGGGAGAAGGCTTCCTGGAGACATTTATTGAATTTTTAAAAATGCTTTCATGGGATATGGGCCAAACTGGCTAGGCCAGCATTTATTGCCCATCCCTAAATACCCTTTTCAAGGTGGTGGTGAGCTGCCTTCTTGAACCGCTGCAGTTCGTGTGCTGTACGTACACCCACAGTGCTGCTAGGGATAGAGTTCCAGGATTTTAACCCAGTGACAGTGAAGGAATGGTGATATATTTCCAAGTCAGGATGGGGAGTGATTGGAGGGGAATTTGCAGGTCGTGGCATTCCCATGTATTCGCTGCCCTTGTCCTTCTAGATGTGGCTTTAGAAGGATCATTGGTGAGTTCCTGCAGTGCATCTTGCAGATGCTACACTCTACTGCCAACGTACGTCGGTGATGGAAGGAATGAATACTTGTGGATGTGGTGCCAATCAAGTGGGCTGCATTTCCCTGGATGTATTAAACTTCTTGAGTGTTGCGGGAGCTACCCTTATCCAGACAAGTGGAGATTATTCCACACACTCCTGACTTGTGCCTGGTACATGGTGGACATAATTTGGGGAGTCAGGAGGTGAGTTACTCATCTCAGAATTCCTAGCCTCTCACCTGCTCTTGCAGCCACAGTATTTATATGGCTGGTCCAGTTCAATTTCTGGTTGATGGTAACCCTCAGGATGTTGATAATGGGAGATTCAGTGATGGTAATGCCATTGAATGTCAAGGGCCAATGGTTAGATTCTCTCTTGTTGGAGATGGTCATTGCCTGACACTTGTGTGACACGAATGTTACTTGCCACTTCTCAGCCCAATTCTGGATATTGTCCGGGTCTGGTTGCATTTGCACATGGACTGCTTCAGTATGTGAGGAGTCAGGAAAGGTGAACATTGTGCAATCATCAGCGAACATACCCACTTCTGACCTTTCAGATGAAAGGAAGGTCATTGGTGAAGCAGCTGAAGATGGTTGGGCTGAGGATACTACCCTGAGGAACTCCTGCACTGATGTCCTGGGACTGTGAATATTGACCTCCAAAAACTATAACCAGCTTCTTTTGTGCTAGGGATGATTCCAACCAGCAGAGGTTTTTTCCTCTTGGTTCTCTCGCCAGCTGCTGCTGCCCCATTCTAGCAGTTATGTCCTTCAGGACTTGATGAACAAGGTCAGTAGTTCTGCTATCGAGATACACTTGCTGATGGGCATTAATGACCCCCATCCAGAGTATATTCTGTGTCATTATCAACCTCAATGATTCATCCAATTGGTGTTCAAAATAGAGGAGGCAACTGAGAGTTGGGGGTGGTGGTTGGGTGGTGGGGGTAGGGGGGTGGGGATTGGTGAGCAGCATGTGGTAATCAGTCCGAGGTTTCCATGCCCATGTTTAATCTGATGCCATGAGACTTCATGGAGTCCAGAGCAATTTCTTCCCGACTGTATATCACGGTGTCACCACTTCAGGTGGTTTTCTCCCCCCGGTGCGACAAGACACACCCAGGGGTGGTGATGGTGGTGTCTGGGACATTGGCTGTAAGGTATCATTCAGTGACTATGAAATGTTAGCCTGTTGTCTGATTACACTGTGACACAGCTTTCCCAATTTTGGCACAAGTCACCAGGTGTTAGTAAGGGGAAATTTGCAGGGTCAGCGGGGCTGTGTGTGAATTTGTTGTTTCCAGTGCCTAGGTCGATGCTGGGTGCTGCTTCTGCTTTTATTCTTTTTGGACCTTTTTGTTGTGGTTTTGGTATGGCTGTTTGTCTTGCTAGCCCCTTTCATATGGGAGTTAAGAGTTAACCACATTGCTGTCGGCCTGGAGTCACATGTACGACCAACCAAGTAAGGTCAGCAGTGTGTGGGCCGTCAGATGTTAGATGAGCACTTTTTATCTGTTTTCAGTGCAGAGGAAGAGGTTCCAATACCAATGGGAGAAGGAAACCCAAAATCATTCAATGGAAGAGCTTATTGGATGAGGACATGAATGAATGGAATGTGTGAAGAGGCTCCATGTGTTGAATGCTCCATCACTGTTCCTGTGGAATACTGCTGGGAGAGAATTCAGGAATTCAAACTCCAATTTACAACTTGCTGTAGTTTGTGTCCCATGGTGTTGTGGGTGAGAGAGATTGGAGGACAAAGCAGTTAATAATGTGTGTCCTGGGAAAGGAGCTGGAAATATATGTGTGACATCGGATTGGAGGATACAGGGATGGAGAATGACTGAGATGATCAAATGCCCCATGGGACACATCACCTCCTGGGGAACTCTTACCCTTCTTTCTCCTCTCGGTGAGCTGCTTCCTCCTGTTGAGCCACCAGCCGATCCTGGGCCTCCTGAAGCTCCTGTTGGATCTGCTCCAGCCGACTCTCCAGCTCCTGATTGGTCAGTTTGAGTGTCTCGATCTCAGTGATGGCCTCGTCCTGTTTACTGCGCAGAGAGACAAGCTCCGCCTGTACCTGGGAGGGAGGAACACACAAAGTGACCACGTTCAATCACAAGTAAATATTCTCATCAAATGTACTCAAAACCACCTTTATTTATGTCCATCTCTCTCTGTCTCTAATATCTCTCTCTCAGTCTGGTTTTTCTCTCTCTCATATTCACACATTCCCAGCCATTCTCTCTCCACCTCTCCATCAGAATCGAATCACTGACGTGTTCAGGAGCTCCAGGATTCAGCATCTCATCCCCTCACCCAATATCACACTACAACACCCAACAGTCAGGAATGGAAATGAGGGAGAATTCAGTGAGAAATTGAGAAAAATGTTTTCACCCCAACCCAAACCCTCTCTAAACACCCAAAACTTTCTTCCTTAACCGAGGTTTCTCACCCACTGTGGTTGACAGGGCCCTCAACATTGTCCGAACCATTTCCCATGCCTCTGCACTCACACTGTCCACTCCCTCCCAGAACCATGATAGAGTCCCCCGTATCCTCACTTAGCACCCTACCAGCCTCTGTGTTCAAAGGATCATCCTCCGCCACGTCTGCCAACTGCAGCATGATGCCAGCACCAAACATATCTTTCCTTCACCCCCACTGTCAGCATTCTGAAGGGACCGTTCCCTCCGGGACTCCGTGGTCCACTCCTCCATCACCCCCAACACCTCAGCCCTCTCTTATGGCACCTTCCCATGCAATCGCAGAAGGTGAAACACCTGCTCCTTTACTTCTCCCCTCCTCATCGTCCAAGGATCCAAACACTCCTTTCAGGTGAGGCAGCACTTCACTTGCATCTCCTTCAATTTAGTCTACTGCACTCACTGCTCCCAATGCGGTTTCCTCTACATTGCAGAGACCAAACGCAGACTGGGTGACCACTTTGCGGAACAACTTCAGTCTGTCCGCAAGCATGACCCAGACCTCCCTGTCGCCTGCCATTTCAACACTCCACCCTACTCTCATGCCCACATGTCTGTCCTTGGCCTGCTGCAATGTTCCAGTGCAGCTCAACGCAAACTGGAGGTTCAGCACCTCATCTTCTGATTAGGCACTTTACAGCCTTCCGGACTTAACACTGAGCTCAACAACTTCAGGTCATGGACTCTCTCCTCCATCCTCACTTCATTTTGATCGCTCATTTTTCTATATTCATTTATATATTTTTATTTTTCTTTATTTTATTTTTTTTCCACTTACATTCACTATTATTATTTTTTAAATTTATTTTCATTTTTATTCATTGTTTTATCCTCAGCTTTTAGCCTTTTCGATCTTTTTTCCCAGCACCGTCCCCTCCCCTCCCACCACCCCCACTCAGGACGTCTATCACTTTCCAGAGAGCTTACCCTGGTCCGGCCGTTATCACATTCTGCTTTCCACTCTTAATGTCACCATTAGCACCTTCTTTAGCCAGAACCACCACTACTAACAACACTTTGTCCTTTTGTTTGTGACATATTTCACAATCTCTCCTTTGCCCCCACTTATGCCTGGCCTTCTATCCAGCTTCACCTGCTCCAGCCTCCTTAAACACTATACATTTAAAGAGATTTTTACTTTTCTTTAGCTCTGAAGAAGTCATACCGACTCGAATCATTAACTCTATCTTGCTCTCCACAGATGCTGTCAGATCTGCTGAATTTTTCCAGCATTTTCTGTTTTTGTTTCATATTTCCAGCATCTGCAATATTTTGCCTTTACCTCGAGCAGGTCCTCGAACAGCAACCAAACACCTGTCACAATTACCTCCTGAATACAGGGAACATTAAATAATGAAATAATGTTTGAGCAATGGAGAAACGTTCTGTCTCCTGCAAACTTCCTATCAGACACATCGCCCACCGAGTGACTGTGAATCAGTTTGGAAGATTCTGCCATTATTTCTCCTGCTTCCCAATCCCGATTCTCATCCACAGTCAGTGTGACTCCATCCCTGGCAGTCAGCCCCTGCCCACTGTCTGAACCCAGTGATGGTACATGAAGCCTCACTGCTCTCCCTCTGGAAACTGTCCATGTCCCAGATCTCACCCTCAGACTCACACGGACTGTGACTGAATTCACCCCCTATACCCTGCTGTGTCCATCCCTTATTACCTGTGGATCAGCTTCAATGGAACGCCATCTGTCACTGCCGGGAGATTGATCCTGCTCTCTGTAATAAAACCAAAGAATCAGACAGACAGGGAGAGATTGTCAGTGACAGTAACAGGGAGAAGGCTTCCTGGAGACATTTATTGAATTTTTAAAAATGCTTTCATGGGATGTGGGCCTTGCTGGCTAGGCCAGCATTTATTGCCCATCCCTAAATACCCTTCTCAAGGTGGTGGTGAGCTGTCTTCTTGAACCGCTGCAGGTCGTGTGCTGTACGTACACCCACAGTGCTGCTAGGGATAGAGTTCCAGGATTTTAACCCAGTGACAGTGAAGGAAAGGTGATATATTTCCAAGTCAGGATGGGGAGTGATTGGAGGGGAATTTGCAGGTCGTGGCATTCCCATGTATTCGCTGCCCTTGTCCTTCTAGATGTGGCTTTAGAAGTTCATTGGTGAGTTCCTGCAGAGCATCTTGCAGATGCTACACTCGACTGCCAATGTACGTCGGTGATGGAAGGAATGAATACTTGTGGATGTGGTGCCAATCAAGTGGGCTGCATTGCCCTGGATGTATTAAACTTCTTGAGTGTTGTGGGAGCTGCCCTTATCCAGACAAGTGGAGATTATTCCACACACTCCTGACTTGTGCCTGGTACATGGTGGACATAATTTGGGGAGTCAAGAGGTGAGTTACTCATCTCAGAATTCCTAGCCTCTCACCTGCTCTTGCAGCCACAGTATTTATATGGCTGGTCCAGTTCAGTTTCTGGTCGATGGTAACCCCCAGGATGTTGATAATGGGAGATTCAGTGATGGTAATGCCATTGAATGTCAAGGGCCAATGGTTAGATTCTCTCTTGTTGGAGATGGGCATTGCCTGACACGTGTGTGACACGAATGTTACTTGCCACTTGTCAGCCCAATTCTGGATATTGTCCGTATCTGGCTGCATTTGGACATGGACTGCTTCAGTATCTGAGGAGTCAGGAAAGGTGAACATTGTGCAATCATCAGCGAACATACCCACTTCTGACCTTTCAGATGAAAGGAAGGTCATTGGTGAAGCAGCTGAAGATGGTTGGGCTGAGGATACTACCCTGAGGAACTCCTGCACTGATGTCCTGGGCCTGAGAATATTGACCTCCAACAACTATAACCATCTTCTTTTGTGCTAGGGATGATTCCAACAAGCAGAGGTTTTTTCCTCTTGTTGGTTCTCTCGCCAGCTGCTGCTGCCCCATTCTAGCAGTTATGTCCTTCAGGACTTGATGAACAAGGTCAGTAGTTCTGCTATCGAGATACACTTGCTGATGGGCATTAATGATCCCCATCCAGAGTATATTCTGTGTCATTATCAACCTCAATGATTCATCCAATTGGTGTTCAAAATAGAGGAGACAACTGAGAGTTGGGGGTGGTGGTTGGGGTCGGGGATTGGTGAGCAGCAGGTGGTAATCAGTCCGAGGTTTCCATGCCCATGTTTAATCTGATGCCATGAGACTTCATGGAGTCCAGAGCAAGACTGTATATCACTGTGTCACCACTTCAGGTGGGTTTCTCCTTCCGGTGGGACAAGACACACCCAGGGATGGTGATACTCTTTCGAGTACAAACCCGTTTCCATCTGTTTTCAGATGAAGTTACATTGTTTCATAGTTTTGCCATTGTGAGATTTGAACTCTCGATCTTGGGGTTACAAACTCAGTACCATAACCACTCGGCCATTGAGGCCAAGCAGTACAAACACATGTCCATCTGTTTCAGATGAAGTCACATTGTTTCATAGTTTGCCATTGTGAGATTTGAACTCTTGATCTTGGGGTTACAAACCCAGTACCATAACCACTTGGCTATTCAGGCCAAGTACATCCAGGGGTGGTGATGGTGGTGTCTGGGACACTGGCTGCAAGGTATCATTCAGTGACTATGAAATGTTAGCCTGTTGTCTGATTACACTGTGACACAGCTCTCCCAATTTTGGCACAAGTCCCCAGGTGGCAGTAAGTGGAACTTCGCTGGGTCAACGGGGCTCTGCGTGAATTTGTTGTTTCCAGTGCCTAGGTCGACGCTGGGTGCTGCTTCTGCTTTTATTCTTTTTTGGACCTTTTTGTCATGGTTTTGGTATGGCTGTGTGTCTTGCTAGCCCCTTTCAGATGGGAGTTAAGAGTTAACCACATTGCTGTCGGCCTGGAGTCACATGTACGACCAACCAAGTAAGGTCAGCAGTGTGTGGGCCGTCAGATGTTAGATGAGGACTTTTTATCTGTTTTCAGTGCAGAGGAAAAGGTTCCAATAACAATGGGAGAAGGAAACCCAAAATCATTCAATGGAAGAGCTTATTGGATGAGGACATGAATGAATGGAATGTGTGAAGAGGCTCCATGTGTTGAATGCTCCATCACTGTTCCTGTGGAATACTGCTGGGAGAGAATTCAGGAATTCAACCTCCAATTTACAACTTGCTGTTATTTGTGTCCCATGGTGTTGTGGGTGAGAGAGATTGGAGGACAAAGCAGTTAATAATGTGTGTCCTGGGAAAGGAGCTGGAAATATATGTGTGACATCGGATTGGAGGATACAGGGATGGAGAATGACTGAGATGATCAAATGCCCCATGGGACACATCACCTCCTGGGGAACTCTTACCCTTCTTTCTCCTCTCGGTGAGCTGCTACCTCCTGTTGAGCCACCAGCCGATCCTGGGCCTCCTGAAGCTCCTGTTGGATCTGCTCCAGCCGACTCTCCAGCTCCTGATTGGTCAGTTTGAGTGTCTCGATCTCAGTGATGGCCTCGTCCTGTTTACAGCGCAGAGAGACAAGCTCTGCCTGTACCTGGGAGGAAGGAACACACAAAGCGACCACGTTCAATCACCAGTAAATCTTCTCATCAAATGTACGCTAAACCACCTCTATTTATGTCCATCTCTCTCTGTCTCTAATATCTCTCTCTCAGTCTGGTTTTCTCTCTCTCATATTCAAACATTTCCAGCCATTCTCTCTCCAACTCTCCATCAGAATCGAATCACGGACGTGTTCAGGATCTCCAGGATTGAGCATCTCATCCCCTCACCCAATATTACACTACAACACCCAACAGTCAGGAATGGAAATGAGGGAGAATTCAGTGAGAAATTGAGAAAAATGGTTTCACCCCAATCCAAACCCTCTCTAAACACCCAAAACTTTCTTCCTTAACCGAGGTTTCCCATCCACTGTGGTTGACAGGGCCCACAACAGTGTCCGAACCATTTCCCGTGCCTCTGCACTCACACTGTCCACTCCCTCCCAGATCCATGATAGAGTCCCCCGTATCCTCACTTAGCACCCTACCAGCTTCTGAGTTCAAAGGATCATCCTCCGCCATTTCTGCCAACTCCAGCATGATGCCTGCACCAAACACATCTTTCCTTCACCCCCACAGTCAGCATTCTGTAAGGACCGTTCCCTCCGGGACTCTGTGGTCCACTCCTCCATCACCCCCAACACCTCAGCCCTCTCCCATGGCACCTTCCCATGCAATCGCAGAAGGTGCAACACCTGCTCCTTTACTTCTCCCCTCCTCATCGTCCAAGGACCCAAACACTCCTTTCAGGTGAGGCAGCACTTCACTTGCATCTCCTTCAATTTAGTCTACTGCACTCACTGCTCCCAATGCGGTTTCCTCTACATTGGAGAGACCAAACGCAGACAGGGTGACCACTTTGCGGAACAACTTCAGTCTGTCCGCAAGCATGACCCAGACCTCCCTGTCGCCTGCCATTTCAACACTCCACCCTACTCTCATGCCCACATGTCTGTCCTTGGCCTGCTGCAATGTTCCAGTGCAGCTCAACGCAAACTGGAGGTTCAGCACCTCATCTTCTGATTAGGCACTTTACAGCCTTCCGGACTTAACACTGAGCTCAACAACTTCAGGTCATGGACTCTCTCCTCCATCCTCACTTCATTTTGATCGCTCATTTTTCTATATTCATTTATATATTTTTATTTTTCTTTATTTTATTTTTTTTCCACTTACATTCACTATTATTATTTTTTAAATTTATTTTCATTTTTATTCATTGTTTTATCCTCAGCTTTTAGCCTTTTCGATCTTTTTTCCCAGCACCGTCCCCTCCCCTCCCACCACCCCCACTCAGGACGTCTATCACTTTCCAGAGAGCTTACCCTGGTCCGGCCGTTATCACATTCTGCTTTCCACTCTTAATGTCACCATTAGCACCTTCTTTAGCCAGAACCACCACTACTAACAACACTTTGTCCTTTTGTTTGTGACATATTTCACAATCTCTCCTTTGCCCCCACTTATGCCTGGCCTTCTATCCAGCTTCACCTGCTCCAGCCTCCTTAAATTCTATACATTTAAAGAGATTTTTACTTTTCTGTAGCTCTGAAGAAGTCATACCGACTCGAATCATTAACTCTGTCTCTCTCTCTCCACAGATGCTGTTAGATCCGCTGAGTTTTTCCAGCATTTTTTGTTTTTGTTTCATATTTCCAGCATCTGCAATATTTTGCCTTTACCTCGAGCAGGTCCTCGAACAGCAACCAAACACCTGTCACAATTACCTCCTGAATACAGGGAACATTAAATAATGAAATAATGTTTGAGCAATGGAGAAACGTTCTGTCTCCTGCAAACTTCCTATCAGACACATCACCCACCGAGTGACTGTGAATCAGTTTGGAAGATTCTGCCATTATTTCTCCTGCTCCCCAATCCCGATTCTCATCCACAGTCAGTGTGACTCCATCCCTGGCAGTCAGCCCCTGCCCACTGTCTGAACCCAGTGATGGTACATGAAGCCTCACTGCTCTCCCTCTGGAAACTGTCCATGTCCCAGATCTCACCCTCAGACTCACACGGACTGTGACTGAATTCACCCCCTATACCCTGCTGTGTCCATCCCTTATTACCTGTGGATCAGCTTCAATGGAACGCCATCTGTCACTGCCGGGAGATTGATCCTGCTCTCTGTAATAAAACCAAAGAATCAGACAGACAGGGAGAGATTGTCAGTGACAGTAACAGGGAGAAGGCTTCCTGGAGACATTTATTGAATTTTTAAAAATGCTTTCATGGGATGTGGGCCTTGCTGGCTAGGCCAGCATTTATTGCCCATCCCTAAATACCCTTCTCAAGGTGGTGGTGAGCTGTCTTCTTGAACCGCTGCAGGTCGTGTGCTGTACGTACACCCACAGTGCTGCTAGGGATAGAGTTCCAGGATTTTAACCCAGTGACAGTGAAGGAAAGGTGATATATTTCCAAGTCAGGATGGGGAGTGATTGGAGGGGAATTTGCAGGTCGTGGCATTCCCATGTATTCACTGCCCTTGTCCTTCTAGATGTGGGTTTAGAAGTTCATTGGTGAGTTCCTGCAGAGCATCTTGCAGATGCTACACTCGACTGCCAATGTACGTCGGTGATGGAAGGAATGAATACTTGTGGATGTGGTGCCAATCAAGTGGGCTGCATTGCCCTGGATGTATTAAACTTCTTGAGTGTTGTGGGAGCTGCCCTTATCCAGACAAGTGGAGATTATTCCACACACTCCTGACTTGTGCCTGGTACATGGTGGACATAATTTGGGGAGTCAAGAGGTGAGTTACTCATCTCAGAATTCCTAGCCTCTCACCTGCTCTTGCAGCCACAGTATTTATATGGCTGGTCCAGTTCAGTTTCTGGTCGATGGTAACCCCCAGGATGTTGATAATGGGAGATTCAGTGATGGTAATGCCATTGAATGTCAAGGGCCAATGGTTAGATTCTCTCTTGTTGGAGATGGGCATTGCCTGACACGTGTGTGACACGAATGTTACTTGCCACTTGTCAGCCCAATTCTGGATATTGTCCGTATCTGGCTGCATTTGGACATGGACTGCTTCAGTATCTGAGGAGTCAGGAAAGGTGAACATTGTGCAATCATCAGCGAACATACCCACTTCTGACCTTTCAGATGAAAGGAAGGTCATTGGTGAAGCAGCTGAAGATGGTTGGGCTGAGGATACTACCCTGAGGAACTCCTGCACTGATGTCCTGGGACTGAGAATATTGACCTCCAACAACTATAACCATCTTCTTTTGTGCTAGGGATGATTCCAACAAGCAGAGGTTTTTTCCTCTTGTTGGTTCTCTCGCCAGCTGCTGCTGCCCCATTCTAGCAGTTATGTCCTTCAGGACTTGATGAACAAGGTCAGTAGTTCTGCTATCGAGATACACTTGCTGATGGGCATTAATGATCCCCATCCAGAGTATATTCTGTGTCATTATCAACCTCAATGATTCATCCAATTGGTGTTCAAAATAGAGGAGACAACTGAGAGTTGGGGGTGGTGGTTGGGTGGTGGGGGTCGGGGATTGGTGAGCAGCAGGTGGTAATCAGTCCGAGGTTTCCATGCCCATGTTTAATCTGATGCCATGAGACTTCATGGAGTCCAGAGCAATTTCTTCCCGACTGTATATCACTGTGTCACCACTTCAGGTGGGTTTCTCCTTCCGGTGGGACAAGACACACCCAGGGGTGGTGATACTCTTTCGAGTACAAACCCGTTTCCATCTGTTTTCAGATGAAGTTACATTGTTTCATAGTTTTGCCATTGTGAGATTTGAACTCTCGATCTTGGGGTTACAAACTCAGTACCATAACCACTCGGCCATTGAGGCCAAGCAGTACAAACACATGTCCATCTGTTTCAGATGAAGTCACATTGTTTCATAGTTTGCCATTGTGAGATTTGAACTCTTGATCTTGGGGTTACAAACCCAGTACCATAACCACTTGGCTATTCAGGCCAAGTACATCCAGGGGTGGTGATGGTGGTGTCTGGGACACTGGCTGCAAGGTATCATTCAGTGACTATGAAATGTTAGCCTGTTGTCTGATTACACTGTGACACAGCTCTCCCAATTTTGGCACAAGTCCCCAGGTGGCAGTAAGTGGAACTTCGCTGGGTCAACGGGGCTCTGCGTGAATTTGTTGTTTCCAGTGCCTAGGTCGACGCTGGGTGCTGCTTCTGCTTTTATTCTTTTTTGGACCTTTTTGTCATGGTTTTGGTATGGCTGTGTGTCTTGCTAGCCCCTTTCAGATGGGAGTTAAGAGTTAACCACATTGCTGTCGGCCTGGAGTCACATGTACGACCAACCAAGTAAGGTCAGCAGTGTGTGGGCCGTCAGATGTTAGATGAGGACTTTTTATCTGTTTTCAGTGCAGAGGAAAAGGTTCCAATAACAATGGGAGAAGGAAACCCAAAATCATTCAATGGAAGAGCTTATTGGATGAGGACATGAATGAATGGAATGTGTGAAGAGGCTCCATGTGTTGAATGCTCCATCACTGTTCCTGTGGAATACTGCTGGGAGAGAATTCAGGAATTCAACCTCCAATTTACAACTTGCTGTTATTTGTGTCCCATGGTGTTGTGGGTGAGAGAGATTGGAGGACAAAGCAGTTAATAATGTGTGTCCTGGGAAAGGAGCTGGAAATATATGTGTGACATCGGATTGGAGGATACAGGGATGGAGAATGACTGAGATGATCAAATGCCCCATGGGACACATCACCTCCTGGGGAACTCTTACCCTTCTTTCTCCTCTCGGTGAGCTGCTACCTCCTGTTGAGCCACCAGCCGATCCTGGGCCTCCTGAAGCTCCTGTTGGATCTGCTCCAGCCGACTCTCCAGCTCCTGATTGGTCAGTTTGAGTGTCTCGATCTCAGTGATGGCCTCGTCCTGTTTACAGCGCAGAGAGACAAGCTCTGCCTGTACCTGGGAGGAAGGAACACACAAAGCGACCACGTTCAATCACCAGTAAATCTTCTCATCAAATGTACGCTAAACCACCTCTATTTATGTCCATCTCTCTCTGTCTCTAATATCTCTCTCTCAGTCTGGTTTTCTCTCTCTCATATTCAAACATTTCCAGCCATTCTCTCTCCAACTCTCCATCAGAATCGAATCACGGACGTGTTCAGGAGCTCCAGGATTGAGCATCTCATCCCCTCACCCAATATTACACTACAACACCCAACAGTCAGGAATGGAAATGAGGGAGAATTCAGTGAGAAATTGAGAAAAATGGTTTCACCCCAATCCAAACCCTCTCTAAACACCCAAAACTTTCTTCCTTAACCGAGGTTTCCCACCCACTGTGGTTGACAGGGCCCTCAACAGTGTCCGAACCATTTCCCGTGCCTCTGCACTCACACTGTCCACTCCCTCCCAGATCCATGATAGAGTCCCCCGTATCCTCACTTAGCACCCTACCAGCTTCTGAGTTCAAAGGATCATCCTCCGCCATTTCTGCCAACTCCAGCATGATGCCTGCACCAAACACATCTTTCCTTCACCCCCACAGTCAGCATTCTGTAAGGACCGTTCCCTCCGGGACTCCGTGGTCCACTCCTCCATCACCCACAACACCTCAGCCCTCTCCCATGGCACCTTCCCATGCAATCGCAGAAGGTGCAACACCTGCTCCTTTACTTCTCCCCTCCTCATCGTCCAAGGACCCAAACACTCCTTTCAGGTGAGGCAGCACTTCACTTGCATCTCCTTCAATTTAGTCTACTGCACTCACTGCTCCCAATGCGGTTTCCTCTACATTGCAGAGACCAAACGCAGACAGGGTGACCACTTTGCGGAACAACTTCAGTCTGTCCGCAAGCATGACCCAGACCTCCCTGTCGCCTGCCATTTCAACACTCCACCCTACTCTCATGCCCACATGTCTGTCCTTGGCCTGCTGCAATGTTCCAGTGCAGCTCAACGCAAACTGGAAGATCAGCACCTCATCTTCTGATTAGACTCTTTACAGCCTTCTGGACTTAACACTGAGCTCAACAACTTCAGGTCATGGACTCTCTCCTCCATCCTCACTTCATTTTGATCGCTCATTTTTCTATATTCATTTATATATTTTTATTTTTCTTTATTTTATTTTTTTTCCACTTACTTTCACTATTATTATTTTTTAAATTTATTTTCATTTTTATTCATTGTTTTATCCTCAGCTTTTTGCCTTTTCGATCTTTTTTCCCAGCACCGTCCCCTCCCCTCCCCCCACCCCCACTCAGGACGTCTATCACTTTCCAGAGAGCTTACCCTGGTCCGGCCGTTATCACATTCTGCTTTCCACTCTTAATGTCACCATTAGCACCTTCTTTAGCCAGAACCACCACTACTAACAACACTTTGTCCTTTTGTTTGTGACATATTTCACAATCTCTCCTTTGCCCCCACCTATGCCTGACCTTCTATCCAGCTTCACCTGCTCCAGCCTCCTTAAACACTATACATTTAAAGAGATTTTTACTTTTCTTTAGCTCTAAAGAAGTCATACCGACTCGAATCATTAACTCTGTCTCGCTCTCCACAGATGCTGTCAGATCTGCTGAGTTTTTCCAGCATTTTTTGTTTTTGTTTCATATTTCCAGCATCTGCAATATTTTGCCTTTACCTCGAGCAGGTCCTCGAATAGCAACCAAACACCTGTCACAATTACCTCCTGAATACAGGGAACATTAAATAATGAAATAATGTTTGAGCAATGGAGAAACGTTCTGTCTCCTGCAAACTTCCTATCAGACACATCGCCCACTGAGTGACTGCGAATCAGTTTGGAAGATTCTGCCATTATTTCTCCTGCTCCCCAATCCCGATTCTCATCCACAGTCAGTGTGACTCCATCCCTGGCAGTCAGCCCCTGCCCACTGTCTGAACCCAGTGATGGTACATGAAACCTCATTGCTCTCCCTCTGGTTACTGTCCACGTCCCAGATCTCACCCTCACACACACACGGACAGTGATTGAGTTCACCCCCTATACTCTGCTGTGTCCATCCCTTATTACCTGTGGATCAGCTTCAACGGGACGCCATCTGTCACTGCCGGGAGATTGATCCTTCTCTCTGTAATAAAACCAAAGAATCAGACAGACAGGGAGAGATTGTCAGTGACAGTAACAGGGAGAAGGCTTCCTGGAGACATTTATTGAATTTTTAAAAATGCTTTCATGGGATGTGGGCCTTGCTGGCTAGGCCAGCATTTATTGCCCATCCCTAAATACCCTTCTCAAGGTGGTGGTGAGCTGCCTTCTTGAACCGCTGCAATTCGTGTGCTGTACGTACACCCACAGTGCTTCTAGGGATAGAGTTCCAGGATTTTAACCCAGTGACAGTGAAGGAATGGTGATATATTTCCATGTCAGGATGGGGAGTGATTGGAGGGGAATTTGCAGGTCTTGGCATTCCCATGTATTCACTGCCCTTGTTCTTCTAGATGTGGGTTTAGAAGGATCAGTCGTGAGTTCCTGCAGTGCATCTTGCAGATGCTACACACTGCTGCCAACGTACGTCGGTGTTGGAAGGAATGAATACTTGTGGATGTGGTGCCAATCAAGTGGGCTGCATTGCCCAGGATGTATTAAACTTCTTGAGTGTTGTGGGAGCTACCCTTATCCAGACAAGTGGAGATTATTCCACACACTCCTGACTTGTGCTTGGTACATGGTGGACATAATTTGGGGAGTCAGGAGGTGAGTTACTCATCTCAGAATTCCTAGCCTCTCACCTGCTCTTGCAGCCACAGTATTTATATGGCTGGTCCAGTTCAGTTTCTGGTCGATGGTAACCCTCAGGATGTTGAGAATGGGAGATTCAGTGATGGTAATGCCATTGAATGTCAAGGGCCAATGGTTAGATTCTCTCTTGTTGGAGATGGTCATTGCCTGACACGTGTGTGACACGAATGTTACTTGCCACTTGTCAGCCCAATTCTGGATATTGTCCGTATCTGGCTGCATTTGGACATGGACTGCTTCAGTATGTGAGGAGTCAGGAAAGGTGAACATTGTGCAATCATCAGCGAACATCCCCACTTCTGACCTTTCAGATGAAAGGAAGGTCATTGGTGAAGCAGCTGAAGATGGTTGGGCTGAGGATACTACGCTGAGGAACTCCTGCACTGATGTCCTTGGACTGAGAATATTGACCTCCAACAAATATAACCATCTTCTTTTGTGCTAGGGATGATTCCAACCAGCAGAGGTTTTTTCCTCTTGTTGGTTCTCTCGCCAGCTGCTGCTGCCCCATTCTAGCAGTTATGTCCTTCAGGACTCGATGAACAAGGTCAGTAGTTCTGCTATCGAGATACACTTGCTGATGGGCATTAATGACCCCCATCCAGAGTATATTCTGTGTCATTATCAACCTCAATGATTCATCCAATTGGTGTTCAAAATAGAGGAGACAACTGAGAGTTGGGGGTGGTGGTTGGGTGGTGGGGGTCGGGGGGTGGGGATTGGTGAGCAGCAGGTGGTAATCAGTCCGAGGTTTCCATGCCCATGTTTAATCTGATGCCATGAGACTTCATGGAGTCCAGAGCAATTTCTTCCCGACTGTATATCACTGTGTCACCACTTCAGGTGGGTTTCTCCTTCCGGTGCGACAAGACACACCCAGGGGTGGTGATGGTGGTGTCTGGGACATTGGCTGTAAGGTATCATTCAGTGACTATGAAATGTTAGCCTGTTGTCTGATTACACTGTGACACAGCTCTCCCAATTTTGGCACAAGTCCCCAGGTGGTAGTAAGGGGAAAATTGCAGTGTCAACGGGGCTGTGTGTGAATTTGTTGTTTCCAGTGCCTATTTCGATGCTGGGTGCTGCTTCTGCTTTTATTCTTTTTTGGACCTTTTTGTTGTGGTTTTGGTATGGCTGTGTGTCTTGCTAGCCCCTTTCATATGGGAGTTAAGAGTTAACCACATTGCTGTCGGCCTGGAGTCACATGTATGACCAACCAAGTAAGGTCAGCAGTGTGTGGGCCGTCAGATGTTAGATGAGGACTTTTTATCTGTTTTCAGTGCAGAGGAAGAGGTTCCAATACCAATGGGAGAAGGAAACCCAAAATCATTCAATGGAAGAGCTTATTGGATGAGGACATGAATGAATGGAATGTGTGAAGAGGCTCCATGTGTTGAATGCTCCATCACTGTTCCTGTGGAATACTGCTGGGAGAGAATTCAGGAATTCAAACTCCAATTTACAACTTGCTGTAATTTGTGTCCCATGGTGTTGTGGGTGAGAGAGATTGGAGGACAAAGCAGTTAATAATGTGTGTTCTTGGAAAGGAGCTGGAAATATATGTGTGACATCGGATTGGAGGATACAGGGATGGAGAATGACTGAGATGATCAAATGCCCCATGGGACACATCACCTCCTGGGGATCTCTTACCCTTCTTTCTCCTCTCGGTGAGCTGCTTCCTCCTGTTGAGCCACCAGCCGATCCTGGGCCTCCTGAAGCTCCTGTTGGATCTGCTCCAGCCGACTCTCCAGCTCCTGATTGGTCAGTTTGAGTGTCTCGATCTCAGTGATGGCCTCGTCCTGTTTACTGCGCAGAGAGACAAGCTCCGCCTGTACCTGGGAGGGAGGAACACACAAAGCGACCACGTTCAATCACCAGTAAATCTTCTCATCAAATGTACGCTAAACCACCTCTATTTATGTCCATCTCTCTCTGTCTCTAATATCTCTCTCTCAGTCTGGTTTTCTCTCTCTCATATTCAAACATTTCCAGCCATTCTCTCTCCACCTCTCCATCAGAATCGAATCACGGACGTGTTCAGGAGCTCCAGGATTGAGCATCTCATCCCCTCACCCAATATTACACTACAACACCCAACAGTCAGGAATGGAAATGAGGGAGAATTCAGTGAGAAATTGAGAAAAATGGTTTCACCCCAATCCAAACCCTCTCTAAACACCCAAAACTTTCTTCCTTAACCGAGGTTTCCCATCCACTGTGGTTGACAGGGCCCTCAACAGTGTCCGAACCATTTCCCGTGCCTCTGCACTCACACTGTCCACTCCCTCCCAGAACCATGATAGAGTCCCCCGTATCCTCACTTAGCACCCTACCAGCTTCAGAGTTCAAAGGATCATCCTCCGCCATTTCTGCCAACTCCAGCATGATGACTGCACCAAACACATCTTTCCTTCACCCCCACAGTCAGCATTCTGTAGGGACCGTTCCCTCCGGGACTCCGTGGTCCACTCCTCCATCAACCCCAACACCTCAGCCCTCTCACATGGCACCTTCCCATGCAATCGCAGAAGGTGCAACACCTGCTCCTTTACTTCTCCCCTCCTCATCGTCCAAGGGCCCAAACACTCCTTTCAGGTGAGGCAGAACTTCACTTGCATCTCCTTCAATTTAGTCTACAGCACTCACTGTTCCCAATGCGGTTTCCTCTACATTGCAGAGACCAAACGCAGACTGGGTGACCACTTTGCGGAACACCTTCAGTCTGTCCGCAAGCATGACCCAGACCTCCCTGTCGCCTGCCATTTCAACACTCCACCCTGCTCTCATGCCCACATGTCTGTCCTTGGCCTGCTGCAATGTTCCAGTGCAGCTCAACGCAAACTGGAGGATCAGCACCTCATCTTCTGATTAGGCACTTTACAGCCTTCCGGACTTAACACTGAGCTCAACAACTTCAGGTCATGGACTCTCTCCTCCATCCTCACTTCATTTTGATCGCTCATTTTTCTATTTTCATTTATATATTTTTATTTTTCTTTATTTTATTTTTTTTCCACTTACTTTCACTATTATTATTTTTTAAATTTATTTTCATTTTTATTCATTGTTTTAGCCTCAGCTTTTAGCCTTTTCGATCTTTTTTCCCAGCACCGTCCCCTCCCCTCCCCCCCACCCCCACTCAGGACGCCTATCACTTTCCAGAGAGCTTACCCTGGTCCGGCCATTATCACGTTCTGCTTTCCACTCTTAATACCACCATTAGCACCTTCTTTAGCCAGAACCACCACTAATAACAACACTTTGTCCTTTTGTTTGTGACATATTTCACAATCTCTCCTTTGCCCCCACTTATGCCTGGCCTTCTATCCAGCTTCACCTGCTCCAGCCTCCTTAAACACTGTACATTTAAAGAGACTTTTACATTTCTTTAGCTCTGAAGAAGTCATACCGACTCGAATCATTAACTCTATCTCGCTCTCCGCAGATGCTGTCAGATCTGCTGAATTTTTCTAGCATTTTCTGTTTTTGTTTCATATTTCCAGCATCTGCAATATTTTGCCTTTACCTCGAGCAGGTCCTCGAACAGCAACCAAACACCTGTCACAATTACCTCCTGAATACAGGGAACATTAAATAATGAAATAATGTTTGAGCAATGGAGAAACGTTCTGTCTCCTGCAAACTTCCTATCAGACACATCGCCCACCGAGTGACTGTGAATCTGTTTGGAAGATTCTGCCATTATGTCTCCTGCTCACCAATCCCGATTCTCATCCAGAGTCAGTGTGACTCCATCCCTGGCAGTCAGCCCCTGCCCACTGTCTGAACCCAGTGATGGTACATGAATCCTCAGTGCTCTCCCTCTGGTTACTGTCCACGTCCCAGATCTCACCCTCACACACACACGGACTGTGACTGAATTCACCCCCTATACCCTGCTGTGTCCATCCCTTATTACCTGCGGATCAGCTTCAATGGAACGCCATCTGTCACTGCCGGGAGATTGATCCTGCTCTCTGTAATAAAACCAAAGAATCAGACAGACAGGGAGAGATTGTCAGTGACAGTAACAGGGAGAAGGCTTCCTGGAGACATTTATTGAGTTTTTAAAAATGCTTTCATGGGATGTGGGCCTTGCTGGCTAGGCCAGCATTTATTGCCCATCCCTAAATACCCTTTTCAAGGAGGTGGTGAGCTGCCTTCTTGAACCGCTGCAGGTCGTGTGCTGTACGTACACCCAAAGTGCTGCTAGGGATAGAGTTCCAGGATTTTAACCCAGTGACAGTGAAGGAATGGTGATATATTTCCAAGTCAGGATGGGGAGTGATTGGAGGGGAATTTGCAGGTCGTGGCATTCCCATGTATTCGCTGCCCTTGTCCTTCTAGATGTGGGTTTAGAAGGATCAGTCGTGAGTTCCTGCAGTGCATCTTGCAGATGCTACACTCTACTGCCAACGTACGTCGGTGTTGGAAGGAATGAATACTTGTGGATGTGGTGCCAATCAAGTGGGCTGCATTGCCCTGGATGTATTAAACTTCTTGAGTGTTGTGGGAGCTGCCCTTATCCAGACAAGTGGAGATTATTCCACACACTCCTGACTTGTGCCTGGTACATGGTGGACATAATTTGGGGAGTCAGGAGGTGAGTTACTCATCTCAGAATTCCTAGCCTCTCACCTGCTCTTGCAGCCACAGTATTTATATGGCTGGTCCAGTTCAGTTTCTGGTCGATGGTAACCCTCAGGATGTTGAGAATGGGAGATTCAGTGATGGTAATGCCATTGAATGTCAAGGGTCAATGGTTAGATTCTCTCTTGTTGGAGATGGTCATTGCCTGACACGTGTGTGACACGAATGTTACTTGCCACTTGTCAGCCCAATTCTAGATATTGTCCGTATCTGGCTGCATTTGGACATGGACTGCTTCAGTATCTGAGGAGTCAGGAAAGGTGAACATTGTGCAATCATCAGCGAACATCCCCACTTCTGACCTTTCAGATGAAAGGAAGGTCATTGGTGAAGCAGCTGAAGATGGTTGGGCTGAGGATACTACGCTGAGGAACTCCTGCACTGATGTCCTGGGACTGAGAATATTGACCTCCAACAACTATAACCATCTTCTTTTGTGCTAGGGATGATTCCAACCAGCAGAGGTTTTTTCCTCTTGTTGGTTCTCTCGCCAGCTGCTGCTGCCCCATTCTAGCAGTTATGTCCTTCAGGACTCGATGAACAAGGTCAGTAGTTCTGCTATCGAGATACACTTGCTGATGGGCATTAATGACCCCCATCCAGAGTATATTCTGTGTCATTATCAACCTCAATGATTCATCCAATTGGTGTTCAAAATACAGGAGGCAACTGAGAGTTGGGGGTGGTGGTTGGGTGGTGGGGGTCGGGGGGTGGGGATTGGTGAGCAGCAGGTGGTAATCAGTCCGAGGTTTCCATGCCCATGTTTAATCTGATGCCATGAGACTTCATGGAGTCCAGAGCAATTTCTTCCCGACTGTATATCACTGTGTCACCACTTCAGGTGGGTTTCTCCTTCCGGTGCGACAAGACACACCCAGGGGTGGTGATGGTGGTGTCTGGGACATTGGCTGTAAGGTATCATTCAGTGACTATGAAATGTTAGCCTGTTGTCTGATTACACTGTGACACAGCTCTCCCAATTTTGGCACAAGTCCCCAGGTGGTAGTAAGGGGAAAATTGCAGTGTCAACGGGGCTGTGTGTGAATTTGTTGTTTCCAGTGCCTATTTCGATGCTGGGTGCTGCTTCTGCTTTTATTCTTTTTTGGACCTTTTTGTCATGGTTTAGGTATGGCTGTGTGTCTTGCTAGCCCCTTTAAGAAGGGAGTTAAGAGTTAACCACATTGCTGTCGGCCTGGAGTCACATGTACGACCAACCAAGTAAGGTCAGCAGTGTGTGGGCCGTCAGATGTTAGATGAGGACTTTTTATCTGTTTTCAGTGCAGAGGAAGAGGTTCCAATAACAATGGGAGAAGGAAACCCAAAATCATTCAATGGAAGAGCTTATTGGATGAGGACATGAATGAATGGAATGTGTGAAGAGGCTCCATGTGTTGAATGCTCCATCACTGTTCCTGTGGAATACTGCTGGGAGAGAATTCAGGAATTCAACCTCCAATTTATAACTTGCTGTAATTTGTGTCCCATGGTGTTGTGGGTGAGAGAGATTGGAGGACAAAGCAGTTAATAATGTGTGTCCTGGGAAAGGAGCTGGAAATATATGTGTGACATCGGATTGGAGGATACAGGGATGGAGAATGACTGAGATGATCAAATGCCCCATGGGACACATCACCTCCTGGGGATCTCTTACCCTTCTTTCTCCTCTCGGTGAGCTGCTTCCTCCTGTTGAGCCACCAGCCGATCCTGGGCCTCCTGAAGCTCCTGTTGGATCTGCTCCAGCCGACTCTCCAGCTCCTGATTGGTCAGTTTGAGTGTCTCGATCTCAGTGATGGCCTCGTCCTGTTTACTGCGCAGAGAGACAAGCTCCGCCTGTACCTGGGAGGGAGGAACACACAAAGCGACCACGTTCAATCACCAGTAAATCTTCTCATCAAATGTACGCTAAACCACCTCTATTTATGTCCATCTCTCTCTGTCTCTAATATCTCTCTCTCAGTCTGGTTTTCTCTCTCTCATATTCAAACATTTCCAGCCATTCTCTCTCCACCTCTCCATCAGAATCGAATCACGGACATGTTCAGGAGCTCCAGGATTGAGCATCTCATCCCCTCACCCAATATTACACTACAACACCCAACAGTCAGGAATGGAAATGAGGGAGAATTCAGTGAGAAATTGAGAAAAATGGTTTTACCCCAATCCAAACCCTCTCTAAACACCCAAAACGTTCTTCCTTAAACGAGGTTTCCCACCCACTGTGGTTGACAGGGCCCTCAACAGTGTCCGAACCATTTCCCGTGCCTCTGCACTCACACTGTCCACTCCCTCCCAGAACAATGACAGAGTCCCCCGTATCCTCACTTAGCACCCTACCAGCTTCTGAGTTCAAAGGATCATCCTCCGCCATTTCTGCCAACTCCAGCATGATGCCTGCACCAAACACATCTTTCCTTCACCCCCACAGTCAGCATTCTGTAGGGACCGTTCCCTCCGGGACTCCGTGGTCCACTCCTCCATCAACCCCAACACCTCAGCCCTCTCACATGGCACCTTCCCATGCAATCACAGAAGGTGCAACACCTGCTCCTTTACTTCTCCCCTCCTCATCGTCCAAGGGCCCAAACACTCCTTTCAGGTGAGGCAGAACTTCACTTGCATCTCCTTCAATTTAGTCTACTGCACTCACTGTTCCCAATGCGGTTTCCTCTACATTGCAGAGACCAAACACAGACTGGGTGACCACTTTGCGGAACACCTTCAGTCTGTCCGCAAGCATGACCCAGACCTCCCTGTCGCCTGCCATTTCAACACTCCACCCTGCTCTCATGCCCACATGTCTGTCCTTGGCCTGCTGCAATGTTCCAGTGCAGCTCAACGCAAACTGGAGGATCAGCACCTCATCTTCTGATTAGGCACTTTACAGCCTTCCGGACTTAACACTGAGCTCAACAACTTCAGGTCATGGACTCTCTCCTCCATCCTCACTTCATTTTGATCGCTCATTTTTCTATATTCATTTATATATTTTTATTTTTCTTTATTTTATTTTTTTTCCACTTACTTTCACTATTATTATTTTTTAAATTTATTTTCATTTTTATTCATTGTTTTATCCTCAGCTTTTTGCCTTTTCGATCTTTTTTACCAGCACCGTCCCCTCCCCTCCCCCCACCCCCACTCAGGACGTCTATCACTTTCCAGAGAGCTTACACTGGTCCAGCCGTTATCACATTCTGCTTTCCACTCTTTATGTCACCATTAGCACCTTCTTTAGCCAGAACCACCACTACTAACAACACTTTGTCCTTTTGTTTGTGACATATTTCACAATCTCTCCTTTGCCCCCACTTATGCCTGGCCTTCTATCCAGCTTCACCTGCTCCAGCCTCCTTAAACACTATACATTTAAAGAGACTTTTACATTCATTTAGCTCTGAAGAAGTCATACCGACTCGAATCATTAACTCTATCTCGGTCTCCACAGATGCTGTCAGATCTGCTGAATTTTTCCAGCATTTTCTGTTTTTGTTTCATATTTCCAGCATCTGCAATATTTTGCCTTTACCTCGAGCAGGTCCTCGAACAGCAACCAAACACCTGTCACAATTACCTCCTGAATACAGGGAACATTAAATAATGAAATAATGTTTGAGCAATGGAGAAACGTTCTGTCTCCTGCAAACTTCCTATCAGACACATCGCCCACCGAGTGACTGTGAATCAGTTTGGAAGATTCTGCCATTATTTCTCCTGCTCACCAATCCCGATTCTCATCCAGAGTCAGTGTGACTCCATCCCTGGCAGTCAGCCCCAGCCCACTGTCTGAACCCAGTGATGGTACATGAACACTCAGTTCTCTCCCTCTGGTTTCTGTCCATGTCCCAGATCTCACCCTCACACACACACGGACTGTGACTGAATTCACCCCCTATACCCTGCTGTGTCCATCCCTTATTACCTGTGGATCAGCTTCAACGGAACGCCATCTGTCACTGCCGGGAGATTGATCCTGCTCTCTGTAATAAAACCAAAGAATCAGACAGACAGGGAGAGATTGTCAGTGACAGTAACAGGGAGAAGGCTTCCTGGAGACATTTATTGAATTTTTTAAAATGCTTTCATGGGATGTGGGCCTTGCTGGCTAGGCCAGCATTTATTGCCCATCCCTAAATACCCTTTTCAAGGAGGTGGTGAGCTGCCTTCTTGAACCGCTGCAGTTCGTGTGCTGTACGTACACCCAAAGTGCTGCTAGGGATAGAGTTCCAGGATTTTAACCCAGTGACAGTGAAGGAATGGTGATATATTTCCAAGTCAGGATGGGGAGTGATTGGAGGGGAATTTGCAGGTCGTGGCATTCCCATGTATTCGCTGCCCTTGTCCTTCTAGATGTGGGTTTAGAAGGATCAGTCGTGAGTTCCTGCAGTGCATCTTGCAGATGCTACACTCTACTGCCAACGTACGTCGGTGTTGGAAGGAATGAATACTTGTGGATGTGGTGCCAATCAAGTGGGCTGCATTGCCCTGGATGTATTAAACTTCTTGAGTGTTGTGGGAGCTGCCCTTATCCAGACAAGTGGAGATTATTCCACACACTCCTGACTTGTGCCTGATACATGGTGGACATAATTTGGGGAGTCAGGAGGTGAGTTACTCATCTCAGAATTCCTAGCCTCTCACCTGCTCTTGCAGCCACAGTATTTATATGGCTGGTCCAGTTCAGTTTCTGGTCGATGGTAACCCTCAGGATGTTGAGAATGGGAGATTCAGTGATGGTAATGCCATTGAATGTCAAGGGCCAATGGTTAGATTCTCTCTTGTTGGAGATGGTCATTGCTTGACACGTGTGTGACACGAATGTTACTTGCCACTTGTCAGCCCAATTCTGGATATTGTCCGTATCTGGCTGCATTTGGACATGGACTGCTTCAGTATCTGAGGAGTCAGGAAAGGTGAACATTGTGCAATCATCAGCGAACATCCCCACTTCTGACCTTTCAGATGAAAGGAAGGTCATTGGTGAAGCAGCTGAAGATGGTTGGGCTGAGGATACTACCCTGAGGAACTCCTGCACTGATGTCCTGGGACTGTGAATATTGACCTCCAACAACTATAACCATCTTCTTTTGTGCTAGGGATGATTCCAACCAGCAGAGGTTTTTTCCTCTTGTTGGTTCTCTCGCCAGCTGCTGCTGCCCCATTCTAGCAGTTATGTCCTTCAGGACTCGATGAACAAGGTCAGTAGTTCTGCTATCGAGATACACTTGCTGATGGGCATTAATGACCCCCATCCAGAGTATATTCTGTGTCATTATCAACCTCAATGATTCATCCAATTGGTGTTCAAAATAGAGGAGACAACTGAGAGTTGGGGGTGGTGGTTGGGTGGTGGGGGTCGGGGGGTGGGGATTGGTGAGCAGCAGGTGGTAATCAGTCCGAGGTTTCCATGCCCATGTTTAATCTGATGCCATGAGACTTCATGGAGTCCAGAGCAATTTCTTCCCGACTGTATATCACTGTGTCACCACTTCAGGTGGGTTTCTCCTTCCGGTGGGACAAGACACACCCAGGGGTGGTGATGGTGGTGTCTGGGACATTGGCTGTAAGGTATCATTCAGTGACTATGAAATGTTAGCCTGTTGTCTGATTACACTGTGACACAGCTCTCCCAATTTTGGCACAAGTCCCCAGGTGGTAGTAAGGGGAAAATTGCAGTGTCAACGGGGCTGTGTGTGAATTTGTTGTTTCCAGTGCCTATTTCGATGCTGGGTGCTGCTTCTGCTTTTATTCTTTTTTGGACCTTTTTGTCATGGTTTTGGTATGGCTGTGTGTCTTGCTAGCCCCTTTCAGATGGGAGTTAAGAGTTAACCACATTGCTGTCGGCCTGGAGTCACATGTACGACCAACCAAGTAAGGTCAGCAGTGTGTGGGCCGTCAGATGTTAGATGAGGACTTTTTATCTGTTTTCAGTGCAGAGGAAGAGGTTCCAATAACAATGGGAGAAGGAAACCCAAAATCATTCAATGGAAGAGCTTATTGGATGAGGACATTAATGAATGGAATGTGTGAAGAGGCTCCATGTGTTGAATGCTCCATCACTGTTCCTGTGGAATACTGCTGGGAGAGAATTCAGGAATTCAACCTCCAATTTATAACTTGCTGTAATTTGTGTCCCATGGTGTTGTGGGTGAGAGAGATTGGAGGACAAAGCAGTAAATAATGTGTGTTCTTGGAAAGGAGCTGGAAATGTATGTGTGACATCGGATTGGAGGATACAGGGATGGAGAATGACTGAGATGATCAAATGCCCCATGGGACACATCACCTCCTGGGGATCTCTTACCCTTCTTTCTCCTCTCGGTGAGCTGCTTCCTCCTGTTGAGCCACCAGCCGATCCTGGGCCTCCTGAAGCTCCTGTTGGATCTGCTCCAGCCGACTCTCCAGCTCCTGATTGGTCAGTTTGAGTGTCTCGATCTCAGTGATGGCCTCGTCCTGTTTACTGCGCAGAGAGACAAGCTCCGCCTGTACCTGGGAGGGAGGAACACACAAAGCGACCACGTTCAATCACCAGTAAATCTTCTCATCAAATGTACGCTAAACCACCTCTATTTATGTCCATCTCTCTCTGTCTCTAATATCTCTCTCTCAGTCTGGTTTTCTCTCTCTCATATTCAAACATTTCCAGCCATTCTCTCTCCACCTCTCCATCAGAATCGAATCACGGACGTGTTCAGGAGCTCCAGGATTGAGCATCTCATCCCCTCACCCAATATTACACTACAACACCCAACAGTCAGGAATGGAAATGAGGGAGAATTCAGTGAGAAATTGAGAAAAATGGTTTCACCCCAATCCAAACCCTCTCTAAACACCCAAAACTTTCTTCCTTAACCGAGGTTTCCCATCCACTGTGGCTGACAGGGCCCTCAACAGTGTCCGAACCATTTCCCGTGCCTCTGCACGCACACTGTCCACTCCCTCCCAGAACCATGATAGAGTCCCCCGTATCCTCACTTAGCACCCTACCAGCTTCTGAGTTCAAAGGATCATCCTCCGCCATTTCTGCCAACTCCAGCATGATGCCTGCACCAAACACATCTTTCCTTCACCCCCACAGTCAGCATTCTGTAGGGACCGTTCCCTCCGGGACTCCGTGGTCCACTCCTCCATCACCCCCAACACTTCAGCCCTCTCACATGGCACCTTCCCATGCAATCGCAGAAGGTGCAACACCTGCTCCTTTACTTCTCCCCTCCTCATCGTCCAAGGGCCCAAACACTCCTTTCAGGTGAGGCAGAACTTCACTTGCATCTCCTTCAATTTAGTCTACTGCACTCACTGCTCCCAATGCGGTTTCCTCTACATTGCAGAGACCAAACGCAGACTGGGTGACCACTTTGCGGAACACCTTCAGTCTGTCCGCAAGCATGACCCAGACCTCCCTGTCGCCTGCCATTTCAACACTCCACCCTGCTCTCATGCCCACATGTCTGTCCTTGGCCTGCTGCAATGTTCCAGTGCAGCTCAACGCAAACTGGAGGATCAGCACCTCATCTTCTGATTAGGCACTTTACAGCCTTCCGGACTTAACACTGAGCTCAACAACTTAAGGTCATGGACTCTCTCCTCCATCCTCACTTCATTTTGATCGCTCATTTTTCTATATTCATTTATATATTTTTATTTTTCTTTATTTTATTTTTTTTCCACTTACTTTCACTATTATTATTTTTTAAATTTATTTTCATTTTTATTCATTGTTTTATCCTCAGCTTTTAGCCTTTCTGATCTTTTTTCCCAGCACCGTCCCCTCCCCTCCCCCCCACCCCCACTCAGGACGTCTATCACTTTCCAGAGAGCTTACCCTGGTCCGGCCATTATCACGTTCTGCTTTCCACTCTTAATACCACCATTAGCACCTTCTTTAGCCAGAACCACCACTACTAACAACACTTTGTCCTTTTGTTTGTGACATATTTCACAATCTCTCCTTTGCCCCCACTTATGCCTGGCCTTCTATCCAGCTTCACCTGCTCCAGCCTCCTTAAACACTATACATTTAAAGAGACTTTTACATTTATTTAGCTCTGAAGAAGTCATACCGACTCGAATCATTAACTCTATCTCGGTCTCCACAGATGCTGTCAGATCTGCTGAATTTTTCCAGCATTTTCTGTTTTTGTTTCATATTTCCAGCATCTGCAATATTTTGCCTTTACCTCGAGCAGGTCCTCGAACAGCAACCAAACACCTGTCACAATTACCTCCTGAATACAGGGAACATTAAATAATGAAATAATGTTTGAGCAATGGAGAAACGTTCTGTCTCCTGCAAACTTCCTATCAGACACATCGCCCACCGAGTGACTGTGAATCAGTTTGGAAGATTCTGCCATTATTTCTCCTGCTCACCAATCCCGATTCTCATCCAGAGTCAGTGTGACTCCATCCCTGGCAGTCAGCCCCAGCCCACTGTCTGAACCCAGTGATGGTACATGAATCCTCAGTGCTCTCCCTCTGGTTTCTGTCCATGTCCCAGATCTCACCCTCACACACACACGGACTGTGACTGAATTCACCCCCTATACCCTGCTGTGTCCATCCCTTATTACCTGTGGATCAGATTCAACGGAACGCCATCTGTCACTGCCGGGAGATTGATCCTGCTCTCTGTAATAAAACCAAAGAATCAGACAGACAGGGAGAGATTGTCAGTGACAGTAACAGGGAGAAGGCTTCCTGGAGACATTTATTGAATTTTTTAAAATGCTTTCATGGGATGTGGGCCTTGCTGGCTAGGCCAGCATTTATTGCCCATCCCTAAATACCCTTTTCAAGGAGGTGGTGAGCTGCCTTCTTGAACCGCTGCAGTTCGTGTGCTGTACGTACACCCAAAGTGCTGCTAGGGATAGAGTTCCAGGATTTTAACCCAGTGACAGTGAAGGAATGGTGATATATTTCCAAGTCAGGATGGGGAGTGATTGGAGGGGAATTTGCATGTCGTGGCATTCCCATGTATTCGCTGCCCTTGTCCTTCTAGATGTGGGTTTAGAAGGATCAGTCGTGAGTTCCTGCAGTGCATCTTGCAGATGCTACACTCTACTGCCAACGTACGTCGGTGTTGGAAGGAATGAATACTTGTGGATGTGGTGCCAATCAAGTGGGCTGCATTGCCCTGGATGTATTAAACTTCTTGAGTGTTGTGGGAGCTGCCCTTATCCAGACAAGTGGAGATTATTCCACACACTCCTGACTTGTGCCTGATACATGGTGGACATAATTTGGGGAGTCAGGAGGTGAGTTACTCATCTCAGAATTCCTAGCCTCTCACCTGCTCTTGCAGCCACAGTATTTATATGGCTGGTCCAGTTCAGTTTCTGGTCGATGGTAACCCTCAGGATGTTGAGAATGGGAGATTCAGTGATGGTAATGCCATTGAATGTCAAGGGCCAATGGTTAGATTCTCTCTTGTTGGAGATGGTCATTGCTTGACACGTGTGTGACACGAATGTTACTTGCCACTTGTCAGCCCAATTCTGGATATTGTCCGTATCTGGCTGCATTTGGACATGGACTGCTTCAGTATCTGAGGAGTCAGGAAAGGTGAACATTGTGCAATCATCAGCGAACATCCCCACTTCTGACCTTTCAGATGAAAGGAAGGTCATTGGTGAAGCAGCTGAAGATGGTTGGGCTGAGGATACTACCCTGAGGAACTCCTGCACTGATGTCCTGGGACTGTGAATATTGACCTCCAACAACTATAACCATCTTCTTTTGTGCTAGGGATGATTCCAACCAGCAGAGGTTTTTTCCTCTTGTTGGTTCTCTCGCCAGCTGCTGCTGCCCCATTCTAGCAGTTATGTCCTTCAGGACTCGATGAACAAGGTCAGTAGTTCTGCTATCGAGATACACTTGCTGATGGGCATTAATGACCCCCATCCAGAGTATATTCTGTGTCATTATCAACCTCAATGATTCATCCAATTGGTGTTCAAAATAGAGGAGACAACTGAGAGTTGGGGGTGGTGGTTGGGTGGTGGGGGTCGGGGGGTGGGGATTGGTGAGCAGCAGGTGGTAATCAGTCCGAGGTTTCCATGCCCATGTTTAATCTGATGCCATGAGACTTCATGGAGTCCAGAGCAATTTCTTCCTGACTGTATATCACTGTGTCACCACTTCAGGTGGGTTTCTCCTTCCGGTGGGACAAGACACACCCAGGGGTGGTGATGGTGGTGTCTGGGACATTGGCTGTAAGGTATCATTCAGTGACTATGAAATGTTAGCCTGTTGTCTGATTACACTGTGACACAGCTCTCCCAATTTTGGCACAAGTCCCCAGGTGGTAGTAAGGGGAAAATTGCAGTGTCAACGGGGCTGTGTGTGAATTTGTTGTTTCCAGTGCCTATTTCGATGCTGGGTGCTGCTTCTGCTTTTATTCTTTTTTGGACCTTTTTGTCATGGTTTTGGTATGGCTGTGTGTCTTGCTAGCCCCTTTCAGATGGGAGTTAAGAGTTAACCACATTGCTGTCGGCCTGGAGTCACATGTACGACCAACCAAGTAAGGTCAGCAGTGTGTGGGCCGTCAGATGTTAGATGAGGACTTTTTATCTGTTTTCAGTGCAGAGGAAGAGGTTCCAATAACAATGGGAGAAGGAAACCCAAAATCATTCAATGGAAGAGCTTATTGGATGAGGACATGAATGAATGGAATGTGTGAAGAGGCTCCATGTGTTGAATGCTCCATCACTGTTCCTGTGGAATACTGCTGGGAGAGAATTCAGGAATTCAACCTCCAATTTATAACTTGCTGTTATTTGTGTCCCATGGTGTTGTGGGTGAGAGAGATTGGAGGACAAAGCAGTAAATAATGTGTGTTCTTGGAAAGGAGCTGGAAATATATGTGTGACATCGGATTGGAGGATACAGGGATGGAGAATGACTGAGATGATCAAATGCCCCATGGGACACATCACCTCCTGGGGATCTCTTACCCTTCTTTCTCCTCTCGGTGAGCTGCTTCCTCCTGTTGAGCCACCAGCCGATCCTGGGCCTCCTGAAGCTCCTGTTGGATCTGCTCCAGCCGACTCTCCAGCTCCTGATTGGTCAGTTTGAGTGTCTCGATCTCAGTGATGGCCTCGTCCTGTTTACTGCGCAGAGAGACAAGCTCCGCCTGTACCTGGGAGGGAGGAACACACAAAGCGACCACGTTCAATCACCAGTAAATCTTCTCATCAAATGTACGCTAAACCACCTCTATTTATGTCCATCTCTCTCTGTCTCTAATATCTCTCTCTCAGTCTGGTTTTCTCTCTCTCATATTCAAACATTTCCAGCCATTCTCTCTCCACCTCTCCATCAGAATCGAATCACGGACGTGTTCAGGAGCTCCAGGATTGAGCATCTCATCCCCTCACCCAATATTACACTACAACACCCAACAGTCAGGAATGGAAATGAGGGAGAATTCAGTGAGAAATTGAGAAAAATGGTTTCACCCCAATCCAAACCCTCTCTAAACACCCAAAACTTTCTTCCTTAACCGAGGTTTCCCATCCACTGTGGCTGACAGGGCCCTCAACAGTGTCCGAACCATTTCCCGTGCCTCTGCACGCACACTGTCCACTCCCTCCCAGAACCATGATAGAGTCCCCCGTATCCTCACTTAGCACCCTACCAGCTTCTGAGTTCAAAGGATCATCCTCCGCCATTTCTGCCAACTCCAGCATGATGCCTGCACCAAACACATCTTTCCTTCACCCCCACAGTCAGCATTCTGTAGGGACCGTTCCCTCCGGGACACCGTGGTCCACTCCTCCATCACCCCCAACACTTCAGCCCTCTCACATGGCACCTTCCCATGCAATCGCAGAAGGTGCAACACCTGCTCCTTTACTTCTCCCCTCCTCATCGTCCAAGGGCCCAAACACTCCTTTCAGGTGAGGCAGAACTTCACTTGCATCTCCTTCAATTTAGTCTACTGCACTCACTGCTCCCAATGCGGTTTCCTCTACATTGCAGAGACCAAACGCAGACTGGGTGACCACTTTGCGGAACACCTTCAGTCTGTCCGCAAGCATGACCCAGACCTCCCTGTCGCCTGCCATTTCAACACTCCACCCTGCTCTCATGCCCACATGTCTGTCCTTGGCCTGCTGCAATGTTCCAGTGCAGCTCAACGCAAACTGGAGGATCAGCACCTCATCTTCTGATTAGGCTCTTTACAGCCTTCCGGTCTTAACACTGAGCTCAACAACTTCAGGTCATGGACTCTCTCCTCCATCCTCACTTCATTTTGATCGCTCATTTTTCTATATTCATTTATATATTTTTATTTTTCTTTATTTTATTTTTTTTCCACTTACTTTCACTATTATTATTTTTTAAATTTATTTTCATTTTTATTCATTGTTTTATCCTCAGCTTTTAGCCTTTCTGATCTTTTTTCCCAGCACTGTCCCCTCCCCTCCCCCCCACCCCCACTCAGGACGTCTATCACTTTCCAGAGAGCTTACCCTGGTCCGGCCATTATCACGTTCTGCTTTCCACTCTTAATACCACCATTAGCACCTTCTTTAGCCAGAACCACCACTACTAACAACACTTTGTCCTTTTGTTTGTGACATATTTCACAATCTCTCCTTTGCCCCCACTTATGCCTGGCCTTCTATCCAGCTTCACCTGCTCCAGCCTCCTTAAACACTGTACATTTAAAGAGACTTTTACATTTCTTTAGCTCTGAAGAAGTCATACCGACTCGAATCATTAACTCTATCTCGCTCTCCACAGATGCTGTCAGATCTGCTGAATTTTTCCAGCATTTTCTGTTTTTCTTTCATATTTCCAGCATCTGCAATATTTTGCCTTTACCTCGAGCAGGTCCTCGAACAGCAACCAAACACCTGTCACAATTACCTCCTGAATACAGGGAACATTAAATAATGAAATAATGTTTGAGCAATGGAGAAACATTCTGTCTCCTGCAAACTTCCTATCAGACACATCGCCCACCGAGTGACTGTGAATCAGTTTGGAAGATTCTGCCATTATTTCTCCTGCTCACCAATCCCGATTCTCATCCAGAGTCAGTGTGACTCCATCCCTGGCAGTCAGCCCCAGCCCACTGTCTGAACCCAGTGATGGTACATGAATCCTCAGTGCTCTCCCTCTGGTTACTGTCCACGTCCCAGATCTCACCCTCACACACACACGGACTGTGACTGAATTCACCCCCTATACCCTGCTGTGTCCATCCCTTATTACCTGTGGATCAGCTTCAATGGAACGCCATCTGTCACTGCCGGGTGATTGATCCTGCTCTCTGTAATAAAACCAAAGAATCAGACAGACAGGGAGAGATTGTCAGTGACAGTAACAGGGAGAAGGCTTCCTGGAGACATTTATTGAGTTTTTAAAAATGCTTTCATGGGATGTGGGCCTTGCTGGCTAGGCCAGCATTTATTGCCCATCCCTAAATACCCTTTTCAAGGAGGTGGTGAGCTGCCTTCTTGAACCGCTGCAGTTCGTGTGCTGTACGTACACCCACAGTGCTGCTAGGGATAGAGTTCCAGGATTTTAACCCAGTGACAGTGAAGGAATGGTGATATATTTCCAAGTCAGGATGGGGAGTGATTGGAGGGGAATTTGCAGGTCGTGGCATTCCCATGTATTCGCTGCCCTTGTCCTTCTAGATGTGGGTTTAGAAGGATCAGTCGTGAGTTCCTGCAGTGCATCTTGCAGATGCTACACTCTACTGCCAACGTACGTCGGTGTTGGAAGGAATGAATACTTGTGGATGTGGTGCCAATCAAGTGGGCTGCATTGCCCTGGATGTATTAAACTTCTTGAGTGTTGTGGGAGCTGCCCTTATCCAGACAAGTGGAGATTATTCCACACACTACTGACTTGTGCCTGGTACATGGTGGACATAATTTGGGGAGTCAGGAGGTGAGTTACTCATCTCAGAATTCCTAGCCTATCACCTGCTCTTGCAGCCACAGTATTTATATGGCTGGTCCAGTTCAGTTTCTGGTCGATGGTAACCCTCAGGATGTTGAGAATGGGAGATTCAGTGATGGTAATGCCATTGAATGTCAAGGGCCAATGGTTAGATTCTCTCTTGTTGGAGATGGTCATTGCTTGACACGTGTGTGACATGAATGTTACTTGCCACTTGTCAGCCCAATTCTGGATATTGTCCGTATCTGGCTGCATTTGGACATGGGCTGCTTCAGTATCTGAGGAGTCAGGAAAGGTGAACATTGTGCAATCATCAGCGAACATCCCCACTTCTGACCTTTCAGATGAAAGGAAGGTCATTGGTGAAGCAGCTGAAGATGGTTGGGCTGAGGATACTACCCTGAGGAACTCCTGCACTGATGTCCTGGGACTGTGAATATTGACCTCCAACAACTATAACCATCTTCTTTTGTGCTAGGGATGATTCCAACCAGCAGAGGTTTTTTCCTCTTGTTGGTTCTCTCGCCAGCTGCTGCTGCCCCATTCTAGCAGTTATGTCCTTCAGGACTCGATGAACAAGATCAGTAGTTCTGCTATCGAGATACACTTGCTGATGGGCATTAATGACCCCCATCCAGAGTATATTCTGTGTCATTATCAACCTCAATGATTCATCCAATTGGTGTTCAAAATACAGGAGGCAACTGAGAGTTGGGGGTGGTGGTTGGGTGGTGGGGGTCGGGGGGTGGGGATTGGTGAGCAGCAGGTGGTAATCAGTCCGAGGTTTCCATGCCCATGTTTAATCTGATGCCATGAGACTTCATGGAGTCCAGAGCAATTTCTTCCTGACTGTATATCACTGTGTCACCACTTCAGGTGGGTTTCTCCTTCCGGTGGGACAAGACACACCCAGGGGTGGTGATGGTGGTGTCTGGGACATTGGCTGTAAGGTATCATTCAGTGACTATGAAATGTTAGCCTGTTGTCTGATTACACTGTGACACAGCTCTCCCAATTTTGGCACAAGTCCCCAGGTGGTAGTAAGGGGAAAATTGCAGTGTCAACGGGGCTGTGTGTGAATTTGTTGTTTCCAGTGCCTATTTCGATGCTGGGTGCTGCTTCTGCTTTTATTCTTTTTTGGACCTTTTTGTCATGGTTTTGGTATGGCTGTGTGTCTTGCTAGCCCCTTTCAGATGGGAGTTAAGAGTTAACCACATTGCTGTCGGCCTGGAGTCACATGTACGACCAACCAAGTAAGGTCAGCAGTGTGTGGGCCGTCAGATGTTAGATGAGGACTTTTTATCTGTTTTCAGTGCAGAGGAAGAGGTTCCAATAACAATGGGAGAAGGAAACCCAAAATCATTCAATGGAAGAGCTTATTGGATGAGGACATGAATGAATGGAATGTGTGAAGAGGCTCCATGTGTTGAATGCTCCATCACTGTTCCTGTGGAATACTGCTGGGAGAGAATTCAGGAATTCAACCTCCAATTTATAACTTGCTGTAATTTGTGTCCCATGGTGTTGTGGGTGAGAGAGATTGGAGGACAAAGCAGTTAATAATGTGTGTCCTGGGAAAGGAGCTGGAAATATATGTGTGACATCGGATTGGAGGATACAGGGATGGAGAATGACTGAGATGATCAAATGCCCCATGGGACACATCACCTCCTGGGGAACTCTTACCCTTCTTTCTCCTCTCGGTGAGCTGCTTCCTCCTGTTGAGCCACCAGCCGATCCTGGGCCTCCTGAAGCTCCTGTTGGATCTGCTCCAGCCGACTCTCCAGCTCCTGATTGGTCAGTTTGAGTGTCTCGATCTCAGTGATGGCCTCGTCCTGTTTACTGCGCAGAGAGACAAGCTCCGCCTGTACCTGGGAGGGAGGAACACACAAAGCGACCACGTTCAATCACCAGTAAATCTTCTCATCAAATGTATGCTAAACCACCTCTATTTATGTCCATCTCTCTCTGTCTCTAATATCTCTCTCTCAGTCTGGTTTTCTCTCTCTCATATTCAAACATTTCCAGCCATTCTCTCTCCACCTCTCCATCAGAATCAAATCACTGACGTGTTCAGGAGCTCCAGGATTGAGCATCTCATCCCCTCACCCAATATTACACTACAACACCCAACAGTCAGGAATGGAAATGAGGGAGAATTCAGTGAGAAATTGAGAAAAATGGTTTCACCCCAATCCAAACCCTCTCTAAACACCCAAAACTTTCTTCCTTAACCGAGGTTTCCCACCCACTGTGGTTGACTGGGCCCTCAACAGTGTCCGAACCATTTCCCGTGCCTCTGCACTCACACTGTCCACTCCCTCCCAGAACCATGATAGAGTCCCCCGTATCCTCACTTAGCACCCTACCAGCTTCTGAGTTCAAAGGATCATCCTCCGTCATTTCTGCCAACTCCAGCATGATGCCTGCACCAAACACATCTTTCCTTCACCCCCACAGTCAGCATTCTGTAGGGAGCGTTCCCTCCGGGACTCCGTGGTACACTCCTCCATCACCCCCAACACCTCAGCCCTCTCACATGGCACCTTCCCATGCAATCGCAGAAGGTGCAACACCTGCTCCTTTACTTCTCCCCTCCTCATCGTCCAAGGATCCAAACACTCCTTTCAGGTGAGGCAGAACTTCACTTGCATCTCCTTCAATTTAGTCTACTGCACTCACTGCTCCCAATGCGGTTTCCTCTACATTGCAGAGACCAAACGCAGACTGGGTGACCACTTTGCGGAACACCTTCAGTCTGTCCGCAAGCATGACCCAGACCTCCCTGTCGCCTGCCATTTCAACACTCCACCCTGCTCTCATGCCCACATGTCTGTCCTTGGCCTGCTGCAATGTTCCAGTGCAGCTCAACGCAAACTGGAGGATCAGCACCTCATCTTCTGATTAGGCTCTTTACAGCCATCTGGACTTAACACTGAGCTCAACAACTTCAGGTCATGGACTCTCTCCTCCATCCTCACTTCATTTTGATTGCTCATTTTTCTATATTCATTTATATATTTTTATTTTTCTTTATTTTATTTTTTTTCCACTTACTTTCACTATTATTATTTTTTAAATTTATTTTCATTTTTATTCATTGTTTTATCCTCAGCTTTTAGCCTTTTCGATCTTTTTTCCCAGCACCGTCCCCTCCCCTCCCCCCACCCCCACTCAGGACGTCTATCACTTTCCAGACAGCTTACCCTGGTCCAGCCGTTATCACATTCTGCTTTCCACTCTTAATGTCACCATTAGCACCTTCTTTAGCCAGAACCACCACTACTAACAACACTTTGTCCTTTTGTTTGTGACATATTTCACAATCTCTCCTTTGCCCCCACTTATGCCTGGCCTTCTATCCAGCTTCACCTGCTCCAGCCTCCTTAAACACTATACATTTAAAGAGATTTTTACATTTCTTTAGCTCTGAAGAAGTCATACCGACTCGAATCATTAACTCTATCTCGGTCTCCACAGATGCTGTCAGATCTGCTGAATTTTTCCAGCATTTTCTGTTTTTGTTTCATATTTCCAGCATCTGCAATATTTTGCCTTTACCTCGAGCAGGTCTTCGAACAGCAACCAAACACCTGTCACAATTACCTCCTGAATACAGGGAACATTAAATAATGAAATAATGTTTGAGCAATGGAGAAACGTTCTGTCTCCTGCAAACTTCCTATCAGACACATCGCCCACCGAGTGACTGTGAATCAGTTTGGAAGATTCTGCCATTATGTCTCCTGCTCACCAATCCCGATTCTCATCCAGAGTCAGTGTGACTCCATCCCTGGCAGTCAGCCCCAGCCCACTGTCTGAACCCAGTGATGGTACATGAACCCTCAATGCTCTCCCTCTGGTTTCTGTCCATGTCCCAGATCTCACCCTCACACACACACGGACTGTGACTGAATTCACCCCCTATACCCTGCTGTGTCCATCCCTTATTACCTGTGGATCAGCTTCAACGGAACGCCATCTGTCACTGCCGGGAGATTGATCCTGCTCACTGTAATAAAACCAAAGAATCAGACAGACCGGGAGAGATTGTCAGTGACAGTAACAGGGAGAAGGCTTCCTGGAGACATTTATTGAATTTTTAAAAATGCTTTCATGGGATGTGGGCCTTGCTGGCTAGGCCAGCATTTATTGCCCATCCCTAAATACCCTTTTCAAGGAGGTGGTGAGCTGCCTTCTTGAACCGCTGCAGTTCATGTGCTGTACGTACACCCAAAGTGCTGCTAGGGATAGAGTTCCAGGATTTTAACCCAGTTACAGTGAAGGAATGGTGATATATTTCCAAGTCAGGATGGGGAGTGATTGGAGGGGAATTTGCAGGTCGTGGCATTCCCATGTATTCGCTGCCCTTGTCCTTCTAGATGTGGGTTTAGAAGGATCAGTCGTGAGTTCCTGCAGTGCATCTTGCAGATGCTACACTCTACTGCCAACGTACGTCGGTGTTGGAAGGAATGAATACTTGTGGATGTGGTGCCAATCAAGTGGGCTGCATTGCCCTGGATGTATTAAACTTCTTGAGTGTTGTGGGAGCTGCCCTTATCCAGACAAGTGGAGATTATTCCACACACTACTGACTTGTGCCTGGTACATGGTGGACATAATTTGGGGAGTCAGGAGGTGAGTTACTCATCTCAGAATTCCTAGCCTATCACCTGCTCTTGCAGCCACAGTATTTATATGGCTGGTCCAGTTCAGTTTCTGGTCGATGGTAACCCTCAGGATGTTGAGAATGGGAGATTCAGTGATGGTAATGCCATTGAATGTCAAGGGCCAATGGTTAGATTCTCTCTTGTTGGAGATGGTCATTGCTTGACACGTGTGTGACATGAATGTTACTTGCCACTTGTCAGCCCAATTCTGGATATTGTCCGTATCTGGCTGCATTTGGACATGGGCTGCTTCAGTATCTGAGGAGTCAGGAAAGGTGAACATTGTGCAATCATCAGCGAACATCCCCACTTCTGACCTTTCAGATGAAAGGAAGGTCATTGGTGAAGCAGCTGAAGATGGTTGGGCTGAGGATACTACGCTGAGGAACTCCTGCACTGATGTCCTGGGACTGTGAATATTGACCTCCAACAACTATAACCATCTTCTTTTGTGCTAGGGATGATTCCAACCAGCAGAGGTTTTTTCCTCTTGTTGGTTCTCTCGCCAGCTGCTGCTGCCCCATTCTAGCAGTTATGTCCTTCAGGACTCGATGAACAAGATCAGTAGTTCTGCTATCGAGATACACTTGCTGATGGGCATTAATGACCCCCATCCAGAGTATATTCTGTGTCATTATCAACCTCAATGATTCATCCAATTGGTGTTCAAAATACAGGAGGCAACTGAGAGTTGGGGGTGGTGGTTGGGTGGTGGGGGTCGGGGGGTGGGGATTGGTGAGCAGCAGGTGGTAATCAGTCCGAGGTTTCCATGCCCATGTTTAATCTGATGCCATGAGACTTCATGGAGTCCAGAGCAATTTCTTCCTGACTGTATATCACTGTGTCACCACTTCAGGTGGGTTTCTCCTTCCGGTGGGACAAGACACACCCAGGGGTGGTGATGGTGGTGTCTGGGACATTGGCTGTAAGGTATCATTCAGTGACTATGAAATGTTAGCCTGTTGTCTGATTACACTGTGACACAGCTCTCCCAATTTTGGCACAAGTCCCCAGGTGGTAGTAAGGGGAAAATTGCAGTGTCAACGGGGCTGTGTGTGAATTTGTTGTTTCCAGTGCCTATTTCGATGCTGGGTGCTGCTTCTGCTTTTATTCTTTTTTGGACCTTTTTGTCATGGTTTTGGTATGGCTGTGTGTCTTGCTAGCCCCTTTCAGATGGGAGTTAAGAGTTAACCACATTGCTGTCGGCCTGGAGTCACATGTACGACCAACCAAGTAAGGTCAGCAGTGTGTGGGCCGTCAGATGTTAGATGAGGACTTTTTATCTGTTTTCAGTGCAGAGGAAGAGGTTCCAATAACAATGGGAGAAGGAAACCCAAAATCATTCAATGGAAGAGCTTATTGGATGAGGACATGAATGAATGGAATGTGTGAAGAGGCTCCATGTGTTGAATGCTCCATCACTGTTCCTGTGGAATACTGCTGGGAGAGAATTCAGGAATTCAACCTCCAATTTATAACTTGCTGTAATTTGTGTCCCATGGTGTTGTGGGTGAGAGAGATTGGAGGACAAAGCAGTTAATAATGTGTGTCCTGGGAAAGGAGCTGGAAATATATGTGTGACATCGGATTGGAGGATACAGGGATGGAGAATGACTGAGATGATCAAATGCCCCATGGGACACATCACCTCCTGGGGAACTCTTACCCTTCTTTCTCCTCTCGGTGAGCTGCTTCCTCCTGTTGAGCCACCAGCCGATCCTGGGCCTCCTGAAGCTCCTGTTGGATCTGCTCCAGCCGACTCTCCAGCTCCTGATTGGTCAGTTTGAGTGTCTCGATCTCAGTGATGGCCTCGTCCTGTTTACTGCGCAGAGAGACAAGCTCCGCCTGTACCTGGGAGGGAGGAACATACAAAGCGACCACGTTCAATCACCAGTAAATCTTCTCATCAAATGTATGCTAAACCACCTCTATTTATGTCCATCTCTCTCTGTCTCTAATATCTCTCTCTCAGTCTGGTTTTCTCTCTCTCATATTCAAACATTTCCAGCCATTCTCTCTCCACCTCTCCATCAGAATCAAATCACTGACGTGTTCAGGAGCTCCAGGATTGAGCATCTCATCCCCTCACCCAATATTACACTACAACACCCAACAGTCAGGAATGGAAATGAGGGAGAATTCAGTGAGAAATTGAGAAAAATGGTTTCACCCCAATCCAAACCCTCTCTAAACACCCAAAACTTTCTTCCTTAACCGAGGTTTCCCACCCACTGTGGTTGACTGGGCCCTCAACAGTGTCCGAACCATTTCCCGTGCCTCTGCACTCACACTGTCCACTCCCTCCCAGAACCATGATAGAGTCCCCCGTATCCTCACTTAGCACCCTACCAGCTTCTGAGTTCAAAGGATCATCCTCCGTCATTTCTGCCAACTCCAGCATGATGCCTGCACCAAACACATCTTTCCTTCACCCCCACAGTCAGCATTCTGTAGGGAGCGTTCCCTCCGGGACTCCGTGGTACACTCCTCCATCACCCCCAACACCTCAGCCCTCTCACATGGCACCTTCCCATGCAATCGCAGAAGGTGCAACACCTGCTCCTTTACTTCTCCCCTCCTCATCGTCCAAGGATCCAAACACTCCTTTCAGGTGAGGCAGAACTTCACTTGCATCTCCTTCAATTTAGTCTACTGCACTCACTGCTCCCAATGCGGTTTCCTCTACATTGCAGAGACCAAACGCAGACTGGGTGACCACTTTGCGGAACACCTTCAGTCTGTCCGCAAGCATGACCCAGACCTCCCTGTCGCCTGCCATTTCAACACTCCACCCTGCTCTCATGCCCACATGTCTGTCCTTGGCCTGCTGCAATGTTCCAGTGCAGCTCAACGCAAACTGGAGGATCAGCACCTCATCTTCTGATTAGGCTCTTTACAGCCATCTGGACTTAACACTGAGCTCAACAACTTCAGGTCATGGACTCTCTCCTCCATCCTCACTTCATTTTGATTGCTCATTTTTCTATATTCATTTATATATTTTTATTTTTCTTTATTTTATTTTTTTTCCACTTACTTTCACTATTATTATTTTTTAAATTTATTTTCATTTTTATTCATTGTTTTATCCTCAGCTTTTAGCCTTTTCGATCTTTTTTCCCAGCACCGTCCCCTCCCCTCCCCCCACCCCCACTCAGGACGTCTATCACTTTCCAGACAGCTTACCCTGGTCCAGCCGTTATCACATTCTGCTTTCCACTCTTAATGTCACCATTAGCACCTTCTTTAGCCAGAACCACCACTACTAACAACACTTTGTCCTTTTGTTTGTGACATATTTCACAATCTCTCCTTTGCCCCCACTTATGCCTGGCCTTCTATCCAGCTTCACCTGCTCCAGCCTCCTTAAACACTATACATTTAAAGAGATTTTTACATTTCTTTAGCTCTGAAGAAGTCATACCGACTCGAATCATTAACTCTATCTCGGTCTCCACAGATGCTGTCAGATCTGCTGAATTTTTCCAGCATTTTCTGTTTTTGTTTCATATTTCCAGCATCTGCAATATTTTGCCTTTACCTCGAGCAGGTCTTCGAACAGCAACCAAACACCTGTCACAATTACCTCCTGAATACAGGGAACATTAAATAATGAAATAATGTTTGAGCAATGGAGAAACGTTCTGTCTCCTGCAAACTTCCTATCAGACACATCGCCCACCGAGTGACTGTGAATCAGTTTGGAAGATTCTGCCATTATGTCTCCTGCTCACCAATCCCGATTCTCATCCAGAGTCAGTGTGACTCCATCCCTGGCAGTCAGCCCCAGCCCACTGTCTGAACCCAGTGATGGTACATGAACCCTCAATGCTCTCCCTCTGGTTTCTGTCCATGTCCCAGATCTCACCCTCACACACACACGGACTGTGACTGAATTCACCCCCTATACCCTGCTGTGTCCATCCCTTATTACCTGTGGATCAGCTTCAACGGAACGCCATCTGTCACTGCCGGGAGATTGATCCTGCTCACTGTAATAAAACCAAAGAATCAGACAGACCGGGAGAGATTGTCAGTGACAGTAACAGGGAGAAGGCTTCCTGGAGACATTTATTGAATTTTTAAAAATGCTTTCATGGGATGTGGGCCTTGCTGGCTAGGCCAGCATTTATTGCCCATCCCTAAATACCCTTTTCAAGGAGGTGGTGAGCTGCCTTCTTGAACCGCTGCAGTTCATGTGCTGTACGTACACCCAAAGTGCTGCTAGGGATAGAGTTCCAGGATTTTAACCCAGTTACAGTGAAGGAATGGTGATATATTTCCAAGTCAGGATGGGGAGTGATTGGAGGGGAATTTGCAGGTCGTGGCATTCCCATGTATTCGCTGCCCTTGTCCTTCTAGATGTGGGTTTAGAAGGATCAGTCGTGAGTTCCTGCAGTGCATCTTGCAGATGCTACACTCTACTGCCAACGTACGTCGGTGTTGGAAGGAATGAATACTTGTGGATGTGGTGCCAATCAAGTGGGCTGCATTGCCCTGGATGTATTAAACTTCTTGAGTGTTGTGGGAGCTACCCTTATCCAGACAAGTGGAGATTATTCCACACACTCCTGACTTGTGCCTGGTACATGGTGGACATAATTTGGGGAGTCAGGAGGTGAGTTACTCATCTCAGAATTCCTAGCCTCTCACCTGCTCTTGCAGCCACAGTATTTATATGGCTGGTCCAGTTCAGTTTCTGGTCGATGGTAACCCTCAGGATGTTGAGAATGGGAGATTCAGTGATGGTAATGCCATTGAATGTCAAGGGCCAATGGTTAGATTCTCTCTTGTTGGAGATGGTCATTGCTTGACACGTGTGTGACACGAATGTTACTTGCCACTTGTCAGCCCAATTCTGGATATTGTCCGTATCTGGCTGCATTTGGACATGGACTGCTTCAGTATCTGAGGAGTCAGGAAAGGTGAACATTGTGCAATCATCAGCGATCATCCCCACTTCTGACCTTTCAGATGAAAGGAAGGTCATTGGTGAAGCAGCTGAAGATGGTTGGGCTGAGGATACTACCCTGAGGAACTCCTGCACTGATGTCCTGGGACTGAGAATATTGACTTCCAACAACTATAACCATCTTCTTTTGTGCTAGGGATGATTCCAACCAGCAGAGGTTTTTTCCTCTTGTTGGTTCTCTCGCCAGCTGCTGCTGCCCCATTCTAGCAGTTATGTCCTTCAGGACTCGATGAACAAGGTCAGTAGTTCTGCTATCGAGATACACTTGCTGATGGGCATTAATGACCCCCATCCAGAGTATATTCTGTGTCATTATCAACCTCAATGATTCATCCAATTGGTGTTCAAAATAGAGGAGACAACTGAGAGTTGGGGGTGGTGGTTGGGTGGTGGGGGTCGGGGGGTGGGGATTGGTGAGCAGCAGGTGGTAATCAGTCCGAGGTTTCCATGCCCATGTTTAATCTGATGCCATGAGACTTCATGGAGTCCAGAGCAATTTCTTCCTGACTGTATATCACTGTGTCACCACTTCAGGTGGGTTTCTCCTTCCGGTGGGACAAGACACACCCAGGGGTGGTGATGGTGGTGTCTGGGACATTGGCTGTAAGGTATCATTCAGTGACTATGAAATGTTAGCCTGTTGTCTGATTACACTGTGACACAGCTCTCCCAATTTTGGCACAAGTCCCCAGGTGGTAGTAAGGGGAAAATTGCAGTGTCAACGGGGCTGTGTGTGAATTTGTTGTTTCCAGTGCCTATTTCGATGCTGGGTGCTGCTTCTGCTTTTATTCTTTTTTGGACCTTTTTGTCATGGTTTTGGTATGGCTGTGTGTCTTGCTAGCCCCTTTCAGATGGGAGTTAAGAGTTAACCACATTGCTGTCGGCCTGGAGTCACATGTACGACCAACCAAGTAAGGTCAGCAGTGTGTGGGCCGTCAGATGTTAGATGAGGACTTTTTATCTGTTTTCAGTGCAGAGGAAGAGGTTCCAATAACAATGGGAGAAGGAAACCCAAAATCATTCAATGGAAGAGCTTATTGGATGAGGACATTAATGAATGGAATGTGTGAAGAGGGTCCATGTGTTGAATGCTCCATCACTGTTCCTGTGGAATACTGCTGGGAGAGAATTCAGGAATTCAACCTCCAATTTATAACTTGCTGTAATTTGTGTCCCATGGTGTTGTGGGTGAGAGAGATTGGAGGACAAAGCAGTAAATAATGTGTGTTCTTGGAAAGGAGCTGGAAATATATGTGTGACATCGGATTGGAGGATACAGGGATGGAGAATGCCCCATGGGACACATCACCTCCTGGGGATCTCTTACCCTTCTTTCTCCTCTCGGTGAGCTGCTTCCTCCTGTTGAGCCACCAGCCGATCCTGGGCCTCCTGAAGCTCCTGTTGGATCTGCTCCAGCCGACTCTCCAGCTCCTGATTGGTCAGTTTGAGTGTCTCGATCTCAGTGATGGCCTCGTCCTGTTTACTGCGCAGAGAGACAAGCTCCGCCTGTACCTGGGAGGGAGGAACACACAAAGCGACCACGTTCAATCACCAGTAAATCTTCTCATCAAATGTACGCTAAACCACCTCTATTTATGTCCATCTCTCTCTGTCTCTAATATCTCTCTCTCAGTCTGGTTTTCTCTCTCTCATATTCAAACATTTCCAGCCATTCTCTCTCCACCTCTCCATCAGAATCGAATCACGGACGTGTTCAGGAGCTCCAGGATTGAGCATCTCATCCCCTCACCCAATATTACACTACAACACCCAACAGTCAGGAATGGAAATGAGGGAGAATTCAGTGAGAAATTGAGAAAAATGGTTTCACCCCAATCCAAACCCTCTCTAAACACCCAAAACTTTCTTCCTTAACCGAGGTTTCCCATCCACTGTGGCTGACAGGGCCCTCAACAGTGTCCGAACCATTTCCCGTGCCTCTGCACGCACACTGTCCACTCCCTCCCAGAACCATGATAGAGTCCCCCGTATCCTCACTTAGCACCCTACCAGCTTCTGAGTTCAAAGGATCATCCTCCGCCATTTCTGCCAACTCCAGCATGATGCCTGCACCAAACACATCTTTCCTTCACCCCCACAGTCAGCATTCTGTAGGGACCGTTCCCTCCGGGACACCGTGGTCCAATCCTCCATCACCCCCAACACTTCAGCCCTCTCACATGGCACCTTCCCATGCAATCGCAGAAGGTGCAACACCTGCTCCTTTACTTCTCCCCTCCTCATCGTCCAAGGGCCCAAACACTCCTTTCAGGTGAGGCAGAACTTCACTTGCATCTCCTTCAATTTAGTCTACTGCACTCACTGCTCCCAATGCGGTTTCCTCTACATTGCAGAGACCAAACGCAGACTGGGTGACCACTTTGCGGAACACCTTCAGTCTGTCCGCAAGCATGACCCAGACCTCCCTGTCGCCTGCCATTTCAACACTCCACCCTGCTCTCATGCCCACATGTCTGTCCTTGGCCTGCTGCAATGTTCCAGTGCAGCTCAACGCAAACTGGAGGATCAGCACCTCATCTTCTGATTAGGCACTTTACAGCCTTCCGGACTTAACACTGAGCTCAACAACTTCAGGTCATGGACTCTCTCCTCCATCCTCACTTCATTTTGATCGCTCATTTTTCTATATTCATTTATATATTTTTATTTTTCTTTATTTTATTTTTTTTCCACTTACTTTCACTATTATTGTTTTTTAAATTTATTTTCATTTTTATTCATTGTTTTATCCTCAGCTTTTAGCCTTTCTGATCTTTTTTCCCAGCACTGTCCCCTCCCCTCCCCCCACCCCCACTCAGGACGTCTATCACTTTCCAGAGAGCTTACCCTGGTCCGGCCATTATCACGTTCTGCTTTCCACTCTTAATACCACCATTAGCACCTTCTTTAGCCAGAACCACCACTACTAACAACACTTTGTCCTTTTGTTTGTGACATATTTCACAATCTCTCCTTTGCCCCCACTTATGCCTGGCCTTCTATCCAGCTTCACCTGCTCCAGCCTCCTTAAACACTGTACATTTAAAGAGACTTTTACATTTCTTTAGCTCTGAAGAAGTCATACCGACTCGAATCATTAACTCTATCTCGCTCTCCACAGATGCTGTCAGATCTGCTGAATTTTTCCAGCATTTTCTGTTTTTCTTTCATATTTCCAGCATCTGCAATATTTTGCCTTTACCTCGAGCAGGTCCTCGAACAGCAACCAAACACCTGTCACAATTACCTCCTGAATACAGGGAACATTAAATAATGAAATAATGTTTGAGCAATGGAGAAACATTCTGTCTCCTGCAAACTTCCTATCAGACACATCGCCCACCGAGTGACTGTGAATCTGTTTGGAAGATTCTGCCATTATTTCTCCTGCTCACCAATCCCGATTCTCATCCAGAGTCAGTGTGACTCCATCCCTGGCAGTCAGCCCCAGCCCACTGTCTGAACCCAGTGATGGTACATGAATCCTCAGTGCTCTCCCTCTGGTTAATGTCCACGTCCCAGATCTCACCCTCACACACACACGGACTGTGACTGAATTCACCCCCTATACCCTGCTGTGTCCATCCCTTATTACCTGTGGATCAGCTTCAATGGAACGCCATCTGTCACTGCCGGGTGATTGATCCTGCTCTCTGTAATAAAACCAAAGAATCAGACAGACAGGGAGAGATTGTCAGTGACAGTAACAGGGAGAAGGCTTCCTGGAGACATTTATTGAGTTTTTAAAAATGCTTTCATGGGATGTGGGCCTTGCTGGCTAGGCCAGCATTTATTGCCCATCCCTAAATACCCTTTTCAAGGAGGTGGTGAGCTGCCTTCTTGAACCGCTGCAGTTCGTGTGCTGTACGTACACCCACAGTGCTGCTAGGGATAGAGTTCCAGGATTTTAACCCAGTGACAGTGAAGGAATGGTGATATATTTCCAAGTCAGGATGGGGAGTGATTGGAGGGGAATTTGCAGGTCGTGGCATTCCCATGTATTCGCTGCCCTTGTCCTTCTAGATGTGGGTTTAGAAGGATCAGTCGTGAGTTCCTGCAGTGCATCTTGCAGATGCTACACTCTACTGCCAACGTACGTCGGTGTTGGAAGGAATGAATACTTGTGGATGTGGTGCCAATCAAGTGGGCTGCATTGCCCTGGATGTATTAAACTTCTTGAGTGTTGTGGGAGCTGCCCTTATCCAGACAAGTGGAGATTATTCCACACACTACTGACTTGTGCCTGGTACATGGTGGACATAATTTGGGGAGTCAGGAGGTGAGTTACTCATCTCAGAATTCCTAGCCTATCACCTGCTCTTGCAGCCACAGTATTTATATGGCTGGTCCAGTTCAGTTTCTGGTCGATGGTAACCCTCAGGATGTTGAGAATGGGAGATTCAGTGATGGTAATGCCATTGAATGTCAAGGGCCAATGGTTAGATTCTCTCTTGTTGGAGATGGTCATTGCTTGACACGTGTGTGACATGAATGTTACTTGCCACTTGTCAGCCCAATTCTGGATATTGTCCGTATCTGGCTGCATTTGGACATGGGCTGCTTCAGTATCTGAGGAGTCAGGAAAGGTGAACATTGTGCAATCATCAGCGAACATCCCCACTTCTGACCTTTCAGATGAAAGGAAGGTCATTGGTGAAGCAGCTGAAGATGGTTGGGCTGAGGATACTACGCTGAGGAACTCCTGCACTGATGTCCTGGGACTGTGAATATTGACCTCCAACAACTATAACCATCTTCTTTTGTGCTAGGGATGATTCCAACCAGCAGAGGTTTTTTCCTCTTGTTGGTTCTCTCGCCAGCTGCTGCTGCCCCATTCTAGCAGTTATGTCCTTCAGGACTCGATGAACAAGATCAGTAGTTCTGCTATCGAGATACACTTGCTGATGGGCATTAATGACCCCCATCCAGAGTATATTCTGTGTCATTATCAACCTCAATGATTCATCCAATTGGTGTTCAAAATACAGGAGGCAACTGAGAGTTGGGGGTGGTGGTTGGGTGGTGGGGGTCGGGGGGTGGGGATTGGTGAGCAGCAGGTGGTAATCAGTCCGAGGTTTCCATGCCCATGTTTAATCTGATGCCATGAGACTTCATGGAGTCCAGAGCAATTTCTTCCTGACTGTATATCACTGTGTCACCACTTCAGGTGGGTTTCTCCTTCCGGTGGGACAAGACACACCCAGGGGTGGTGATGGTGGTGTCTGGGACATTGGCTGTAAGGTATCATTCAGTGACTATGAAATGTTAGCCTGTTGTCTGATTACACTGTGACACAGCTCTCCCAATTTTGGCACAAGTCCCCAGGTGGTAGTAAGGGGAAAATTGCAGTGTCAACGGGGCTGTGTGTGAATTTGTTGTTTCCAGTGCCTATTTCGATGCTGGGTGCTGCTTCTGCTTTTATTCTTTTTTGGACCTTTTTGTCATGGTTTTGGTATGGCTGTGTGTCTTGCTAGCCCCTTTCAGATGGGAGTTAAGAGTTAACCACATTGCTGTCGGCCTGGAGTCACATGTACGACCAACCAAGTAAGGTCAGCAGTGTGTGGGCCGTCAGATGTTAGATGAGGACTTTTTATCTGTTTTCAGTGCAGAGGAAGAGGTTCCAATAACAATGGGAGAAGGAAACCCAAAATCATTCAATGGAAGAGCTTATTGGATGAGGACATGAATGAATGGAATGTGTGAAGAGGCTCCATGTGTTGAATGCTCCATCACTGTTCCTGTGGAATACTGCTGGGAGAGAATTCAGGAATTCAACCTCCAATTTATAACTTGCTGTAATTTGTGTCCCATGGTGTTGTGGGTGAGAGAGATTGGAGGACAAAGCAGTTAATAATGTGTGTCCTGGGAAAGGAGCTGGAAATATATGTGTGACATCGGATTGGAGGATACAGGGATGGAGAATGACTGAGATGATCAAATGCCCCATGGGACACATCACCTCCTGGGGAACTCTTACCCTTCTTTCTCCTCTCGGTGAGCTGCTTCCTCCTGTTGAGCCACCAGCCGATCCTGGGCCTCCTGAAGCTCCTGTTGGATCTGCTCCAGCCGACTCTCCAGCTCCTGATTGGTCAGTTTGAGTGTCTCGATCTCAGTGATGGCCTCGTCCTGTTTACTGCGCAGAGAGACAAGCTCCGCCTGTACCTGGGAGGGAGGAACATACAAAGCGACCACGTTCAATCACCAGTAAATCTTCTCATCAAATGTATGCTAAACCACCTCTATTTATGTCCATCTCTCTCTGTCTCTAATATCTCTCTCTCAGTCTGGTTTTCTCTCTCTCATATTCAAACATTTCCAGCCATTCTCTCTCCACCTCTCCATCAGAATCAAATCACTGACGTGTTCAGGAGCTCCAGGATTGAGCATCTCATCCCCTCACCCAATATTACACTACAACACCCAACAGTCAGGAATGGAAATGAGGGAGAATTCAGTGAGAAATTGAGAAAAATGGTTTCACCCCAATCCAAACCCTCTCTAAACACCCAAAACTTTCTTCCTTAACCGAGGTTTCCCACCCACTGTGGTTGACTGGGCCCTCAACAGTGTCCGAACCATTTCCCGTGCCTCTGCACTCACACTGTCCACTCCCTCCCAGAACCATGATAGAGTCCCCCGTATCCTCACTTAGCACCCTACCAGCTTCTGAGTTCAAAGGATCATCCTCCGTCATTTCTGCCAACTCCAGCATGATGCCTGCACCAAACACATCTTTCCTTCACCCCCACAGTCAGCATTCTGTAGGGAGCGTTCCCTCCGGGACTCCGTGGTACACTCCTCCATCACCCCCAACACCTCAGCCCTCTCACATGGCACCTTCCCATGCAATCGCAGAAGGTGCAACACCTGCTCCTTTACTTCTCCCCTCCTCATCGTCCAAGGATCCAAACACTCCTTTCAGGTGAGGCAGAACTTCACTTGCATCTCCTTCAATTTAGTCTACTGCACTCACTGCTCCCAATGCGGTTTCCTCTACATTGCAGAGACCAAACGCAGACTGGGTGACCACTTTGCGGAACACCTTCAGTCTGTCCGCAAGCATGACCCAGACCTCCCTGTCGCCTGCCATTTCAACACTCCACCCTGCTCTCATGCCCACATGTCTGTCCTTGGCCTGCTGCAATGTTCCAGTGCAGCTCAACGCAAACTGGAGGATCAGCACCTCATCTTCTGATTAGGCTCTTTACAGCCATCTGGACTTAACACTGAGCTCAACAACTTCAGGTCATGGACTCTCTCCTCCATCCTCACTTCATTTTGATTGCTCATTTTTCTATATTCATTTATATATTTTTATTTTTCTTTATTTTATTTTTTTTCCACTTACTTTCACTATTATTATTTTTTAAATTTATTTTCATTTTTATTCATTGTTTTATCCTCAGCTTTTAGCCTTTTCGATCTTTTTTCCCAGCACCGTCCCCTCCCCTCCCCCCCACCCCCACTCAGGACGTCTATCACTTTCCAGACAGCTTACCCTGGTCCAGCCGTTATCACATTCTGCTTTCCACTCTTAATGTCACCATTAGCACCTTCTTTAGCCAGAACCACCACTACTAACAACACTTTGTCCTTTTGTTTGTGACATATTTCACAATCTCTCCTTTGCCCCCACTTATGCCTGGCCTTCTATCCAGCTTCACCTGCTCCAGCCTCCTTAAACACTATACATTTAAAGAGATTTTTACATTTCTTTAGCTCTGAAGAAGTCATACCGACTCGAATCATTAACTCTATCTCGGTCTCCACAGATGCTGTCAGATCTGCTGAATTTTTCCAGCATTTTCTGTTTTTGTTTCATATTTCCAGCATCTGCAATATTTTGCCTTTACCTCGAGCAGGTCTTCGAACAGCAACCAAACACCTGTCACAATTACCTCCTGAATACAGGGAACATTAAATAATGAAATAATGTTTGAGCAATGGAGAAACGTTCTGTCTCCTGCAAACTTCCTATCAGACACATCGCCCACCGAGTGACTGTGAATCAGTTTGGAAGATTCTGCCATTATGTCTCCTGCTCACCAATCCCGATTCTCATCCAGAGTCAGTGTGACTCCATCCCTGGCAGTCAGCCCCAGCCCACTGTCTGAACCCAGTGATGGTACATGAACCCTCAATGCTCTCCCTCTGGTTTCTGTCCATGTCCCAGATCTCACCCTCACACACACACGGACTGTGACTGAATTCACCCCCTATACCCTGCTGTGTCCATCCCTTATTACCTGTGGATCAGCTTCAACGGAACGCCATCTGTCACTGCCGGGAGATTGATCCTGCTCACTGTAATAAAACCAAAGAATCAGACAGACCGGGAGAGATTGTCAGTGACAGTAACAGGGAGAAGGCTTCCTGGAGACATTTATTGAATTTTTAAAAATGCTTTCATGGGATGTGGGCCTTGCTGGCTAGGCCAGCATTTATTGCCCATCCCTAAATACCCTTTTCAAGGAGGTGGTGAGCTGCCTTCTTGAACCGCTGCAGTTCATGTGCTGTACGTACACCCAAAGTGCTGCTAGGGATAGAGTTCCAGGATTTTAACCCAGTGACAGTGAAGGAATGGTGATATATTTCCAAGTCAGGATGGGGAGTGATTGGAGGGGAATTTGCAGGTCGTGGCATTCCCATGTATTCGCTGCCCTTGTCCTTCTAGATGTGGGTTTAGAAGGATCAGTCGTGAGTTCCTGCAGTGCATCTTGCAGATGCTACACTCTACTGCCAACGTACGTCGGTGTTGGAAGGAATGAATACTTGTGGATGTGGTGCCAATCAAGTGGGCTGCATTGCCCTGGATGTATTAAACTTCTTGAGTGTTGTGGGAGCTACCCTTATCCAGACAAGTGGAGATTATTCCACACACTCCTGACTTGTGCCTGGTACATGGTGGACATAATTTGGGGAGTCAGGAGGTGAGTTACTCATCTCAGAATTCCTAGCCTCTCACCTGCTCTTGCAGCCACAGTATTTATATGGCTGGTCCAGTTCAGTTTCTGGTCGATGGTAACCCTCAGGATGTTGAGAATGGGAGATTCAGTGATGGTAATGCCATTGAATGTCAAGGGCCAATGGTTAGATTCTCTCTTGTTGGAGATGGTCATTGCTTGACACGTGTGTGACACGAATGTTACTTGCCACTTGTCAGCCCAATTCTGGATATTGTCCGTATCTGGCTGCATTTGGACATGGACTGCTTCAGTATCTGAGGAGTCAGGAAAGGTGAACATTGTGCAATCATCAGCGATCATCCCCACTTCTGACCTTTCAGATGAAAGGAAGGTCATTGGTGAAGCAGCTGAAGATGGTTGGGCTGAGGATACTACCCTGAGGAACTCCTGCACTGATGTCCTTGGACTGAGAATATTGACCTCCAACAAATATAACCATCTTCTTTTGTGCTAGGGATGATTCCAACCAGCAGAGGTTTTTTCCTCTTGTTGGTTCTCTCGCCAGCTGCTGCTGCCCCATTCTAGCAGTTATGTCCTTCAGGACTCGATGAACAAGGTCAGTAGTTCTGCTATCGAGATACACTTGCTGATGGGCATTAATGACCCCCATCCAGAGTATATTCTGTGTCATTATCAACCTCAATGATTCATCCAATTGGTGTTCAAAATACAGGAGGCAACTGAGAGTTGGGGGTGGTGGTTGGGTGGTGGGTGTCGGGGGGTGGGGATTGGTGAGCAGCAGGTGGTAATCAGTCCGAGGTTTCCATGCCCATGTTTAATCTGATGCCATGAGACTTCATGGAGTCCAGAGCAATTTCTTCCTGACTGTATATCACTGTGTCACCACTTCAGGTGGGTTTCTCCTTCCGGTGGGACAAGACACACCCAGGGGTGGTGATGGTGGTGTCTGGGACATTGGCTGTAAGGTATCATTCAGTGACTATGAAATGTTAGCCTGTTGTCTGATTACACTGTGACACAGCTCTCCCAATTTTGGCACAAGTCCCCAAGTGGTAGTAAGGGGAGCTTTGCAGGGTCAGCGGGGCTGTGTGTGAATTTGTTGATTCCAGTACCTATGTCGATGCTGGGTGCTGCTTCTGCTTTTATTCTTTTTTGACTTTTTTGTCGTGGTTTTGGTATGGCTCTGTGTCTTGCTAGCCCCTTTCAGAATGGAGTTATGAGTTAACCACATTAGTGTCGGTCTGGAGTCACATGTACGACTAACCAAGTAAGGTCAGCAGTGTGTGGGTCGTCAGATGTTAGATGAGGACTTTTTATCCGTTTTCAGTGCAGAGGAAGAGGTTCCAATACCAATGGGAGAAGGAAACCCAAAATCATTCAATGGAAGAGCTTAATGGATGAGGACATGAATGAATGGAATGTGTGAAGAGGCTCCATGTGTTGAATGCTCCATCACTGTTCCTGTGGAATACTGCTGGGAGAGAATTCAGGATTTCAACCTCCAATTTATAACTTGCTGTAATTTGTGTCCCATGGTGTTGTGGGTGAGAGAGATTGGAGGACAAAGCAGTTAATAATGTGTGTCCTGGAAAAGGAGCTGGAAATATATGTGTGACATCGGATTGGAGGATACAGGGATGGAGAATGACTGAGATGATCAAATGCCCCATGGGACACATCACCTCCTGGGGATCTCTTACCCTTCTTTCTCCTCTCGGTGAGCTGCTTCCTCCTGTTGAGCCACCAGCCGATCCTGGGCCTCCTGAAGCTCCTGTTGGATCTGCTGCAGCCGACTCTCCAGCTCCTGATTGGTCAGTTTGAGTGTCTCGATCTCAGTGATGGCCTCGTCCTGTTTGCTGCGCAGAGAGACAAGCTCCGCCTGTACCTGGGAGGGAGGAACACACAAAGCGACCACGTTCAATCACCAGTAAATCTTCTCATCAAATGTATTGTAAACCACCTCTATTTATCTCCATCACTCTCTGTCTCGAATATCCATGTTTCTTGGTCTCACTTTCAATGTCTCTATCTCACATGTTTTCAGCCTGAATGCCCCTCTCTGACCCTCAATCGCTACTCAATCACAAATGTGATCTCAGGTTACAGGAACACGCAATTCACCTCACCACCTAATCGCGACATGCCAACACTCAAGAATCATAATGATTGACACTCCAAAGTAATCGGCAGAAGAGTTTTCACCCCAATCATCACTCTCTTTAAACTTCCAACATTTCGTCTTCAGACATTATTGATTACCTGTGCAGTCACCTCCTGAATGAATGAAATGAGGAAAATCAGTTTCACTGATGACCCATGGAAATGTGACTATCCGTACAAAGTATATTCACTCTTTATCAGTCATTGAAACAAAGAAAATATCTTACAGAAATGGAAATCATTGACAGAGACTTTTAATTCACATGAGCCTGTCTATCTGTAGCCATGTAAAGATTTAAAAAATCCTCCCCAATAAGGTGTGAGAGAATTTTACGTCCTGTCCAATTCCTTTCAGACAAGGTGTCCACCTTATAGAATGGTTACCACACCACAGGGAGGACATTCAACCCATTGTGTCAGTGCTGGCTATCTGTGAGCAACTCACCAGCTCCCATTCCCCCGTGTTTTCCCTGCAAAACTGCAAATCCTTTCTCCTCAGATAATTGTCCAATTCACTCTTCAAAGCCATAATTTCATCTGCCTCCATCACACACTCAGGCAGTGGAGTCCAGCTCCTGACCACTCGTGTCGCTACTGCATAATGGCAACGTGAAATAGCTAGCTTCACCTTTGCACAAATTTTTGAGATTGCTTGCACTTCCAGGTTGATCTGAGGTTGACTGGGCACTTTTCAGGATAGATAAGATCTTAAGAGCAATTGTGTGTAATTGCTGCCTATGGTGGACAATTATTGAAAATAATCATTTTTATTAGTTATTTTTTAAAAGATTTACTTGGCACATGGGTGTCACTGACAAGGAGGCTTTCAGTACCTTTTGGTGAGAGTTGGAGAGTTTATACAGCTGGGACATTGTCCTAGAAAACTGAGGCAGACCTTTGAAGCAGCCCAGCTGGGCATCCAGCCATTCCCGTGGCTGCCCACACTCCACATGTGGGATGGCAGGCCCAACACCATCATGCAGCTGTCCCCTTACCACCAAGGCCTGGAGAGAAATCGTGACACTCAGGCCACTTTAAACAGAGCCGTGTCCGCAGAGTCAGGAAATTTCCCAACTCAAGCTGCAGACTGCCACAGTCAAAATCCAGCCCATTGAATAGAGGGTTGATTAGGGCCCAGTTCCAGTCCTGTTCTGTTTTTGAGTCAGGCCTCCCTCATCACTACAAGATTATGTCTCCCTGTGGCTATTTGCACTTGCAGCTCACCAAGCTCATAAACCATCCTCTGTGTGGAAACATAAATACACAACAAACCCAATTAAGGCTGTATTACATTTTCTCTTCCTCTGACACCAGCTAATATGTTATCATTTTTGCTCTAGTGTTATGTGTCTTTCCCAATTCTCTATGCACCTTGTTTGTCCCTCTCTCATGTTACCTCCTGGTTTCCATGCCAAGTTAGTTTAAACCCTTCCCTGTAATATTAGCATACCCACCCCAAAAGGATATTGGCCCAGCTCTGTTCAGGTACAACCAGTCCAGCCTGTATGGTGACTGTGAATCAGTTTGGAAGATTCTGCCATCACTTCCCCTGCTCCCCCGTCCCGATTCTCATCCACAGTCAGTGTGACTCCATCCTTGACAATCAGCCCCTGCTCACTGTCTGAACGCAGAGATGGCACATGAACCCTCACTGCTCTCCCTCTGGCTACTATCCATGTCCCAGATCTCACCCTGACACACATATGGACTGTGATTGAAGCCTCCCCTTTTCCCTACTGTGACCATCCCTCATTACCTGTGGATTAGCTTCATCGGAATGCCATTCCTCGTTCCAAGGAGACAGAAGCCACTCTCTGTAATAAAACCAAAGAAACAGACAGGGAGAAAATATCAGAGAGAAGGCTTCCAGCAGACAGTTATTATTAGATTTCCTCACTCACTGACATCTCAATCCCAAACCCTAGACCAGGTTCCCTCTTCCTGCTGTTCATCAAGAATTTCCTACGATTGAGAATCACATTCAGTGTGAGTCTCAACATGAATGTTCCCACTGTCCCTGTGTACACTGCATTTGGGTTTGTACATTGTGTGTGGAGTCGTATTCAGTACGCGGCGTGTATACACAGGACATAGGGTGTGTAGACATTGTATGTGGTGTATGCTGGGGATCTCTTACCCTTCTTTCTCCTTGCGGTGAGCTGCTTCTTCCTGTTGAGCCACCAGCTGATCCTGGGCCTCCTGAAGCTCCTGTTGGATCTGCTCCAGCTGACTCTCCAGCTCCTGATTGATCAGTTTGAGCATCTCGTTCTCAGTGATGGCCTCGTCCTGTTTACTGCGCAGAGAGACAAGTTCTGCCTGAAACTGGGAGGGAGGAACACACAAAGCGATCACTTTCAACAATCAATACATGGTAAATTGTCTCATAAAATGAATTCTAAACCATCCCCCACTCCATCTCTCTCTCTTTCTCTCTCTCTCTCACTCTCTATTGTTCCTTTCTCTCAGTGTCTTTTTCTACCTTTCTATCTCGCCTGTTGTCAGTATGACTGTCTCTCTCTCTACATCTCCATCAAAATCTAATAACAATTATGCTTGCGAGCTGCCTGATTCAGCATTTCATCCCCCCATCCAATTTCACACCCTGACACCCAACAAACAAGCTGGAAAATGAACGAAACTCCAGAGAGAAATTGGCCCCAGTCGTTTCATCCCAAACCTCTCCCTCTGTAAATTCCCAGAAATGTTGGGTTAGATCTTCCTATTCCATCTCAGGTCCAACCCTCATCAGCAGGTTTGGAAATGGTTGGTGGAACCCATCCCCATTCCCATCACTGGAGATTTTGTTTGGTACAGGATAAGTGGATGGGTCACCAGCCCACATCCAGCAGTCCTGACATTGCCAGTTCCATTGCAGAATTGGGCATTATAGACTTTCCGCTATTTTCATGGAGTTGGGTGGCATTTGTAGATGTCATTACGCATACCAGCTCAGAGGTGTCATGAGCCATGGAGGATCCTTGGTTTGAACTTGGGAGCCATTTGACAGGCAAATTCAATAGTTGGTGCCAGCTTCACATGTTATAATGGAATGCTGTCTGAGACGTTATATATGTTTTTAACACAGTGAGTAATGATAGAGCTTTGTTTTGGAAAGACAAGTTACCATTAAATTGAACAGCATTGTGAACGTGGAAAAGTCTTCAGATGGACTGGAGTACACTATCCAGTAGATAAAGTCATTAAAAAAAATCTTCATTGAACCAAAGGAAATATCTTACAAAAATGGAACTCTTTGAGGGAGGCATTCAATTCACATGAGCCTGCCTTTGCTGCATTGCAAAAAAAAAGTAAAATTCAAATTTGGCTGTCAATTTCATGCTTTTGTTGAATTTCAGCTCAGCCATCTGTCAGCTGTTTCAAAGCTTTGACAGATGGCAGAGGTTTTTGGAGACAAAGTTCTGGAGGCTTTGTTAACACAGTTATGCAATGGAATCTCATTATGAAGAAATTCAGTTCAGCATTGTTTGTTGACAATGCTATCAAGGAGGCTGTTAGCTTGTTTATTTTCACAGATTTATGAGCTTCTCAAAGGTGTCCCAAATTTATTATAGGATTTGTGTGCTCTGAAGATAGTGGATATTGGGCGGGTGGGTGTGGGGATGTGAGGTGGTTGAGTTGGACGTATGAGAGGGCATCAGGGGTATGGAGGGGTGAGGGGGCATGGGGATGAGAGAGTTAGAGGGACTCTGTCTCATTGCTAGAGCTGGGTAAATGGAGGCAGGCCTTTTAACCTAGCCACCTCCACCTCCAACTTGCACCAGTGGGAGTTGGTGGCCTGACCCCAGCCTGCCCCTACCACCCCATCATGAAGATAAGCATGAGCGAGCACTGCTGGGAAGGAGATAGGAGAGTGACATTAGGAAAAGGCCCGAATGCTAATTCCTGCCTCCAAGAAGAAAATTTGGCTAGTTGTCCTCAGACAGCAATTGTTTACCTGTTGTAGTTACCTCTTGAACAGAGGTAATATTAAGTGAGCAAAATCAGTGCTATTGATAACCCATGGAAATATGACTATCTCTACAAAGTATATTCACTCTTTATCAGTGATTGGAACAAAGGAAATATCTTACAGAAGTGGAACATATTGACGGAGACATTTAATTCACATGAGCCTGTCTATCTGTAGCCATATAAAGACTTAAAAATTCCTCCCCATTAAGGTGTGAGAGAATTTTACTTCCTGCCCAATTCCTTTCAGAAAAGGTGTCCACCTTATAGATTGGTTACAACACCACAAGGAGATCATTCAACCCATCTTGTCAGTGCTGGCTTTCTATGAGAGCAGCTCACCAACTCCCATTCCTCTGTGTATTCCCTGCAATACTGCAAATCCTTTCTCCTCAGATAATTGTCCAATTCCTTTTTGAAAATCACGATTACATCTGCCTCCACTACACACTCAGGCAGTGGAGCCCAGATCCTAACCAGTGCTGTGCTAAAAAGCTTTCCTCGTGTCACTGTTGCTTCTTTAGCTAATTACATTAAAGCAATGTCCTTTGGTTCTCGGCCCTTCCAATTTTGGGAATGATTTCACTTTGTTTATTTTGTTCAAACCATCATGATTTTGCACACCTCTATCAAAGCTCCTGATAATTTTCTCTTCTCTAAGGTGAACAGCCCCAGTTCCTCCAATCTATGTTTGTCCTCACACCCCCCCGGAGGCAGACTGGTTGTGGCTCTACTTACGGCTTATGTTTCAACCAAGGACATCGCAGTTAAAACCTGCATTAGCCATCAAAATAATCAAGCTAACTGCCCCCTTGGCAGGTGTGTCAACAACTCCTGCTGAGCTGAATCCATTCCTAATGAGCCTGCTACGCTGATTTGGGTGGATCTGGGGTGAAGCTCTATTAAAACACATGTTTCAAGTCCTCATTGGTTATGAAGGAGGATGAAAGCTGCAGTGGGATTGATGCTTTCCAGGTGTCATGGCTTTGCCATGCCATTGGGTAATGATTGCCAATCTATCAGGATTATGCTTTTGTTGACTGCACCCCAGCTTCCTCAAGCACAGTCCTGTGCTAGGGAAGCCTTGCAACTGGCAATTGTCATCACTAGAACAGTTCTCTTCAAGCTTTTCTACATCATCTCCAATGACCTCACATCATTCCTACATCCGATAAGCAGAACTTCCTGTTGAGGCCAAACCATGGCATCCTTGCTTTGCACTGTATGCCTATATTGATCAAGCCCAGAATCCCATGCACTCCTTCAATCGCTTTTTCAACCTGCCCTGCCAACTTCAACGATTTCTGTATATCTACTCCCAGGTACTTCTGCCCCTGTACACCCTTCAATCTACAAGGGAGCTACTGGTTACAGGGAGCAATCAGGAAAATGGAGTTAAGGACACAATCAGATCATTCATGATATTACTGAATAGCAAAGCAAGCTGGAGGGACTGAATGGCCCACTCCTGCTCCCATTTCTTATCTTATGTCCTTTAGATTTGTCTGCTTTATTTTGTGTTGCTCTTCGTGTTCTTCCTACCAAAATGAATCACTTTACAATTCTCTGCATTAAATTTCACTTGTCATGTTTCTTCCCATTGCACCAGCATGTCTCTGTCATCTTGAAGTTTATCACTATCCTCCTCAGAGTTCACAAGTTTTATGTCACCTGCAAATTTTTAAATTTTTCCCTACAGCATTAGTAAAGATCAAGGAAAGCAGTGGGTCCCATACCGACCCCTGGGGACACGCACCATGTACCTTCCTCCAGTCCAAGTAACAACCGTTCACTTCTACTTTCTGTTTCCTGTCACTCAGACAACTTTGTTCTGTGCTGACAGTATCTTGACAAGTCTGTTCCGTGGTATGTTATCAAATGTCTTTTGGAAGACCACATGCACCGTATCTACATCATTATCTATATCAACCCTCTCTGCTACCTTATCAAAAAACCCAAACAAGTTAGTTAAATATGATTTGCCCTTAACAACTCTGTGCTGGTTTTCCTTAACAAACCCAGATTTGTCCCAAGTTACTGATGATTTCACCTCAGATTATCTTTTCTGAAAGCTTTCCCACCACCAAGGTTAAACTGACTGGATTATAGTTGCTGGGTTTAACCTTACCCCCTCTTTTGATCCAGGGTGCAACATTTGCAATTCTCTAAAATTCTGTCACCATCCCTGTTTTTAAAGAGGATCAGGAGATAATGGTCAGCACCTCCACAATTTCCACCTTTACTTCCCCCAGTATCCTCGGTGCATCTCATCAGGTTTATTAACTTCACATCCAACCGGCTTATCTAATGCCTCCTCTTTATTCATTTTTGACACAGCTCCTCTTTTGCTATGAAATTGATGGCATCTTCTTCCTTAATAAAGAAAGATGCTAAATATCCATTTCATACCTGAGCCATGCCTCCCACCTCCAAGTGTCAATCACCTTTTTGATCCCCAATTAGCCCCACTCTTCCTTTTTACAGTTTATAGGCATATAGAAGACTTTTGGATTCCTTTCTCATACTCTGTCTTTGCGGCTCCTATTTAGGTTTTCAATTCCACTCTGAACCTTCTACATTCAGCCTCGTTCTCAATTGTATTATCCACCTGACATCTGTCATACGCACCCTTTTTCTGCTTCATCATAATCTCTATCTCTTCCATCACACAGGGAGCTCTGAATTAGTTTACCCTAGCTTCCCCCTTTGTGGGGGTACCTTGGCTGTACCCGACCATCTCCTTTTTAAAGGCAACCCATTCTTCAGTTACAGTTTGCTTTCAACCTGGGCTACATCCATTTTCACTCCATTGAAATTGGTCCTCCACCAATAATTATTTGTACTCTGGAATGCTCCTTGTCCTTTTCCATAACTAACCTAACCCTTATGATACATTGAACGCTGTCCCCTAAATGTTCCCCTACTGACACTTGATTCACTTGGCACACCTCATTCCCCAGAACCAGATCCAGAAATGCCTCCTTCCTCATTGGACTGAAAACATACTGATGTAGAAAATTATCCTGAAGATGTTCCTGAGCCTCTTCCCCCTCTTTGTCCTTTAACTATTACAATCCCAGTCTATACCAGGATAACTAAAGTCAGCTATTATATCTACTTGATAGTGTTCGCTCTTCTCGGTAATTTCCTTGCAAATATGTTCCTCTATATCTTTCTACCTTTTACATTAAAGGCCTATGGAACACACCTAGCAGAGTCATTGTACCTCTTTTATTTCATAGCTCTAACCAAATAGATTCTGTCCTTGACCTGTCTAGAACATCCTCTCTCTCCAGCATTGTAATATTCTCCTTAATCAATAATACCTCCTCCTTTCTTTCCTTCCCTATTTTTCCAGGACACCTCATATCCAGGATTATTTAGTACCCGCTCCTGTCCTTTTCTGAGCCAGGTCTCTATGTTTGTCTATCCACAGTCAGTGTGACTCCATCCCTGGCAGTCAGCCCCTGCTCATTGTCTGAACCCAGTGGTGGTACATGAACCCTCACTGCTCTCCCTCTGGTTACTGTCCATGTCCCAGATCTCACCCTCAGACACATAAGGACTGTGACTGAATCCACCCCCCCCCAACTCCTCCTTGCTGTGTCCGTCCCTCATTACCTGTGGATCAGCTTCATCAGAACACCATCCCTCACTGCCCGGTGACCGAACCCATTCTCTGTAATAAAACCAAAGGATCAGACAGACAGGGAGAGAGTGTCAGTATGGTAAGTAGGGTTTTATTTAATGTGTAATATACCTTTAAGAAGAATGTTGTTAAGGAAGATCACATTATTTTTAGTAACCAATAGAAGTGTAGCGTGGGCTACCTCTGTAATAGTAGTCAGTAGTATGGAGATACGGTTTGAAGTGAAAGCATACATGTAGTTGCTGCTGAGCACTTTTGTGAATAAACATGTTTTCCACCGAAGAAGTGTCTGTTGATCAACTCTATCTATAGCACCAACTCGGCCAGCACTTATAACAAGCCTGTGGTGGGGATCTACAAGATCCAGCAGACTGGAGATGAGGATAAAACGAGGATAAAATGAGGATGAAGCAAGAATAAAACAAGTTAATGGAATAAATCGAGAGAAATGAAATCGGGCTATACCTCGACCAGTAATTGTAAATAGAAGTTCCGTTCAAATTGACAAAGTAATTCCCTCTCAGAATGCCGTAATTCAGAAGCATTGATCCTTTCAATCCAGCCACAGATGATTGGTCTCATTACATTAAATGCCTCACATTCTTTTTCCAAGCTAACAATGTTATGGGGGAAGAGAAGAGGCCACGTGTGGGAATAAAGCCTGCGGCTTGATTCAAAGATTGATGGCACCCAATGCCCCAGATCCGAAAAAGTTTGATGAAATGGTGGACCACGTGAAGGGTCATTACCAGCCAAAGCCCTCGGTAACGATGCAATGGTTCAAGTTTAACTCAAGAAATAGAGCCCCGGGGAAGACAATTGCATGTTTGGTGGCAAGTTTGAAGCAGTTAACAGAATATTGTGAGTTTGGTACATTGCTAATCGACATAATCAGAGATTGTTTAATGTGTGAGGTGAACAAGGACATGATTCAGGAGAGTTTTTTGTCCGAAACAAATTTGAGTTTTAAGAAGGTGCTAGAGATAGCACTGGCTATCGAAAGCTCAGTAAGAGATTCAAAAGCCACACAGGGAGTGCAAAATGGCGCCATCCTCCACATTGGGCTGGAAGCCCCAACCAAAAATGACAGGAAAATGCAAGACTCTGCTGAGAGGCAGGAAAGTTGGAAAATGAGAAAAAAAGACTTAGCAGTGAAAACAAAGAATAATTTCAATGGAGGTGGAAACAAGTAGCCTTATAACGATTGGCAGTTCAAAAAAATCGATTGTTTTCATTGTCATGGAAGTGGGCACGTAATGGGACAGTGCAAGGAAAGAGTCAGGCAGACCTTCAAACAAAAGAAAAAACCCAGTGAGACCTACAATGTAGAAGAGCCTGAAACAACAGAAACTGATGCCAACTAAAAACACATATGGGTGAAGACATTCAAGTCAAAGGCATAAGTAGAGTAATTGTCCATTACAGACACCAGTCAGCAAAGCTATCAGTGTTGGCATTGAGAGGCAGAGCACCAAGTCTTTTAGGGTGAAACTGGCTAAGGGAAATCGGCCTTGAGTAGCCACTGAGATTCTGAAAGGGAGCTGGAAATGTTCCTGTTTTGGAAAAGGAGTGTGTAAGGGCTCAACAACCTGTAGAAAAACAGGCTGTCTTAAGCCAAAATACAGTAATACAGCAGAAGGAACTCAGAGAGACCACGCTTAATGACAGAGTTCGAGACGAGGTGAGCAACTTCCGAAGGGACAAAGAAAACCTGTTGAAAGACCTTCACACATGACAAGATTCCCTCAGGTCGAAGATTGTGCCTCTGAAAAAGTATGAAGAGAAACAGAAAGAATTCAGCACATCTCTGAACAAACTGAAGAATGAGTTGGCAGATAAGACACAACAATGCTCAATTTTCCAGGAGGCAACAAACAAGTACAAAAAAGAGACGCAAGGGCTGAAGAATCAGCTGCAAGAAGCCAAAGAGGCTTTGGAAGCAAAAGTGGCAGAATTTTCTAAGAAGCAGACAGATAATGACATTTTGGGAGACTCGACCACTGAGCTCACTCAAGTCGAGCTTACGTCTGAGGTTAGTCTGGCCAATATGGAAGTCGAAAAGAAGGTCGGGATTAAAGTTTGTGCTAGAAAGATGAAGGCACATAGAAGATGCAAATAAGACTTTAATCCTGGCAGCATATGAATATACTTTTGTAAATAGACCTGGAAATCAAATTGCAGACACCGATGCCCTCAGTCTTTGCCTTTACAAGAAAATGATGAGCAAATCCCAGTTCCAGATGAACTTGTTTTACTGCTAAATTTCTTAAGATTCTTCTCTGGTATGTGCTTGACAGATCAGACAATGGACAAGTTGGGACCCAGTCCTATCTCAAGTACGAGAACAAGTGCTTCATGGCTAGTCTCATGAGCCTGTACCTGATGAAATGAAATCGTACTTCAAAGAACACATGAAATATCCAAAACAAAAACAAAAACAAAAACAGAATTACCTGGAAAAACTCAGCAGGTCTGGCAGCATCGGCGGAGAAGAAAAGAGTTGACGTTTCGAGTCCTCATGACCCTTCGACAGAACTTGAGTTCGAGTCCAAGAAAGAGTTGAAATATAAGCTGGTTTAAGGTGTGTGTGTGGGGGGCAGAGAGAGAGAGAGAGAAATATCCAGCCAGGATGGCATCTTATTGTGGGGGGGTGCAAGTGATAGTTCCTCCAAAGGGAAGGGAGCCACTTTTAATTGAGCTACACCGTGCACATCCAGGTATTTCCCGAATGAAGACCATAGCACACAGCTATCTTTGGTGGCCTGGGATGGATGGAGAAATAGAGAGCTTAGTGAAGAATTGTGTACAGTGTTAGCAACTGCAAAAGTTATCTCCAACAGCTCCGTTACACCCTTGGGAGTGGCCAGGAAGGCCATGGGTACGATTACACATTGACTATGTGGGATCTTTTATGGGAACAATGTTTCTTCTCATTGTCGATGCCCACTCAAAATGGATGGACATATATAATGTGAAGTCACCAACATCTTCTGCTACGATTGAGAAACTACATCAGAGTTTTGCCATTCACGGACTACCAGGAGTAGTCATTTCTGATAACAGCACAGCATTAATGAGTGCTGAGTTTCAACATTTTATCAGCCTCAACGGTGTCACTCATGTGAAAACTGCACTGGTACCACCCTTCCTCAAACGGACTGGCTGAAAGGGCAGTTCAAACATTCAAGGCAGGCATGAGAAAGTTAACTGGAGATTGCTTCACAACCAAGCTAGCATGCTTTCTTTTCCACAACAGGACTACCCCTCATGCAACAACAGGTGTCACACTTACAGAGTTATTGTTGAAACGCCATCTCAGGACAAGATTGAGCTTAATAATGCCAAATTTAGAGGGGAAGGTCAAAAGAAGTCAGGGAAGCCAGAAAACTAGACACAACTGGCATAGTCATGAGAGGAAGTTTACTGTGGGAGAGACTGTATCAGTGGAGAACTTTGGATAAGGACCAAAGTGGTTACCAGATGAAATAAGTGCAGTGACTGGACCTCTATCTTACTACATGAAGGTGGAAGGCCGAGTCATATGGAGGCATGTGGATCATCTAAGGAAGAGAGAAAAAAATCACAAAGAGATGATTCCACCAGTTTTCACGACCAGGTCAATGTTTCCCGTTGAGAGAACTCAACCCAGTACAGACATGTTAGGTGATTCTGATGTGTCTGATGTGCCTGCAAGAGTTGAGGATACAGGTCTGCAGGTGCCCACAGAAGCACCTGATGTTCAGACAACTCTGGGAAAGGAAGTTTCTGACAAAGAATGTGAAGCTGAAGAGCTGAGACAATCTAGACACATACGGAAACCCCCAGAAAGATTGAATGTATAAATTACTTACCACTGTAAATAATTTGCTATCTTGAGAAAATTGTACATATAAATATAAAATGTATCTCCGAGTAAAGGGGGAGGGATGTGGTAATTATGCTTTAATCAAATGTGTTATATACCTTTAAGAAGAATGCTGTTAAGGAAAATCACATGATCTTTAGTAATCAATAGAAGAATAGCGCAGGCTACCTCTATAGTTAGTAGTCAGTGTTGTAGAGGTAGGGTTTGAAGCGAAAGCACACATGTAGTTGCTGCTGAGCACCTTTGTAAATAAACATAATGCTTTCCACCTAAGAAGTGTCTGCTGATCAACTCTATCTATAGCACCAACTCGGGCAGCGCTTACAACAAGCGTGTGGTGGGGATCTATAAGATCCAACAGTCAGTCACGGTGACAGAGAAAAGGCTTACTGGAGACATTTATTGTTAGATTTCCCCACTTACCGGCACCTCAATCCCAAATCCCAGACCAGGTTCCATGTTCCCGCTGTTCATCAGGAATTTCTTGGGATTGAGAACTGCATTTACTGTATCAACATAAGGCTGAGCCTGACAATGTGGGGTGTGTACACTGTGTATGGGTGTATAAGGAGTGTGTGCAGTGTGTACACTGTGTGCGGTGTATATAAGCTGTGTGTGGGATGTATACACAATGTGGGGTGTGTACACTGTGTGCTGGGTATATATGCAGTGTGTGCGGTGTGCACACTGTGTGAAGGGTGCATAAGCAGTGTGTGGGGTGTGACACTGGAAGGTGTCTAAACAATGTGTGGGGCATGTACACTGTGCGGTTTGTATAAGCATTGTGTGCGGTGTGTACAATGTATGCGGGGTGTATAAGCAGTGTGTGGGGTGTGCACACTGTGTATGAGGTGTATAAACAGTGTGTGTGGTGTGTATAAGCAGCAAGTATGCTATACATACTGTGAGCAGGGTGTAAAAGCTTTGTGTGCGGTGTGTACATTTTGTGCGGAATATGTCAGCAATGTGGGGTGTGTACGCAATGCATGGGGTGTGTACACTGTGTATGTGGTGTATAAGCAGTGTGTGTGTTGTGTACACTGTAAGCGGGGTGTATAAGCTGCATGTGCGGTGTGTACACTGTAGGGGTTGTATAAGCAGTGTGTGTGGTTTGTAAAAGCAATGTGTGCATTGTGTACTCTGTGTGTGGGATATATAAACAGTGCATGCCATGTGTACACTGTGTGCAGGTTGTATAAGCAGTGTGAGGGCTGTGTATCCAGCAAGTAGGGTGTGTACGCAGTATGTGAGGTGCATACACAGTTTTTGTAGTGTGTGCACTGCATGTGGAATTTGTAGGCAGTGTTCAGGGTATGTGCACAGTGTGTGGAGTGTAGACACAGTGTGCAGGATGTGTACACAATACACAGGATGTCTTTGCAAACTGCGGACAGTGTACATAGTGTGTGGAGGGTGGTATATGGGATGTGCACACAGTGTGGGGTGTATACACAGTACATAGGGAGTGTACATAGTGTGCAGGGTGTGTACACAGTACATGGGCTGTGTACATAATATCTGGGGTGTACACAGTATGGGGTGTGCACACAGTACAAAGGGTGTGTACACAATGTGTGTGGTGTGTACAGGGTTTCTTACCCTTCTTTCTCCTCTCGGTGAGCTGCTTTCTCCAGTTGAGCCACCAGTCGATCCTGGGCCTCCTGAAGCTCCTGTTGGATCTGCTCCAGCCGACTCTCCAGCTGCTGATTGGTCAGTTTAAGCATCTCGATCTCAGTGATGCCCTCGTCCTGTTTACTGCACAGAGAGACAAGCTCCACCTGTACCTGGGAGGGAGGAACAGACAAAGCGGTCACGTTCAATAATCAATGAAAATGTAATCTTGAAAGAAAGTGTATTTTAACCGCCTCTTTGAACCTCCCTGATTCTATGGTTCTCTCAGTATGTCATTCTATCTCCTTCTCTCTCTTCTCTGGTATCCCTGCCTTTCCCTCACTCTCTCTTCCTTTCAGTCTCTCCATCTCACTCTGCACTTAACTCCTTTAGATTTTTGACTCACAGTGAGCTGAATTTTCCCTGCTGGGTCACAAGCCTCACGTGGTCTCTGAAACAGGACCTTCGTCATTCCAAATGGAAGTGGAAAACTGGATTGTTCGAAAACATGTGGATCATCTAAGAAGTAGAGAGACACTTCAACAACCAGTTACTCCACCTGACATTGAATTCAAACCTTTGATCCCTGAGGTGCCAGATCGACATAGAATAGACACACCTGATGTCTCTGTCGAAATAAATAATTCTGACCTGCCATTGTCTAAGGATGTCCCTGATGCTGCAGTTCCTGGTCCAGTCAATCCAATGGTAGAATCTCAAATTGTAGAGCTACATCGCTCTACTCGAATTAGAAAACTACCTCAAAGACTTAATCTATAATTGCATGAACTGTGTGTATATGTATGTGATATGGATTAAGATATTCTTGTAAATAAAAGATGTGGAAAAAAAAGGGGGAGGAATGTAGTCATTGTGGGTAAAACCTTTCATCCTGTTTTAGGAATTATGATTGTGCCACTGAATCAGCCCTAAGCGCGGGTAATCTTAGGGGCAGAGCTTTTCAGTCGTAGACCTGGTACAAGCATCTAGCTTCATCAGGGACTCTGTAAATAAAATTTACTGTTTCTAATAAGAAACCTGTCAGGTACACCGAGTTTATTACAAAAAGAAAGTTGGTGAGGCATGAGATTCAGGGAGGGGGGGGGTGCATTTCCAGGACTTAGGGCCAAAGCAACTGAAGGCATGGACACCAGTAGTAGAGTGATTAATATTGAGGAAGAGGCCAGGGCTAGGCAGACAGCTGATGGCTGAGGCTTCTGTGGGATGATGAGTAAGGGAATGAGCCCCTCTGTTTGGTCCAACTAAAGAGGAATCTGCTGGCTAGCAATGGTTACCTGTTCTGTTGGACCTGCTGCTCCATCACTCCACAAGGCCCCTTGCTTTTCTTCAAAGACAGCCTCTCCATCTTTAACAGCGCTCATATCGACTTCTTGTCTGGTAACCTTTGAACTTTGTATCCCAGAATCCTCCAGTGCCTGCTGCGGCAGGGGTTCTTCTTCAATTGAGATGATGCGGCTCACGTGACCCGCACTCTCCCAATTGCTCTGAAGCCTGTTGAATGGGTGTAATGTGAGAAACAAAAGGACACTGCATTAGTCCGAGGCTAGCAATCACGTCACCAGGGTTTAAATAATGAGAACAGGTTGCAAGAATTTGTTTGCATTCCTTTGAGTTTTGGAAGGTTGAGGATTGAGGTGTTTAAGGAATTTGAGCAGGTGAATAGAGAGAAAATTTGGTGGGAAATCAAGAACGAAAGAACATTATCTTAAAACGAAAGCCAGTATGAAGAGGAGTGAAATCAGGAAGAACATTTCCACACAAACAGTAGTGAAAATCTGGAATTCACTCCCCTCAAAAGGCTATGGATACTGGGGAACAATTGGAGTTTGTGCTATTGAGATTGATCGAGCAAAGGTAAAAGAGAAAATAGCAAAGATCCTCAAGGGACTTGAGAATATGTATTAGATCTATAATATATATGTATGTATATATATATATAAAATAAATATTTATATAAATATATCTTTCAACGCTTTTGAATCAGTTAGAATCTAACAGCAGTTGGCTTCCAATATGCAACAGCCATATTAAGCTCTGGTTGAGTGGTATGAGGTGGCATTGGGGGCTGAAGGGTTCTAGATGGTAGAGATAAGTCACTTACCACTTTGGCCATACATCCCCCTGGCTGGTGTCAGAATCCTGTCTCTGCCTGACCTCTATCTGAAATGGAGAACCAGTGATTATAAAAAATAAGGCAGCTAATGCACAATCCCTTAGTCCACAGTTACCATCCACTCAATGTCTGTCATTCTCATTTGAAGACATGTTGCTTCAGTAGTTGTTCTGTTCCATACAGCTCACACCTTATCCGCATTCAAGATGGGTGAAGTCATGTTCTCCAGAAAACCTACAGTTTATATTAGAAGTTAAGAATATGAGAACTTATAAAATGTCAGAACACTAGAAACCTGGTCTTCAAAATCCACAACTCTAGACCTTCTAGAATAGAATAATTGGGCAGAATCACCCGGTCCCATTGGCGTCAGCTGTCATGGCGGGCGTGAGTGGACAATATGGCGAGAAGACCAAAAATCAGTTTTATGCCGTGGTAAAACCAGTTTGCGATCATCTGCTCCACCTGTCAATGGTGGGCCATGGTTTCTGCTGCCACATGTTGGGAACCTAATTTCAATATTTTAGAATCTCATTATAAGCCCTGCTCATTGGAATCATAACCCCCCTCGCTGGATCAATTGGATGCCAATGTGTTTCACAGCTGTACATAAGCAATGTGCACCTGGTGGGCTGCACTTCACTCAGGACTTTGAGGTTTGTTTGCCTACCTTGCTTCGGGCAGCGCTCGTAGTCATCAGCGCCAGGCTTCACAGACAGCACCACATCACTTTTAGAGGGGCTCACGGGCAGGTCTCCACCTACCAGATCAGCCATAAGGTGTGGGTGGCTTTTCAACAGCTGCAGGGCTAGGGCTTGGTTGAGGAAGGGGGAGAAGTGGCCTCAGGCAAGGGAAGAGGCTGCAGGGTGATGCTGTATTGAGTAATGAGGGTATCCCATGTGGGGGCACATGGCAAGTGGCCTCAAGATGATGAGGACTGAGGAGGCAGACTCCAGAGGAGATGAGGCCAGGTGGAGATGTGGGAGTGTGTGAGAGAGTGAGTGGTGATGTCCCTTGAGCTGGCAGTGAGTGAGATGCCAGTGAATATGTGATGGGCTTGTGAGTGTGTGAGTTTAGATCGATGAGATGGTTACCTTACCCTGGCTGCTCGGATGAGATCATTCATCCTCTTTCTGCACTGGATGGCCAACCTCTTCTGTGCAGCATTGGCACTGACCACCACTGCCACTGCCTCCCAAGGCGGAGTGGTGAGATTGCTGGACATCTTGTGGCCAGAGCGGGGATGAAGGACATCATGGTGGGCCTCCAAAAGGCATTCCAGTGATGGGTCACTGAAGTATTCTTGCCTTTCAGGGCCATGTCTTCACTGGACCAGTGCTGTGCTACAAACATTGAGAACTCAATGTGTGGCTACAGTTTAGATATGGCACCTGGAGTGAGGAAACAGTGATATAAAGGCATGGTGGGCTATTCAGAGGCCACCTGCCAGTGAGATCATGTGTTTCCTATGGTTGCATAATTAATGAGGCAGGAAGTGGGCGATACAGCGCGTAAACCCGCCATTGCGGCCGGTGGGTAAAACATCATTTTTTACATCTGCTGCCACACTTGGTGCAAATCTGGGATGATTCTCCCGATGGAATTATAGAATGATTACAACACAAAAGGGGGCCATTCTTCCCACTGAGCCCATGCTGGCTCCTTTACAAAACCAATCTAGATATTCCCATACTCTCCCCAACCTTTTTTCAATAGTTCTGCTATATTTTCTCCCTCAATTCCCTTTTTGAAGGCCACAATTGAATTGGCTACTACACTTTTAAGCAGTGCATTCCAGATCCTAACCACTCGCTATGTAAAAAAGGTTTTCCTCATGTCATCTTTGGTTCTTTTGCAAATCACCTTAAATCTGTTCTATGGTTCACAACACTTGCACCAATAGGAACAGTTTCTCTGTATCTTCTCTGTTCAGAGCCTACAGGATTTTGAATATGCCTAGCAAATCTCCTGTCAGTCATTTCTTCTCTAAGAAAACATTTAGATTTCATTTGATGATAGCTGCCAATTTCTTCTCATACTTTCCCTTTGCTGCTCATATTTCTTTTTTTCACTTTCCCTTGGAACCTTCTATATTCAGCCTGAATTTCAACTGCGTTGTCAACCTGTCATCTATCATACATACTCTCTTACAATTTTATATTACTCTCCAACTCCTTCTTCATTCACGAAGCTCTGGATTTGTGTCTCCAACCTTTCCCCCTCTTGGGAATGTAGTGAGACTCTACCCAAACTATCTCCTTTTTTAAGGCAGCCCATTGTTCAGTTACAATTTATCTGCCAATATTTGATTTCAATTTATCTGGAACTGATCCATTCCTACTCCATTGAAATTGGTCATCCCCCAGTGATTTTTTTTACTCTGGTTGTTGGTTTTTATTTTCCATTGTTAATCTAAACCTTATGATATTATGATCACTGTTCCCCTACTGACAATTGATTGACTTGACCTACTTCATTCCCCAGAACCAGATCCAGCAATGCCTCCTTCATCATTGGACTGGAGACATACTGATGTAGAAAATTCTCCTGAACACACCCTCGAAACTCTTGCTGTACTACTATCCCAGTTTATATTCAGATAATTAAAGTCCCCCATTTTACCTACTCCATAGTTCTTACAAACTCTGTAATTTCCTTGGAAATTTGTTCCTCTGCATCTTTCCCACTGGTTGGTAGCCTGTGGAATACACCCAGTAGTGCAATTATAGCTATATTGTTCTTAGCTCTAACCAAATAGATTCTGTCCTTGAACCCTCTGGGGCATCCTGCTCTCCAATGCCATAATATCATCCTTAATCAATACTGCCTTATTTCCTTCCCTATCTTTCCTGAACACCTTGTATCCAGGAATATTTAGTTCCCAGTCCTGCCCTTTTCTGAGCCAGATTTCTGTTATCACCATGACCTGCTGTTCACCAATCTTATTTACCATGTTTCATGACCTTTTACATACACGCACTATAAATGTAATTTAGACCTTATTGCATTCTCTCTTACTCTGACCCCACCTAATACCTTACTATTTCTTACTCTAGTGCTATTTCTCACAATTCTCTGTGCATCTTGTTTCTCTGTCTCTAATGTTACCTCTTGGAACCCATCCCTCTACTTAGTTTAAACCGTCCCCAATAACATTAGCAAACATTTGTCCCAGCTCCCTGGAAATAAGGTATTCAGGAAAGATAGAGGAAGAAAGAAAGGAGGAGGGGTGGCAAGAATGATTAAGGGAAATATTACAGTGCCGCTGGATCAGTCAAAGATAGAGGTTATTTGCTATAGTTAAGAAACTCTAGAGGTTACTTCATTAGCAGGTGGATCCCACAGAGAAACAAAAGGGACGGTGACAACATTGATATGGAATTGGGTCATTGACAGGGAACAGAGAGCAGTGGTGAACGGTTGTTTTTTGGTCTAGGGGAAAGTTTAGAGTGGAGTTCCCCAGGGTTGGTGTTAGGATCCCTTCTTTTCCTGATATATATTAATGACTTAGGTCTTGGTGTGCAGGGGACATTTTCAAAATTTGCAGCTGGTACAAAACTTGGAAGTATTGTGAATCTGGATAGTGATAGACTTCAAGAGGACACAGACACAGGTGGAATGAGCGGCCAAGGGGAAAATGAATTTAATGCAGAGAAGTGTGAAGTGATTAATTTTGATAGGAAGGTCAATGAGAGGCAATATAAAATAAAGGATATTATTTGACAGGGGGTGCAGGAGAGAGAGACCCATGTGTCTATGTACATAAATTGTTGAAGTTGGCAGGGCAGGCTGAGGGATTGGTTAAAAAGGCATATAGAATCTTGGGCTTTATTAATAGAGACACTGAGTACAAAATCAAGGACGTTATGGCGAATGTTATAAAACACTCGTTCAGCCTCAGCTGGAGTATTGCACCCAATTCTGGACACTCTTTTGGAAGGATGTGAAGATGCTGGAAAGAGAGCAGGAAAGATTTACGAGAATGGTTCCAGGGATGAGGGACTTTAGCTATATAGATAAATTGGAGAAGCTGGGACTGTTCTCTTTGGAGAACAGAAGGCTGAGAGGAGATTTAATAGAGATGTTCAAAATCACGAGGGGTCTGGACAGAGCAGATAGGGAGCAGCTGTTCCCATTGGTGGAAGGAATGAGAACCAGAGGACATGGTTGAAGATAATTGGCAAAAGAACCGACGGTGACATGAGGAGAAACATTTTTACGCAATAAGTGGTTAGGATTTGGAATGCATTGCCTGAGAGTCTATTGGAGGTTTTCAAAAGGGAATTGGATAATTAACTGAAGTGAAAATATTTGCAGTGCTACAAGGAAAATGTGGAGGCAAGGGACTAGCTGATTTGCTTTTACAGAGAGCAGGCATGGACACAATGGGCTGAATGGCCTCCTTCTGTGCTGAAACCATTCTATGATTCTATATTTAATACTCCTTTTTGAGCCCGGTCTCCATTATTGCAACATCATCATATTGCCATGTGGCTATGTGTGCCTCACTGACCTTATTTACCACACTCTGTTCAGTTACATATAGGCACTGTAAATCTGAATTAGATCTTACTGTATTTCCTCCTCATCTGACTCCACCTAATACTTCCTTATTTCTTACTCTAGTACTATTTTCTTCTCTTAATCCTTTGTGCTCCTTGTACTATATACTATATCCTGGTTCCCAACCTCCTGCCAGGTCAGTTTAAACCCTCACTGACAACACTAGTAAAGCATCCCACTAGGACATTGGTCCTGGCTCTGCTGAGATGCAACCAGTCTGGTTTGTCCTATGTCCCACATCCCCCAGAACGAGTCCCAGTGTCCCAGGCATCTAGCACCCTACCTCTTGCACCATCTCCCTAGCCACACAGTCATCTGGCCTATCCTCCTATTTTTCTATACTTACTATAGCATGGCACCAGGAGTAATCTGGAGATTACTGCCTTTGAGGACCTGCTTAGTAACCTCATTCCTAGCTCCCTAAAATCTTCCTGAGGCCCTCTTTCTACATATGTCATTGATACTGATACAGGACACACATATCAGTGGATGTGTTGGTTGTCATCTTCCAAAATTCTGTAGATTCTGGAACAGTCCCAGAACATTGGAGGGTGGCAAATGTAACCCCACCATTTAAAAAAGGAAGGAGGGAGAAAACAGGGAATGACAGACCTGTTAACCTAACATCAGAGTGGGGAAAATGCTAGGGTCTATTATAAAGGATGTGATAACAGGACACTTAGAAAATATCCAATGGGATTAGACAAAGTCAGCATGGATTTATGAAAGTGAAATCATGTTTGACAAACCTACTGGAGTTTTTTGAGAATGTAACTAGCCGAATAGATAAGGGAGAACCAGTGGATGTGGTGTATTTGGAATTTCAGAAAGCTTTTAATAAAGTCCCACATAAGAGGTTAGTGTATAAAATTAAAGCAGATGGGATTGGGGGTAATATATTGGCATGGATTGAGAATTGGTTAGCAGACAGGAAACAGAGAGTAGGAATAAATGGGTATTTTTTGGAGTCGCAGGCAGTGACTAGTGCAGTACTGGAGGGATCAGTGCTTGAGTCCCAGATATTCATAATATATATCAATGAACTGGATTAGGGAACCAAATATAATATTTCCAAGTTTACTGATGACACGAAACTTGGTGGGAATATGAGTGGTAAGGAGGGTGTTAAGAGGCTTCAAGGTGATTTAGACAAGTTGAGTGAGTGGGCAAATACATGGCAGGTGCAGTATAACATGGACAAGTGTGAAGTTATCCACTTCAATAGGAAAAACAGAATGGCAGAGTATTATTTCAATGGTGATAGATTGGGAAATGTTGATGTACAAAGGGACCTGGGTGTCCTTGTACACCAGTCACTGAAAGCAAGCATGCAGGTGCAGCAAGCAGTTAGGAAGGTAAATGGTCTGTTGGCCTTCGATTGCGAGAGGACTTGAGTACAGGAGCAAGGATGTCTTAGAGCAGCTGTACATGGTCTTGGTGAGACCACACCTGGAGTATTGTGTGCAGTTTTCATCTCCTTACCTAAGAAAGGATATACTTGCCATAGAGGGAGTGCAGTGAAGGTTCACCAGACTGATTTCTGGGATATCAGGATTGTCATATGAGGAGAGATTGGGTTGGCTAGGCCTATATTCACTGGAGTTCAGAAGAATGAGAGGGGATCTCATTGAAACATATAAAATTCCGAAGGGCTGGACAGACGGGATGCAGGGATGATATTTCCCCTGGCTGGGGGTCTAGAACAAGGGGTCACAGTCCCAGGATCCAGGTTAGGCCATTTAGGACTGAGATGAGGAGAAATTTCTTCACTCAGATGGTGGTGAACCTGTGGAATTCTCTACCACAGAAGACTGTGGAGGACAGGTCACTGAATATATTTAAGAAAGAAATAGATTTCTAGACTCTAAAGATGTCAAGAGGTATGGGGAGAGAGCGGGCGTATGGCATTGACTTGGAGGAGCAGTCATGATCATATTGAATGGGAGAGCAGGCTCTCAGAGCCGAATGACCTCCTCCTGCTCCTGTTTTCTATGTTTCTCTATATCATGAGGTTGTTCATCCGCCCCACCTCAGGGGTGCGATGAACATTGTGATGGGTGGGACCAGAAATTCAGTGTGCAGCAAAAAATCAGTTTTCCTCTAGCAGGGAAACAGTTTGCACTTTCCCCCACTTGCCTTTCATGGCGGGTTGAGTTTCCCACTGCTCCATGTCATGAACTTATTTCGCATCCATTTGCATCTCATGAATGCTCATTAAAAACCCAGCTCTCTGGAACCACATTCACACTCCAAATCTAATTGCCCCACCGGTGGTTAATTAGACTGGTCTGATTCACGACCGATACAAGTGGCACGTACCTGGCGACCTGCATCTCAGTCACAACTTTGGGGGTTGTATGTGCAGCGTTCGCCTACCTTTCACTGCACTGCCCTCCCAGCACCCCTGATTCCAGGCCAAGGCTGCTCAGGCAAGACTAGGGGAAGGGATGGGAAGTGGGGAAGGAGGGTGAGTGGGGTGGATGGCACTTTACTTGGATGGGGGCAGTGACTGGTGCCCAGGAGGGAAGGGGTGGACAGAGACATATGACCGGGGCTTGGGGTTGGGGGGGGCGGCGAGATTTAAAGGAAGAGGGGTCATTAGTGTAAGGCAGTCCTGGGGCAGTGTATAGCACGTAGTCAGGGCCAGAAATTAAAGGCAGTGCTGGAACAGTGTGCACCATGCTGTAAGGCTATGCCTGGCACACATGTCTTGGTCCCAGGGAGGGGGAGGGCCTGTCTATGCTGTATCAGTCATGCACAGCATGGCTGGCAGGGCATGGTCAGTCCCTCACACATTAGGGTCTTGGGGGTTGGCGGCTTGATACTGGGCAGCAGGTGGCACAGTCACAGTTGGAGGAGGCATCTGCAGCTTGTAGATGGGGAACTGGTAGTTAAGGTGGGGGGCAAGCGATGATCTCATGGAAGGGGGTCCTTGTGGGACACTATACTTAGGATCTCAAGATGGGGAGGGGTCAGGGTGACATGGCTCATGGGGACATGCACAGGAAATGGTTCGGGGAGGGCAGGGATGTCTACAAGAATAACGATGGGCTTAGGGTAAGAGGGGGAGGAAGGAGAGTGGTCGGAGGGAGGGAAATTTGAACATGATGTTCTTCCAGGACGAAAGGAGAGACTTAGATGGTGGCAGGAAGGGGGGTGCTCTTTGGGGGTGTGGGGGTGGGGGGGAGTTGGGGGGATGGGTTGGAAGCTGCTCTCACAATAGAAATGGAGCAGCACCATTTCAACAGCCAACGTAAAGACACAGTTGAAAAATAAACTTGGAAAAAAATCACCAGGGCAGGGGTTTGAGGGCTTGGAGGAGGAGGCGACTACTCCACTTTTAGGCTGATTGGAGGGGCACTCTAATAATTACCGCTTCAGGACATGGAGAGCAAGGCTCAGCTGAGACATGTTAGGAAGACTCAAAATGTCAACTGAAAGATTTGGGCACCTTAACACATGGGGCAGAATTTTGCCCTTGGAGGGTGGGCTTGGTGGGCAGGAGCAGTCGGGAAGCCAACCACTGCCCATGATCGGCACCGGACCGCGATTTCATGCTGGCAGGCCAACGAAGGACCACCCAGTGTGAAACACGAGCAGCGGTGCTCAGAGCTGCCTGTACAGGCTAGGGGAGTGGGGTGAGCGCAAACTTGTGTGTGAGTGCACACTTCATAATCTCCCTGAGGCACAGTGCTGCTCCAGGGACATGAAGCGTTGTTAAAAAATAAAGAAAATGAAAATGTAATAAAACATGTCCCCTCATGTGACTCTGTGCATTAGCTTGCAAGACTCTGTCACATGAGCAGGGACATGCTATTAATTCAATTGTAAAACTTTTATTTTATTTGTATTTGATTTTGGAAACCTCATCCCGCCTGTGGATGAGGGTTCCAAAAATATGCAAAGGCCGCTTGACCTTTTCACCTGCCTGCCAATCATTAGGTTGGATAAGCAGTGAAAAATTTAATTTAATTGATTATTTAATGGCCTTACCAGGCCTTTTAATTGTCAGCAGGTGCGCTGCCAGCTCTGGTGCCCGCCCGCTAACCAAGCTATCATGCGACTGTGCGTTGATGCAGGCACACTCCAGCAGATCGGGCGCATACCCACCCGCCAAGCAAGATTTTCTGCCCGTGGTGTGCATTAGCTTGCAAGAATCCATTACAGCTTGGGGCCAAATGTTGATTGGGTTTGAATAACCATTTGTCCCTCCCATAGGAACGTGAAAAGGTCAGAAGGATCAAACCGTAAAGGGGCAACAACTAAAGAGCATAAGCAAAATGCTCCAAAGACCCCGACACATTGCAGCTGAGAGGTTGAGTGTTTACACACCTCAGCAATTACAGTCATTACATTAGTGTAAGGCTGGGCTCTAGTCCACTCCAAAGGGGGCAGCCTGGCAGTGCCCTGACTCAGGCTCAGAGCGCCTTGCTGTACTCATCCAGATCCAACCCCCAATGTGCTGTCACTCCTGGGCTGGGGAGGGGTAAAGTCAGTTACCAGCAATCCTGTGCTACAGCTGCAAGGGAGGATCTGGGGATGGGATACCTGGAATGAGGGCAGCCCAAGCGCTTCACAATGAATCCCTCACTTGGTGACAGAAGGTGATCATTGCAGGGTTATGTTCAATCATTGTCTCTAATCACTCTCCCCACAGAGACAAGGAAGAGTGCAGAATGCTGGCAGCAGGCAATGCTGCCTTCTTCATGGTTTTCATACAACTGAGGAGGCAAAGAAGGGTCCATCACTGTCAGGCAGGGCAAAGGGAAGAGGCTCACCCTGAGGAACATGGGCCAGAGAGGCCCCATTATGACCCAGGAACTGAGGAGGGACTAATTCCATAGAGGCATTTGACGACACGCAGGATGTACCGAAGATGCCTCTCATACTTGCAGATGAGCGAGAGACAGTGCAGTAGACACCTTCACTTGTCCAGACATGTGGTGGCTCACATCTCCCACATTCTTCAGGAGGATATGACGCCGCATGGACTGGGTGGCCATCCAGTACCCAGTGGCTCTAAAGGTGACCGCCACACTCAATGTTTTAGCAAGTGGTTCATTCCAGGGCTCCATTGGGAACGTTTGTGGAATATCACAATCCTCTACTTATAAATGCAGTAGCAACACGAGTGGTATTCGCCACTAACAGGATGCTGCTGTCAAGCCAAAAAGATGTTCTGTCTATTACACAAATGAGTAATGTGGTATATGAATTTCAGTGCCAGTGTGATACTAGGTATGTAGGTCGTACGTTCCAAAGACGGGTGGATTGTTATCAAACAGCATGTCGCAGCCACTGTTCACAATGGGCAGGGTACAGACTGTACCCAACCATCTCGTGCTTGCAAAACTCAAAGCGCAGTGTCCAACATTAGATGTGATTCTGCGATTGGACAACATTTATTAAATAATCCTCAATGTGCTAAGAATTATGCTGACAACGAATTTAAGATTGTCAGTCAGGCTCTCAGTGTGGCTCATTTACGTACACTGGAAGCTACATATATTAATACAGATAGAAAGAACATGTACTCACATTGCACCTGTTTCAGCTAAACAAAATAAGTGACAGCCATTTGCTGACTCATTCCTCAGGGCATTGCCTTGACCAATCAGGCTCAAGCTGCCTGGTTTAAATTTCAAACAATGCTTGGCAGTTAACTGTTGGTCACCATCACTGGTGCATTCTCTATAGCAATGCATCTACCAATCAGAGTCCACTTGCCAACCAATCAACACTCTCTTCTCATATAGTGTAAATTGTTGTTTTCTCCCTGTATTGCTAATCTTGTGGAGTCCTGATGAACATACAGCAAAATGCTTTGCATGTCTTTTTTTTCAGCAATACTCAAGTTCTATACTACCAAAAAACTATTTACCTCATTTCTTTAGAAGCCCAACATTAACCAAAACCCAGCCCACTAGAACACCAACTCTCCCATTGAAGCCTCTCCCTGCATGACACTACCTCAGTCTGCCGCTTGAGCTAATCCTGCAAGAACCCTAGCTCTTCTATCAAAACCCTTCTTTCTAAAATGTTCTACACGTATCGAGTTTTGGGAGCTCTTTTATTGTCGGGACAGGAAATACAAAGCTTAACAGAAGATCACATTTCTGCTGAACAGCCAGAACGTTAGGTCTTAGATTTAAAATTGTCCTTTGAATTCAAATGGTATGTCCCTTCCGTGAGTTCATATGAACATTACACTTCCCAGGGAAACAGGCATTTCAATAAAACATCACCTAGATTGTACTTGTCTCCGAATTCAAATCAGAAACAAACATTAAGCAATGCAAACTACCAAATTACAATGTTTTCTCCATCACATTTACATTGAACATTATTTCAGTTTCGAGGAACATAGAAACAGGAATCACTGCTTAACCTTCCAAGTTCCAGGGAATACAACCACAATTTGTGTAATCTCTCCTCATAATTTATATCATGGAGTCCAGCTAGCATTCCAGTAGAACCCCCTCCAAAGCCAATGTATCCTTCCTAACTGAAAACAGTACTGCAGCTGAGGTACATCTAGGACTTTGTATAGATGTAGCATAACATCTCTCCCCTTGTATTCTAGCCTGCTAAAACAAAGTCCAGGCTTTTTGATTATTTTTTATAACTGTCTGTGACATTTGACCTCAAGGCTATTTGGTTCTCCAATGTTATTAGATTTTCACAATCTAGAAAGTACTCTGGAAACCCTTTTTAGGTCCAAAGTTGTTGACCTCACCCTTAGCTGTATGGAAATCCATTTGCCACAGTTTTGTACATTCACTTCATCTATTAACAATTTTTTGCAATTTTTTTGCTTCCACCTACACTGCTTACAGGACCGGTTCGCTCAGCTGGCTAGATGGCTAGTGTGGTTCAGAATAAGGGCAAAACATGGGTTTGATTCCCTTTCTGGCTGATAGACTTGGAACCTGCCTCCTCGCCTGCCCCATGCTTGATGTGGAGTGATGCCCCTCGAGCTAAATAACCAATTGTCTCCCTCGGATACTGTGACTAATAACCTACCTACCTGCTCAAGCATCAGCCTATATGTGCGTCATTGGACAACTTGGACATGTGACTTTCTGTCCCATCAAATGAGTCATTAATGAGTACAGTAAATAGCTGAGGCCCCAACATTCTGCCAATTTAAGTGCCTGTCCCAACGCTCTGTCTCCTGCCACTCAGCCATTCACACAGGTCAATAATTTATCTCCGTTTCATAAGGTTCAAATTTAGCCCACAGTCTCTCACAATTAATTTTATCAAATGCTTCTGGAAGTCCATATCAATTTCCAATGATTTAGAAGCAGTCTATTTATAGAATTAAAGATATTATGTCCGTCCCTCATTACCTGTGGATCAGCTTCACTGGAACGCAGTCCCTCACTGCTGGGAGGTTGATCCCGCTCTCTGTAATAAATTTATTATTGTTATTGTTATGCTTATTCACTCACGGCTCCTCAAGCCCACATCCCAGACCCAGTCCTCTCTTCTTGCTGTTCATCAGGGTCTTGCAGAGGTTGGGAACCACAGTCACTGCCCATAACAGTATGAGGCTGTGCCCGGTGTTCACACTGCCTCTGTGTATGCAATGTGTCGGGTATGCACACAATGTGCAGGGTGTGTACAGAGTGAACAGGTTGTGTACACAATGTGCGGGTTGTGTACACAGTGTGCAGGGAGTGTACACCGTGAGTGGGTTGGTACACAGTGTCTGCATGTGTATGCAGTGTATGGGTATGTATGCAGTGTATGGATGTGTGTACACAGTGTATAGGTATGTACGCAGTGTATGGGTGTGTGTGCTGTGTATGGGTGTGTATGCAGTGTATGAGTATGTATGCAGTGTATGGGTATGTATGCAGTGTATGGGTGTGTGTGCAGTGTATGGGTGTGTACACAGTGTATGGGTATGTACGCAGTGTATGGGTGTGTGTGCTGTGTATGGGTGTGTACACAGTGTAGGGGTATGTACGCAGTGTATGGGTGTGTGTGCTGTGTATGGGTGTGTATGCAGTGTATGAGTCTGTATGCAGTTTATGGATGTTTACACAGTGTCTGGGTGTTTACACTGTGCATGGGTATGCACAGTGAATGGGTACGCGCACAGTGCATGGGTATGTATGCAATGTATGGGTGTGCACGCGCTGTATGGGTGTGTATGCAGTGTGTGGTGTATGCTCTTACCCTTCTTTCTCCTCTCGGTGAGCTGCTTCCTCCTGTTGAGCCACCAGTCGATCCTGGGCCTCCTGAAGCTCCTGTTGGATCTGCTCCAGCCGACTCTCCAGTTGCTCATTGTTCAGTTTGAGCATCTCGATCTCAGTGATGGCCTCGTCCTGTTTACTGTGCAGAGAGACAAGCTCAGCCTGTACCTGGGAGGGAGGAACACACAAACCTATGATTATAATCCTCAGGGTGACAACACACTATCAGAGATCTTGGGATTAAATGATGGTTTCAGATAAGTAAATCCCTTCATCACAATTGATCCCATTATTACAGAAATTACCCAATCTCCTGGTGTCAGACACTCATCTTCCACCTGTTTTAGCTGTTGCTTACCCACTAGATAGAAGAGGATTCCTGCCACATATGTTACTCTCCACAACCTAGATCTTATGCCCCAATGCCCATGGCTATATCTGAAAGTATTATTTTGGTTTTCCTATATCTGAGCTGTACCCTTTCTGTGTCTCATATAAAATAGGAGCGGAGTTAGGCCATTTGGCCCATTGAGCCTGTTCCACCATCCAAAAAAACAATCAGATGGCTGATCTGATTGTGGCCTTAACTCCATTTTCTTGCCTGTTCCACATAACCTTTGACTCCCTTGTCGATCAAAAACCTGTCTTTCTTGGTCTTGAATATATTCAATGACCAGCATCCACCGCTCTCTGGGGAAGAGAATTCCAAAGACTAACGACCCTCTGAGAGAAGAAATTCCCTCTCACCGCCATCATAAATGGGAGATCCCTTATTTTTAAATTGTGTCCCCTAGTTCTACATCCCTCCACAAGAGGAAACATCCTCTCTGCATCTACCTTGTCAAACCCCTCCAGAATCTTATATGTTTCAATAAGGTTACCTCTCGTTCTTCTAAACTCCAGTGAGTTTAGGCCTAACCTGCTCAATCTTTCCTCTTAAAACAACCCTTCATCCCAAGAAACAGCCTAGTGACCCTTCTATGAACTGCTTCCAATGCAAATATATCCTTACGTAAGTGAGAAGACCAAAACGGTACACAGTGTTCCAGGTGTGCTCTCATCAATGCCCTGTACAGTTTTGGCAAGACTTTCCTACTTTTATATTCCATCCCTCTTTGCAACAAAGGCCAACATACTATTGCCTTCCTAACTACTTGCTGCACCTGCATGCTGACTTGTGTGATTCATGTGCAAGGACACCCAGATCCCTCTATAACGCAGCATTCTGCAGTCTCTCTCCATTTAAATAATATACTACTTTTCTATTTTTCCTGCCAAAGTGGACAAGTTCATATTTTCCCACATTATACTCCACTTGTCAAACTTCTGCCCACTCACTTAACCTGTCTATATCCCTTTGCAGACTCCGCATCCTCTTCACAACTTGCTTTCCTACCTATCTTTGTGTCATCAGCAAATTTGTCTACAATACAGTCTCTTCATCAAAATCATTCATATGGATCATAAATAGTTGAGGGCCCAGCACTGATCCCTGTGGTACTCCACTAACTACAGTTTACCAACATGAAAAAGACCCATTTTTCCTGACTCTTTTTTTCTTGTTAGCCAATCCTCTATCTATGCTAATATATTACCCCCAATATCATGAACACTTATCTTGTGCAGTAACCTTGTTAGTGCACATGTGGTCTCAAACCAGTGGCCCTATCACACCAGATATTTCTAACCTCACACAGATACAATAATGGATCTGCTTGCAGTACTGTTTCATCTGAATGCTTCATCTACTTAATGACAATCGTCACTTTTTGACACATAAGATATAGAGTATACAATAAAAGGAGGGAGAAAGATTTTACACACAGCAACCTCTAAATCAGTCTAACATGGTATATTGATATATCAGCAATCTCATACAGCAGAGGACTCAGTGAGACTCTCTCCACATCTCCAGAACCTGATCTAATGAGTTTTTCTTTCAGTTCCAGTTTCTTCCAATCATATTCCATACTCCTCCTATCTCTTTACTCACTTTCCTGAAGGTTTTTATATCCAAGACAAATTCTTTAGATTCATTGAGATTTAAAGCATATGTTGCTACACTCAGAACAACTTTCTGATTGGTTTCAATAGTTGAGTCCAAAATGGGCAGAGGTTTTATTTTTGTATTATTCTTACATGTGGTGTGGACATTTCTGGGAAGGCCAGTAATTATTGCCCATCCCTAATTGCCCTTGAACTGAGTAGCTTGTTGTTGCCTCTCATTGTCAGAGGCTAACTAGGATTTCCAGTCAGGCTGCAAACCCCCTGAGGTATCATGAACTAGACCATCTGCCGAGGGAATTGGCCTCCCAGTGGCAGGCCGGAGGGGGAGGTGGCTGGTACTCCAGGCAGGTTTCCCTCCCTGCCTGACTAGCTCCAGCTGTGGTCACAGGCAGCCCAACCCCTCCACAATGTTGGCCTGGTTGCTAAGGACATTTTTTAATAGAAGTTTATAATATGCAGAAAGGGTGACTCAAAATGGAGGCACCTCTCTCTGTCCCCTGAATTGCAGGCTACATCTCCTCCAGTGCCTCAAGGCCTCCTATTCACCCTCCAACTTTAAGAACCCACTCACTGTCCTTAATGGGATGGCAAGGCCCCTCTTCTGATCACTAATTGACCAATTCAGGGGGGAATCACTTCCAGGGGATTGTTTTCTACACAGTGTGGGGTCATAATCCCTATTTGACCCCAACACTGGGGTCCTGACCCAAAAACGAAAATCCTGCCCTTGGCAGAAGGGAGTAGAATATGGAACTTGTTCCCACTCAGTGTAGTCAAGCTGAATAAAATAGATACATTTCAGGGGAAGCTACATGAGGGAGAAAAGAATAGAAGAAAATGTTAGGTGAAGTAAGGCGGGAGGAAGCATGTGTGACACAAAAACACCAACATATAGGGGCCAAATGGCCTGGTTTGTGCTGTAAATTTCTAGTATAATTCTATGAATTCAGGCCCCATTAGCTCCTCTTTCCACTCTTAATTAACCTGGCATTTTCTACCAATTTCCTTTCGATGTTTTTGTTTTGGGTTTTCTGGTTGTCAAGAACATTCGATCAATGAGGGAGTTGAGGCCTATTGGGCAGGCAGGAAAGCGGAGGTGAAGCCATGATCAGATCAGCCATATTCTTATTGAATGGGAGACGAAGACTCGAGGAGCCGAATGGCCTACTCCTGCTCCTATTCCTTATGTTCTTATTCTCAGCCAGGTCCATAAAAGCCACTGGTTCTCTTCTAGCTGCTGATGAGACATTATGTGTCGTCAATGCCTTTGGTCTTCACTTCAGATTTTTTAGTGGCTCCCAGTTCATCAATTTGCCACAGCTAGACTTCAACTCGAGGAAGAGGAGTTCAGGGTAGACAGACATTGCACATGTGGAGGGGACTATTTAACATGTGGCAGGTGACTAACATGTGGGGACACACATCTGGCTTACCTGTGTCCGTGCCTGTGCCAGATGTTGCACTTCCTCCTGTTTGCTGTCTAACTCCTTTTGCAAATCCTGGCTCTGAGTGTGGAGCTTCACAATATTCTAAAAGGATAGAGAGAAATGTGTCCTTACTGGAGGACTGCATGGTAGCTGTAAGTGCAGGTTTACAGCAGTGTAGTGGATATACTGCTGAACTAATAATCCAGAGAAGAAGAGCTCAAATCCCACCACTACAGTTTGAGAATTTGAAAAAAAAATGGAAATAAGGCTGGGGGACAATGAAGCTGTCAGCTTGATGGAAAAATCCAACTAGTTCATTGATATCCCAGTAATGTTAACCCCACCATCTCATAAATCATGAAGCAAAGTCAGAAAGAGTTGGTATAAAAATCATGAGATTCTTTTTTTTGAAACATATACCAAAATAAATTGACAGTTGGTTTATAAACCTCATTAGTGCCTCATTTATTTATCAAACCTTCCATATGATGAATTGACCCCTAGGTCACAACCTCTTGCTACAAGGACACTGGCAAGATAGATATGAAGATGGCAGATAAGGACACTGACAACTGGGAGACGGGCACTGCCAGCTGTGACCTCAGGAGGCTGACTGTTTGTAAGGGGTTGATTTTCTACCTCAACTCCACTTTCCTGCCCGCTCCCCATATCCCTTGATTCCCTGAGAGATCAAAAATCTGTCTATCCCAGCCTTAAATATATTCAACAATGGAGCTTCCATAACCTTCTGGGATAGGCAATTCCAAAGATTAACCATCTTTTGAAGAAATTTCTCCCCATCTCAGTCCTAAATGATCCGCCGCTTATCCATGGCTAGTTTGTTCTCATATTCGATTTTTTCTGTTTTTGGTCACCATTTGCAAGTAATACACTCCCAAAACTCAGACTTACTACTGCTTAAATGGGGAGATGGTGGTGTAGTGTTAATGTCACTGCAATAATAATCCAGAAGCCCTGGTTAATGCTGTGTGGACAAGGGTTCAAATCCTGCCAAGGCAGCTGGTACAATTCAAATTCAACTAATAAATCTGGAATTAAAAGCGAGCCTCAGTAATTGCTATCACAAATCATTGTCAATTGTTGTAAACATGCATCTGATTCATTAATGTCCTTTAAGGGGGTAATCTGGTGGCTTGTGCCAAAATTGGGAGAGCTGTCCTACAGTCTAGTCAACCAACAGTCTGACATTGTCATATTTAACAAATCACATCTTACAATATCCCAGACACCACCATCATCATCCCTGGGTATGACCTGTCTCACCAGTGGTATTCAGGTATGAGTTGCCCTAGGAGTCCTCAACATTGACTCTGGATATCAGATCAAACATGGGCAAGGGGGGGTGGGGACTTCAACGTCCATTATCAAGACTGGCTTAGTAGCAACACTACTGGCTGAGTCCTAAAGGACAAAGCCGCTTGACTAGGTCTGCAGCAGGTGGTGAGAGAACCAACAAGAGAGGAAGACCTACTTGACCTTGTCTTTAACAATCCACCTGCCGCAGATGCATCTGCCCATGACGGTATCGGTAGGAGTGACCACTGCACAGTCCTTGTGGAGACAAAGTCCCATCTTCACATTGAGGATACTCTCCATTGTGTTGTGTGGCACTACCACCATGCTAAATGGGATAGATTTCAAACAGGTCTAGAAACTCAAGACTGGGTAACTACGAGGCACTGTAGGCCACCAGCAGCAGCAGAATTGTACTCGAACACAATCTGTAACCTCATGACCTACCATATCCCCCACTTTACTATTATCATCAAGCCAAGGGATCAACACTGGTTTCAGGAAGAGTACAGGAGGGCATGCCTGGAGCAGCACCAGGTATACTGAAAAATGAAGCATCAACCTGGTGAAGCTACAACACAGGGCAACTTGCACACCAAACAGCGAAGTAACACACAATAAATCTAAGATCAGATCTAAGCTCTGCAATCCTGTTACATTGAGTTGTAAATAGTGGTGGACAATTAAACCACTAATAGGAGGAGGAGGAGGCTCTGCATATATCCGCCTCCTTAACGATGGGGGAGCCCAGCACATCAGTGCAAAAGATAAGGCTGAAATATTTGCAATCATCTTTAGCCAGAAGTGCAGAATGGATGATCCATCTCAGCCTCCTCCTGAGGTCCCAGCATCACAGATGCCAGTCTTCAGCCAATATAACTCATTCCACGTGATATCAAGAAATGGCTAAAGGCACTGGATACTGCAAAGGCTATGGGCCCTGACAACATTCCGGCAAGAGTACTGAGGACTTGTGCACCAGAGCTTGCCATGCCCCTAGCAAAGCTGTTCCAGTACAGCTACAACACTGGCTTCTACCCGGATGGAAAATTGCCCATGTATGTCCTGTACACAAAAAGCAGGTCAGATGTAACATGACCAATTACGGTCCCATCAGTCTACTCTCCATCATCAGCAAAGTAATGGAATGTGTCGTCAATAGTGCTATCAAGTGGCACTTACCTAGCAATAACCTGCTCAATGATGCTCATTTTGGGTTCCGCCAACATCAAGGCCGCATTTGACCGAGTGTGGCATCAAGGAGCCCAGAAAAACTGGAATAGATGGGAATCAGGGGGAAAACTCTCTGCTGGTTGGAATCATACCTAACACAAAGGAAGATGGTTTTGGGTGTTGGAGGTCAATCATCTGAGTTCCTCAGGGTAGTGCCTAGGCCCAACCATCTTCAGCTGCTTCATCAATGACCTTCCTTCAACATAAGGTCAGAAGTGGGGATGTTCACTGATGATTGCACAATATTCAGCACCATTTGTGACTCCTCAGTTACTGAAGCAGTCCATGTCCAAAAGCAGCAAGACCTGGACAATCTTGAGGCTTGGGCTGATAAGTGGCAAGTAACGTTCATGCCACATAAGTGCCAGGCAATGACCATCTCCAACAAAAGAGAATCTAACCATCTCCCCTTGACATTTAATAGCATTACCATCACTGAATCCCTCACTATCAACATCCTGGGAGTTACCATTGACCAGAAACTGAACTGGACTAGCCAAATAAATACTGTGGCTATAAGAGCAGGTCAGATGCTGGGAATTCTGCAGAGAGTAGCCCACCTCCTGACTCCCCAAAGTCTGTCCACTATCTACAAGGCACAAGTCAGTAGTATGATGGGATATTCTCCACTTGCCAGGATGAGTGCAGCTCCAACAACACTTAACAGCACCTCCCAAACCCACAACATCTACCACCTAGGGGGCAAGGGCAGCAAATATATGGAAACACCACCACCAGGAAGTTCCCCTCCAAGCCACTCGCCATCCTGACTTGGAAATATATCACTGTTCCTTCACTGTCGCTGAATCAAAATGCTGGAACTCCCTCCCTAACCGCACTGTGGGTGTATCTACACCATAGGGACTGCAGTGGTTCATGAAAGCAGCTCACCACCACCTTCTCAAGGGCAATTAGGAATGGGCAATAAATGCTGGCCCAGCCAGTGATACCCACATCCTATGAAAGAATAAATTTTAAAGAATTCTTTGCAGCAATATAAGCCTCTTCTTTTAATTAATACTGTCTTTAACTTCACCAGTAAGCCACAAATGGCCCTTTCTTGCTTATTTTTTATTTTTTTTAATGGAATGTTGAATGTTCTGCTGAACATTTTGAATTGTTCCTTTAAATCTTTCCTACTTTTCATTCACCACCATGCCTTTTAGTCTATTTCCCAGTCCACTTTGGCCAGCTGTCCCTTCATACCTCTGTAATTGGATTTGTTTAAGTTTAAGATTCTTGTTTGGCACTGGAGTGTGTGGCTCTAAAACTTAATATTGAATTCAGTTGTATTACAATCACTTTTTGCCAGTGAATCTTTGAATATGTGATTACTAATTAACCCTACCTCGTTGTACGATGCTGCAGCTAAAATAGCTTCATCCCTCGTTGGTTCCATAACGTATTGTTCCAGGAAACTGTCACAAAAGCATTTTACAAACTCATTTTTCAGATTACTTTTGCTAATTTGCTTTGTCCTGTCTATATGAGCCCATCCCAATCCCTCTCCCCTGGTTCTGGTGCCAGTAGCCCATGAATTGAAACCCCTTCTTCCCACATTGCTGTTCGATCCATTCACTTTAATTCTCCAATCGGTTTGACCCCATGTCAATTGTTCCATGGCACAGGTGACAATCCAAATGTTCTGGATTTTAGTTTGGACACTAACTGTTCAAACTCTCTCAGCAAACATTATTTTAAGTTCTACCTATGTCATTGGTTCCTAGGTTAACCTCAACAACTAGATCCTTCCATTCCCATTCCAGATTCATCTTCAGCTACAATGAGATGTCTTTAAGTCTTTAATCTTGGCATCGGGCAGACAACACAGCTTTTGGAGCTCCTGGTCAGACCTGCAGAGGACAATGTCCCCCTGATTATACTGTTCCCTCTTGTTACCACATTCCTTTCCATTTCCCCAGCTTGAATGGCTAATCTGCATCAGTGACAGACAGACTCAATGGCCAGGATTTTCCATTTGTCTGGTGGGCTCAGCAGGAGCTGGAGCAGGTGGGGGCGGTCACGATTTTAAGCGGGTGGCCAATTAAGGCCTGCCCTGCGTGGATCACAAACGGTCGCATTGCACCACCTGTACAGGCAGGGGGAGAAGGGAGAGCCAGACCTAACGTGCAGTTTGCACATGCGCCTGAGAGAGCACTTCAACCTCCCGGAGGCATGGAGCTGCCTCAGGAGAATTGAAGCACTCTGAAAAAATTGATAAAGAGCAGAAAAATTCAATGTAACATGTCCCCTCATACGACTGTGTCACATGAGATGGGACATATTCGTAAGTTCAAATGAAACTTTTTATTTAATTTGTAATAGCTTCAGGAAACCTCATCTCGCTCGTGGATGAGGTTTCCAAAAAACTGTATGGTTGGACAGGCAGCATGAAATACTGGTTAATTACCTGGTTAACGGCCTTAATAGGCCTTTCAATTATTGGTGGGCACGCAGCCAACTCCGGCGCACGTCTGCTGAACGAAATATCGCGCAGCTTTGCGATTGTGTCAAGACGCACGCCCAATGTAATTGCACATCATTTTATATTGCAGCATGTCGGGCATGTGCCTGCACACCAAATGTAAAATTCTGCCCATGTTTTTAATGAATGTGATACTGGGCCTTGGCAAACTGCTCAGGCTGGAGATGAGCTGAGACCATACTTGTTCATTCAAATAAAAACAAAAAACAAAAAACTGTGGATGCTGGAAATCTAAAACAAAAACAGAATTACCTGGAAAAACTCAGCAGGTCTGGCAGCATCAGCGGAGAAGAAAACAGTTGACGTTTCGAGTCCTCATGACCCTTCGACAGAACTAGGCGAATCCAAGGAAGGGGTGAAATATAAGCTGGTTTAAGGTGGTGGGGGGGTGGGGTTGGGTGGGGGGAGAGAAGTGGAGGGGGGTGGTGTGGTTGTAGGCAAAAACAGTGATAGAAGCAGATCATCAAAAGATGTCACAGACAGCAGAACAAAAGAACACATAGGTGTCGAAGTTGGTGATATTATCTAAACAAATGTGCTAATTAAGAATGGATGGTAGGGCACTCAAGGTATAGCTCTAGTGGGGGTGGGGGGAGCATAAAAGATTTAAAAATATTTTAAAATAATGGAAATAGGTGGGAAAAAGAAAAATCTATATAATTTATTGGAAAAAAACAAAAGGAAGGGGAAAGAAACAGAAAGGGGGTGGGGATGGAGGGGGGAGGTCAAGACCTAAAGTTGTTGAATTCAATATTCAGTCTGGAAGGCTGTAAAGTGCCTAGTCGGAAGATGAGGTGTTGTTCCTCCAGTTTGCGTTGGACTTCACTGGAGCAATGCAGCAAGCCAAGGACAGACATGTGGGCAAGAGAGCAGGGTGGAGTGTTGAAATGGCAAGCGACAGGGAGGTTTGGGTCTTTCTTGTGGACAGACTGCAGGTGTTCTGCAAAGCAGTCGCCCAGTTTACGTTTGGTCTCTCCAATGTAGAGGAGACCGCATTGGGAGCAACGAATGCAGTAGACTAAGTTGGGGGAAATGCAAGTGAAATGTTGCTTCACTTGAAAGGAGTGTTTGGGCACTTGAACGGTGAGGAGAGTGGAAGTGAAGGGGCAGGTGTTACATCTTTTGCGTGGGCATGGGGTGGTGCCATAGGTGGGGGTTGGGGAGTAGGGGGTGATGGAGGAGTGGACCAGGGTGTCCCGGAGGGAATGATCCCTACGTAATGCCGACAGTGGGGGTGAAGGGAAGATGTGTTTGGTGGTGGCATCATGCTGGAGTTGGCGGAAATGGCTGAGGATGATCCTTTGAATGCGGAGGCTGGTGAGGTGATAAGTAAGGACAAGGGGGACCCTATCATGTTTCTGGGAGGGAGGAGAAGATGTGAGGGCGGATGCGCGGGAGATGGGCCGGACACGGTTGAGGGCCCTGTCAACGACCGTGGGTGGAAAACCTCAGTTAAGGAAGAAGGAGGACATGTCAGAGGAACTGTTTTTGAAGGTAGCATCATCGGACAGATGCGACGGAGGCGAAGGAACTGAGAGAATGGGATGGAGTCCTTACAGGAAGTGGGGTGTGAGGAGATGTAGTCGAGGTAGCTGTGGGAGTCAGTAGGCTTGTAAAGGATATTGGTGGACAGTCTATCACCAGAGATTGAGACAGCGAGGTCAAGGAAGGGAAGGAAGTGTCAGAGATGGACCACGTGAAAATGATGGAGGGGTGGAGATTGGAAGCAAAATTAATAAATTTTTCCAAAGCCTGACGAGAGCACGAAGCAGCACCGAAGTAATCATCGATGTACCGGAGAAAGAGTTATGGAAGGGGGCCGGAGTAGGACTGGAACAAGGAATGTTCCACATACCCCATAAAGAGACAGGAAGAGCTGGGGCCCATGCGGGTACCCATAGCCACACCTTTTATTTGGAGGAAGTGAGAGGAGTTGAAGAAGAAATTGTTCAGTGTGAGAAAAAGTTCAGCCAGACGGTGGAGAGTAGTGGTGGATGGGGATTGTTCGGGCCTCTGTTCGAGGAAGAAGCTAAGTGCCCTCAGACCATCTTGGTGGGGGATGGAGGTGTAGAGGGATTGGACGTCCATGGTGAAGAGGAAGCGGTTGGGACCAGGGAACTGGAAATTGTTGATGTGACGTAAGCTGTCAGAGGAATCACGGATGTAGGTGGGGAAGGACTGGACAAGGGGAGAGAGAAGGCAGTCAAGGTAACGAGAAATGAGTTCTGTGGGGCAGGAGCAAGCTGACATGATCGGTCTACTGGGACAGTTCTGTTTGTAGATTTTGGGTATGAGGTAGAAGCTGGCCATTCGAGGTTGGGCGACTATCAGGTTGGAAGCTGTGGGAGGAAGATCCCCAGAGGGGATGAGGTCAGTGACAGTCCTGGAAACAATGGCTTGACGTTCAGTGGTGGGGTCATGGTCCAGGGAGAGGTAGGAGGAAGTGTCTGTGAGTTGACGCTCAGCCTCTGCGAGGTAGAGGTCAGTGCGCCAGACAACAACAGCACCACCCTTGTCAGCGGGTTTGATGACGATGTCAGGGTTGGACCTGAGAGAATGGAGTGCAGTAAGTTCAGCAAGAGAGAGATTAGAATGGTTGAGAGGAGCAGAGAAATTGAGACGACTAATGTCGCACCAACAGTTCTCAATGAAAAGATCAAGAGAAGGTAAGAATTCAGAGGGAAGGGTCCAGGTAGAGGGAGAATATTGGAGGTGAGTGAAAGGATCCGTTGAACGGGGAGAGGACTCCTGCCCAAAGAAGTGAGCCCGGAGACGAAGACGGGGGAAGAAGAGTTCAGCATCGTGCCGAGCCCAAAATTCATTAAGGTGAGGGCATAAGGGTATGAAACTAAGTCCTTTGCTGAGCACTGAACGTTCAGCATCGGAGAGGGGAAGGTCAGGGGGTATAGTGAATACACGGCTGGGGCTGGGATTGGAAGATGGGGTGGGGACGGAGGGACAGGCAGGGGTGGAGGTCCTAGATGGGTGTTGGTGTCGATGAGTTGTTGGAGCGATTTTTTGCTCCAACAACTCATCAACACCAACACCCATCTAGGACCCTCCACCCCTGCCTGTCCCTCCGTCCCCACCCCATCTTCCAATCCCAGCCCCAGCCGTGTATTCACTATACCCCCTGACCTTCCCCTCTCCGACGCTGAACGTTCAGTGCTCAGCAAAGGACTTAGTTTCATACCCCTACGCCCTCACCTTAATGAATTTTGGGCTCGGCACGATGCTGAACTCTTCTTCCCCTGTCTTCGTCTCCAGGCTCACTTCTTTGGGCAGGAGTCCTCTCCCTGTTCAATCGATCCTTTCACCCACCTCCAATATTCTCCCTCCACCTGGACCCTTCCCTCTGGATTCTTACCTTCTCTTGATCTTTTCATTGAGAACTGTTGGTGCGACATTAATCGTCTCAATTTCTCTGCTCCTCTCACCCATTCTAATCTCTCTCTCGCTGAACTTACTGCACTCCATTCTCTTAGGTCCAACCCTGACATAGTCACCAAACCCACTGACAAGGGTGGTGCTGTTGTTGTCTGGCGCACTGACCTCTACCTCGCGGAGGCTGAGCGTCAACTCACAGACACTTCCTCCTACCTCTCCCTGGACCATGACCCCAGAACTGAACATCAAGCCATTGTTTCCAGGACTGTCACTGACCTCATCTCCTCTGGGGATCTTCCTCCCACAGCTTCCAACCTGATAGTCGCCCAACCTCGAACGGCCTGCTTCTACCTCCTACCCAAAATCTACAAACAGAACTGTCCCGGTAGTCCGATTGTGTCAGCTTGCTCCTGCCCCACAGAACTCATTTCTCGTTACCTTGACTCCCTTCTCTCTCCCCTTGTCCAGTCCTTCCCCACCTACAACCGTGATTCCTCTGACACCTTACATCACATCAACAATTTCCAGTTCCTTGGTCCCAACTGCTTCCTCTTCACCATGGACGTCCAATCCCTCTACACCTCCATCCCCCACCAGGATGGTCTGAGGGCCCTTAGCTTCTTCCTCGAACAGAGGCCCGAACAATCCCCATCCACCACTACTCTCCTCTGTCTGGCTGAACTTGTTCTCACAATGAACAATTTCTCCTTCAACTCCTCTCACTTCCTCCAAATAAAAGGTGTAGCTATGGGTACCCGCATGGGCCCCAGCTCTTCCTGTCTCTTTATGGGGTATGTGGAACATTCCTTGTTCCAGTCCTACTCCGGCCCCCTTCCACAACTCTTTCTCCGGTACATCGATGATTACTTCGGTGCTGTTTCGTGCTCTCGTCAGGACTTGGAAAAATTTATTAATTTTGCTTCCAATCTTCACCCCTCCATCATTTTCACGTGGTCCATCTCTGACACTTCCCTTCCCTTCCTTGACCTCGCTGTCTCAATCTCTGGTGATAGACTGTCCACCAACATCCATTACAAGCCTACCGACTCCCACAGCTACCTTGACTACAGCTCCTCACACCCCACTTCCTGTAAGGACTCCATCCCATTCTCTCAGTTCCTTCGCCTCCGTCGCATCTGTTCCAATGATGCTACTTTCAAAAACGGTTCCTCTGACATGTCCTCCTTCTTCCTTAACTGAGGTTTTCCACCCACGGTCATTGACAGGGCCCTCAACCGTGTCCGGCCCATCTCCCGCGCATTCGCCCTCATGCCTTCTCCTCCCTCCCAGAAACATGATAGGGTCCCCCTTGTCCACACTTATCACCCCACCAGCATCCGCATTCAAAGGATCATCCTCTGCCATTTCCGCCAACTCCAGCGTGATGCCACCACCAAACACATCTTCCCTTCACCCCCACTGTCGGCATTACGTAGGGATCATTCCCTCCGGGACACCCTGGTCCACTCCTCCATCACCCCCTACTCCCCAACCGCCACCTATGGCACCACCCCATGCCCACGCAAAAGATGTAACACCTGCCCCTTCACTTCCTCTCTCCTCACCGTTCAAGTGCCCAAACACTCCTTTCAAGTGAAGCAACATTTCACTTGCATTTCCCCCAACTTAGTCTACTGCATTCGTTGCTCCCAATGCGGTCTCCTCTACATTGGAGAGACCAAACGTAAACTGGGCGACTGCTTTGCAGAACACCTGCAGTCTGTCCACAAGAAAGACCCAAACCTCCCTGTCGCTTGCCATTTCAACACTCCACCCTGCTCTCTTGCCCACATGTCTGTCCTTGGCTTGCTGCATTGCTCCAGTGAAGTCCAACGCAAACTGGAGGAACAACACCTCATCTTCCGACTAGGCACTTTACAGCCTTCCAGACTGAATATTGAATTCAACAACTTTAGGTCTTGACCTCCCCCCTCCATCCCCACCCCCTTTCTGTTTCTTTCCCCTTCCTTTTGTTTTTTTCCAATAAATTATATAGATTTTTCTTTTTCCCACCTATTTCCATTATTTTAAAATATTTTTAAATCTTTTATGCTCCCCCCACCCCCACTAGAGCTATACCTTGAGTGCCCTACCATCCATTCTTAATTAACACATTTGTTTAGATAATATCACCAACTTTGACACATATGTGTTCTTTTGTTCTGCTGTCTGTGACATCTTTTGATGATCTGCTTCTATCACTGCTTTTGCCTACAACCACACCACCCCCCTCCACTTCTCTCCCCCCACCCAACCCCACCCCCCCACCACCTTAAACCAGCTTATATTTCATCCCTCCCTTGGATTCGCCTAGTTCTGTCGAAGGGTCATGAGGACTCGAAACGTCAACTGTTTTCTTCTCCGCTGATGCTGCCAGACCTGCTGAGTTTTTCCAGGTAATTCTGTTTTTGTCTTGTTCATTCAAAGCTTGGCCTGGCAGCTGGCAATACTCACTTCACTCTCGATCCTTTCCTTCTCATTGTTAATTTGGAGCTCCATCTCTTCATAGAGTCTCTGAACCTCAGTGTTGTGCTCCGCCATCCTCCTGAGGCAGAAGAAGAGATATCAATTCTGGGCAGGGGAAACCCAGCCTTTGGCAGCCTCACCAATGTTGAGCTCTAAGTTTTTAACATCACAGTTTTGAGCTGCTCTTTCATTGACCCCAGCAGATAGTTACAGGGATGGTTGATGAGATTATTTCCTGAATCCACAATCTCGTCACACTTCTGATATCATAGTGTGGCCAGAATTTTATACAGAGGCAGCGACCTCGCCTCCAGCTGAAAAGTCGAAGATGAGCCCCCTCCAATAAACTGGGTCACCCTGCAGTGATTTAACGGCCATCAAGCCCTTAATTGGCTCAAGGCGGGACTTCCACTCCCATTTGGAAGGATGTCCCACCCCTGAGAACTACCATCCAATCAAATGGCTGGAAGGTCTCTAGTCCCAGCAATGCCACCAATAGTGGTGGCCACATCTGGAACTACAGACAGGCCCCAAAATCAAGGAGTGACGGAGCAGATAGCAAAGTAAGTCTGAGGACATGACACAGTTAAGTCTTAGCGAGGAGGCCTGGGTTCAAGAGGACAGGGTTGAACACACAGGATAGGGAGTGCCACTGGAGGGGGAGCACCTTCTCTGGGTACAGTATGCCCACACAGGAGAGATGCCTCTCGGCCTGCTAAAAGGTACCAAGCTTTACCTGGTGTCTTTGACATGTGGTGTGGGGGCCTACTGTTGCTGGTAAAATACAAGCAGCAGCAGGAAGAGGCCCTTAGGCAGCCATTAACTGACCACTTAAGGGTCTCAGTTGGCCCACCTGACACCTCCTACCACTGGTAAAATACAAATGGAGGCATCTAGGTGACCAAAATGGCACTATCATGGCACCCAATTTTACAGGCACTCCCTCTGGTAGCCTGTTCCCAGAAGGAGCTGTAAAATTGCACCCATATAGACTGAACCAGTCTTTTTGACCCAGTGACATCTTCAATGTAAGGTGCATCAACATTTCACAATGCATAGCAAACAGAGGCAAAAAGAGATGCTTCCAAGTGGTTTGCCATGAGGCTTCCATTTAGGACCAATAAATCAAAGCAGTTGCCTAATTAAGGCTGGGAATTTCCTTGGAGCTGTTTCCACTCCATGCTGTCACAGGCAGAAACCCTCCCCAAGGGCAAGGGTAGGGGAACTAGAACAAAAACAAAAATACCTGGAAAAACTCAGCAGTTCTGACAACATCTGTAGAGATGGATACAGTTGACGTTTCGAGTCCATATGACCCTTCATCAGAACTAAGACATATAGAAATGAGTTGAAATATAAGATGGTAGAAGGGGGTGGGACAGGAGAGCTTGATAGGGAACCAGTGATAGGTCAATGCCAAGAAGAGTCAAAGATGTCTTAGACAAAAGGACAAAAGGGTGTTATCGGTGGAGATATTAGCTAAAGGATGTGCTAACGGAGACATTAAGGGTAACAAGCAGGATAAGCTAGTGGCAGATGGCCCTAATGGGGTGGGGTGGGGGAAGGGATCGAAATGGGCTAAAAGATGGAGATGAAACAATAGGTCAAAATAAATTTTAAAACAGGAGGGAAAAGAAAAAAAATAGTTGTAAAAAAATTATAAATCATTGGAAAAAGGGGGATAGAAAAGGGGGTGGGGAAGGAGGAGAGGGTTCATGATCTGAAATTGTTGACTCAATATTAAGTCCGGAAGACTTTAAAGTGTCTAGTCGGAAGATGAGGTGCTGTTCCTCCAGTTTGCGTTGAGCTTCACTGGAACAATGCAGCAGGCCAAGGATGGACATGTGGACATGAGAGTAGGGTGGAGTGTTGAAATGGCAAGCGACAGGGAGGTCTGGGTAATGCTTGCGGACAGACCGAAGGTGTTCCACAAAGCGGTCATCCAGTCTGCATTTGGTCTCTCCAATGTAGAGGAGACCACATTGGGAGCAGCGAATACAGTAGACTAAATTGAGGGAAGTGCAATGAAATGCTGCTTCACTTGAAAAGAGTGTTTGGGCCCTTGGACGGTGAGAGGGTGGGGGGGGTGGAGTAAAGGGGCAGGTGTTGCACATTCTGCGGTTGCATGGGAAGGTGCTGTGGGAGGGGGTTGAGGTGTAGGGGGTGATGGAGGAGTGGACCAGGGTGTCCCAGAGGGAACGATCCCTATGGAATGCCACTGGGGGGGGGGTGAAGGGAAGATGTGTTTGGTGGTGGCATCATGCTGGAGTTGGCGGAAATGGCGGAGGATGATCCTTTGAACGCGGAGGCTGGTGGGGTGATAAGTGAGGACAAGGGGGACCCTATCATGGTTCTGGGAGGGAGAGGAAGGTGTGAGGGCAGATGCGCGGGAGGTGGGTTGGACACAGTTGAGAGCCCTGTCAACCATCTTGGGTGGAAGACTACAGGGGAAGTAGCGGAACTGCATTGGGCAGTCCTCAACATAGGAACAAGAGGGGGCCATTTAACTCTCGAGTCTGTTCCATCATTCAGTGAAGTCATGGCTGATCTGTGACCTACCTCCACATACTGACTTTTGCCCCATATCCCTTAATACACTTGGTTACAAAAATCTATCAATCTCTGATTTAAAATTAAAAGTTGACCTAACATCAATTACTGTTTGTGGAAGCGAGTTCCAAACTTCCACCATTGCTTGTCTGGAGAAGCCTTTCCCAGTTCCACTCCTAAAAAGCCTGGCTCCAACTTTTAGATAATGTCCTTTAGTCCTAGACTCCCAACTACCAGAAATAGTTTTCATCTAGTCCTTAATATCTTGGAAATCAAATCACCCCTTAATCTTCTAAATTTCAGAGAATACTATCTGAGATTGTGTAATCTCTCCTCTTGGAGACTGGCTATCCTTCAGATAAATTGAAACTGCACTCTCTCCAAGGTCAATATATCCTTCATGAGGTGTAGTGCCCATTTCTGCTGTCACTAACTCCAGCTGTGATCTAACCAGGGCTTTCTATAACTGAAGCAGGACTTCTAACCCCCGATATTGTAGTCCTTTCGCTATAAAGACCAGCATTCCATTCTCAGTAGAAGACACAAAAAGCATTCCAGAAATAATGGGAAATCAGGAGTCAAGACACAAACGGGGAATTTAAAGAAGTCAGGATAAGGAAAGAAACAGTATTGGAGAAATGAATGGGGCTAAGTTACAACAAATTCTTTGGACCTGACAACCTGCATCCTAGGGTTTCAAAAGAGGTGGCTGCAGAGATCGTGGATGCATTGGTTTTGATCTCCCATAATTTCTTAAGATTCTAGAAGTTTCCAAAGATTGGAAGGTAGAAAAAAATAACCCCACTAAGTTAAGAAAAGAGGGAGAGAGAAAATGGGGGAATTATAGGACAGTTGGCCTGACATCAGTAGGAGGCAAAATGCTAGAAACTATTATTAGGGACATGGTAATGTGAAAAATCACAATATTATTAAGCAGAGTCAACATGCAATCTATCCAGCTCTGCCTTAAAAGTATTCAAAGACTCTGCTTCCACCACCTTTTCAGGATGGGAGTTCCAAAGACTCAGCACCCTCTGAGAGAAAAATATTCTCCTCATCTCTCTCTTAAATGAGCAACCCCACATTTTGAAACAGTGACACCTGGCTTTAGATTCTCCCACAAGAGGAAACATCCTCTCCACATCCACCCTGTCAAGACCTCTCAGGATCCTAAAGGTTTCAATCAAGCCACCTCTTACTCTTCTAAACTCCAGTGGATACAAGCCTAGTCTGTCCAACCTTTCCTCATAAGACAACCCGCCCATTCCTGGTATTAGTCTGGTAAACCTTCCCTGAACTGCTTCTGACACAAGTAATTAGGAAGGTAAATAGTACGTTATCTTTTATAACAAATGGATTGGAATAAAAGAAGAAAAAAGCCTTACTATAATTATGCAGGTATTTGGTGAGGCCGCTCCTAGATTACTGTGTGTAGTTTAAATCTCCTTTCCTAAGGGAGGACATGCCAGCCCTAGAGAGAGTGCAATGAAAGTTCATTTGGCTGCTTTCTGGGATGGGGGAGTTGTCCAATAAGAAGAAATTGAGTAAACTAGGCCTATATTCTCTGGAGTTTGGGGGGAGTTGTGGGGGCGGGGTGGTGATCTAATTGAAACATAAATTCTTAAGGGGCTTGCCAGGATAGATGTGGAGAAAATGTTTCTTCTGCTGGGGGAATCTGGAACATGGGGGTCACAGTTTCACAATAAGAGTTTGGCCATTTAGGACAGAGATGAGGAGAAATTTCTTCACTCATAAGAATTAGAATCTTTGTAATTCTCTATTCTCAAGAGCTGTGGATGCTCAGTCATAGAGTATATTCAAGCCAGAGCTTGATAGATTTTTTTGGTAATAAGGAAAGTAAAAGATGTGGTGATGGTGCAAGTAGTTGAGTACAGGGTCAGCCATGATCATGTTCAATGGTGGAGCAGGCTTGAAGGGTGAAATGGTCAACACCCACTTTTATTTCCTTCTGTCCTTATTAACCTCTTTGATTATTTTCTGTCCTCGTTTCTGACATTTTAATGATCTATGTACATAATTTTTATGAGATTTTATGATCTTCCACTATTTCTAGACTGTTCCTATTTAGAAAGTACTCCATCAGGTGGACTCTGGCCAGAGCAATGTATTATGGAAGCATCATTTCCTCTCCTCAGCATTCCAGTCCTTTTAGGCTTTGTGATAACTCTTTGTAGAGAAAGGCTAGCATTCGTCAACTTGTGTGCACTTGTGTAAGTCTGCAGCTGAACTACCCAATCTTATTCAATGAGTGTACAAATAACTTGTTTAGATGTGTAGGCAGCAGGAAGATCTTGGAAATGACCGCCTACAAATGCTGGATTTGAACTACTCACTTTTTCAGTGTGCGTTCTAAATCGTCCTTCTCACTCTGTGCCTCCTGGATTTGAACGGTGACCTTGGACAGAAAATCCTCCAGGTTGCCGAGCAGGTTTGGCTCATTGCGTCGGAGTTGGACCCACAGTTTCCATATCTCCAACTTACTGAGAAAAACCAAGAAGGAGAGACAGATAGAACAGAATTATTAGCAGCTGTCAGACCACATGCCTCATTGTAACACTCTAATAAATCACACACCCCTCCCTGTAACACTAATATATCCCATATCGATTACTGTAACACTCTGATATATTCCACACCCCTCCCTGTAACACTAATATATCCCACACCCCTCCCTGTAACACTCAAATAAACCCACACCCCTCACTGTAACACTGATAAATCCCACATCTCTCACTGTCACACTCCGATAAATCTCACACCCCTCACTGTAACACTGATATATCCCACACCCCTCACTGTAACACTGATAAATCCCACACCCCTCACTGTAACACTCTGATATATATATATATATATATATATATATTTCTGGAAAAAAGACATGTCTAAGCTTTTTGCTTTCCACTCATCAGGACTCTTGGGAGAATACCAATGTAAAAGGGAGACAACAATCTATACTGTATGTGAAGAGAGTGCAGATTGGTTAGGAAGGGGTATTGTCATGAAGAAGGTACCATTATTGGTCACCAACAGTTAACTGCCAAGCATTGTTTCAAATTTAAACCAAGGAGCTTGACCCTGATTGGTCAAGGCATTGCCCTGTGGAATGAGTCAGCGAATGGCTGTCATTTATTTTGTTTAGCTGAAACAGGCACAACGTGTGTAGGTGTTCTATCTGTCTGCAAACAGACATTCTATCTCCTGTACACATGCTTCTCTTCGAATAATACACCAAGCAACAGTTCCTGACAACCTGCTTGTGTCATCACTAAATCATCCACTTACTCTTGTAAGATTGTGTTGGCTCCCAGTCTCTCCATCAGTGCAGCAAAGTGTTGCTTCTCCTCATCTTCCACCTCAACTTGATGCTGTAGGCTTTGGGACTGATAGAGAGATTCTGAAACATCCTGTGACAGTGGCTCATTGCTCCCCTGGTTCTGGTCAGTTAGAAAGTGACCTGGAGATTGAAGCTCTGATAGTCATTATTTAGTTCAAACTTCTTGCACCAAGCAGCTCCACATAAACCAATGAGGGAACAGGCCTGTAGAATCAGCCCAAGCTTTGTGGACTTGGAACCAAGTGATTCAGTCCAAACATTATGAACAATCACAATCAGGAGAAACAAATAGAAGCCCTCATAATGACTTACAGGCTGTGAGCTGGGCAATAGTCAGAGACAGCTGTCTTACTAACCAGGATCACTCCATACTGCTAGCCCCATCATCTGACTGAGGGCAGCACCATGACAATCTAGAATGTACACAGTCAAATGGTGTCCATTTTTAACTCCATTAAAAATCCATGACTGAACCATCATTAAACTCTCTCCCCCTTCGCTGTCCCCTTTCCCACTTACGCTTGCTCCTCTCCCATTCACACTCACCATCCCCTGATCACCGCCCACACCCTCTGCCCTCTGCTCCCCTCCCCCACTCACCACACTTCTCCCCCACTCACCATCTCCCTCCCCAACTCACTGCCTCCCTCCCCTGCTCACTGACCCCTCCCCCATTCACCACCCTTCCCTCACTCACTGTCCCTCTCATCCACTCACTGCACCCTTCCCCCACTCACTGTCCCCCTCCCCCTCCCCCTCCCCCACTCACTATCCCCCTCGCCCACTCACTGTCCCCCTCCCCCACCCCCACTCACTGTTCCCCTCCCCCTCCCCCACTCACTGTCCTCCTCCCCCTCCCCCACTCACTGTCCTCCTTCCCTGCTCACTGACCCCTCCCACATTCATCACACCCTCTCACTCCCTGGCCTCTCCCCCACTCACTGTCCCCCTCCTGCACACTTGTCCTGCTCCCCCACTCACTATCCCCCTCGCCCACTCACTGTCCCCCTCCCCCTCCCCCACCCCCACTCACTGTCCCCCTCCCCCTCCCCCACTCACTGTCCTCCTCCCCCTCCCCCACTCACTGTCCTCCTTCCCTGCTCACTGACCCCTCCCACATTCATCACACCCTCTCACTCCCTGGCCTCTCCCCCACTCACTGTCCCCCTCCTGCACACCTTGTCCTGCTCCCCCACTCACTATCCCCCTCGCCCACTCACTGTCCCCCTCCCCCTCCCCCACCCCCACTCACTGTCCCCCTCCCGCACACCTTGTCCTGCTCCCCCACTCACTATCCCCCTCGTCCACTCACTGTCCCCCTCCCCCTCCCCCACCCCCACTCACTGTCCCCCTCCCGCACACCTTGTCCTGCTCCCCCACTCACTATCCCCCTCGCCCACTCACTGTCCCCCTCCCCCTCCCCCACCCCCACTCACTGTCCCCCTCCCGCACACCTTGTCCTGCTCCCCCACTCACTATCCCCCTCGCCCACTCACTGTCCCCCTCCCCCTCCCCCACCCCCACTCACTGTCCCCCTCCCGTACACCTTGACCTGCTCCCCCACTCACTGTCAACTTTTCCCTGCTCACTGACCACTCCCCCATTCACCACCCCCTCTCCCACTCACTCGCTTCTCCCCCAATCACTGTCCCCTTCCACAACTTATTGTCCCCCTCCCCCAATCACTGTCCCCCTCCACAGCTCATTGTCCCCTTCCCCCCATCACTGTCCCCCTCCCCGTTCACTGTCGCCTCCCAAAACTCACTGACCCCACCTCCTCACCTTGTCCCCTTCCCTTCTCACTGTCCTCTCCCACACCCACTGCACCACTTCTAAACTCACTGCCCACGTCACCCACTCACTGCCCACCTCACCCACTCACTGCCCACGTCACCCACTCACTGCCCACGTCACCCACTCACTGCCCACCTCACCCACTCACTGGCTCCTCCCACATTCACTGTCCCCCTCCCACACTCACCGTCTCCCCACAACCCCTCCCCGCTCACTGGCTCCAACCCCACTCTCCCCTCTCCCGCTCACTGCCCCCCGCTAACCTACTCACTGTACCCTCCCCGCTCATTATCCCCTCCCCCACTCACTGGCCATTTCCCCCATTCACTGTCCCATTCACTGTTCCCATCGCCCACTCACTGCCTCCTCCCCTATTCACTGTTCCCTTCCAACACTCAGTGACCCCTCCGCCACTCACTGTCTCCCTCCCCCGTTCACACACCCCCCATTGGCTGGTGTTATGGCTGAGAGGGTGGGGTGATTACAAGGTTGGAAGTCCCCCCGCCCCCAGGAGGGTTACAATGGTGGTGGGAGGTACGAAAAGCTATTATCATGAAGGGAATGTTTGTGTTGCACCCAGTTCCAACCAGAAACTTTAAATGGATTTCATAACTTTGTTAAATTTGAGCACGGTGGGAATCTATTGATTGCTTGAACGGGAACCCAAACCTCAGCACCAGCACTGGAGCCTGTTCACTGAAGCTGCACGCCCAGCGGTGGCCTCTGCTCGGAGGATCTGCTGTTCAGAGTGTCGGGGAGCGTGCAATCTACCTCCCCTACTCCCATCGGCTCTAACTCCATACCACCAGCAGGGGATCCTGGGAGTGCCCAACATGTCCATAAGTCCATCTCCCACTTCTAACACCCCACTGTTATCTGAGGCTGGGTGTAATGAAGGACTCAGTAGGCCCACTTAATGACATTTCATAAAGAGGTGACATCCCAACTTACTCAGGCCCCTGGTCAGCACCTCGGGAGTGAGACAGCCTTTCCCGTCAACATCCAGTTTGTTGAACACCACCTCTAACTCCTCAGGACTGAAAGAAAACTTTTCTTGAAGTTTCTGCAGAAAGAGAAATCAAGAGACAAGAGTAAAATTCACACCCGCCCATATACACCCACACACACCGACAGACACACAGACACACACATCCCCACACACGCACAGACAGCTCCACACACACACCCCCCCACACGCACACACACACACACACACACACACACGCACACACACAAACACACACCCCCACACACACCACCCCCCCACACACACACACGCACACACCCACACGCACACACACATACACACATACACACCCCACACACACACACACACACACACACCCCCACACAAGCACAGACAGCCCTCCACACACACACCCACACGCACACGCACATGCACACACCCCCACACACACCCCCCCCCACACACAAGCACACACACACCCCACACACACACACACCCACACACACACACACCCCACATACACGCCCCCACGCACACACACCCCCACACACCTGAGACAGTTGGTGTACTGCAGGGATCGGTGCTGGGACCCTTGCTGTTTGTAGTGTACATTAATGATTTAAACGTGAATATGGGATATATAACCAGTAAGTTCACATATGACACGAAAATTGGTGGTGTCGTAAATAGTGAGGAGGAAAGCCTTAGATTGCAGGATGATATAGATGGGCTGGTAACAAAAACAAAAAATGCTGGAAAAACTCAGCAGTCCTGACAGCATCTGTAGAGAGAAAGACAGAGTGAATGTTTCAAGTCCATATGACTGTTCTTCAGAGCTCTGAAGAAGAGTCATATGGTAGAACTCTAAAGAAGAGTCCCACAGATTTGAAACATTAACTCTGTTTTTCTCTCCACAGATGCTGTCAGACCTGTTGAGTCTTTCCAGCATTTTTTGTTTTTGTTTCAGATTTCCAGCATCCACAGTATTTTGCCTTTATCTTAGACGGCCTGGTAAGATGGCCAATGCAGTGGCAAATGGAATTTAATCCTGAGAAGCATGAGGTGATGGCATTTTGGGGAGACTAACATGGCAAGGGAATACACAATGAATGGTAGGACACTAGAAAGTGCAGAGGGTTAGAGGGACCTTGGTGTATGTCCATAGATCCCTGAAGGCAGCAGCACTGGTAGATAAAGTGGTTAAGAAGGCATATGGGACACTTGCCTTTATTAGCCGAGGCATAGAATATAAGAGCAGGGAGGTTATGTTGGAGCTGTATAACATGCTAGTTAGGCCACAGCTGGAGTACTGTGTGCAGTTCTGGTTGCCACACTATAGGAAGGATGTGATTGCACAGGAGAGGGTGCAGAGGAGATTCACCAGGATGATGCCTGGGCTGGAGTGTTTCAGCTGTGAAGAGAGACTAGATAGGCTGGGGTTGTTTTCCTTAGAGCAGAGAAGGCTGAGGGGGGACCTGATAGAGGCATACAACATTGAGGGGCATAGGTAGGATAGATAGGAAGAAACCTCTCCCCCTTAGCGGAGATGTCAATAACCATGGGGCATAGATTTAAGGTAAGGGGCAGGAGGTTTAGAGGGGATTTGAGGAAAAAATATTTCACCCAGAGAGTGGTTGGAATCTGGAACACACTGCCTGAGGAGGTAGTAGAGGCAGGAGCCCTCACAACATTTAAGAAGTGTTTAGATGAACACTTGAAGCGCCATAGCACACAGGGCTATGGGCCAAGTGCTGGAAAATGGGATTAGAGTAGATAGGGGCCTGATGGCTGGATGTAAGTACTGCTGATGACATCATACAAAGGAAAAGAAGGATTGCCCAGTGTGGGGAAAGCAGTGTTTTAACTGCAAAAAGCTGAACTGTTTTCCACAAAAGTGTTTGGCTAGAAAGAAGCAAAACAAACCTATACAGATGGCCACTGGTGAGATAGCAGCACTATACATGATACAACAGGTTAGCTCTGTCAGGTATAATGGCTTGTGATTGTTAGGATGATGACCATAGAAGGAGAGTATCAAGTGAACATGAAGTGTCAGATAGACACTGTTGCAACATGTAAAATCATGACCTTCACATTCTTGTGCAAAGTGGTTCAACATGGCCATCCAGAAATAAAGCCCTTGAAAATAAGGTTGAGGCTGTATCAAACTCATACTGAAAGGACAAATTAGTCTGAGAGCCCAATGCAATGGCAAGAAGGAAGATCTAGAGTTCCAAATCATAGACAATACGCAAAAAGCCCCTCATCTTAGCCGGAGCAAGTCCAAAGCTCAGACTGGTAACCCTGAACATGCCAACAGAATGTGAGCCATTATGTAAGCTCGCTGCCAAGGATATGTAGTGGTATTGGGCAACAGAACAAGAAACAGCATCCACTAAAATTAAAAAACTACTGATAACAATGCCAGTGCCAAAGTACTATGTTGTCAATGATGAAGTCACCTTGCGGTGTGACACCGGTGAGACAGGTCCTGGAACTACCCTAATGCAGCCTAATGCAGCCACTTCAAAGCGTTTTTCTCAGTCTGCTACTATCTGCTCCAAAGCATCTGCAAAGAATGTTACTTCATTTACAGAGATAATATCTAGATGTCTCACACACAAGCAAGGGAAACAGATGTCCATCACTGATATGGTGTCAAGAGGAACCTTTCCAATGAATAAAGTTGAGGATGCTACAACAGAATGTGAAATCTTCCAGATTCAGTGTGAAGCAGCAGCTTTACATGATCTGGGAGTCATTAACTCGGCAGAGACAGTGAATCTGACGGACAGGCACCTTGCTCAAATCAAGGAAACTACCCAACATGAAGCAACTCTCCAAGTACTGCAAAAAGTGGTGATGAAAGGATGGCCTGAGAGCATCAAGGACACATCTATTGTTACAAGAGCATATTGGGCATAGCGAGATGAATTGACAGCCCAAGATGACATCTTATACAAAGAAGATAAGGTCATCATCCCTAAGGAGGTGAGAGTAGAGATGCTGAGGCACATCCATGCAAGCTGCCAAGGAATTGAATCTAGCCTGAGAAAGACAAGAGAAGTACTCTACTGGCCAAACATGAGCAATGAAATTAAAGACCACATAGGCCAGTACAGTGCTTGTAATAGGTACCAAGCTAAACAAGCTTGACAGCCATTGATAATGCATGACATCCCAGACTGATTGTCTTGTCACCGTAGACAACTATTCTGACTACTGGGAGTTAAACCAGCTGACTTCAACAATGGCCGGTGGGATTGTATAATGCCTGAAAGCACACTTTCAGACATTGTGATGAGTGACCATGGCTCTCAGTTCACTAGTGAAGAATTCAGCCACTTCACAAAGGATTGGGAAATTCAACACTGTACATCATCTCTGCACTATCGCCAGTCGAATGGAAAGGCTAAGGTACAGTAAAAATCACCAAAGGAATCATCAATAAATTGAGCAGATCTCGCACAGAAGTATACTGGACAATCCTCAAGCGGAGAAACACACTGACTGAAGGCATGGCCGGTCTAAAGACTAATGTCACGCTGCACCCAAACTACTCTTCCAATAGCAATAATCTACTGAAGCCAGAAATAGTAATAGGCATGAGACAAAAAATCAAGGTGAAATGGCAGAAAGCCAAATTGCATTTTGACAAGACTATTGCCAGAGTTGAGCATTGGAAAGCCCATCAGGATATAAGCCTTCAATGCTCTCAACAGGAGTTAGCCCACATGGAAACCTGGGACATGCATAGAACAGTTGTCACCTCGATCATACACGGTGGAAGTGAGCGACCAAAACATGCTGGCACAACTGCAAGCAGAAACTAACAGCTAGAGAAGCTGTTCCTTCACTGCAGGCGGCTGGGCAGAATGATGGGATCTCACCAGCTGCACAGAGTACAAGACAACCATCACTCCCAGAGATCCACCAGTCCCCAACAACGGAAATGGAACAACAACAGTTATCACGGTAACAAGAAGTGCCATGGGAACGACAGTCCCCAGAGAGGGAACATCACCCAGACAAATAACAATGCACACGCGTGCAATTTAGAAACCTGCCCAACATAACGACTCTGTATGAAATGTATTTGTAGAGGCTGAGAAGAATAACGAACAGTTTGAACATGCTATATAACTAAACTGATCATTAGAGTAATATCACACATAAACACACACCCACACACTCACCTACCCACACACCCACCCACATGCCCACACACACACACACACACACACACACACCCGCACTCACACACACACATGCACACACAATCACATGCAGACACACACACAACCACACACACACATACAAATACACACAATCACATGCACACACATACAACCACACAGAGACACACACACACACATACAAAGATTCAATCATATCAAAGCATGCAGTCAGATTCAGAGCATTCATATCAAGCTGGCCTCCATTGGTGTTTGCTGGAAGGCTATGTTAACTTTTCTGTAAATGCTAAGTTTTCCCCTCTCACTCCCATTTTGCCCCAGTTGAAAGTTATGTATGTAATTGTGGGCATCACAATTTAAGGATTCCAAGAGCCTGGAGAGGGCGTAGGAGAGATTTATTAGAATACCTGAGTTGAAGGACTTCAGTTAATGTGGAGAGACTGGAGAAGCAGGATTGTTTTCATTAGAACATTCAGGGGAATTTGATCAAGGTGTTGAAAATCATGAAGGGTTTTGACTGAGTCAATAAGGAGAAACTGTTTCCAGTGGCAGAATGGTCAGTAACCAGAGGACACTGAGTTAAGATAATTGAGAAAAGTAGCAGGCAGGAAGATAAGGAGAATTGTTTTATGCAGTGAGTTGTTAGAAATGCCACTGTCTGAACCGATACTAGAAGCTGATTCCACAATAACTTTCAGCAGAGCTACAGATATACAATATAGTTGTAAAGGAAATATTTTTAGGGATATGGAGGAAGAGCAAGAACATTGAACTAATTGGATCACTATTTCAATGATCTGGTATCGCCACGATGGGCCGAATGGCCTCTTACTGTGCTGTATGATTCTATGGTGGGGTATGGTTTCAGGAAGGGATTTGGATAGGTCATTGGCACCATGTCACAGTGAAGCCTGTGTGAACATGATGAGGTGTGGCTCAGTGGGAGGATTGGGTCCGCTGGCACCTCACACAAGTAGCTCACTATGGAGACGAGTAGAGTAAGATGGAAGGAAGAGTATCAGGGTGTCCATCGGACATTGGTGAAGAGAAGAACTGGGCCATTGTGGTGATGTTAGCATATTTTGAACACGCTACATCATCAAACTGAACATTAGAGTAATGTCGTTAGTCCAATGTACTAATTGACATAATTTGACATATTTATTAAATGTTTCCATATTAATTAGGATTGTTTTGGAATTCTCTAGGTCTCAGTGACTACAGCCAGTCCTAACTCTAACCTACCCTTAGGCCCCTGTGGGTAAGTTGGTCAGTGAGGTGTCAGTGGATGGTGTGGAGACCCTCTCACCTGCATGTCATCCTGGGTGATGAACCCCCTCTCGGCCCCGCCGCATTCTTGGAAGAACTCATGGACCTTCTCGATCATGAACCGCTCGCCAGAACTCCAGTTGCCCTCCTGCTCCAGCTGCTCGGCCTCTGAACTCTGGGGGTCACGGAGTTCCCTCCGTCGCCTTGCTGTCCTCCGGCCCTCCCTGGCCAGACCCTTTCTGACTTTGGCTGTGGGTCTTGTCTGTTCTGCCATCGGGACTGATCACAGTTACTCCTGTTTACTAATAGGATAAAAGGGAGAGAGTGAGAACGGAGCTGATTGTGTGCTGAGCACCATCTCTTAGCAACTGGATTCTTAATTAGGCACAAAATATTAATCGGAAAATCCATTTCTAAAGAGAAGGAGAAAGAAAAACTGAGAAATTCATGTGCTGAGGAGAAGTTGGCTAAGCAGAAGGACAAAGTGTTCCAGGAGCAGCAGTTTCTAGAACCTTCTCTGAGGTGCTATGGTAGAATCGCACAGTCGGCTTGTTCATACTTTAGGCAGGCAAGGAGCACAATCAGTCCAGCTCAGTGGAAACCCAGACATCAAGTTACCTCAGTCACTCCCACCATTGACAGCACCAGAGGAGAGCCTGAATGTGCCTCTGATGGCAACACCCTTGTCCCTGAGTCAGGCGCTCATTGCTTCAAGTGCCACTCTAAGGACTTGAGCCCAAAACCTAATCTGCACTGGCAGTGCCATCTTTCTGGTGAGATGTTAATCTGAGGCCCCTGTCTGCCCCCACAGACAGATGTAACAAGTTTGACAACCACAAATGAGGAAGATTAGAGGGGTTCTCCCCTGATGTCCTGCCCAAAATTTATACATTAATCTGGCACCACTGGAAACACATGAGCAGGTTATGATCACTTCACTGTTTGTGGGATCTTGCTGTGCACAAATTGCCTGTCACCTTTCCTGCATTACAACACTTCAAAAGTATTTGGTTGTAAAACAATTCAGGTTATCCCACTTTTTGAAAGGTGCTATAGAAATGCAGGCTTCTCTTTCTTTTCATTCTTTCTGTTTGGATTCAGAAGCAAGAATTCATAGGGAGAGAAATCCTCCGTTTCACTGCTGTAAATCCCGCCACCCACCCTGATTATGTGGGTGAGAGGAGTACCCACCCAAGGAAGCCCAACAGAGAGAGGGAAGCTCCAAGGAATTTCATCACCCGCAAGCAGTGAGCTCGGAGGAGGATTGTGGTTTGAGCCCACCATCACTGGGAGCTGTGCTGAGAGTGGCTAAACCCGTTTGCTGTTCCCAGCCAGAGAATACGCTAACATTCGCCTCATCAGCTTGATCTCGATCTGAGATCAGTTTTCGAAATATTTGAAGTTGCCCCATGATTTCCTCAGGGCGATGCCTGTTTACAAACCTCTGAATTTCCCCTTTCTTTCTTCAGATTGCAAGCCACTGTTTCCCTGTCAGCGATTCCACTAGGTTGGTTTTTGAACAGGCCAATGATATCCAGCCAAAGGATTCAGTGATGAGGACAGGTGGTTTGCAGCTCATATTTAACGTTTTCCATAAACTGTGCGCTCACACTGCAACACAAAAGGCCTTGCATCGGTCAAGCACAAGTTAACCCCTTTAAACTTTAAATGTATCACCCACGCATTTCAAAATAAATAGCATTAATGTTGCTTATATTCTTAAGGGTTTGGGGGATTAAGGGGTGATCTAACTGAGATGTTAAGGGCATTAAAACACTTGAAAGGGTAAACTGAGAGAATCTCTTTCCTGTGATGGGAAACTAGAACAAAGGGCCATAACCTTAAACCTCGGGCTGGGCCATTGAGGGGTGATGTTTGGAGACAGTTCTTCAGGTCAGTGGAAATCTGGACACCTGTCTCCAAAAAGCTATTGAGACTGGTGTCATAGCTGACAACATGTAGGAAATGTGGCTACCAAATTGCACACAAGATCCCAAAAGCAGTAACGTGATAATAACCAGTCAAATTGTTTTTAAATGATGGTTGAGGGAAAAATATTGGTAAAGACGTCAGGGGAAATTACCCTACTCTGCATTGAAGCAGTGTCATGGGGTCTTTACACCCACCCAAATGGGGCCTTGCTTTAACATCTCATCTGAAAGATGGGACATCTGACAACGTGGCGCTCCATCAGTACGGCACTGGGAGTGTCAGTTTAAGCTGTTAAAAAAATCAGCCTTTATTTGTCTCCGAAGTATTTTGGGCCGTTTATAAGATGTTAAAGATAATTAATAAATATTTTACATTTCCTCAGTTCTTCCCTTTCAGCTGCTCCATGCTCTACATATCTCTCTGCACCTTGGTCCAATCTGTGCCCATTAGCTTCCTCTGGGGTCTAGTTTGCCTTTTGAATGGCAGCTTCTATGCTGCTGACCTAGGGGTGAGTGACCCCCTTGACTGGCTGGGAATTGAAGGTTTGTGTTTGGTCACATATTGGAGTGTGGGAGTACAGGGTGAGGGTATTGATGATGTGGGGGGATGAGGATTGGGCTCCCAACTTGGAGGGTGGGGGTCCTGGGGCAGGAGGGGTGGGCCGTAAGTTGGGGATCCTGGGGTGGAAGATGGCAGTCCCAAGAGGAGGGCGGAGGCCTCGATTGCGACAGTAACCCAGATTACTTTTAATTTCTGCTCCTCCGGTACAATAATTGGACACTGACCATTCGCTTTGGTCTCATCAATTTCATTGACTGGTCAGAGTGAGAACGACGCAGGCCCTGACCAGCTCAAACCTAAGTAGTGACTGCTGTCTATTTTACACCACAGGATCTTGATTCCTCTTTCAAAAGGGTGATGTTATCTGAAACACCCAGCAGACAGCCTTTCTAAGTAGCAGCGGACATATATCACTGGTCTTAATGTGGGTGGGAAGTCAGTGGCTATATTCTGAGTTTGTTACAGATTCATAACAGTTAACTGTGGGTAGTGAAAACTGATCGTAAGGAATTTTGTTAGAGTTTTTTCTCTTTATTTAGGGATTTGCTGTTACAACAGTAATATCTGACATTTAATGAGACCATCAGTATGTGTGTACAGTGGGTTCCTCTTCAACCGAGTGTGGCTCACAAATACCTGCCAATGAACAGAGAGAAGGAAAGCCCATGGCTTCAGTTTAAACCTGATCCCTTAATTGTTAGATATTCTGAAAAGGGCAGAAAAAAGGCATTGTTTTTTCACTAAAAACAGAAAATTCTGGAAATACTCAGCAAGTCTGGGCAGCATCAGGGGAAAAACAAACAGAGCTAATATTTCCAGTTGAATGTTTAGGTTTAGGCCTTGTGAGTACGGTTGCCAACTGTGATTAAATGTATTCCTGGAGCTATCATCACATGACTTGCCCCTATGCTCCAGCCATTAGTTAGCCAACACATCCATCCTTGTGATGCACTACCTTCCTGTGTCATCTGGAAAGCAAAAAGACTCATTACCCAATTGGATGATGTGTGACTGTCAGTCAAATAGTCCTTTTTTCCCATTTTCAATCATATCTGGTAAAGAGAAATGTTCAAAGAAAGTGACTAAAAAAACAATCTTTTTTCATGTCCCGATGATTTTTCTCCAGGGTCAGCAATGTCCGGGGGACGGATCTTCAATTCCTGGAGACTCCAGGCCAATCCTGGAAGGTTGGTAACCCTATCAGTGTAAGTGGTAACCTTAAATGAAGGAGCTCACAGGATTGCCAGATTATGAAATATAACAAGATAACCTGTTCCAGTTTGGTCACATCCTGAGTCTGTCATTGTCCTGGGAGTGTTTGATGAGGACAGTGTAAAGGGGGCTTTACTCTGTATATAACCCTGTGCTGTACCTGTACTGGGAGTGTTTGATGAGGACAGTGTAGAGGCAGCTTTACTCTGTATCTAAACCTGGACTGTACCTGTACTGGGAGTGTTTGATGGGGACAGTCTAGAGGGGGCTTTACTCTGCATCTAACCCTGTGCTGTACCTGTCCTGTGAGTGTTTGATGGGGACAGTCTAGAGGGGGCTTTACTCGGTATCTAACCCTGTGCTGTACCTGTCCTGGGAGTGTTTGATGGGGACAGTCTAGAGGGGGCTTTACTCTGTATCTAACCCTGTGCTGTACCTGTCCTGTGAGTGTTTGATGAAGACAGTGTAGAGGTAGCTTTACTCTGTATCTAACCCAGTGCTGTACCTGTCCTGTGAGTGTTTGATGGGGACAGTCTAGAGGGGGCTTTACTCTGTATCTAACCCTGTGCTGTACCTGTCCAGTGAGTGTTTGATGAGGACAGTGTAGAGGCAGCTTTACTCTGTATCTAACCTGTGCTGTACCTGTCCTGTGAGTGCTTGATGGGGACAGTCTAGAGGGGGCTTTACTCTGTATCTAACCCTGTGCTGTACCTGTCCTGTGAGTGTTTGATAAGGACAGTGTAGAGGGAGCTTTACTCTGTATCTAACCCCGTGCTGTACCTGTCCTGGGAGTGTTTGATGAGGACAGTGTAGAGGCAGCTTTACTCTGTATCTAACCCAGTGCTGTACCTGTCCTGGGAGTGTTTGATGGGGACAGTCTAGAGGGGGTTTTACTCTGTATCTAACCCTGTGCTGTACCTATCCTGTGAGTGTTTGATGGGGACAGTCTAGAGGGAGCTTTACTCTGTATCTAACCCCATGCTGTACAGGTCCTGGGAGTGTTTGATGGGGATAGTGTAGAGGGGGCTTTACTCTGTATCTAATCCTGTGCTGTACCTGTCCTGGGAGTGTTTGATGGGGACAGTGTAGAGGCAGCTTTACTCTGTATCTAACATCGTGCTGTACCTGTCCTGGGAGTGTTTGATGGGGACAGTGTAGAGGTAGCTTTACTCTGTATCTAACCCCATGCTGTACCTGCCCTGGGAGTGTTTGATGGGGACAGTCTAGAGGGGGCTTTACTCTGTATCTAACCCTGTGCTGTACCTGTCCTGGGAGTGTTTGATGGGGACAGTCTAGAGGGGGCTTTACTCTGTATCTAACCCCATGCTGTACCTGTCAGGGGAGTGTTTGATGGGGACAGTCTAGAGGGGGCTTTACTCTGTATCTAACCCTGTGCTGTACCTGTCCTGTGAGTGTTTGATGGGGACAGTCTAGAGGGGGCTTTACTCTGTATCTAACCCTGTGCTGTACCTGTCCTGGGAGTGTTTGATGGGGACAGTCTAGAGGGGGCTTTACTCTGTATCTAACCCCATGCTGTACCTGTCAGGGGAGTGTTTGTTGGGGACAGTGTAGAGGCAGCTTTACTCTGTATCTAACACCGTGCTGTACCTGCCCTGTGAGTGTTTGATGGGGACAGTGTAGAGGAAGCTTTACTCTGTATCTAACCCTGTGCTGTACCTGTCCTGGGAGTGTTTGATGGGGACAGTCTAGAGGGGGCTTTACTCTGTATCTAACCCCGTGCTGTACCTGTCCTGGGAGTGTTTGATGGGGACAGTCTAGAGGGGGCTTTACTCTGTATCTAACACCTTGCTGTACCTGTCCTGGGAGTGTTTGATGGGGACAGTGTAGAGGGAGCTTTACTCTGTATCTAACCCCATGCTGTACCTGTCCTGGGAGTGTTTGATGGGGACTGTGTGGAAGGAGCTTTACTCTGTATCTAACCCCGTGCTGTACCTGCCCTGTGAGTGTTTGATGGGGACCGTGTAGAGGAAGCTTTACTCTGTATCTAACCCTGTGCTGTACCTGTCCTGGGAGTGTTTGATGGGGACAGTGTAGAGGCAGCTTTACTCTGTATCTAACATCGTGCTGTACCTGTCCTGGGAGTGTTTGATGGGGACAGTGTAGAGGTAGCTTTACTCTGTATATAACCCCATGCTGTACCTGCCCTGGGAGTGTTTGATGGGGACAGTCTAGAGGGGGCTTTACTCTGTATCTAACCCTGTGCTGTACCTGTCCTGGGAGTGTTTGATGGGGACAGTCTAGAGGGGGCTTTACTCTGTATCTAACCCTGTGCTGTACCTGTCAGGGGAGTGTTTGATGGGGACAGTCTAGAGGGGGCTTTACTCTGTATCTAACCCTGTGCTGTACCTGTCCTGTGAGTGTTTGATGGGGACAGTCTAGAGGGGGCTTTACTCTGTATCTAACCCTGTGCTGTACCTGTCCTGTGAGTGTTTGATGGGGACAGTCTAGAGGGGGCTTTACTCTGTATCTAACCCTGTGCTGTACCTGTCCTGGGAGTGTTTGATGGGGACAGTCTAGAGGGGGCTTTACTCTGTATCTAACCCCATGCTGTACCTGTCAGGGGAGTGTTTGATGGGGACAGTGTAGAGGAAGCTTTACTCTGTATCTAACCCTGTGCTGTACCTGTCCTGGGAGTGTTTGATGGGGACAGTGTAGAGGTAGCTTTACTCTGTATCTAACCCCGTGCTGTACCTGTCCTGGGAGTGTTTGATGGGGACAGTCTAGAGGGGGCTTTACTCTGTATCTAACACTGTGCTGTACCTGTCCTGGGAGTGTTTGATGGGGACAGTGTGGAGGGAGCTTTACTCTGTATCTAACCCCGTGCTGTACCTGTCCTGGGAGTGTTTGATGGGGACTGTGTGGAGGGAGCTTTACTCTGTATCTAACCCCGTGCTGTACCTGCCCTGTGAGTGTTTGATGGGGACAGTCTAGAGGGGGCTTTACTCTGTATCTAACCCTGTGCTGTACCTGCCCTGTGAGTGTTTGATGGGGACAGTCTAGAGGGGGCTTTACTCTGTATCTAACCCTGTGCTGTACCTGTCCTGGGAGTGCTTGATGGGGACAGTCTAGAGGGGGCTTTACTCTGTATCTAACCCTGTGCTGTACCTGTCCTGGGAGTGCTTGATGGGCAGAGGCTGGAGGGATATAAAAGCAAAACACTGTGGATGCTGGGAACCTGAAACAAAAACAAAAATCGCTGGAAAAACTCAGCAGGTCTGACAGCATCTGTGGAGAGGAAGACAGAGTTAATGTTTCGAGTCCGTATGACTTTTCACCAGAACTAAAGAGAAATAGAAATGTGGTGAAATATAAGCTGGTTAAGGGGGGTGGGACAGGTAGAGCTGGAAAGAGGGCCAGTGATGGGTGGAGGCAAAGGAGAGAGTGCCAAAGATGTCATAGACAAAAGGACGAAGGGGTGTTGACAGTGGTGATATTAGCTACGGAATGTGTTAATGATGACATTAAGAGTGAAAAACAGGATGAGCAAGTGACAGATAGCCCTAGTGGGGTTGGGATAGGGGGAGGGGATCGAAATAGGCTGAAAGATGGTGATAAAACAATATGGAAATAAATTGTAAAAATAATAATAGAAATAGGTGGGAAAAGAAAAATATATATATTAAAAATATAATAATTATTAGAAAAAAGGGGATAAGAAAGGGGTGGGAATGGAGGAGAGAGTTCATGATCTGAAGTTGTTGAACTCAATGTTAAGTCCGGAAGGCTGTAAAGTGCCTAGTCGGAAGATGAGGTGCTGTTCCTCCAGTTTGCGTTGAGCTGCACTGGAACATTGCAGCAAGCCAAGGATGGACATGTGGGCATGAGAGTAGGGTGGTGTGTTGAAATGGCAGGCGACAGGGAGGTCTGGGTCATGCTCGCAGACAGACCGAAGGTGTTCTGCAAAGCGGTCACCCAGTCTGTGTTTGGTCTCTCCAATGTAGAGGAGACCGCATTGGGAGCAGCGAATGCAGTAGACTAAGTTGGGGGAAATGCAAGTGAAATGCTGCTTCACTTGAAAGGAGTGTTTGGGTCCTTGGACAGTGAGGAGGGGGGAAGTAAAGGGGCAGGCATTGCATCTTCTGCGGTTGCATGTGAAGGTGCCATGAGAGGGGGTTGAGGTGTAAGGGGTGATGGAGGAGTGAACCAGGGTGTCCCGGAGGGAATGGTCTCTATGGAATGCCGAAATGGGGGGCAGCGGTGAAGGGATGATGTGTTTGGTGCTGGCATCATGCTGGAGTTGGCGGAAATGGAGCTCATCTTTCCCATGCTGTACCTGCCCAAGGAGTGTTAAGGGGGTTGTGTAGAGGGAATTTTAAGCTGTGTATAACCCTGTGCTGTACCTGCCCAGGTAGTGTAAAAGTGAAGAGGGACAATGTTGAGGGACCTTAACTCTGTATCTAAACTGTGATGTACCTGCCTGGGAGTGTTTGATGGGACAGTGTAGAGGGAGGTTTACTCTGTATCCAACCACGTGCTGTACCTGCCCAAGGAATGTTAATAGGGCAGTGTAGTGGGAGCTTTATGCTGTGTCCAATCCTGTGCTGTACCTACCCTGGGAGTGTTAAAGTGAAGAGGGTGCTTAACACTTTATCTAACACCATGCTGTATATGCCCTGAGAGTATTTGATGGGGACAGTGTAGAAGCAGCTTTACTCTGTATCTAACCCCATGCTGTGCCTGTCCTGGATTTGATGTGGCATGTGTAGAGGGAGATTTATTCTGTATCTCACTCTGTTTTGTGACTGATGTTGGAGCCATTGCTGGGGGCAAATTAGAGGGAGCTTTACTCTGTATCTAACCCCATGCTGTACCTGTCCTGGAGGTGTTTGATGGTGACAGTGTAGAGGGAGATTTACTCTATATCTAACCACGTGATGTACCTGTCCTGGGAGTGTTTGATGATGACAGAGAAGACGCAGTTTTGCTCTCTATCTAGCACAGTGCTGTAACAGCCCTGGGAGCTTTTGATTAGATAATTGTTGAAGGAGCTTTACAATGCATCTAGCCTCATGCTGTTCCTGCCCTTGGTTTGATGGGGGGATGTGTAGAGGGACCTTTACTCTATATCTAAATCTATGATGTACCTGCCCTGGGAGTGTTTGATGGGGACAGTGTAGAGATAGATTTACTTTGTACCTAACCCTGTGCTTTACCTGCCCTTGTGGTATTTAATGAGGACAGTGGAGAGGGAGCTTGACTCTATCTAACACTGTGCTGTACATGCCCTGGGAGTGTTTGATGGGGACAGTGTTGAGGAACCTTAACTCCATATCTAAACCTGTGATGCACCTGCCCATGGAGTGTTAATGGGACAGAGTAGAGGGAGCTTTGGCTGTGTCTAACCCTGTGCTGCACCCACCTTGGGAGTGTTAAAGTGAAGAGGGAGCTTAACAATTTATCTAACACCATGCTGTACCTGTCCTGGGAGTGTTTGATGGGGACAGTGTATAGGGAGCTTTACTCTGTATCTAACCCTATGCTGTACCTGTCCTGGGAGTGTTTGATAGGGGCAGTGTAGAGGGAGCTTTACTCTGTATCTAACCCCGTGCTGCACATACCCTTGGAGTGTTTGATGAGGACAGTGTGGAGGGAGCTTTACTCTGTATCTAACCCCATGCTGTACCTGTCCAGGGAGTGCTGACGGTGACAGAGACGAGGATGTTTTACTCTCTATCTAGCCCTCTGCTTTACCTGACCTGGGAGTGTTTGATGGGATGTGTCGAAGGAGCTTTACTCTGTATCTAACCCCATGCAATTCCTGCTGTTTGAGTAGTCTATGGGATGTGTAGAGGGACATTTACTCTGTATCTAAATCTGTGATGTACCTGTCCTGGGAGTGTTTGATGGGGACAGTTTAGAGGGAGCTTTATATCTAACCCTGTGCTGTACCTGCCCTGGGAGCATTTGACGAGGGCAGTGTAGAGGGAGATTTACTTTGTATCTAATCCCTTGTTGTACCCATTAACAGCCGCTTTCAACTGCAACATTTCATACTGTATCTGAATGGTTATGTTACGGACTTAGTAACTGAGAGCAGTGGACTCATAAACTGGAAACCTGTGTCCCATCATGTCAGTTGGGGAATTTGAATTCAGTTAATTAACTAAATCCAGAATAAAGAAGCTAGACTCAGTAATGTTGACCATGAATCTACTGGATTGTACTGTAAATGCATCTGGTTCACTCATGTCCTTTAGGGAAGGAAATCTGCCATCATTACCTGGCCTGGCTTATATGTGATTCCAGACCCACAGCAATGTGGCTGATTCTAAACTGCCTTTGAAATGGCCTCACAAGCCACTTAGTTATCAAACCACTGTGACAACTGAAGCAAGATTAAAACTGAATGGCTCACCCAGCCTCACCCTAGATTTCGATTCAGACATAACAAAGACACCAAGCCCTAACAACCTTGTTAGGTCCTGCACTCTAACATCTGGGACCTGTGCCAACTGGTGACAGCTGTCCCATAGACTAGTCAAACAGCACCAAGACATTGTCAAATTCACAAAATCTTACCTTACAGCCAATGTCCCAGACTCCTCCATCATCATCCCTTGCCACTGGAAAGAAAGGCCCAGCAGAAGTGATTACACTTGCCTGGATGAGTGCAGCTCCAAAAACACTCAAGAAGCTCGACACCAACCAGGACAAAGTATCTTGCTTGACTGGCACCCAACCACCACCTTAAAAATTCACTTCCTCCACCACCAGCACAACATCACTGCAGTGTGTACCATCCACAAGATGCACTGTAACAACTCACCAAGGTTCCTTAGACAGCACCTTCCAAACCCACAACCTCTACTAGCTAGAAGGACAAGGGCAGCAGATGCACCACCACCTGGAAGTTCCCCTCCAAATCTGGCTTGGAAATATATTGTTCCTTCACTGTCGCTGGGTCAAAGTCCTAGAATTCCCTTCCTAACAGCAATGTGGGTGTACCTACACCACATGGACTGCAGCAGTTCAAAAAGGCAGCTCACCACCGCCTTCTCAAGGGCAATTAGGGATGGGTAATAAACATGAGATGCTCACATCTGGTGAATGAAAGTAAAATAAGAATACACTTGCATTTATACAGGAAATTAATGTTTTAAAACCTTCCAAGACAATTCACAGGCAAATTTAATGAACAGAATTTGACGTTGAGCCGCAAAAGAAGGTATTCGAACATGTGACCAAACCTGATCAAAGCTGCAGACTTAAATCTTAAAAGGAGGAGAGAGAGAGGGAGAGGGTTACTGTGCATGTATGTGAAAGCACGGAGTGTGGTAAATAAGATCGGTGAGTTACAGATGGATTGCCATGTGGAAAAGTGATGTTGTGGCTATAACAGAGACCTGGTTGAGATAAGGGCAGGACTGGGTGTTAAATATTCCTGGATACAAAGCGTTCAGGAAAGATAGAAAAGAAAGAAACTGGGGAAGCATGGTGGTAATGATTAAGGAGAGCATTGCAATGCTGGAGAAAGAGGGTGTCCCAGAGAAGTCAAGTACAGAGTCTATTTGGCTTGAGCTAAGGAACAAAAAGGGTGCAATTATATTGCTCAGTGTAGTCTACAGGCCACCAATTAGTGGGAAGGATGTAGCAAACAAATTTGCAAGGAAATTACAGAGAGGTGTGAAACTTATAGGGCTGAATTTTTCTGTCAGCGAGCAGGGGGCGGGGCCCGCTTGCTGATGCGGGATGACGTTGGGGAACTCCCGGCATCATCCCGCCTCATTTAAATATTCAGAAAGGCGGGCGGACAGCATGATCAGCTGTCCGCCCCCCCGACCTGTCAATGGCTATTGACAGGATAATTAAAACAATTAAAGACATGTTAATGATTTTTTAATTTTTCTATTTTTAAACTTTGAAAACATTTCAGCGATCTCCCTGAGGCAGCACTTAGCCTCAGGGAGATGTGCGCTATTTTGTGCGCATGCACCAAAGAGTGCACTCTCACATTTGGGGAATCCCACCCCCCCTGCCCACACAGGAAGTGCATAGCGCTTCACATCGGACGTCACCCTGGGCGGGCATTCATTGGCCCACCCGCACAAAATGGCAGCACGGCCCGTTTCGGCGGCGGCGATCAGCTGCCCTTCCACCCCTGAGTTGGTCAGGCTCCCTTTCATCAAGGGCAAAATTCAGCCCATCGAGTATTTATAATGGGGGACTTTAATTACCTGGATATGACTAGGATAGTAGTAGTATAAGAGCAGAGTGGGACAAGAGTTTCTAGAGTGTGCTCAGGAACATTTTCTTCAGCAGTATCTTTCCAGTCCAATGAGGAAAGAGACATTGCTAGACCTGAGCCTCTCGAAAATTAGGTGGGCCAAGTAGATGAAATGTCAGTTGGAGAACATTTAGGATACAGTGATCATTGTATCATCAGGGTCAGACTGACTATGGAAAAGGATAAAGAACAGTTCAGAGTGAGAAAAATTAACTGAGGAAAAGCCAACTTCAATGGGGTAAGAATGGATCTGGGCTGAATAAATTGGAGTCAAAAGTTGGCTGGAGAAACTGTCACTAATCAATGGGCTACTTTCAAAGAAGAGATAATTTGGGCACAGTTGAGGTATATTCCCTAGAAAGGTAAAGGTAGGGCAAACAAATCCAGAACTCCCTGGATGACGAAGAAGATAGAAATTAAGAAAAAGGAGAAAATGTGTACTTATGACAAGTTTCAAGGAGGAAATACAATTAAAAACCAAGCTGAGTCTTGAAATTTGAGAGAAGAGGTGAAGAAGCAGATAAGAGAAGCTAAGATGGAGTATAAAAAGAGACAGGCAGCTAACATAAAAGGAAATCCCGACGTCTCCTATAGGCATATTAGTAGTAAAAGGGTGATAAAAGGAGGAGTAGGGCCAACTAAGAACCAAAAAGGGGATTTACACATGGAGACAGAGGGCATGGTTGAGATATTAAATGAATACTTTGCATCTGTCTTTACCAAGCAAGAAGATGCTACCTAGGCCATGGTGAAAGATAAGGTAATTCAGACACTAAATGGATTCAAAATTAAAAAGGAGGAGGTATTGGATAGGTTATCTGTACTTAAAATTGATAAGGCACCGGGACCAGATGGGATGCATCCAACGATACTGAGATAAGTGAGAGTGGAAATTGCAGAGGCACTGGCCATAATTTTTCAGTCCTCTTTCAACTCAGGAGTGGTCCCAGAGAACTGGAGAATTGCAAATATTACACTCTTGTTCAAGAAAGGTAAGCCCAGCAACTACAGGTCAGTCAGCTTAACCTCGGTGGTGGGGAAACTTTTAGAAATGATAATTCAGGATAAAATTAAATGACATGGGCAAATGTGGGTTAATTAAGGAAACCAGCATGGATTTCTTAAGGGAAACTTATGCTTAACTAACTTGCTGGAGTTTTTTGAAAAGATAACAGAGAGGGTTGATGAGGGTAATGCTGCTGATGTTGTGCATATGGACTTCCAAACGACATTTGATACAGTGCCACTCCAGAGACTTGTGAGTAAAATTATAGCTCATAGAATAAACGGGATAGTAGCAACATGAATACAAAATTAGCTGAGTGACAGGAAACAGGGAGTAATGGTTAATGGATGTTTTTCAGGCTGGTGGAAGGTTTGTAGTGGAGTTCCCCAGGGGTCAGTGTTGGGACCCTTTTCCTGTTATATATTAATGACCTGGACCTTGGTGTACAGGGCACAATTTCAAAATTTGCAGATGATATGAATCTTGGAAGCATTGTGAACTGTGAGGAGGATAGTTGGTGGAATGGCTGGATAGGTGGCTGATGAAGTTTAATGCAGAGAAATGTGAAGTGATTCATTTGGGTAGGAAGAACATGGAGAGACAATATACAAACTCTAAAGGGGGTGCAGGAGCAGCAGGAGCTGTGAGTATATGTGCATAAGTCACTGAAGGGGCAGAATAGGTTGAGAGCAGTTAATAAAGCATATAACATGCTAGGCTTTATTAATTGGGGCAAAGAGTACAAGAGCAAGGAGGTTATGTTGAACTTGTATGATGCTAGTTCAGCCTCAGCTGGAGTATTGTGTCCAGTTCTAGGCACCACACCTTAGGAAGGATGTGAAAGCATTAGAGTGAGTGCAGAAAAGATTAATGGGAATGGTTGCAAGGATGAGGAACTTCAGCTATGAAGATAGATTGGCGAAGCTATGACTGTTTTCCTCAGAGAAGAGAAGGCTGAGAGGAGATTTGATAGAGGTGTTCAAAATCATGAGGGGTCTGGACAGAATAGATAGGGAGGAACTGTTCCCAATGGTGGAAGGATTGAGAACGAGAGGGCACAGATTTAAAGTACTTAGTTAAAGAAGTAAAAGCTGCATGAGGGAAAACTTTTTCATACAGCGACTGGCTAAGGCCTGGAATGCACTGCCTGAGAGTCTGGTGAAGGCAGATTCAATTGAGGCATTCAAAAGGGAATTAGGCTGTTATCGGAAAAGGAAGAATGTACAGGGTTATAGGGAGAAGGTGGGGGAGTGGCACTAAGTGAATTGCTCATTCAGAGAGCCGGTGCAGACATGATGGGCTGAAGTGAGTGAGGATACGGGAAGCAGAGTTTTGAATGAATGCTGCCCCCATTAACAGCCCCCCACACAGCCTAACACACACAGAACAGTTTACACATACACACACATGCATGTCAAACATGCACAGTTGCACATACATAAAGCACAGTGAAACACATACACCAAAGACTAAAGTGCACAACTAATACATACACACAAGCATATATGTGCTCTAACACACACATGGTACCTCACCCACCAACACACACATACACAAATAAACATCTACAAACACACACTAGTACACACACTAACACATGTGCTAACTCACTCACTCATGCACAGTCATATACACAGTCAGTAATGAAATGAAATGAGTAGCTTACTGAAACTGCTGTTCCTCGGCTCACTGAGTTTGTGTGTTCAGTGACGTGCTGTTGGATGGTCCACCCATCTGGAGAAAGTCTTGTTGTAGAACGTGTTCTGTTTGCACCGTGTGCTGTGATAAAATGGCAGAGTCATGCCTTGCTTCAGGTTTTCCGTTGATTATATCAAGTTGAGCTGAAGCAATAACCACGGCATCCAGTGTCACTTCCTGCGAAAGAGGGAGGGGGAAGGGATTAGCTGTGATCATAGCCCGTTGTCAATCAGACCTTTGATTGTGCTCAGATTAAAATGGTGACTGATGGCTACCTGAGGGAACACAGGTCTCCACTCAGCCTCACATCAGGCAAAGCCTCATCCACAACAGTAGGCCACAGGCTGCTGCCGGGTCATCACTGCTCTGGTGTCAGAAAAACAAATCCTATTCCATGATCTGCCCCATTGCCAGGCAGTTGCAGATTCCAGTGAGCAATGCCCTTGTCTAGGGTGGTGCTAATTTGCCTCTATATGCCAGCTTGGAAGTGGGGCTTGACTGAAGATTCACCAAACAGGGAAACACATTTGTTCACTGAGCTCTTTAAAAAAAAAACTTTAAAGATCTGGGCTGAAAAATTCAGATGTGTAGCACTCAATTTTCAGTGCTGCATGGGCCATTTCTGGTCCAAGATAGTTTCCACGCCACATGTGCACGCTTCTGATGCATGCTGTGTTAAGACGGTTTATGTCAGTCAATAGCGTGGATATTGTGAGTGTGCACCTGAAATATGAAGAGTAGATGGATTGCAACATCATTCAGTGTGTAACTGCATAGCCATTTCAACCTTAACTCTTAACCTTAACAGCTAAAGCCCATTTTAACCTCACACAGATCAACATGCATTCAGCAGCCGGAAAGAGCCTCCAAGAGTGCTATTTAAAGAGATCATCAACTCCTTTCAGTTCGATGCTAATTGATTTCTACTGCCTGTTTCTGAGTTATTAGAAGTGTTTGGTGGTTTGTACTGTCATTTAAAGTTGGTGAAGACTGCATGGTGTGATGCTGCACATAGTGAAGGCCTTGGCTCTTACTTCAAGGGTTTTGCTCATAACACTTGCTCATGGGTGCTGTCATTACCAACCCCACTGGTCTGCGGCATGACAGGGAGATTAAGCAGAGGTACACAGAGGAAGCCAAACTGTTCAAGGAGGGAGGAGGAAGTGGGGGAAGAGGACTTTCAGCAGGATCCCACATCTGCCAAGGGTCTTCAGGGAGCAATTCTCTTATCTTAACCTCAGCAGGGAACAGTATGCAATGTCTGTGTTTCATAAAGGAGGGCTTATTGAAATCTGCTACATGTTCAGGCAGAGCTGCAAATTCTGAGCAGAGTGAGGATGGCATTGTTAGTGGCTGTGAAGGTGACTTGGCCATGAATTCTTTCACATCGCACTCCCTCCAGGCTGGAACAGGTGATATGTTCAACACCTAGGAGTTGCTGCCCATTGTTGTGTAATTGAGGTCATTGAGACTCTGCGTACAAACAGAGCCGAATACATGTCCTTCTCTCTTGCCAGAGAGGAACAGCAGGCTTTGCTACAGTGCAGGGGCCATTCACTGCACATATGTTGCTCTACCAACACCAGATGTAAATCTGGGGATGTATCACAACATCCCCTCAGCTGGTGTGTGACCATACACAGGGTATCCTGTAGGTCAAAGCCCAGTATCCTAGAAGCACCCATGATGCCTTCATTCTTCAACAGTCTGCTCTACACTAAGCATTTCAGCGGCATGGCCAGGATTTTCCAGTCCCACCTGCCACAGGAATCATCACAAGCAGAACGGAAAATTCTGTTGGATTCTTTGGGTGTTTCAAGGCTGAGATTAGCCTGCAGACTTGTTCACTTTGTGCCTCATCTGCATCTCAGCCTGTTTGATTTGAACAACATGGGGACAATGGTCTCCATGGGAGACACATCTTGAGTGAGGAGGACAGGGGGAGATGAGGAGGACATTGAGAGGGAGAATACCTGAGGGTTAGGGGCAGGATGGGCTGCAGCTTTAGGAGGGTGGCAGACCTGTGCAGGAGCTAGGGGCTGCTGAAGGCAGGATGCTGCACCAACAGAGTTGAAGAACAAGGCCTTATGTTCCCAATCAAATCCACAGGGAGAGAATGAGTTGCCTCCAAATGTCTGAGACAGAGGGCAATATTTTTAGCTTGGCGGGCAGGCAAGCAGCCGACCCGCTCAAATGTAAAATTTCATGTGTTGACATTGGGCGAGTGTCCAGAAGTCGCCATATTTCATTCAGCAAACACCACTGGAGTCGGCAGCATGCCCGCCAACAATTAAAAGGCCTGTTAAGGCCATTAACATGGTTATTAAATTAAATGTTTTGCGGGGGTAAAGGCCAAGCGGCCTTTGCACTTTTTAGAAAACCTCATCCGCAGGCAGGATGAGGTTTCCTAAAGCAAATAAAAACAAAATTAAAAATTTAAAATGTAATTAATAACATGTCCCTGATCATGTGACAGAATCACACGGGGACATGTTTTATTACATTATTTATTTCTTTTTTTTTGAAAATGCTTCATCTCCCTGAGGCAGCTCTGTGCTTCAGGGAGATTATGAAGCATGCACTCACGCACATGTGCAAAGACAGCTCTCGAACTCCAACCCCCAGCCTGCACAGGCAGCTCACGTTTCACACTGGGCAGGCCTTAACCGGCCCACCAACATGAAATCGCCTTGCGGCCTTGATTGCGGGTGGCAGTCGGCTTCCTGGCTACCCCCGCCAAGCCTGCCCTACAAGGGCAAGATTCTGCCCAGAGTATCAGAGGAGACTCAGGCTATCCAGAGCCATAGTGACCTCTGTCTGTGAGATTTTGACCAGGGAGATAGCTTCCAACTGTATGGGTGGTCACTTAATGCCAGTACTCATCAAGGTCACCGTGACGCTGAATTTCTTTGCCGCTGGATCCTTTCAGGCAGCCTGTGGAGTCCTCAGTGGCATTATGCAGTCTGCTGCACATCACTGCATTAAGGTCTTCACCAATGCAATGTTCCAAAGGCCAGGTCATTACATTGCTTTCTCCATAGACCTGTGTCAATAGCAACTTTCCCCAAGGTTCAGGGAGCAATAAAGACTCTAGCAGGCCAGCCTGTACACTGATTAACAGGAAGGGCTATCACTCTTTTACTGTCTAGTTAGTATGTGACTACCATTGAAGAATTATGCAGGTCTACACCAGGTACCCGGACAGCAGCCATGACTTGTACATTGTCAGGAACTCTCAGATGCCAGACATGTTTAATGAACCTGATGCACTGGACGATCAGCTGCTGGGTGGAAGGGCTATCCTTTGAAGAAGTGGCTCATGACACCTTTGAGGGCTCCTAGAATAGAGTGACAGCCACAGCACAACCATCATTCAGCAAACAATTGGGCTGCTAAAGATGAGGTTCTGTTACCTGGATAGAACAGGAGGAGCATTTCAGTATGCTCTATCCAGAGTATCTCTGATTGTTATTGTGTCCTGCCCTCTTCACAACGTCATAATTCAGAGAGGGGATGCCCTGGAGGAAGAGGCCACAAGCTAGTATTCATTCCTCTGATGATGAGGTTGATAAGGAGGTGAGGGAACACCCCAACAGGGAAGTATAAGGGCCTGCACAGACACACATGGATGACTGCGACACATTGAAATCTTGAATAATACAGAGGTTCCAGTAGGTCAAGCAGTTGTGACCTCTGAGCTGCATATACTCCCAGGGGTTCTATTTCATTGCAGCTACACAGCAAGCTCTTTTATAAAGTTCTGTCAGCACAATCACCACCTCCATCCCTTAACCATTGCTGCACCTTGACACACATTCACATAAGAATCTGCATGCATCACAGTTCCCATCATTCCCTTAAAGTATAAATAATCGACTTGACCGCTGCATGATGGCTATGAAGCACGTGGTTTATTTACAAATGGCCATGGCCCCTCTGAGGGAGATATACTCTGCACACACTCATGCGAACCAGCTTGTGTCTGTGGCGGAGCGCTCCCCCCTCACTTTCAGCTGCAGTGGAGACAGATTACTTACCGGTTACCCTCTTGCCCCAGATGACTTTGTGGGCATCCTCCATGTGGGTAAGGCCTAGAGGGCCTGGCCCACATTAGAAGTCTCCTGCAGAGTAGCAAGAGGCCTTTCTGTCACCATTGCAATTGAGGTGGACTGTGCCAATGACGGAGGGGCAGAGGGAAAGTGCTTCCAGGTGGCAGCTGCTGCTGCTCAGCCTCCACCATGGGGAGTGATTAGGTCCCCCCTGCCTTCTGGTGAGGTCCCAAGAGCTGGTTCAGTGTCCAGGCTCCCAGTCCCCATGTCGCCCTGGCTCTGGGCCTGGAGCCCAGTGCCAGTGTGGTGGTGTGCGAGTCAGAGCACATAGCCACGACTGCTTCTGTAACCTGGTGGTCGCCAGTCCGTCCATGCTCTGAAGTCTGGTTGATCGCAGTGCACATGGTCTGGATGGACACGTTGATAGTCCTTGACAGAACGCACAACCACTCTGGCATATCTGCCAAATCTCCCCACACCTTGCGCTAGACATCCAGCATCTGCTGCCTCGTGGATAACTCCAGAGGCTCACCATCCGACTGGGACTCAGTCTCTGGATCACCTTGAACACTCCTCAGACTGCCTGAGGCCTGCTCCACCACACTGTCCGGCAGCTGCATGTGTGAATGTGAACCTCACCAGGTTGTGCTTCTCTTTGTTCGGATGCGCTAAGCCCTGCTGAGGTGCCAGTATCCGCTCTGGTGCAGGGAGAGAATGCGATACTGCATCCTCTGAGGCTTTCTCTCCATGAAACCAGTTTGCAATTGTCCACTGCGCCCGTCAATGGCAGGCCACGTTTCCTGCCATCAGACATTGGGAATCTCATAGTAATACACCTGCTTATCATTATAACTGCAGCTCTCTAGAATCAGCCCCCCACGCTGGAACATCCGAAGATGTCAGCGTGGTTTCACAACAGCATTTACAAGGCATGCACCTGGCGAGCTGAACTTTGAGGGGAACTCGAAGGTGAGTGCACAGTAATGCTGTGTGGTGCTCGTGAGGGTCGCCTGTAACTTGTACATTCAGGCGAGGGTACAGACACTTTTTGCCAGCTGGCTGACAGTGCAGTGCCGGGGCAAGGGCTGTCCTGTGGTTGGGGCGACTTGGGTTGGGGGGTGAAGGGCTGCACAGCAGTTGATGTTAGTACACAAGCACATCCGGGGTGGGGGCGAAGAGAGAAGCGGCCATGCATCAGGGAACCCCTGCATAATGTGACCATTCCTCCACAGCTGAGACAGTTCAGGCACAGCCACACTGACATGCTTACAGTCAGGCCTCTAGCTTATCTGCCCACTCAAGCAACGCAGAGGCATGAAACTGCCACCAATTGCTCCACCTCTCCGGCACAGACTGCAAACTAATGAGTGTTTTAGTGGACTGCAGAGCAATTGAACGACTGGGCACATTGTACAATCTCCTTGAAAAGGCTGGTCATGGAGCAGTCACTGGTGGAGGTGCTCACAACTCCTTGCAATGTCATCATCCTGGTTTGGACCAGCCTCTCCCATGGTTCAAGCTAACAGTGCAGCCTTGAAGCACGGGTTAGGATGATGCCTGTGCCTGAGCACAATATGCAGTCCAGTGGGCAAAGCTGCTGCCAATCGGTCAGGTGGAGTGGGGCGGAGATGGGTGGGGTCTCGGGCAGCCATGCAGTACACTAAACTCTGGCCATCCAAGTGGTGGCCAGCACTCTCCAGGATGTGTCAAAGGGGCCTTCAGACTTAAACAAGAGAGGTTCTTTGTACACCCAGACTAACACACACATCTCTCTCTTTCATCCTGCAGGAGGAGTAATTCAGGAGCATGGAGCCTGCTGACCCAGCTGTGCGCCTCATGACTTACAGAGAACGGAGATGAAGGAGAAGAGAATGACTGAGGTGCCTGGCTGGGCAGAGGGAGGAGCAGCACCCTCAGGAAGAAGGGGTGGATGGGGATCCCACACATGCTCCTGAAGAGCCACAGTGAGCTGTCACTGGTCGGTGCCCAGCTAGACCCAGGGTTTATAGACACAGCCTTTCATTCCTGCAGATGGCTGAGAATCAGTGTTGCTGTAGACTGCATGTCTAGGGAACTGGTTGGTCACATATGCCATCTACTGCAGGATTTGGTGCCAATGAGACATGGAGGCCATCCATGCCAGTGGCTGTGAAAGTGACCGTGGTGCTCAATTTTTATGCCAGTGCCTCTTTTCAGGGCTCCACAGGTGACCTCTGTGGGATATCACAAGCCTCCACCCACAAATACATCCATGAGGTCACGGAAGCCATCTTCATGAAGGCTCACAAGTTAGTGCATTTCGTCCAGGATCAGGACAGCCAAGAAGCAAGAGCGCTGGAATTTGCCCAGATCTCAGGTTTCCCACAGGTGCAGGGAGCTATCGACTGCACTCATGTGGCGCTCAGATCTCCATGGCAACAAGTGGTCAACTACATCAACTACAAGAGATATGCAGCTGGTGTGTGACCACCACAAACACAGGTCTGCACACTGTTTCCAGGGATTGTCCATGACTCCTACATTCTCAGTAGATCTCAGATCCCTGACATCTTCCAGGGTCCACAGAAGCTGCAGAGAGGCCGTGGCTGATGACACCCATGTGGTGGCCTCAGACTGCAGCAGAGCGAAGGTATGATGAGGCTCATGCTGTAACTCGCAGCTTGTTGGAGCAAACCATTGGAATGCTGACAATGAGGCTCCAGTGCCTGGACTGGTCTGGTGGAGCCTGCAATACAGTCCACAGAGGGTGTCACACATCATCATCATCTGCTGCCCCCTTTACAACCTGGCGCTGCAATGGGGAGAGGAGCTGGCTGAGGATGGGATGGAGGAGCTGGAGGTCTCCTCTGATGAAGAGGACATCGATAGGGATGAAGGTGAGGAGGTCTTTGAAGATGGGAATGACAGTGATGAGACCCCCGCATTGGCCAGATGAGGCAGGCATTCTTAGGAGGCCCTCATAGCTGCTAGATTTGTGGAGAATGATGACAACATGCAGTGAGGAGACACCATAGATCCTCACATTGCATCTGTGAATGTTTGACTCCAGTCTGGCTGATGGCAGCGCACATACCCTCTGTGAGAATGCTCCTGTCATGGAGATGCAGCAGAGGTCCTGATGGTCCCTCAATTCCAGGAGGATGATGACAACATGCAGTGAGGACACTCCAAAGATCTTCACACAGCCTCTGAGAATATCTGACTCCTGTGTGGCCGAGGGCAGCTTGCTTGCGCTCCATGATCAGGGTCATATCATAGAGATGGGGTCATGAAACTTTAAAAGCATCTGATCCTTTGTTAGCCTTCAGCACCTGACCCGTTCAGGAGCACAGTTACTGGTCACAGATGCTGAAGAGATCAGGGGCCAGCTCCACCTTAAAGGTGCTGAGAGCACACAGACAGAATGATGGAACTCAGTGATGCCTGCCCACTACATTCTGGCAGCAATGACCAGCACCATCGAGGCGCAGGCATCAGTAATGTCTCCAGGGAGTGTGAGGCTGGACCATCACTGTGGTCTGAAGGCTGCACAGAGCACAGGGAAGAGGCCCTGGACTGAGACACCTGCCATTATCTTGTGCAGAAAGGTTTCACATCTGAGTGACAAGAACACTGCTCCTCAGAACAAGGAGCCACAGGCAGGGAGACATTCTTAGGAGTTTATTGACCATTGTGAACATTATGTACAAACAATTAACACCTGTGCCCAGGCTGTGCAATTATATCTTCTTATTTTTCCTAACCCTGCCACTATGTCTTGGTGCTCCCTGGACATCCATAGCAGAGATGGAGGCAGCCTGCTGACTGTGACGCCCTGTCTGTGGTGACTTTGGCGGGCGTCCTCTGTAGGGCCGAGACCTGGAGGGCCCCGGCCTGCTTTCGGGGTCCTGCTGTGTGGCAGTGACACCCTCCTCGGCCTGTGGAGCTGGAGCTGCGGATGTCACAGGAAGAGGGGATTCGGATGGGCTGCACTCCCAGAGTCACCTGGGTGAATAGCCCCGGGGTGTTCACCTGCTGATCCTCCTCCCTATGGGTGCCCAAGGACCCCTGGCTGACTCCCTGAGGAGAAGGGGAAGCTGGAGTGAGATCGAGCTGCCCCGAACTGCTCTCACATCTACACTGCTGGAGGCCAACTATGGCATCAGTGATGGAGTTCGGTCCATGCAACGGAGCTGGACCGATGTCCTGGACCAAGGTTTCCATGGCAGCCGCCATCCTACCAGTGTTTATCTTGGTGTGTTAGCATGCTGGTGCTATCATCTCAGACAGAAGGTGGATGGACTGCAATCTGAGGAGTGCAGTGGACATCCCTTCCTGATGTTCCCGAGCTTACCTTTACAGCTCCAGCAACAGAGACATGATCGAATCCAGAGGCTCATCACCTGAATCGGACTCAGTAGTGTTCTGGTCTCCAGCAGCCCTCCGAGTGCCGGGGACCTGGGAAGTCCCTGCATCCACCTGCTGTAGATCAGACAGTGCGATGTGCTCACCAGATTGTGGTCCTGAAGCTACTCTAAAGCTAGGTCCCACCGAGGTGTGTGTCTCTGCGCTGGTGGAGGGTGTGGGTGAGCGCTGTGACGAGATTTCAATGCAGATGTCATCAGATTCCTTTTCTGAAGTTTCTTTGTGGCTTGAGTCAAGGATCTGGCCCATGGATCCTCTTGGCTGCTTCCCAGATGTGCCTGTGAAAGCAAGGAGAGATAATTAGTGCATGGCAGGGAGTGCAGAACAGGGGAACTGACTCACAGCATGTTTGTCTGATGGATGTTTTACTGTTGGATCCTCACTTGCTAGAGCAGAGCCAACCTCACTGTCAGCACAGGAACGGTCCCAGTCATCACCGGCCAGCTGGATAACTCTGTTTTCAAAGTCTGTGAGGACCCTGATTTCAGACATTCCTCCTCCAGTCTGCAATCTCTCCCTTTTGCTGTGTGCCAGCTTGTCCTGCATGAATAGAGATGGGGAGAGTGTAAGCAGGACACCTTCCAGGCCAGATGATAAGGATGCCTGGCCTGTGTAGGTGGTGAGTGGTCCTATGGATGGGATGAGGACAATGAAGGTGTGTGTGAGAGAGTATGTGAGATCCCTGTGGATGTGTGATGGATCTGTGAGTGTGTGAGTTGGGAGTGATGAAAAGAGTGACTTACCCTGGTGGAACAGAGGAGATCATTCATCCTTGTGCGGCACTGGGTGGCTGTCCGCTTCTGTAGGGCGTTGGCGCTGACCACCGCTGCCACTGCCTCCCAAGCCAGATTAGTGCTGTTGTGCCTTCACAAAACTAAACATTTCCTGTGATGTTTTGTGGTCATTTTCTGGTGTTTTATTTTTAAGTTGAAACATCCCAGTCCTCAATTATTTTACTTTTCAAATCTCTGATCTAGAGTGATCTGGACTGGTCTGGAGTGGTCTGGTCTGACAGGTCAGGTCTGGTTTGGATGGGTCTAGCCTGGTCCCTGCTTAAGTTAGCTCAGTGTTCTCCATCCAGTCTATTAACAGTTTTGTTTCTAAGTAATTAGCAGCTTGTGGGTCTGTGCTACAGCACAGGAAACAGGCCCTGCTGGCAATCTAGTGTTTACAGTCATTTCACAAGTAAAATTAAAAAGTTAATGTCTGTTTATGGTATAAAGGAGAACTTAGAACATAAGAAATAGGAGCAGGAGTAGATACTTTGGCCCCTCAAGCCTGCCCCTTAGCATCATGGAATGACACAGCACAGGAGACCATTCAGCCCATCATATTTGTACTGGCTCTTTGAAAGTTATTCAATTAGTCCCATTCCCCTGCTATACCCCATAGTCCTGCTAATATTTCCCTTAATTATTTAACCAATTTCCTTTTCAAAATTAATTTGAATCTGCTTTATCACCCTATCACACAGAACATGCTAGGTCATAAACACTTAAAAAACAACCCTGCTCATCTCCTCGCTCGTTCTTTTGACAATTACCTTAACTCTGTGTTCTCTGGTTTCTGACCCTATGAAAAATAATTTCCCCTTTTTCCTTTACTAAAAACCTTGCATAATTTTGGGCATTTGCAACAAATCTCCACTGAACCTTCTCTGCTCTAAGGAGGACCAGACCCGGTTCGCCAGTCACTCCATATGAACCAAACCCCCTCATCCCTGCTAACATTCCAGAAAATCTCCCGTGCAGCCTCTCCAAGGGCTGAAAACCTTCCTAAAATGTGGTACTCAGAATTGGATGCAATACTCCAACTGGTGTCTAACCATTGTTTCATCAAGTTTCAGCATTGTCCCCTTTCCTTCTTGCTAGATAGTGATAACCTGGACTAGCGTATACTGCAAATAATTTCAAAGTCTGCCAATGGGAAACACCCCTCCCCAGTCTGAGACATACAAACATATGAATTAGGAGCAGGAGTAGGCCATTCAGCCCTTCATTCCTGTGCCATCATTCCATAAGATCATGGCTGATCTGATTTATGGCCTCTACTCTGCTTTCCTGCTTGTCCCGCATTACCCTTGACTCCCTTGTCGGTCAAGAATCTACCTAACTCAGCCTTGAACATTTTCAATAACCCAGCCTCCACTGCTCACTGGGAAGAGAATTCCACAGTCTAAAGACTCTCTGAGAGAAAAAATTCTCCTCATCTCTGTCTTATTTTTAAACTGTGACCCTAGTTCTAGTCTCTCCCACAAGGTGAAAAACAACAGTTCACAACAATTCCCCTCCTCCTGTCCCTTGGCCAATTCTTCATCCATGGAGCAACTGTCCTTCAATCTCATGGACTTCAATTTTACTAGCAAATACATTACACGGTACTTTATCAAATGCCTTTTGAAAGTCCATAACCATAACATCAACCATAGTACACTCATCAACCCTTTCCATTACACTATGGACTCTTCTGTGTGTCCTGGAGTCCAGTTTCCAAGTATTTCCATTGCAGCAAGCTTCCTGTACAACTTTCCTTTAAGAGGCAGCCACCTTTAAGAAGAGCAGACTGCCTGTAGCATGTTTTCTTTTAATTAGTTCATGGGATGTGAGTGTCACTGTCAAGGCTAGCACCTAGTGTCCATCCTTAATTACCCTTGAGAAGGTGGTGGTGAGCTGCCTTCTTGAACTGCTGCAGTCCATGTGGTGTAGATACACCCACAGTGCTGTTAGGAAGCAAGTTTGAGAATGTTGAGCAAGTGACAGTGAAAGCAGTGATTTTAGGACTAAGTCAGGATTATGTGTGATTTGGAGGTGCAGATGGTGGTGTTCCCATGTGTCTGCTGCCCTTGTCCTTCAAGGTGGTAGAGGCTGTGGGTTTGAAAGGTGCTGTCAAAGGAGCCTTAGTGAGTTGCTGCGGTGCATCTTGTAGAAGGTACACACTGATGCCACTGTGCGTCGGTGGTGGAGGGAGTGAATGTTGAAGATGATGGTTGGGGTGCCAATCAAGTGGGCTACTTTATCTGGATAGTGTCAAGCTTCTTGAGTGTTGTTGGAGCTGCACTCATCCAGACAAGAGGAAAGTATTCCATCACACTCCTGACTTGTGCCTTGTAGATGGTGGACAGTCCTTTGGAGTCAGAAGGTGAGTCACTCACCGCAGGATTCCTAGTGTCTGACCTGCTCCTGTAGCCACAGTATTTATATGGCTAGTCCAGTTCAGTTTCTGATCAATGGTAATCTCCAGGATTTTGATGTTAAAGGATTCAACAATGGCCATGTCATTGAATGTCAAGGGATGATGGTTAGATTCTCTCTTGTTGGAGATGGTCATTACCTGGCACTTGTGTGGCACGAATGTTACTTGTCACTTGTCAGCCCAAGCCTGAATATTGTCCAGGTCTTGCTGCATTTGGACATGGACTGCTTCAGCATTTGAGGAGTCACAAATTGTGCTGAACATTGTGCAATTATCAGCAAACATCCCCAGTTCTGACCTTATGATGGAAGGAAGGTCATTGATGAAGAAGCTGAAGTTGTTTGGGCTGAGGACACTACCCTGAGGAACTCCTGCAATGATGTGCTGGGACTGAGAAGATTGGCCTCCAATAACCACAACCATCTTCCTTTGTGCTAGGTATGACTCCAACTAGTGGAGATTTTTTTCCCCTAATTCCCACTGCCTTCTATTTTCCTACATGAACCCAATGACAATGCTGCTCCCCCTCAGCACTGCATTGGAGTGTCAGCCCAGATTATCGGCTCAAAGTCTGTCGCATGGAACTTGAACTCATTGACTTTCTGACTTAGAGGCAAAATCAGCAGTCACTGATTCACCACTGACACCATGTTAGGATATGCAGCATCTGCTCGGTCAGAGATACCAAGTGCTCCAGTTTGCTTGCCTCAGCCGAATGTACAGCGTTGGCCTCATCACCTTAGAGTCATGGCTTTGAAAATAAGCCATCTTCATTACTGTGCAATATCCCTGACATAACTGGACACTGGAGTAAGAATCAGCCCAGCTGCACACAGGATCACTACACCCTACATATATTTGAACATGGTGTCTTTAGATGATGTTGTCATTGGGATTTCTTCATGAATGCACACAGACTGACAACAACGATTTGCATTTAGGAAGCACCTTTAACATAGAAAAACACCCCAAGCTGCTTCCCCAAGTGCAATCAGTCATAAGTGGACCCCAAGCCAAGGAGACAGCATAGGAGAAGTGACCATAAACTTTGTCAAAAAGGTTGGTTTTAGAGAGGTTTTATAGGGTAAGAAGGAGTTGAAGAGTCAGAAAGGTTTAAGGATGGAATTTCAGAACCTGGGGTTTGGATGGCTGAAGACAGGGCCATCAATGGTTAAAGAGTGAAAGGGTTTGGACAAAAGCCAGCCAGAGGAACAGAGATTTGATGGAGGAGGTTGTAGGGTCAGAGGAGACTACAGAGATGAGGAAGGGCCAGGCCATGGAGGGATTTGAAAACATGGATGAGAATTTTGAATTTGAGATGTTGCTGGTCAAGAATACAGTGTAGATCAACGAGCATTGGGATAATAGATGAGTGGCACTGGGTGCAAGTTAGGATAAGGGCAGCAGAGCTTTGGAAGAGTTGAAGGTTATGTGGGGTGGAAGGCAGAAGGCTGACCAGGAGCAAATTAGATTAATCTAGTCTGGAGTATAAAAGCATAGATGTCACATGGACTGAGGCAGGAGAAGAGATGGGTAATTTCACACTGATGGAAGTAGGCGGGCTTTGTGATAGAACTTACTCAAAATATGACAGATCCAAAGTTTTTCGGGACTCTGCTTTGCAAAAAGGTTAACCACAGGTCCCCGGGCTGTGTCATTAACTCCCCCAACTTGCAGGTCAGGTATTCCAGTGTTACAGTTCAAATCTGATTGAGTAGTTATGTCACCGCCATCTCCTGTGTGATAAACCGGCCAGTCCAAAGAAAGGAATCTGCAAGCAAGGCCTTTAGTCAATGTGACAGTGCCCGAGATTAGGGGTCAGTATTGGGATAGTTGCTGCAATTTGGCCTGTCCAATGACAGAAGCATTATCACAATGACAATGGTTAAACAGAATCTCCAGTTTGAGTAGGTGTGTGTCCCACAATGAAGGAAGAAAAAGGTCCCCCATATAACAAGCAGTCATGAAACTGAAGCAATCTTAGGGTTAATATTCACACTTACATTAAATGCAAAACAATTTTGCAACAAATAGTCACACTTAAAGAGGAAGTTGATGATAGCCATGTCCTAACCTTCAATTGCACAGTTCCCCTTTATACATTATTCTTTATCCAAACTCTATACTTCTGCTTTTGCTTTTCTCCTCTTCACTTCCATTTTGACTTATTTCCCAATGCCCAGAAAATGATTATACTGTCAACTGAGAGCCAGTCCAACTGTAACTCTACAAGGGTCTAAAGGTATTCACAGCTGTCTGTCCCAAGAGTTACTACTCCACTCCACTGCTAACACACCAATTCATGTTTACTGTACAGCAAGATTACACAACAGTGTCATGGAAAACAACAGCCCACAAGGCAGGATTGGATAGGGTATATAGTGTGTGTGTGTGAGAGAGAGTGTGTGAGAGAGGGCATAAAATTTTAAAATGGTTTGCAAAGAAAGCAAATGTGAGGTGAGAAAAACTTTTTCACACAGCAAGTAGTTAGGGTTTGGAATGCACTGCCTGTAAGTGTAGTGGAGGCAGGTTCAACTGAGGCATTCATAAGGGCATTGGATGATTATTTAAATAGAATCAATGTGCAGGGTTACAGGGAAAAGGCAGGAGATTGGCACCAAGTTAAAATGCTCACAGAGCCGGTGGAGATATGATGGGCTGAATGGCCTCCTTCTACACTGTAACAATCCAGTGATTCTCTGAGAGGGTGAGGAGTTGAAATTCAATGGCAGGATAGGCCGTCCAATATCAGTGTCCCCTCTCAACATCCCTAGTATCTAGGCACTGGTTATGGTTAATCAGCTATATTGGGTGGGCCACATCGTCCACATGCCTGACACAAGACTCCCAAAACAAGCTCCCTATTCCGAACTCCAATACAGTAAGCAATGGCCAGGAGTGCAGAGGAAACATTTCAGGGACATCTTCAAAGCCTCCGGTTTTGAACATCTCTGACAGGCCCAAGTGGAGGCCAAGTGTAAACAGCGGAAGGAGCATACCAAAATCCAAGCATCCCACCCACCCGCCTCCTCAAACACTACTTGCCCCACCTGTGGCAGTGTGCGGACCAGCATTGGACTTTTTTAGTCATTAAACTTGATTTACCGGACAGGTTTCCAACTTGAAATAGATAACTTTATTTACAGAGCTCTTATAGAAGCTAAATGCCTCAACCAGGTCTATGACTTGAAAGCTTCTCCCCTAAGATTACCCACGCCCAGAGTTGATTCATCAGTACAAACACGTGACCCCTAAAGGCAGTAAGAAAGGTTTTACCCACAATCATTACATTTATACCCCTTTAGGTTTTTTTTACATTTCTTATTTACAAGAATACCTTAATCCATAACATATACAAATGTACACAGATCATGTGATAATAGATTAAGTTTCTGAGGTGGTTTTCTAATTCAGTTAGAGCAACATGGATCTACGACTTGAGATTCTCCCACTGGATCGACATGATCAGGAACTGCAGCATCAGGGACATCATTAGACAATGGCAGTTCAAAATTAGTTGATTCTAGGACAATTTATCACCTCAGGGATTAAAGGTTTGACATCAATTACGGGCAGAATAATTGGTTGTTGGGATGTCTCTCTACTCCTTAAATGATCCACATGTTTTCGAACAATCCGGTCTTCCACTTCCATTTGGAATAACAAGAATCCAGTTTCAGAGACAATTACAAGGTCCATTTCCAAAGTGTTGCATGAAATCTGTATCTCCCGCTGTAAATCTTTGAGCTTTGTCATGAATATCATGATTCACTTTCTGACTACTCTAGTTCTTCTCTACCTTCCCCTCTAAGATTGAAAACACCAGACTTAATCTTGAAGGCAGCATTTCATCAGTAATTCAGAAGGTGTTGAACCCATAATTGCAGGAGGAGTCGTACAATAATTGAGAAAAAAGCATGAAATTCCAGTTTCTAACATTCCTTCAGATAACTTCTTCATTCCTGATTTGAGAGTTTGTACTGCTCTTTCTGCTAACTCATTGGATGAGGGATGATATGGTGCTGTTTTAATTTGTTTAATTCCATTTAAACTCATGAATCTCTGGAATTCTGTACGAGTGAAGGCAGTACCATTATCCTAAACAATTACTTCTGGTTGGCCATGTATACTAAAACATTGGCACAGCTTTTCAATGGTTGCACACAATATCAGTGATCTCACTTCATACAAATCCATCCACTTAGAATGCACGTCGATAATCACTAAAATCATGGTACCTAAGAATGGTCCTACATCATCTATATGTAGTCTAATCCAGGGTCGACCAGGCCACCCCCACGGATGCAGTGGAGCTGAAATAGGCAACTTCTGTTGTTGCTGACACTGGAGACGGTGTTTCACCATCTTTTCTATATCACTGTCTATACCTGACCACCAGACATAACTTTGCACAAGCATCTTCATTTTCGATGTGCTTGGATTACCACATTTAGAATATTGTGAGCAATTTTGGGCCCCGTATCTCAGGAAGGATATTCTGGCCCTGGAGAGGGTCCAGAGGAAGTTCATGAGAATGATCCCAGGAATGAAAGGCTTAATATATGAGGAACGTTTGAGGATTCTGGGTCTATACTCGATGGAGTTTAGAAGGATGAAGGGGGATCTGATTGAAACTTACAGAACACTGAAAGGCCTGGATAGAGTGGACGTAGGGAAGATGTTTCCATTAGTAGGAGAGTCTAGGACCCGAAGGCACAGCCTCAGAGTGAAGGGGAGACCTTTTAGAACAGAGATGAGGAGAAACTTCTTTAGCCAGAGAGTGGTGAATCTATGGAATTCATTCCCACAGAAGGCTGTGGAGGCCAGGTCATTCAGTGTATTTAAGACCGAGATAGATAGGTAAGGGGATCAAAGGTTACGGGAAGAAGGTGGGAGAATGGGATTGAGAAACTTATCAGCCATGATTGAATGGCGGAGCAGATTCGATGGGCCGAATGGCCTAATTTCTGCTCCTATGTCTTATGGTCTTATGGTCTTATGTGCACAGTGAAGCTCTGACAGTAGTGGTTCTCTTCCTTGTGAAGGGACAATGAATCTCGATCCCCACAACAAGATTCCTTCTTGTCAACTTAACTCAGTTTTATGGATATAGAATAGTCTTATCTCTTCAGAGATGGTACATTCGACCATCCTTGCAATACCTGGTCTTGGACTTTTGATAAAATTGGATCCCTGTTTGTCCAAATCCTTATTTGCTTCAAACAGACAGGCAAAGAGTCCAAGAAATTCAACACAAGTACAACTTCTTGTAGCACGTACAATGCTATCTGGTAACAGAAGACGACTAGGTGCGTTTGCATTTGTATATGCACACCCGGCCAACAAAATAAAAGCCCATCACTGAGTTCTGGCAGAGGCTATCAGTGGAATTGTTTTATCTTCATTAAATAAACCTATTAGTGGCTTGTGATCTGACACTACGGAGAAATGTCAACCATGCAAATATTGATGGAATTTCTTCACTCCAAAAATTACTGAGAAACCTTCTTTTTCAAGTTGTGAGTGTCCCTTCTTGGCTGCAGTGAGGGTTCTGGAAACATACCCTATTGGCCTTTCAGAACTGTCTCCCATCCTGTGTGACAACACTGCTCCCAATCCATTGGGAGATGCATCACAGGTTCATTTTAGTTCTTTGGATGGGTCATAATGTACCAGTAGACATGATGAGTATAAAAGCTTCTTGACTTTTACAAAAGCTCCTTCTTGTTTCACCTTCCATGACCATCAATGGTTCTTTATCAATAGTAAGTGTGAAGGAGATAACACTGTTGACAAGTTTGGCAATAAGCAACTGCAATAATTTATCATGCCCAAAAAAGACTTGAGTTCAGTGACACTGGTAGGAGCAGGCACCTCCTTGACTTTCTCGTCTACTGGATGCAAACCTTGGGCATCCACTCAAGAGGCGGAGTCGTCCCAGATTTTCACTAAGTGTGGTAGCAGGTGGGTAAAATGACGCTTTACCTGCTGGCCACAATGGCGGGTTTCCACGCCGTACCATCCCAAACCCGTCAAATTACTTATGCATCCCTGGGAAATACAGCATTTCGATAGCGGGCAGGCCCGCCATGCTGTCACCTCGTCACTTCATCACACGAGACACCACATCTAAAGTGCAGCCGAGCTCAGTGTTTCCAGCCCAAGACTGCAGCAAAGAAATGACCCCAAAAGGCAAGAAGACTGCAGCCCTCGAATGCCTTTTGGATGCCATGGAGGCCCACTGTGATGTCATTTACCCCCGCTCTGTCTGCAGGTGGTACAGCTATATTACCTTTGTGGTTTGGTAGGCGATGGCAGTGGTGATCAGTGCCAATGCTGCACAGAAGAGGCTGGCCATCCAATGCAGATAGAGGATGAGTGATCTCATCCATGCAGCCAGGGTATGGCAACCATCTCATCACTCTAAACTCACACACTCAAGCCCATCACACATTCACTGGCACCTCACTCACTGCCAGCTCAAAGGACATCACCAATCTCTCTCACACACCCTCACATCTCCATCTGGCCTCATTTCCTCTGGAGACTGTCTCCTCATCCGTCACCACCTTGAGGCCAGCTACAGAGATCAACATGACCCCCCAAATACACCCTGGGATACCCCACTTCTGCAGTACAGCCCTCACCCTGCAGCCTCTTCCCTTGCCTGACACCACTTCTCCCCCTTCCCCAAGCATGCCCTTACCCTGCAGCTGTTGAAAATCCACCCACATGTAGCTAATCTGGTAGGTAGAGACCTGCCCATGAGATCCCTTAAAAGTGCTGTGCTGCTGTCTGTGAAGCCTGGCGCTGATGACCGTGAGTGCTGACCGAAGCAGGGGAGGCAAATAAACCTTGAAGTCCCGAGTGAAGTGCAGCTCATCAGGCCTGCCTTATATATGCTGTTGTGAAACACATTGGCGTGTTTTCCCACCGATGTGGGTGGACAATCCAGCAGCGTGGATAAGTCCAGTGGGCTGTCCTTATAATGATATGTTGATGTATTACAATGAGGTTCCTGATGTCCGATAGCGAGAAACGTGACCCACCATTGACAGGTGGAGTGGACCATCACAAACTGGTTTCACAACATCGTGAAATTGATTTTTCACCTTCTCGTCATGTTGTCCGAGCCGAACGCATCCAGTGCTAGCAGGCACCGAAAATCCCAGCCAATGACTCAAGTAAGTGACCTCTGCTGCTTGGAAAGTACACTTCTCTTTCTTCAATCGTACACCAGCTTCCAAAAATCTCCTCAAAACCTCGGCTTCCACTGATCCTGTGATCAGGGTGTCATCCAACTACACTACAACTCGGGGAAGTCCTTGCAATAAGCTTTCCATGGTCCTATGGAAAACCACACAGGCAGATGATATACCAATGGGTAGATGTGTTTTGGTACAGGCCCTTGTGCATGTTGATGGTTCCATACCCTCTAGATGTGCTGTCCAGCTCTAGCTGTTGGTCTGCATGGCTCACGTCCAGTTTGGTGTAGGATTTTCCTGCAGCTAGCTTAACGTACAGATCTTCAATCCTCAGGATAGGATATTTTTCTAATTTGACAGCCGTGTTCACAGTTAATTTGTTGCCTCCGCAAATGTGAATAGTTTGATCTGGTTTCATCACAGGGACTGTGGGTGCTGCCCGGCCTGAAAATTGGACTGGCTGGATGATGCCCAGCTTCTCTAAGAAGCACAATTCTACACCCACCTTCTCCTTTAGGGAATAAGGCACAGGTCTGGCCATAAAGAAATGGGGTGTCGCTTCTGAATCTATATATCTTTTTGCTTGTAGGCCTTTTATCTTTCCTAATTAATCACAGAATACAATGTCATACTTCCTTAATAGCTCAGGAATTCCTCCTGTCCTCACTTGAAATATTTCTGACCAGTTGAGCTTAATTTTTTGTAACCAATTGCGGCCCAGAAAACTAGGTCCTTCACCTGTCACTATGATCACTGGAAGCTTGGCTATCTGTTGTCTATAGGATACAGGTACTGTGGCAATGCCTTTTACCTGTATTTCCTCTCCAGAGTATGTCTTCAGCTGAGCCATGGTTTGCTCCAGATTCAGTGGCTGGGTACCTTCACTGAGGTATTTAAATGTGTGCTCTCCCACCACTGTGGTCGATGCTCTTGTGTCTACCTCCATGACTAGAGGCTTCCCATTCACTTGAAGGGTGACAGTGATTGATTCAGCTTTCACTGCTTTGACATTGTGTAGGGAATAGATATCAGTATCAGCAGCTTCTGGTTCAGTTATATTGTGCCCTTCAATCATCTTGGTCAGCTGTCTCAGTTTTGCCCTGCATTGCTTTATAGTGTGCCTTTTTTTGTGACAGTAGGGGCATTCTGCCTCTTTAAATCTGCAGGTTTCTGGTACAGGGTTACCCCCACATCAGTAACAATTTTATTTCTGAATCGCTGCTGAGGTGCTTCCAGTCTGTCTTTTCATTCCTTGAGCGGTAGAGACTGTCTCCCCCTTTGCAGCTGTCTCTCTCTCTCTGGTTTTTGTGCCACACCTGGCAGTTGGTTCCTGCCCCAACTGAAGAACGATGCCATGTTGCACACTCAGTAAAGCCGGCGAGTCCCTCTCAGTGCTGTCCATTGCTGGCGCTATTTCCATGGTGAACTTTAAATCAATATTAACTTCAGCAAGTAAACAGCAACTGAATGGTGTCGTCATGTACTCCACAAACCAACTGGTCTCAGTGAGAGCATCTCTAATATTACGGTGCTCCGTCAACTGCTTCAACTTCACAATATAATTTGCGATAGAGTCACCTGGGGCCCTTACTTTGGAGTTGAACTTAAACCTTTGCATAATCATCGATAGCTTCGGCTGAAAATGTGTCTTCACGAGGTCTACCAGCTCATGTAAAGTTTTACAATTGGGCTGTCAGACTATGGATGAAGTTATAAGTTTTGCTCCCGCAGACACTTAAAAGAATTGCTTTCTACTTTCCCTCCGTTGTTATTTCATTCGCCACAAAATAGAAACCTAAGCTGGCTCCAGTATTCCATGGACAAGTCATACGCATGAATTCTGCTGAAGAGTGACATGACTGATGAGTATACTTTTCATTCTTTCCTTAAGTACTCACACTCACCAGGTGAGGTGCAGCGTCAGAGCTTTTATCCTCGTCATCAATTGTAATAAACTTGGTGTACTGGGCGGGTTTTCTACTTGAAACAGGTAAATTTATTTAAGGAGCTCTTGGAGAAGCTACATACTTGAACCAGGTCCATGACTAGAAAGCTCTGCCCTGAAGAGTACTGGTGCTTAGGGCTGATTCATCAGTACAATCACGCGACCTCTAAAGGCAGTAGGAAAGGTTTTACCCACAATCACTGCAAAGACCCACAATCCCAGAGTGGAAGAAAGTCATCCTCAGGCCAATGGGACTGCTTAAGAAGAAGGATTGGGGTTGGATGGGATAGAGTGCATGTGAAAGAGCAGGGAGTTTTTATTACTCATTGAGCTTCTTGAGTGTTGTGGGAGCTGCACTCATCCAGGGAAGTGGGGAGTATTCCATCACACTCCCGACTTGTGCCTTGTAGATGGTGGACAGGCTTTGGGGAGTCAGGAGGTGAGCTACTCATTCCACGATTCTTAGCCCATGAGCTGCCCTTGTAGCCACAGTATTTATATGGCTAGTCCAGTACAGTTTCTAGTCAATGGTAACCCCCAGCATGCTGATAGTGGGGGATTCAGTGGTGGTAATGACATTAAACATCAAGGGGCGATGGTTGGATTCTCACTTGTTGGGGACAGTCATTGCCTGACACTTGTATGGTGCAAATGTTACTTGCCACTTGTCAGCCCAAACCTGGATATTGTCCAGGCTGTGCTGCATTTGGACAAAGATGTAACATAAAAGGTTAATAACCATTATGTTAATAGCTAATATACATCATCAGTAATGTCAGATCACATGGCACTAGAACTGAGAGAGATGGTTCTGGAAGGAGCCTTGTGCTTATCTGTCGGTGTACATAGCCATAGATTGTTAATAAATGTATGAAAGTTCCTGAAGGCTGTGTTTCCAATGGTGTCTGTTAAACACACCCTGGGACATTTCTGATGATACTTCATGATGACAGTGATAAACTTACCAAATCGCAGGGCTCCCTGACAAAACTGTTGGCAGCAGGAAAGTGAAAGCCATCGAGAGTTTCTCACCACCCCTTAACTTTACAGAGCTTCACGGTGTTATGGGCCTAGTTAATCAGCTGGGAGGTTCCTGCCCAATCTTGCACAAATTAACAAACCATTACGACACCATCTGAAGCAGGAATGTCAAATGCCCTCTGTTAGCGTTTATCCCAGTGCCAAGCCTGGCACTTTTTATTTAATTCACTAGGCCAGCATTTATTGCCCATACCTAATTGCCCTTGAGGTGGTGGTGGTGAGCTGCCTTCTTGAGCTGCTGCAGCCCATGTGGTGTAGGTACACCCACAGTGCTGTTAGGGAAGGAGTTCCAGGATTTTGACCCAGCAACAGTGAAGGAACAGCGATATATTTCCAAGTCAGGAGGGTGAGTGACTTGGAGGGGAACTTCCAGCTGGTGGTGTTCTCATGTATCTGCTGCCCTTGTCCTTCCAGATGGTATTGGTCATGGGATCGGAAGGTGCTGTCGAAGGCACCTTGATGAATTCCCGTAGATGATACACACTGCTGCTACTGTGTGTCGGTGGTGGAGGGAGTGAATGTTTGTGGATGGGGTGCCAATCAATCAGGCTGCTTTGTCCTGGATGATGTCAATCTTCTTGAGTGTTGTTGGAGCTACATTCAGCCAGGCAAGTGGGGAGTATTCAATAACACTCCTGACTTCGATAAGGCACAAGTCAGGAGTATGATGGAATACTCCCAACTATGTCAAATGCGACCTTGAGGTCAAGGGCTGTCCTTCTCACCTCACTGTGTGTGAGAGAATGGGGAGTTAGATGGGATACAGTGAGTGTGCATGTGAGGTCGAGGAGTTGGATGGGGTACAACGTGTGTGTGTGTGAGGGTGGGGAGGTCGATGGGATACAGTGTATGTGAGGGAGGGGAGTTGGATGGGGTACAGTGTGTGTGAGAGGGTGGGGAGTTGGATGGGGTACAGTGTATGGGAAGATGTGGAGTTGGATGGGGTAAAGTGTGTGTATGTGTGTGAGGGCGGGAGCTGGATGAGGTAAAGTGTATGTTGTGTGTGTGTGTAAGGTTGTGGAGTTGGATGGGGTACACTGTGTCTCAGCGAGGTAGGGAGTTGAATGGATAGAGTGTGTGAGAGATGATGGTGAGTTAGATGGGGTACAGTGTGTGTGAGAGAGGACGGGGAGTTGGATGAGGTACAGTGTGTGTGTGTGTGTGTGTGTGTGTGTGTGAGGGTCTGGAGTTGGATGGGGTACAATGTGTGTCAGCGAGGGTGGGGAGTTGACTGGGTACAGTGTGTGTGAGAGGGTGAAGAGTTGGATGGGGAAGAGAATGTGTGAGAGGGTGGGGAGTTGGATTGTGTACAGTGTGTGGGAGAGGGTGGGGAGTTGACTGGGTACAGTGTGTGTGAGAGGGTGAAGAGTTGGATTGTGTACAGTGTGTGGGAGAGGGTGGGGAGTTGGATTGTGTACAGTGTGTGGGAGAGGGTGGGGAGTTGGATGGGGTACATTGTGTGTGAGAGGGTGGGGAGTTGGATTGTGTACAGTGTGTGGGAGAGGGTGGGGAGTTGGATGGGATGCTGTGTGTGTGTGTGAGGATGGGGAGTTGGATGGGGTACAGTTGTGTGAGTGAGAGGTTGGGGAGTTGGATGGGGTACAGTTGTGTGTGTGAGAGGGTGGGGAGTTGGATGAGGTACAGTTGTGTGTGAGAGAGGGTGGGGAGTTGGATGGGGAAGAGAATGAGTGAGAGAGGGTGGAGATTTGGATGAGATACAGTGTGTGAGAGAGGGTGGGGAATTGGATGGGGTACAGTGTGTGAGAGAGGGTGGGGATTTGGGTGGGGAACAGTGTGTGTGCGTGACGATGGGGAGTTGGATGGGGTACAGTGTGTATGAGAGGGCAGGGAGTTAGATTGTGTACAGTGTGTGAGAGAGGGTGGGGAGTTAGATGGGGTACAGTGTGTGCGTGTTTGTGAGGGAGGGGAGTTGGATGGGGTACAGTGTGTGTCAGAAAGGGTGGGGAGTTGAGTGGGTAGAGTGTGTGAGAGATGATGGGGAGTTGGATGGGTAACAATGTGCGTGAGAGAGGGTAGGGAGTTGGATGGGGTACAGTGTGAGAGGGAGGTTGGGGAGTTGAATGGGGTACAGTGTGTGTGAGAGAGTGGGGAGTTGAATGGGTTACAGTGTGTGTGAGAGAGTGGGGAGTTGGATGGGGAATAGTGTGTGGGTGAGGATAGGGAATTGGATGGGGTACAGTGTGTGTGAGAGGGTGGGGAGTTGGATGGTGTACAGTGTGTGTGCATGAGGATGGGCAGTTGGATGGGGTACAATATGTGTGAGAGGGTGGGGAGTTGGATTGTGTACAGTGTGTGCGTGTGTGTAAGGCTGGGGAGTTGGTTAGAGTACCGTGTGTGTCGGCAAGGGTGGGGAGTTGACTGGGTAGAGTGTGTGAGAGATAATGGGGAGTGGGATGGGGTAGAGTGTGTGTGAGAGAGGACGGGGAGTTGGATTGTGTACAGTGTGTGTGTGAGAGGATGGGGAGTTGGATGGTGTACAGTGTGTTTGTGTGAGAGGGTGGGGAGTTGGATGGGGTACAGTGTGTGTGTGAGGGTAGGGAGTTGGATGGGGTACAGTGTGTGTGAGAGGGTGGGGAGTTGAATGGGGTACAGTGTGTGTGTGTGTGTGTGTGTGTGAGGCTCTGGAGTTGGATGGGGTACAATGTGTGTGAGAGGGTGGGGAGTTGGATGGGGAAGAGAATTGGTGAGAGGGTGGGGAGTTGGATTGTATACAGTGTGTGGGAGAGGGTGGGGAGTTGGATGGGGTACAGCATGTGTGTGTGTGTGTTGTGTGTGTGAGGGTCTGGAGTTGGATGTGGTACAATGTGTGTCAGCGAGGGTGGGGAGTTGGATGGGGTACAGTGTGTGTGTGAGGATGGGGAGTTGGATGGGGTACAGTGTGTGTGTGAGGGGGGAAGTTGGATGGGGTACAGTGTGTGAGAGAGGGTGGGGAGTTGGATGGGGTACAGTGTGTGTGTATGAGAGAGTGGGGAGTTGGATGGGGTACAGTGTGTAAGAGAGGGTGGAGAGTTGGATGGGGTAGTGTGTGAAAGAGGGTGGGGAGTTGGATGGGGTACAGTGTGTGTGCATGAGGATGGGGAATTGGATGGGGTACAGTGTGTAGGAGCGTGTGGGGAGTAGGATGGGGTACAGTGCGTGTGTGTGATGGTGGGGAGTTGGATGGGGTACAGTGTGTGTCAGCAAGGGTGGGGAGTTGACTGGGTAGAGTGTGTGAGAGAGAGGGTGGGGAGTTGGATGATGTACAGTGTGAGAGAGAGGGTGAGGAGTTGGATGAGGTACAGAGTGAGATGGAGGGTGGGGAGTTGGATGAGGTACAGTGTGTGAGAGAGTGTGGGGAGTTGCATGGGGTACAGTATGAGAGAGGGTGGGGAGTGGATGGGGTACAGTGTGTGTGAGAATGGGGAGTTGGGTGGGGAACAGTGTGTATGCGTGAGGATGGGGAGTTGGAAGGGGTACAGTGCGTGTTAGAGGGAGGGGAGTTAGATTGTGTACAGTGTGTGTCAGAAAGGGTGAGGAGTTGACTGGGTAGAGTATGTGAGCGAGGGTGGGGAGTTGGGTGGTGTACAGTGTATGTGCGTGAGAATGGGCAGTTGGATGGAGTACAATATGTGTGAGAAGGTGGGGAGTTGGATTGTGTACATTGTGTTAGAGAGGGTGAGGAGGTGGATGGGGTACAGTGTGTGTGTGTGTAAGGCTGGGGAGTTGGATAGGGTACCGTGTGTGTGAGAGGGTGGGGAGTTGGATGGGGTACAGTGTGTGAGAGATGATGGTGGGTTAGATGGGGTACAGAGTGTGTGAGAGGGTGGGGAGTTGGACGGCATACAGTGTGTGTGTGTGAGGGTGGAGAGTTGAAATGGGTACAGTGTGTGAGAGATGATGGTGGTTTAGATGGGGTACAGTGTGTGTGTGAGAGAGAGTGGGGAGTTGGGTGGGGAAGAGACTGTGAGAGAGGGTGAGAATTTGGATGAAGTACAGTGTGTGAGAGAGGGTGAGGAGTTGGTTGGGGTACAGTGTGTGCGTGCTTGTGAGGGAGGGGAGTTGGATGGGGTACAGTTTGTGTCAGCAAGGTGGGGAGTTGACTGGGTAGAGTGTGAGAGATGTTGGGGAGTTGGATGGGCAACAGTGTGCGTGAGAGAGGGTGGGGAGTTTGTATGGGGTACAGTGTGAGAGGGAGGGTGGGGAGTTAGATGGGGTAAAGTGTTTGTGTGAGAGAGGACGGGGAGGTGGATAGGGTACAGTGTGTGTGAGAGAGGATGGGGAGTTGGATGGGGTACAGTGTGTGTGCGTGAGGATGGGGAATTGGATGGGGTACAGTGTGTGTGAGAGGGTCAGGAGTTAGGTGGGGTTCAGTGTGAGTGCATGAGGATGGGGAGATGGATGGGGTACATTGTGTGTGAGAGGGTGGGGAGTTGGATGGGGTACAGCGTGTGTGTGAGGATGGGGAGTTGCATTGTGTACAGTGTGTGGGAGGGGGTGGGGCGTTGGATGGGGTACAGTGTGTGCGTGTGTATGAGGGTGGGGAGTTGGATGGGGTACAGTTTGTGTCAGCTATTGTGGGGAGTTGACTGTGTAGAGTGTGTGAGATATAATGGGGAATTGGATGGGGTACAGTGTGTGAGAGAGGTTGGAGAGTTGGATGGGGTACAGTGTGTGAGAGAGGGTGGGGAGTTGGATTGTGTACAGCGTGTCAGAGAGGGTGGGGAGTTGCATGGGGTACAGTGTGTGTGTGTGTGAGGATGGGAAGTTGGATGGGGTACAGTGTGTGTGAGAGGGTGGGGATTTGGGTGGGGTTCAGTGTGTGTGAGAGGTTGGGGAGTTGGATGAGGTACATTGTGTGTGAGAGGTTGGGGAGTTGGATGAGGTACAGTGTCTGAGAGAGGGTGGGGGGTTGGATGGGGTACCATGTGTTTGTGAGGATGGGGAGTTGGATGGCGTAGTGTGTGTGAGAGAGTGTGGGATTTGGATGGGGTACAGTGTGTGGGAGATGGTGGGGAGTTTGGTGGGGTACAGAGTGTGTGAGAGAGGGTGGGGATTTGGATGGGGTACAGTGTGTGAGAAAGGGTGGGGAGTTGGATGGGGTACAGTGTGTGCGTGTGTGTGAGGGTGGGGAGTTGGATGGGGTACAGTTTGTGTCAGCTATTGTGGGAAGTTGACTGGGTAGAGTGTGTGAGATATCATGGGGAATTGGATGGGGTACAGTGTGTGAGAGAGAGTGTGGGGAGTTGGATGGGGTACAGTGTGTGTGAGAGGTTGGAGAGTTGGGTGGGGTACAGTGTGTGAGAGAGGGTGGGGAGTTGGATTGTGTACAGTGTGTGAGAGAGGGTGGGGAGTTGCATGGGGTACAGTGTGTGTGTGTGTGAGGACGGGAAGTTGGATGGGGTACAGTGTGTGTGAGAGGGTGGGGAGTTGGGTGGGGTTCAGTGTGTGTGAGAGGTTGGGGAGTTGGATGAGGTACATTGTGTGTGAGAGGTTGGGGAGTTGGATGAGGTACAGTGTCTGAGAGAGGGTGGGGGGTTGGATGGGGTACCGTGTGTGCATGAGGATGGGGAGTTGTATGGCGTAGTGTGTGTGTGAGAGGGTGGGGATTTGGATGGGATATAGTGTGTGGGAGATGGTGGGGATTTGGTTGGAGTACAGTGTGTGAGAAAGGGTGGGGAGTTGGATGGGGTTCAGTGTGTGTGAGCGGGTGGGGAGTTGGATTGTGTACAGTGTGTGTGAGCCGGTGGGGAGTTGGGTGGGTTTCAATGTGTGTGCGTGAGGATGGGGAGTTGGGTGGGGTTCAGTGTGTGTGAGCGGGTGGGGAGTTGGATTGTGTACAGTGTGTGGGAGGGGATGGGGAGTTGGGTGGGGTTCAGTGTGTGCATGTGTGTGAAGGTGGGGAGTTGGATAGGGTACAGTGTGTGTCAGCAAAGGGTGGGGTGTTGACTGGGTAGATTGTGTGAGAGATGATGGGGAGTTGGATGGGTACATTGTGTGTGAGAGTGTGTGGGACATTGGATGGCTTACAGTGTGTGTGAATGGGTGGGGAGTTGGATGGGGTACAGTGTGTGTGTGAGGGTGGGGAGTTGGATGGGGTACAGTGTGTGTGAGGATGGGGAGTTGAATGGGGTACAGTGTGTGAGAGAGGGTGGGGTGTTGGACGGGGTACAGTGTGAGAGGGAGGGTGGGGATTTGGATGGGGTTCAGTGTGTGTGTGTGAGGATGTGGAGTTGGGTTGTGTACATTGTGTGTGAGAGTGTGTGGGGAGTTGGATGGGTTACAGTGTGTGAGAGATGTTGGGGAGTTGTATTGTTTACAGTGTGTGGGAGAGGGTGGGGAGTTGGATGGGGTACAGTGTGTGAGAGAGGGTGGTTAGTTGGATGGGGTACAGTGTGAGAGGGAGGGTGGGGAGTTGGATGGGGTTCAGTTTGTGTGTGTGTGTGAGGGTGGGGAGTTGGATTGTGTACAGTGTGTGGGATAGGGTGGGGAGTTGGATGGGGTACAGTATGTGAGTGTGTGTGAGCGTGGGGAGTTGGATGGGGTACAGTGTGTGAGAGATGAAGGGGAGTTGGATTTGTTACAGTGTTTGTGAGAGAGGGTGGGGAGTTGGATGGGGAAGAGTATGTGAGAGAGTGTGGGGAGTTGGATGGGGTACAGTGTGAGAGGGAGGGTGGGGTGCTGGATGGAGTACAGGGTGTGTGAGAGTGTCTGGAGATGGATGGGGTACAGTGTGTGTGTATGAGGATGGGGAGTTGGATTGTGTACAGTGTGTATGAGAGGGTGGGGAGTTGGATGGGGTACAGTGTGTGCGTGTGTGAATGGGTGGGGAGTTGGATGGGGTACAGTGTATGTGAGAGGGTGGGGAGCTGGATCAGTTACAGTGTGTGTGAGAGGGTGGGGAGTTGGATTGTGTATAGTGTGTGGGAGAGGGTGGGGAGTTGGATGGTGTACAGTGTGTGCATGTGTTTGAGGGTGGGGAATTGGACAGGGTACAAAGTGTGTCAGCACGGGTGCGGAGTTGACGGGGTAGAGAGTGTGAGAGATAATGGGGAGTTGCATGGGGTATTGTGTGTGTGTGTGAGAATGGGGAATTGGATGTGGTCCATTGTGTGTGGGAGGGTGTGGAGTTGATTGGGGTACAGTGTGTGAGAGAGGGTGGGGAGTTGGGTGGGGTTCAGTGCGTGTGCGTGAGGATGGGGAGTTGGATGTAGTACAGTGTGTGTGGGAGGGTGTGGAGTTGATTGGGGTACAGTGTGTGGGTGTGTGTGAGGGTGGGGAGTTGGATGCTGTACAGTGTTTGAGAGAGGGTGGGGAGTTGAATGGGTTATAGTTGGGAGTTGGGTGGTGCACAGTGTGTGTGCGTGAGGATAGGCAGTTGAATGGGGTACAATATGTGTGAGAGGGTGGGGAGTTGGATTGTGTACAGTGTGTTAGAGAGGGTGGGGAGTTGGATAGGGTACAGTGTGTGTCAGCAAGGTTGGGAGTTGACTGGGTAGAGTGTGTGAGAGATGATGGGGAGTTGGATGGGGTACAGTGTGTGTATGAGAGGGTGGGGAGTTGGATGGGGTAGAGTGTGTGAGAGGGGGTGGGGAGTTGGATGGGTTACAGTGTGTGTGAGAGAGGGTGGGGAGTTGGATGAGGTACAGTGTGTGAGAGAGGATGGGGAGTTGGATGGGGTACAGTGTTTTGGAGAGGGTGGGGAGTTGGATTGTGTACAGTGTGTGGGAGAGGGTGGGGAGTTGGATAGGGTACAGTATGTGTGTGTGTGTTTTGTGTGTGAGGGTCTGGAGTTGGATGGGGTACAATGTGTGTAAGCGAGGGTGGGGAGTTGACTGGCTAGCATGTGTGAGAGATGATGGTGAGTTAGATGGGGTAAAGTGTTTGTGTGAGAGAGGACGGGGAGGTGGATAGGGTACAGTGTGTGTGAGAGAGGGTGGGGAGTTGGATGGGGTACAGTGTGTGTGCGTGAGGATGGGGAATTGGATGGGGTACAGTGTGTGTGAGAGGGTCAGGAGTTAGGTGGGGTTCAGTGTGAGTGCATGAGGATGGGGAGATGGATGGGGTACATTGTGTGTGAGAGGGTGGGGAGTTGGATGGGGTACAGCGTGTGTGTGAGGATGGGGAGTTGCTTTGTGTACAGTGTGTGGGAGGGGGTGGGGCGTTGGATGGGGTACAGTGTGTGCGTGTGTATGAGGGTGGGGAGTTGGATGGGGTACAGTTTGTGTCAGCTATTGTGGGGAGTTGACTGTGTAGAGTGTGTGAGATATAATGGGGAATTGGATGGGGTACAGTGTGTGAGAGAGGTTGGAGAGTTGGATGGGGTACAGTGTGTGAGAGAGGGTGGGGAGTTGGATTGTGTACAGCGTGTCAGAGAGGGTGGGGAGTTGCATGGGGTACAGTGTGTGTGTGTGTGAGGATGGGAAGTTGGATGGGGTACAGTGTGTGTGAGAGGGTGGGGATTTGGGTGGGGTTCAGTGTGTGTGAGAGGTTGGGGAGTTGGATGAGGTACATTGTGTGTGAGAGGTTGGGGAGTTGGATGAGGTACAGTGTCTGAGAGAGGGTGGGGGGTTGGATGGGGTACCATGTGTTTGTGAGGATGGGGAGTTGGATGGCGTAGTGTGTGTGAGAGAGTGTGGGATTTGGATGGGATACAGTGTGTGGGAGATGGTGGGGAGTTTGGTGGGGTACAGAGTGTGTGAGAGAGGGTGGGGATTTGGATGGGGTACAGTGTGTGAGAAAGGGTGGGGAGTTGGATGGGGTTCAGTGTGTGTGAGCGGGTGGGGAGTTGGATTGTGTACAGTGTGTGTGAGCGGGTGGGGAGTTGGATGGGGTACAGTGTGTGTCAGCTATTGTGGGAAGTTGACTGGGTAGAGTGTGTGAGATATCATGGGGAATTGGATGGGGTACAGTGTGTGAGAGAGAGTGTGGGGAGTTGGATGGGGTACAGTGTGTGTGAGAGGTTGGAGAGTTGGATGGGGTACAGTGTGTGAGAGAGGGTGGGGAGTTGGATTGTTTACAGTGTGTGAGAGAGGGTGTGGAGTTGATTGGGGTACAGTGTGTGAGAGAGGGTGGGGAGTTGGGTGGGGTTCAGTGCGTGTGCGTGAGGATGGGGAGTTGGATGTAGTACAGTGTGTGTGGGAGGGTGTGGAGTTGATTGGGGTACAGTGTGTGGGTGTGTGTGAGGGTGGGGAGTTGGATGCTGTACAGTGTTTGAGAGAGGGTGGGGAGTTGGATGGGTTATAGTTGGGAGTTGGGTGGTGCACAGTGTGTGTGCGTGAGGATAGGCAGTTGAATGGGGTACAATATGTGTGAGAGGGTGGGGAGTTGGATTGTGTACAGTGTGTTAGAGAGGGTGGGGAGTTGGATAGGGTACAGTGTGTGTCAGCAAGATTGGGAGTTGACTGGGTAGAGTGTGTGAGAGATGATGGGGAGTTGGATGGGGTACAGTGTGTGTATGAGAGGGTGGGGAGTTGGATGGGGTAGAGTGTGTGAGAGGGGGTGGGGAGTTGGATGGGTTACAGTGTGTGTGAGAGAGGGTGGGGAGTTGGATGAGGTACAGTGTGTGAGAGAGGATGGGGAGTTGGATGGGGTACAGTGTTTTGGAGAGGGTGGGGAGTTGGATTGTGTACAGTGTGTGGGAGAGGGTGGGGAGTTGGATAGGGTACAGTATGTGTGTGTGTGTTTTGTGTGTGAGGGTCTGGAGTTGGATGGGGTACAATGTGTGTAAGCGAGGGTGGGGAGTTGACTGGCTAGCATGTGTGAGAGATGATGGTGAGTTAGATGGGGTAAAGTGTTTGTGTGAGAGAGGACGGGGAGGTGGATAGGGTACAGTGTGTGTGAGAGAGGGTGGGGTGTTGGATGGGGTACAGTGTGTGTGCGTGAGGATGGGGAATTGGATGGGGTACAGTGTGTGTGAGAGGGTCAGGAGTTAGGTGGGGTTCAGTGTGAGTGCATGAGGATGGGGAGATGGATGGGGTACATTGTGTGTGAGAGGGTGGGGAGTTGGATGGGGTACAGCGTGTGTGTGAGGATGGGGAGTTGCATTGTGTACAGTGTGTGGGAGGGGGTGGGGCGTTGGATGGGGTACAGTGTGTGCGTGTGTATGAGGGTGGGGAGTTGGATGGGGTACAGTTTGTGTCAGCTATTGTGGGGAGTTGACTGTGTAGAGTGTGTGAGATATAATGGGGAATTGGATGGGGTACAGTGTGTGAGAGAGGTTGGAGAGTTGGATGGGGTACAGTGTGTGAGAGAGGGTGGGGAGTTGGATTGTGTACAGCGTGTCAGAGAGGGTGGGGAGTTGCATGGGGTACAGTGTGTGTGTGTGTGAGGATGGGAAGTTGGATGGGGTACAGTGTGTGTGAGAGGGTGGGGATTTGGGTGGGGTTCAGTGTGTGTGAGAGGTTGGGGAGTTGGATGAGGTACATTGTGTGTGAGAGGTTGGGGAGTTGGATGAGGTACAGTGTCTGAGAGAGGGTGGGGGGTTGGATGGGGTACCATGTGTTTGTGAGGATGGGGAGTTGGATGGCGTAGTGTGTGTGAGAGAGTGTGGGATTTGGATGGGGTACAGTGTGTGGGAGATGGTGGGGAGTTTGGTGGGGTACAGAGTGTGTGAGAGAGGGTGGGGATTTGGATGGGGTACAGTGTGTGAGAAAGGGTGGGGAGTTGGATGGGGTTCAGTGTGTGTGAGCGGGTGGGGAGTTGGATTGTGTACAGTGTGTGTGAGCGGGTGGGGAGTTGGATGGGGTACAGTGTGTGTCAGCTATTGTGGGAAGTTGACTGGGTAGAGTATGTGAGATATCATGGGGAATTGGATGGGGTACAGTGTGTGAGAGAGAGTGTGGGGAGTTGGATGGGGTACAGTGTGTGTGAGAGGTTGGAGAGTTGGATGGGGTACAGTGTGTGAGAGAGGGTGGGGAGTTGGATTGTTTACAGTGTGTGAGAGAGGGTGTGGAGTTGATTGGGGTACAGTGTGTGAGAGAGGGTGGGGAGTTGGGTGGGGTTCAGTGCGTGTGCGTGAGGATGGGGAGTTGGATGTAGTACAGTGTGTGTGGGAGGGTGTGGAGTTGATTGGGGTACAGTGTGTGGGTGTGTGTGAGGGTGGGGAGTTGGATGCTGTACAGTGTTTGAGAGAGGGTGGGGAGTTGGATGGGTTATAGTTGGGAGTTGGGTGGTGCACAGTGTGTGTGCGTGAGGATAGGCAGTTGAATGGGGTACAATATGTGTGAGAGGGTGGGGAGTTGGATTGTGTACAGTGTGTTAGAGAGGGTGGGGAGTTGGATAGGGTACAGTGTGTGTCAGCAAGATTGGGAGTTGACTGGGTAGAGTGTGTGAGAGATGATGGGGAGTTGGATGGGGTACAGTGTGTGTATGAGAGGGTGGGGAGTTGGATGGGGTAGAGTGTGTGAGAGGGGGTGGGGAGTTGGATGGGTTACAGTGTGTGTGAGAGAGGGTGGGGAGTTGGATGAGGTACAGTGTGTGAGAGAGGATGGGGAGTTGGATGGGGTACAGTGTTTTGGAGAGGGTGGGGAGTTGGATTGTGTACAGTGTGTGGGAGAGGGTGGGGAGTTGGATAGGGTACAGTATGTGTGTGTGTGTTTTGTGTGTGAGGGTCTGGAGTTGGATGGGGTACAATGTGTGTAAGCGAGGGTGGGGAGTTGACTGGCTAGCATGTGTGAGAGATGATGGTGAGTTAGATGGGGTAAAGTGTTTGTGTGAGAGAGGACGGGGAGGTGGATAGGGTACAGTGTGTGTGAGAGAGGGTGGGGAGTTGGATGGGGTACAGTGTGTGTGCGTGAGGATGGGGAATTGGATGGGGTACAGTGTGTGTGAGAGGGTCAGGAGTTAGGTGGGGTTCAGTGTGAGTGCATGAGGATGGGGAGATGGATGGGGTACATTGTGTGTGAGAGGGTGGGGAGTTGGATGGGGTACAGCGTGTGTGTGAGGATGGGGAGTTGCATTGTGTACAGTGTGTGGGAGGGGGTGGGGCGTTGGATGGGGTACAGTGTGTGCGTGTGTATGAGGGTGGGGAGTTGGATGGGGTACAGTTTGTGTCAGCTATTGTGGGGAGTTGACTGTGTAGAGTGTGTGAGATATAATGGGGAATTGGATGGGGTACAGTGTGTGAGAGAGGTTGGAGAGTTGGATGGGGTACAGTGTGTGAGAGAGGGTGGGGAGTTGGATTGTGTACAGCGTGTCAGAGAGGGTGGGGAGTTGCATGGGGTACAGTGTGTGTGTGTGTGAGGATGGGAAGTTGGATGGGGTACAGTGTGTGTGAGAGGGTGGGGATTTGGGTGGGGTTCAGTGTGTGTGAGAGGTTGGGGAGTTGGATGAGGTACATTGTGTGTGAGAGGTTGGGGAGTTGGATGAGGTACAGTGTCTGAGAGAGGGTGGGGGGTTGGATGGGGTACCATGTGTTTGTGAGGATGGGGAGTTGGATGGCGTAGTGTGTGTGAGAGAGTGTGGGATTTGGATGGGGTACAGTGTGTGGGAGATGGTGGGGAGTTTGGTGGGGTACAGAGTGTGTGAGAGAGGGTGGGGATTTGGATGGGGTACAGTGTGTGAGAAAGGGTGGGGAGTTGGATGGGGTACAGTGTGTGCGTGTGTGTGAGGGTGGGGAGTTGGATGGGGTACAGTTTGTGTCAGCTATTGTGGGAAGTTGACTGGGTAGAGTGTGTGAGATATCATGGGGAATTGGATGGGGTACAGTGTGTGAGAGAGAGTGTGGGGAGTTGGATGGGGTACAGTGTGTGTGAGAGGTTGGAGAGTTGGGTGGGGTACAGTGTGTGAGAGAGGGTGGGGAGTTGGATTGTGTACAGTGTGTGAGAGAGGGTGGGGAGTTGCATGGGGTACAGTGTGTGTGTGTGTGAGGACGGGAAGTTGGATGGGGTACAGTGTGTGTGAGAGGGTGGGGAGTTGGGTGGGGTTCAGTGTGTGTGAGAGGTTGGGGAGTTGGATGAGGTACATTGTGTGTGAGAGGTTGGGGAGTTGGATGAGGTACAGTGTCTGAGAGAGGGTGGGGGGTTGGATGGGGTACCGTGTGTGCATGAGGATGGGGAGTTGTATGGCGTAGTGTGTGTGTGAGAGGGTGGGGATTTGGATGGGATATAGTGTGTGGGAGATGGTGGGGATTTGGTTGGAGTACAGTGTGTGAGAAAGGGTGGGGAGTTGGATGGGGTTCAGTGTGTGTGAGCGGGTGGGGAGTTGGATTGTGTACAGTGTGTGTGAGCGGGTGGGGAGTTGGATGGGGTACAGTGTGTGTCAGCTATTGTGGGAAGTTGACTGGGTAGAGTATGTGAGATATCATGGGGAATTGGATGGGGTACAGTGTGTGAGAGAGAGTGTGGGGAGTTGGATGGGGTACAGTGTGTGTGAGAGGTTGGAGAGTTGGATGGGGTACAGTGTGTGAGAGAGGGTGGGGAGTTGGATTGTTTACAGTGTGTGAGAGAGGGTGTGGAGTTGATTGGGGTACAGTGTGTGAGAGAGGGTGGGGAGTTGGGTGGGGTTCAGTGCGTGTGCGTGAGGATGGGGAGTTGGATGTAGTACAGTGTGTGTGGGAGGGTGTGGAGTTGATTGGGGTACAGTGTGTGGGTGTGTGTGAGGGTGGGGAGTTGGATGCTGTACAGTGTTTGAGAGAGGGTGGGGAGTTGGATGGGTTATAGTTGGGAGTTGGGTGGTGCACAGTGTGTGTGCGTGAGGATAGGCAGTTGAATGGGGTACAATATGTGTGAGAGGGTGGGGAGTTGGATTGTGTACAGTGTGTTAGAGAGGGTGGGGAGTTGGATAGGGTACAGTGTGTGTCAGCAAGATTGGGAGTTGACTGGGTAGAGTGTGTGAGAGATGATGGGGAGTTGGATGGGGTACAGTGTGTGTATGAGAGGGTGGGGAGTTGGATGGGGTAGAGTGTGTGAGAGGGGGTGGGGAGTTGGATGGGTTACAGTGTGTGTGAGAGAGGGTGGGGAGTTGGATGAGGTACAGTGTGTGAGAGAGGATGGGGAGTTGGATGGGGTACAGTGTTTTGGAGAGGGTGGGGAGTTGGATTGTGTACAGTGTGTGGGAGAGGGTGGGGAGTTGGATAGGGTACAGTATGTGTGTGTGTGTTTTGTGTGTGAGGGTCTGGAGTTGGATGGGGTACAATGTGTGTAAGCGAGGGTGGGGAGTTGACTGGCTAGCATGTGTGAGAGATGATGGTGAGTTAGATGGGGTAAAGTGTTTGTGTGAGAGAGGACGGGGAGGTGGATAGGGTACAGTGTGTGTGAGAGAGGGTGGGGAGTTGGATGGGGTACAGTGTGTGTGCGTGAGGATGGGGAATTGGATGGGGTACAGTGTGTGTGAGAGGGTCAGGAGTTAGGTGGGGTTCAGTGTGAGTGCATGAGGATGGGGAGATGGATGGGGTACATTGTGTGTGAGAGGGTGGGGAGTTGGATGGGGTACAGCGTGTGTGTGAGGATGGGGAGTTGCATTGTGTACAGTGTGTGGGAGGGGGTGGGGCGTTGGATGGGGTACAGTGTGTGCGTGTGTATGAGGGTGGGGAGTTGGATGGGGTACAGTTTGTGTCAGCTATTGTGGGGAGTTGACTGTGTAGAGTGTGTGAGATATAATGGGGAATTGGATGGGGTACAGTGTGTGAGAGAGGTTGGAGAGTTGGATGGGGTACAGTGTGTGAGAGAGGGTGGGGAGTTGGATTGTGTACAGCGTGTCAGAGAGGGTGGGGAGTTGCATGGGGTACAGTGTGTGTGTGTGTGAGGATGGGAAGTTGGATGGGGTACAGTGTGTGTGAGAGGGTGGGGATTTGGGTGGGGTTCAGTGTGTGTGAGAGGTTGGGGAGTTGGATGAGGTACATTGTGTGTGAGAGGTTGGGGAGTTGGATGAGGTACAGTGTCTGAGAGAGGGTGGGGGGTTGGATGGGGTACCATGTGTTTGTGAGGATGGGGAGTTGGATGGCGTAGTGTGTGTGAGAGAGTGTGGGATTTGGATGGGGTACAGTGTGTGGGAGATGGTGGGGAGTTTGGTGGGGTACAGAGTGTGTGAGAGAGGGTGGGGATTTGGATGGGGTACAGTGTGGGAGAAAGGGTGGGGAGTTGGATGGGGTTCAGTGTGTGTGAGCGGGTGGGGAGTTGGATTGTGTACAGTGTGTGTGAGAGGGTGGGGAGTTGGATGGGGTACAGTGTATGCGTGTGTGTGAGGGTGGGGAGTTGGATGGGGTACAGTTTGTGTCAGCTATTGTGGGAAGTTGACTGGGTAGAGTGTGTGAGATATCGTGGGGAATTGGATGGGGTACAGTGTGTGAGAGAGAGTGTGGGGAGTTGGATGGGGTACAGTGTGTGTGAGAGGTTGGAGAGTTGGATGGGGTACAGTGTGTGAGAGAGGGTGGGGAGTTGCATGGGGTACAGTGTGTGTGTGTGTGAGGACGGGAAGTTGGATGGGGTACAGTGTGTGTGAGAGGGTGGGGAGTTGGGTGGGGTTCAGTGTGTGTGAGAGGTTGGGGAGTTGGATGAGGTACATTGTGTGTGAGAGGTTGGAGAGTTGGATGAGGTACAGTGTCTGAGAGAGGGTGGGGGGTTGGATGGGGTACCGTGTGTGCATGAGGATGGGGAGTTGTATGGCGTAGTGTGTGTGTGAGAGGGTGGGGATTTGGATGGGATATAGTGTGTGGGAGATGGTGGGGATTTGGTTGGGGTACAGTGTGTGAGAAAGGGTGGGGAGTTGGATGGGGTTCAGTGTGTGTGAGCGGGTGGGGAGTTGGATTGTGTACAGTGTGTGTGAGCGGGTGGGGAGTTGGGTGGGGTTCAATGTGTGTGCGTGAGGATGGGGAGTTGGATGGGGTACATTGTGTGTGAGAGGGTGGGTAGTTGGATTGTGTACAGTGTGTGGGCGGGGGTGGGGAGTTGGGTGGGGTTCAGTGTGTGCGTGTGTGTGAAGGTGGGGAGTTGGATAGGGTACAGTGTGTGTCAGCAAAGGGTGGGGTGTTGACTGGGTAGATTGTGTGAGAGATGATGGGGAGTTGGATGGGTTACAGTGTGTGTGAGAGGGTGGGGAGTTGGATGGGGTACAGTGTGTGTGAGAGGGTGGGGAGTTGGATGGGGTACAGTGTGTGAGAGAAGGTGGGGAGTTGGATGAGGTACAGCGTGTGTGTGTGAGTTTGGGGAGTTGAATGGGGTACCGTGTGTGCGTGTGTGTGAGGGTGGGAAGTTGGATGGGTTACAGTGTGTGAGAGATGATGGGGAGCTGGATGTGTTACAGTGTTTGTAAGAGAGGGTGCGGAGTTGGATGGGGTAATTATGTGAGAGAGGGTGGGGAGTTGGATGGGGTACAGTGTGAAGGGGGGGGGGGGAGTTGAATGGGGTACAGTGTATGTGAGAAGGTGGGCAATTGGATTGTGTACAGTGTGTGGGAGAGGGTGGGGTGTTGGACTGTGTACAGTGTGTGGGAGTGGATGGGGAGCTGGATAGGTTACAGTGTGTGTGAGAGGGTGGGGAGCTGGATCGGTTACAGTGTGTGTGTGTGAGGATGGGGAGTTGTATGTGGTACAGTGTGTGTGAGAGGGTGGGGAGTTGGATTGTGTACAGTGTGTGGGATAGGGTGGGGAGTTGGATGGGGTACAGTGTATGAGAGATGAAGGGGAGTTGGATGTGTTACAGTGTTTGTGAGAGAGGGTGGGGAGATGGATGGGGTACAGTATGTGATAGAGCGTAGGGAGTTGGATGGGGTACAGTGTGAGAGGGAGGGTGGGGTGCTGGATGGGGTACAGTATTTGTGTGTGAGGATGGGTAGTTGGATGGGATTTAGTGTGTGTGTGAGGATGGGGAGTTGGATGGGGTACAAGGTGTGTGAGAGTGTCTGGAGATGGATGGGGTACAGTGTGTGTGTATGAGGATGGGGAGTTGGATTGTGTACAGTGTGAGGGAGAGGGTGAGGAGTTGGATGGGGTACAGTGTGTGCGTGGATGTGAGGGTGGGAAGTTGGATGGGGTACTGTGTGTGTGTGAGGATGGCGAGTTGGACTGTGTACAGTGTGTGGGAGAGGGTGGGGAATTGGATGTGGTACAGTGTGTGCGTGAATGTGAGGCTGGGAAGTTGGATGGGGTACTGTGTGTGCGTGTGTGTAAGGGTGGGAAGTTGGATGGGGTACAGTGTGTGCGTGTGTGTAAGGGTGGGAAGTTGGATGGGGTACAGTGTGTGTGTGTGTGTGAGGGTGGGGAGTTTGATGGGGTACAGTGTGTGCGTGTGTGTGAGGGTGGGGAGTTTGATGGGGTACAGTGTGTGCGTGTGTGAGAGGATGGGGAGTTGGATTGAGTACAGTGTGTGTGAGAGGGTGGGGAGCTGGATCGGTTACAGTGTGTGTGTGTGAGGATGGGGAGTTGTATGTGGTACAGTGTGTGTGAGAGGGTGGGGAGTTGGATGGGGTACAGCGTGTGGGAGAGGGTGGGGAGTCGGATGGGGTTCAGTGTGTGTGGATGAGGATGGGGAAATGGATGGGGTACATTGTGTGTGAGAGGTTGTGGAGTTGGATGGGGTACAGTGTGTGTCAGCTATTGTGGGAAGTTGACTGGGTAGAGTGTGTGAGATTTAATGGGGAATTGCATGGGGTACAGTGTGTGAGAGAGAGTGTGAGGAGTTGGATGGGTTACAGTGTGTGTGTGAGGATGGGATGTTGGATGGGGTACAGTGTGTGTGAGAGTGTGGGGAGTTGGATGGGGTACAATGTGTGTGAGAGAGTGTGGGGAGTTGGATGGGGTACAGTGTGTGTGTGAGGATGGGAAGTTGGATGGGTTACAGTGTGTGTGTGTGAGGATGGGGAGTTGTATGTGGTACAGTGTGTGGGAGAGGGTGGGGAGTTGGATGGTGTTCAGTGTGTGTGGATGAGGATGGGGAAATGGATGGGGTACATTGTGTGTGAGAGGGTGTGGAGTTGGATGGGGTACAGTGTGTGTCAGCTATTGTGGGAAGTTGACTGGGTAGAGTGTGTGAGATTTAATGGGGAATTGGATGGGGTACACTGTGTGAGAGAGAGTGTGAGGAGTTGGATGGGTTACAGTGTGTGTGTGAGGATGGGATGTTGGATGGGGTACAGTGTGTGTGAGAGTGTGGGGAGTTGGATGGGGTACAATGTGTGCGAGAGAGTGTGGGGAGTTGTATGTGGTACAGTGTGTGTGAGAGGGTGGGGAGTTGGATGGGGTACAGCGTGTGGGAGAGGGTGGGGAGTTGGATGGGGTTCAGTGTGTGTGGATGAGGATGGGGAAATGGATGGGGTACATTGTGTGTGAGAGGGTGTGGAGTTGGATGGGGTACAGTGTGTGTCAGCTATTGTGGGAAGTTGACTGGGTAGAGTGTGTGAGATTTAATGGGGAATTGGATGGGGTACAGTGTGTGAGAGAGAGTGTGGGGAGTTGGATGGGGTACAGTGTGTGTGTGAGGATGGGATGTTGGATGGGGTACAGTGTGTGTGAGAGTGTGGGGAGTTGGATGGGATACAATGTGTGTGAGAGAGTGTGGAGAGTTGGATGGGGTACAGTGTGTGTGTGAGGATGGGAAGTTGGATGGGTTACAGTGTGTGTGCGTGAGGATGGGGAGTTGGATGGGGTACATTGTGTGTGAGAGGGTGGGGAGTTGGATGGGGTACAGTGTGTGCGTGTGTGTGAGGGTGGGAAGTTGGATGGGGTACAGTGTGTGTGTGTGTGTGTGAGGATGGGATGTTAGATGGGGTACAGTGTGTGTGAGAGGGTGGGGAGTTGGGTGGGGTTCAGTGTGTGTGCGTGAGGATGGGGAGTTGGATGGGGTACATTGTGTGTGAGATTGTGGGGAGTTGGATGAGGTACAGTGTGTGAGAGAGGGTGGGGGGATGGATGGGGTACAGTGTGTGCATGAGGATGGGGAGTTGTATGGTGTAGTGTGTGTGAGAGAGGGTGGGGATTTGGATGGGGTACAGTATGTGGGAGATGGTGGGGAGTTGGGTGGTGTAAAGTGTGTGTGAGAGAGGGTGGGGATTTGGATGGGGTACAGTGTGTGAGAAAGGGTGGGGAGTTGGATTGTGTACAGTGTGTGAGAAAGGGTGGGGAGTTGGGTGGGGTTCAGTGTGTGTGCGTGAGGATGGGGAGTTGGATGGGGTACATTATGTGTGAGCGGGTGGGGATTGGATTGTGTACAGTGTATGGGAGGGGATGGGGAGTTGGGTGGGGTTCAGTGTGTGTGCATGAGGATGGGGAGTTGGATGGGGTACATTGTGTGTGAGAGGGTGGGGAGTTGGATTGTGTTCAGTGTGTGGGCGGGGGTGGGTAGTTGGATGGGATACAGTGTGTGCGTGTGTGTGAAGGTGGGGAGTTGGATAGGGTACAGTGTGTGTCAGCAAAGGGTGGGGTGTTGACTGGGTAGATTGTGTGAGAGATGATGGGGAGTTGGAATGGGTTACAGTGTGTGTGAGAGGGTGGGGAGTTGGATGGGGTACAGTGTGTGTGTGAGGTTGGGGAGTTAGATGGGGTACAGTGTGTGTGAGAGGGTGGGGAGTTGGATGGGGTACAGTGTGTGTGTGAGGGTGGGGAGTTGGATGGGGTACAGTGTGTGTGAGGATGCGGAGTTGGATGGGATACAGTGTGTGTGTGTGAGGATGGGGAGTTGGATGAGGTACAGTGTGTGAGCGATGGTGGGTATTTGGATTGGGTACAGTGTGTGCATGTGTGTGAGGGTGGGGAGTTGAATGGAGTACAGTGTTTGAGAGAGGGTGGGGAGTTGGGTGGGGTTCAGTGTGTGCGTGAGGATGGGGAGTTGTATGGGGTAGTGTGTGTGAGAGAGGGTGGGGATGTGGATGGGGTTCAGTGTGTGAGAGATGGTGGGGAGTTAGGTGGGGTACAGTGTTTGTGAGAGAGGGTGGGGATTTGGATGGGGTACATTGTGTGTGAGAGCATGTGGGGAGTTGGATGAGTTACAGTGTGTGAGAGAGCGTGGGGAGTTGTATTGTTTACAGTGTGTGGGAGAGGGAGGGGAGTTGGATGGGGTACATTGTGTGTGATAGTGTGTGGGGAGTTGGATGGGTTACAGTTTGTGAGAGAGGGTGGGGAGTTGGATGGGGTTCAGTGTGTGTGTGCGTGAGGGTGAGGAGTTGGATTGTGTACAGTGTGTGGGATAGGGTGGGGAGTTGGATGGGGTACAGTGTATGAGAGATGAAGGGGAGTTGGATGTGTTACAGTGTTTGTGAGAGAGGGTGGGGAGATGGATGGGGTACAGTATGTGATAGAGCGTAGGGAGTTGGATGGGGTACAGTGTGAGAGGGAGGGTGGGGTGCTGGATGGGGTACAGTATTTGTGTGTGAGGATGGGTAGTTGGATGGGATTTAGTGTGTGTGTGAGGATGGGGAGTTGGATGGGGTACAAGGTGTGTGAGAGTGTCTGGAGATGGATGGGGTACAGTGTGTGTGTATGAGGATGGGGAGTTGGATTGTGTACAGTGTGAGGGAGAGGGTGAGGAGTTGGATGGGGTACAGTGTGTGCGTGGATGTGAGGGTGGGAAGTTGGATGGGGTACTGTGTGTGTGTGAGGATGGCGAGTTGGACTGTGTACAGTGTGTGGGAGAGGGTGGGGAATTGGATGTGGTACAGTGTGTGCGTGAATGTGAGGCTGGGAAGTTGGATGGGGTACTGTGTGTGCGTGTGTGTAAGGGTGGGAAGTTGGATGGGGTACAGTGTGTGCGTGTGTGTAAGGGTGGGAAGTTGGATGGGGTACAGTGTGTGTGTGTGTGTGAGGGTGGGGAGTTTGATGGGGTACAGTGTGTGCGTGTGTGTGAGGGTGGGGAGTTTGATGGGGTACAGTGTGTGCGTGTGTGAGAGGATGGGGAGTTGGATTGAGTACAGTGTGTGTGAGAGGGTGGGGAGCTGGATCGGTTACAGTGTGTGTGTGTGAGGATGGGGAGTTGTATGTGGTACAGTGTGTGTGAGAAGGTGGGGAGTTGGATGGGGTACAGCGTGTGGGAGAGGGTGGGGAGTCGGATGGGGTTCAGTGTGTGTGGATGAGGATGGGGAAATGGATGGGGTACATTGTGTGTGAGAGGTTGTGGAGTTGGATGGGGTACAGTGTGTGTCAGCTATTGTGGGAAGTTGACTGGGTAGAGTGTGTGAGATTTAATGGGGAATTGCATGGGGTACAGTGTGTGAGAGAGAGTGTGAGGAGTTGGATGGGTTACAGTGTGTGTGTGAGGATGGGATGTTGGATGGGGTACAGTGTGTGTGAGAGTGTGGGGAGTTGGATGGGGTACAATGTGTGTGAGAGAGTGTGGGGAGTTGGATGGGGTACAGTGTGTGTGTGAGGATGGGAAGTTGGATGGGTTACAGTGTGTGTGTGTGAGGATGGGGAGTTGTATGTGGTACAGTGTGTGGGAGAGGGTGGGGAGTTGGATGGGGTACAGTGTGTGTGGATGAGGATGGGGAAATGGATGGGGTACATTGTGTGTGAGAGGGTGTGGAGTTGGATGGGGTACAGTGTGTGTCAGCTATTGTGGGAAGTTGACTGGGTAGAGTGTGTGAGATTTAATGGGGAATTGGATGGGGTACAGTGTGTGAGAGAGAGTGTGGGGAGTTGGATGGGGTACAGTGTGTGTGTGAGGATGGGATGTTGGATGGGGTACAGTGTGTGTGAGAGTGTGGGGAGTTGGATGGGATACAATGTGTGTGAGAGAGTGTGGAGAGTTGGATGGGGTACAGTGTGTGTGTGAGGATGGGAAGTTGGATGGGTTACAGTGTGTGTGCGTGAGGATGGGGAGTTGGATGGGGTACATTGTGTGTGAGAGGGTGGGGAGTTGGTGGGGTACAGTGTGTGCGTGTGTGTGAGGGTGGGAAGTTGGATGGGGTACAGTGTGTGTGTGTGTGTGTGTGAGGATGGGATGTTAGATGGGGTACAGTGTGTGTGAGAGGGTGGGGAGTTGGGTGGGGTTCAGTGTGTGTGCGTGAGGATGGGGAGTTGGATGGGGTACATTGTGTGTGAGAGGGTGGGGAGTTGGATGAGGTACAGTGTGTGAGAGAGGGTGGGGGGATGGATGGGGTACAGTGTGTGCATGAGGATGGGGAGTTGTATGGTGTAGTGTGTGTGAGAGAGGGTGGGGATTTGGATGGGGTACAGTATGTGGGAGATGGTGGGGAGTTGGGTGGTGTAAAGTGTGTGTGAGAGAGGGTGGGGATTTGGATGGGGTACAGTGTGTGAGAAAGGGTGGGGAGTTGGATTGTGTACAGTGTGTGAGAAAGGGTGGGGAGTTGGGTGGGGTTCAGTGTGTGTGCGTGAGGATGGGGAGTTGGATGGGGTACATTATGTGTGAGCGGGTGGGGATTGGATTGTGTACAGTGTATGGGAGGGGATGGGGAGTTGGGTGGGGTTCAGTGTGTGTGCATGAGGATGGGGAGTTGGATGGGGTACATTGTGTGTGAGAGGGTGGGGAGTTGGATTGTGTTCAGTGTGTGGGCGGGGGTGGGTAGTTGGATGGGATACAGTGTGTGCGTGTGTGTGAAGGTGGGGAGTTGGATAGGGTACAGTGTGTGTCAGCAAAGGGTGGGGTGTTGACTGGGTAGATTGTGTGAGAGATGATGGGGAGTTGGATGGGTTACAGTGTGTGTGAGAGGGTGGGGAGTTGGATGGGGTACAGTGTGTGTGTGAGGTTGGGGAGTTGGATGGGGTACAGTGTGTGTGAGAGGGTGGGGAGTTGGATGGGGTACAGTGTGTGTGTGAGGGTGGGGAGTTGGATGGGGTACAGTGTGTGTGAGGATGCGGAGTTGGATGGGATACAGTGTGTGTGTGTGAGGATGGGGAGTTGGATGAGGTACAGTGTGTGAGCGATGGTGGGTATTTGGATTGGGTACAGTGTGTGCATGTGTGTGAGGGTGGGGAGTTGAATGGAGTACAGTGTTTGAGAGAGGGTGGGGAGTTGGGTGGGGTTCAGTGTGTGCGTGAGGATGGGGAGTTGTATGGGGTAGTGTGTGTGAGAGAGGGTGGGGATGTGGATGGGGTTCAGTGTGTGAGAGATGGTGGGGAGTTAGGTGGGGTACAGTGTTTGTGAGAGAGGGTGGGGATTTGGATGGGGTACATTGTGTGTGAGAGCATGTGGGGAGTTGGATGAGTTACAGTGTGTGAGAGAGCGTGGGGAGTTGTATTGTTTACAGTGTGTGGGAGAGGGAGGGGAGTTGGATGGGGTACATTGTGTGTGATAGTGTGTGGGGAGTTGGATGGGTTACAGTTTGTGAGAGAGGGTGGGGAGTTGGATGGGGTTCAGTGTGTGTGTGCGTGAGGGTGAGGAGTTGGATTGTGTACAGTGTGTGGGATAGGGTGGGGAGTTGGATGGGGTACAGTGTATGAGAGATGAAGGGGAGTTGGATGTGTTACAGTGTTTGTGAGAGAGGGTGGGGAGATGGATGGGGTACAGTATGTGATAGAGCGTAGGGAGTTGGATGGGGTACAGTGTGAGAGGGAGGGTGGGGTGCTGGATGGGGTACAGTATTTGTGTGTGAGGATGGGTAGTTGGATGGGATTTAGTGTGTGTGTGAGGATGGGGAGTTGGATGGGGTACAAGGTGTGTGAGAGTGTCTGGAGATGGATGGGGTACAGTGTGTGTGTATGAGGATGGGGAGTTGGATTGTGTACAGTGTGAGGGAGAGGGTGAGGAGTTGGATGGGGTACAGTGTGTGCGTGGATGTGAGGGTGGGAAGTTGGATGGGGTACTGTGTGTGTGTGAGGATGGCGAGTTGGACTGTGTACAGTGTGTGGGAGAGGGTGGGGAATTGGATGTGGTACAGTGTGTGCGTGAATGTGAGGCTGGGAAGTTGGATGGGGTACTGTGTGTGCGTGTGTGTAAGGGTGGGAAGTTGGATGGGGTACAGTGTGTGCGTGTGTGTAAGGGTGGGAAGTTGGATGGGGTACAGTGTGTGTGTGTGTGTGAGGGTGGGGAGTTTGATGGGGTACAGTGTGTGCGTGTGTGTGAGGGTGGGGAGTTTGATGGGGTACAGTGTGTGCGTGTGTGAGAGGATGGGGAGTTGGATTGAGTACAGTGTGTGTGAGAGGGTGGGGAGCTGGATCGGTTACAGTGTGTGTGTGTGAGGATGGGGAGTTGTATGTGGTACAGTGTGTGTGAGAGGGTGGGGAGTTGGATGGGGTACAGCGTGTGGGAGAGGGTGGGGAGTCGGATGGGGTTCAGTGTGTGTGGATGAGGATGGGGAAATGGATGGGGTACATTGTGTGTGAGAGGTTGTGGAGTTGGATGGGGTACAGTGTGTGTCAGCTATTGTGGGAAGTTGACTGGGTAGAGTGTGTGAGATTTAATGGGGAATTGCATGGGGTACAGTGTGTGAGAGAGAGTGTGAGGAGTTGGATGGGTTACAGTGTGTGTGTGAGGATGGGATGTTGGATGGGGTACAGTGTGTGTGAGAGTGTGGGGAGTTGGATGGGGTACAATGTGTGTGAGAGAGTGTGGGGAGTTGGATGGGGTACAGTGTGTGTGTGAGGATGGGAAGTTGGATGGGTTACAGTGTGTGTGTGTGAGGATGGGGAGTTGTATGTGGTACAGTGTGTGGGAGAGGGTGGGGAGTTGGATGGGGTTCAGTGTGTGTGGATGAGGATGGGGAAATGGATGGGGTACATTGTGTGTGAGAGGGTGTGGAGTTGGATGGGGTACAGTGTGTGTCAGCTATTGTGGGAAGTTGACTGGGTAGAGTGTGTGAGATTTAATGGGGAATTGGATGGGGTACACTGTGTGAGAGAGAGTGTGAGGAGTTGGATGGGTTACAGTGTGTGTGTGAGGATGGGATGTTGGATGGGGTACAGTGTGTGTGAGAGTGTGGGGAGTTGGATGGGGTACAATGTGTGCGAGAGAGTGTGGGGAGTTGTATGTGGTACAGTGTGTGTGAGAGGGTGGGGAGTTGGATGGGGTACAGCGTGTGGGAGAGGGTGGGGAGTTGGATGGGGTTCAGTGTGTGTGGATGAGGATGGGGAAATGGATGGGGTACATTGTGTGTGAGAGGGTGTGGAGTTGGATGGGGTACAGTGTGTGTCAGCTATTGTGGGAAGTTGACTGGGTAGAGTGTGTGAGATTTAATGGGGAATTGGATGGGGTACAGTGTGTGAGAGAGAGTGTGGGGAGTTGGATGGGGTACAGTGTGTGTGTGAGGATGGGATGTTGGATGGGGTACAGTGTGTGTGAGAGTGTGGGGAGTTGGATGGGATACAATGTGTGTGAGAGAGTGTGGAGAGTTGGATGGGGTACAGTGTGTGTGTGAGGATGGGAAGTTGGATGGGTTACAGTGTGTGTGCGTGAGGATGGGGAGTTGGATGGGGTACATTGTGTGTGAGAGGGTGGGGAGTTGGATGGGGTACAGTGTGTGCGTGTGTGTGAGGGTGGGAAGTTGGATGGGGTACAGTGTGTGTGTGTGTGTGTGTGAGGATGGGATGTTAGATGGGGTACAGTGTGTGTGAGAGGGTGGGGAGTTGGGTGGGGTTCAGTGTGTGTGCGTGAGGATGGGGAGTTGGATGGGGTACATTGTGTGTGAGAGGGTGGGGAGTTGGATGAGGTACAGTGTATGAGAGAGGGTGGGGGGATGGATGGGGTACAGTGTGTGCATGAGGATGGGGAGTTGTATGGTGTAGTGTGTGTGAGAGAGGGTGGGGATTTGGATGGGGTACAGTATGTGGGAGATGGTGGGGAGTTGGGTGGTGTAAAGTGTGTGTGAGAGAGGGTGGGGATTTGGATGGGGTACAGTGTGTGAGAAAGGGTGGGGAGTTGGATTGTGTACAGTGTGTGAGAAAGGGTGGGGAGTTGGGTGGGGTTCAGTGTGTGTGCGTGAGGATGGGGAGTTGGATGGGGTACATTATGTGTGAGCGGGTGGGGATTGGATTGTGTACAGTGTATGGGAGGGGATGGGGAGTTGGGTGGGGTTCAGTGTGTGTGCATGAGGATGGGGAGTTGGATGGGGTACATTGTGTGTGAGAGGGTGGGGAGTTGGATTGTGTTCAGTGTGTGGGCGGGGGTGGGTAGTTGGATGGGATACAGTGTGTGCGTGTGTGTGAAGGTGGGGAGTTGGATAGGGTACAGTGTGTGTCAGCAAAGGGTGGGGTGTTGACTGGGTAGATTGTGTGAGAGATGATGGGGAGTTGGAATGGGTTACAGTGTGTGTGAGAGGGTGGGGAGTTGGATGGGGTACAGTGTGTGTGTGAGGTTGGGGAGTTGGATGGGGTACAGTGTGTGTGAGAGGGTGGGGAGTTGGATGGGGTACAGTGTGTGTGTGAGGGTGGGGAGTTGGATGGGGTACAGTGTGTGTGAGGATGCGGAGTTGGATGGGATACAGTGTGTGTGTGTGAGGATGGGGAGTTGGATGAGGTACAGTGTGTGAGCGATGGTGGGTATTTGGATTGGGTACAGTGTGTGCATGTGTGTGAGGGTGGGGAGTTGAATGGAGTACAGTGTTTGAGAGAGGGTGGGGAGTTGGGTGGGGTTCAGTGTGTGCGTGAGGATGGGGAGTTGTATGGGGTAGTGTGTGTGAGAGAGGGTGGGGATGTGGATGGGGTTCAGTGTGTGAGAGATGGTGGGGAGTTAGGTGGGGTACAGTGTTTGTGAGAGAGGGTGGGGATTTGGATGGGGTACATTGTGTGTGAGAGCATGTGGGGAGTTGGATGAGTTACAGTGTGTGAGAGAGCGTGGGGAGTTGTATTGTTTACAGTGTGTGGGAGAGGGAGGGGAGTTGGATGGGGTACATTGTGTGTGATAGTGTGTGGGGAGTTGGATGGGTTACAGTTTGTGAGAGAGGGTGGGGAGTTGGATGGGGTTCAGTGTGTGTGTGCGTGAGGGTGAGGAGTTGGATTGTGTACAGTGTGTGGGATAGGGTGGGGAGTTGGATGGGGTACAGTGTATGAGAGATGAAGGGGAGTTGGATGTGTTACAGTGTTTGTGAGAGAGGGTGGGGAGATGGATGGGGTACAGTATGTGATAGAGCGTAGGGAGTTGGATGGGGTACAGTGTGAGAGGGAGGGTGGGGTGCTGGATGGGGTACAGTATTTGTGTGTGAGGATGGGTAGTTGGATGGGATTTAGTGTGTGTGTGAGGATGGGGAGTTGGATGGGGTACAAGGTGTGTGAGAGTGTCTGGAGATGGATGGGGTACAGTGTGTGTGTATGAGGATGGGGAGTTGGATTGTGTACAGTGTGAGGGAGAGGGTGAGGAGTTGGATGGGGTACAGTGTGTGCGTGGATGTGAGGGTGGGAAGTTGGATGGGGTACTGTGTGTGTGTGAGGATGGCGAGTTGGACTGTGTACAGTGTGTGGGAGAGGGTGGGGAATTGGATGTGGTACAGTGTGTGCGTGAATGTGAGGCTGGGAAGTTGGATGGGGTACTGTGTGTGCGTGTGTGTAAGGGTGGGAAGTTGGATGGGGTACAGTGTGTGCGTGTGTGTAAGGGTGGGAAGTTGGATGGGGTACAGTGTGTGTGTGTGTGTGAGGGTGGGGAGTTTGATGGGGTACAGTGTGTGCGTGTGTGTGAGGGTGGGGAGTTTGATGGGGTACAGTGTGTGCGTGTGTGAGAGGATGGGGAGTTGGATTGAGTACAGTGTGTGTGAGAGGGTGGGGAGCTGGATCGGTTACAGTGTGTGTGTGTGAGGATGGGGAGTTGTATGTGGTACAGTGTGTGTGAGAGGGTGGGGAGTTGGATGGGGTACAGCGTGTGGGAGAGGGTGGGGAGTCGGATGGGGTTCAGTGTGTGTGGATGAGGATGGGGAAATGGATGGGGTACATTGTGTGTGAGAGGTTGTGGAGTTGGATGGGGTACAGTGTGTGTCAGCTATTGTGGGAAGTTGACTGGGTAGAGTGTGTGAGATTTAATGGGGAATTGCATGGGGTACAGTGTGTGAGAGAGAGTGTGAGGAGTTGGATGGGTTACAGTGTGTGTGTGAGGATGGGATGTTGGATGGGGTACAGTGTGTGTGAGAGTGTGGGGAGTTGGATGGGGTACAATGTGTGTGAGAGAGTGTGGGGAGTTGGATGGGGTACAGTGTGTGTGTGAGGATGGGAAGTTGGATGGGTTACAGTGTGTGTGTGTGAGGATGGGGAGTTGTATGTGGTACAGTGTGTGGGAGAGGGTGGGGAGTTGGATGGTGTTCAGTGTGTGTGGATGAGGATGGGGAAATGGATGGGGTACATTGTGTGTGAGAGGGTGTGGAGTTGGATGGGGTACAGTGTGTGTCAGCTATTGTGGGAAGTTGACTGGGTAGAGTGTGTGAGATTTAATGGGGAATTGGATGGGGTACACTGTGTGAGAGAGAGTGTGAGGAGTTGGATGGGTTACAGTGTGTGTGTGAGGATGGGATGTTGGATGGGGTACAGTGTGTGTGAGAGTGTGGGGAGTTGGATGGGGTACAATGTGTGCGAGAGAGTGTGGGGAGTTGTATGTGGTACAGTGTGTGTGAGAGGGTGGGGAGTTGGATGGGGTACAGCGTGTGGGAGAGGGTGGGGAGTTGGATGGGGTTCAGTGTGTGTGGATGAGGATGGGGAAATGGATGGGGTACATTGTGTGTGAGAGGGTGTGGAGTTGGATGGGGTACAGTGTGTGTCAGCTATTGTGGGAAGTTGACTGGGTAGAGTGTGTGAGATTTAATGGGGAATTGGATGGGGTACAGTGTGTGAGAGAGAGTGTGGGGAGTTGGATGGGGTACAGTGTGTGTGTGAGGATGGGATGTTGGATGGGGTACAGTGTGTGTGAGAGTGTGGGGAGTTGGATGGGATACAATGTGTGTGAGAGAGTGTGGAGAGTTGGATGGGGTACAGTGTGTGTGTGAGGATGGGAAGTTGGATGGGTTACAGTGTGTGTGCGTGAGGATGGGGAGTTGGATGGGGTACATTGTGTGTGAGAGGGTGGGGAGTTGGATGGGGTACAGTGTGTGCGTGTGTGTGAGGGTGGGAAGTTGGATGGGGTACAGTGTGTGTGTGTGTGTGTGTGAGGATGGGATGTTAGATGGGGTACAGTGTGTGTGAGAGGCTGGGGAGTTGGGTGGGTTACAGTGTGTGTGTGAGGATGGGATGTTGGATGGGGTACAGTGTGTGTGAGAGTGTGGGGAGTTGGATGGGGTACAATGTGTGTGAGAGAGTGTGGGGAGTTGGATGGGGTACAGTGTGTGTGTGAGGATGGGAAGTTGGATGGGTTACAGTGTGTGTGTGTGAGGATGGGGAGTTGTATGTGGTACAGTGTGTGGGAGAGGGTGGGGAGTTGGATGGTGTTCAGTGTGTGTGGATGAGGATGGGGAAATGGATGGGGTACATTGTGTGTGAGAGGGTGTGGAGTTGGATGGGGTACAGTGTGTGTCAGCTATTGTGGGAAGTTGACTGGGTAGAGTGTGTGAGATTTAATGGGGAATTGGATGGGGTACACTGTGTGAGAGAGAGTGTGAGGAGTTGGATGGGTTACAGTGTGTGTGTGAGGATGGGATGTTGGATGGGGTACAGTGTGTGTGAGAGTGTGGGGAGTTGGATGGGGTACAATGTGTGCGAGAGAGTGTGGGGAGTTGTATGTGGTACAGTGTGTGTGAGAGGGTGGGGAGTTGGATGGGGTACAGCGTGTGGGAGAGGGTGGGGAGTTGGATGGGGTTCAGTGTGTGTGGATGAGGATGGGGAAATGGATGGGGTACATTGTGTGTGAGAGGGTGTGGAGTTGGATGGGGTACAGTGTGTGTCAGCTATTGTGGGAAGTTGACTGGGTAGAGTGTGTGAGATTTAATGGGGAATTGGATGGGGTACAGTGTGTGAGAGAGAGTGTGGGGAGTTGGATGGGGTACAGTGTGTGTGTGAGGATGGGATGTTGGATGGGGTACAGTGTGTGTGAGAGTGTGGGGAGTTGGATGGGATACAATGTGTGTGAGAGAGTGTGGAGAGTTGGATGGGGTACAGTGTGTGTGTGAGGATGGGAAGTTGGATGGGTTACAGTGTGTGTGCGTGAGGATGGGGAGTTGGATGGGGTACATTGTGTGTGAGAGGGTGGGGAGTTGGATGGGGTACAGTGTGTGCGTGTGTGTGAGGGTGGGAAGTTGGATGGGGTACAGTGTGTGTGTGTGTGTGTGTGAGGATGGGATGTTAGATGGGGTACAGTGTGTGTGAGAGGCTGGGGAGTTGGGTGGGGTTCAGTGTGTGTGCGTGAGGATGGGGAGTTGGATGGGGTACATTGTGTGTGAGAGGGTGGGGAGTTGGATGAGGTACAGTGTGTGAGAGAGGGTGGGGGGATGGATGAGGTACAGTGTGTGCATGAGGATGGGGAGTTGTATGGTGTAGTGTGTGTGAGAGAGGGTGGGGATTTGGATGGGGTACAGTATGTGGGAGATGGTGGGGAGTTGGGTGGTGTAAAGTGTGTGTGAGAGAGGGTGGGGATTTGGATGGGGTACAGTGTGTGAGAAAGGGTGGGGAGTTGGATTGTGTACAGTGTGTGAGAAAGGGTGGGGAGTTGGATTGTGTACAGTGTGTGAGAAAGGGTGGGGAGTTGGGTGGGGTTCAGTGTGTGTGCGTGAGGATGGGGAGTTGGATGGGGTACATTATGTGTGAGCGGGTGGGGATTGGATTGTGTACAGTGTATGGGAGGGGATGGGGAGTTGGGTGGGGTTCAGTGTGTGTGCGTGAGGATGGGGAGTTGGATGGGGTACATTATGTGTGAGCGGGTGGGGATTGGATTGTGTACAGTGTATGGGAGGGGATGGGGAGTTGGGTGGGGTTCAGTGTGTGTGCATGAGGATGGGGAGTTGGATGGGGTACATTGTGTGTGAGAGGGTGGGGAGTTGGATTGTGTTCAGTGTGTGGGCGGGGGTGGGTAGTTGGATGGGATACAGTGTGTGCGTGTGTGTGAAGGTGGGGAGTTGGATAGGGTACAGTGTGTGTCAGCAAAGGGTGGGGTGTTGACTGGGTAGATTGTGTGAGAGATGATGGGGAGTTGGATGGGTTACAGTGTGTGTGAGAGGGTGGGGAGTTGGATGGGGTACAGTGTGTGTGTGAGGTTGGGGAGTTAGATGGGGTACAGTGTGTGTGAGAGGGTGGGGAGTTGGATGGGGTACAGTGTGTGTGTGAGGGTGGGGAGTTGGATGGGGTACAGTGTGTGTGAGGATGCGGAGTTGGATGGGATACAGTGTGTGTGTGTGAGGATGGGGAGTTGGATGAGGTACAGTGTGTGAGCAATGGTGGGTATTTGGATTGGGTACAGTGTGTGCATGTGTGTGAGGGTGGGGAGTTGAATGGAGTACAGTGTTTGAGAGAGGGTGGGGAGTTGGGTGGGGTTCAGTGTGTGCGTGAGGATGGGGAGTTGTATGGGGTAGTGTGTGTGAGAGAGGGTGGGGATGTGGATGGGGTTCAGTGTGTGAGAGATGGTGGGGAGTTAGGTGGGGTACAGTGTTTGTGAGAGAGGGTGGGGATTTGGATGGGGTACATTGTGTGTGAGAGCATGTGGGGAGTTGGATGAGTTACAGTGTGTGAGAGAGCGTGGGGAGTTGTATTGTTTACAGTGTGTGGGAGAGGGAGGGGAGTTGGATGGGGTACATTGTGTGTGATAGTGTGTGGGGAGTTGGATGGGTTACAGTTTGTGAGAGAGGGTGGGGAGTTGGATGGGGTTCAGTGTGTGTGTGCGTGAGGGTGAGGAGTTGGATTGTGTACAGTGTGTGGGATAGGGTGGGGAGTTGGATGGGGTACAGTGTATGAGAGATGAAGGGGAGTTGGATGTGTTACAGTGTTTGTGAGAGAGGGTGGGGAGATGGATGGGGTACAGTATGTGATAGAGCGTAGGGAGTTGGATGGGGTACAGTGTGAGAGGGAGGGTGGGGTGCTGGATGGGGTACAGTATTTGTGTGTGAGGATGGGTAGTTGGATGGGATTTAGTGTGTGTGTGAGGATGGGGAGTTGGATGGGGTACAAGGTGTGTGAGAGTGTCTGGAGATGGATGGGGTACAGTGTGTGTGTATGAGGATGGGGAGTTGGATTGTGTACAGTGTGAGGGAGAGGGTGAGGAGTTGGATGGGGTACAGTGTGTGCGTGGATGTGAGGGTGGGAAGTTGGATGGGGTACTGTGTGTGTGTGAGGATGGCGAGTTGGACTGTGTACAGTGTGTGGGAGAGGGTGGGGAATTGGATGTGGTACAGTGTGTGCGTGAATGTGAGGCTGGGAAGTTGGATGGGGTACTGTGTGTGCGTGTGTGTAAGGGTGGGAAGTTGGATGGGGTACAGTGTGTGCGTGTGTGTAAGGGTGGGAAGTTGGATGGGGTACAGTGTGTGTGTGTGTGTGAGGGTGGGGAGTTTGATGGGGTACAGTGTGTGCGTGTGTGTGAGGGTGGGGAGTTTGATGGGGTACAGTGTGTGCGTGTGTGAGAGGATGGGGAGTTGGATTGAGTACAGTGTGTGGGAGAGGGTGGGGAGTTGGATGGGGTTCAGCGTGTGAAAGATGATGGGGACTTGAATGTGTTACAGTGTTTGTGAGAGAGGGTGGGGGGATGGATGGGGTACAGTGTGTGCATGAGGATGTGGAGTTGTACGGTGTAGTGTGTGTGAAAGAGTGTGGGGATTTGGATGGGGTACAGTGTGTGGGAGATGGTGGGGAGTTGGGTGGGTACAGTGTGTGTGAGAGAGGGTGGGGATTTGGATGGGGTACAGTGTGTAAGAAAGGGTGGGGAGTTGGATTGTGTTCAGTGTGTGAGAAAGGATGGGGAGTTGGGTGGGGTTCAGTGTGTGTGCGTGAGGATGGGGAGTTGGATGGGGTACATTGTGTGCGTGTGTGAGAGGATGGGGAGTTGGATTGTGTACAGTGTGTGGGAGAGGGTGGTGAGTTGGATGGGGTACATTGTGTGTGAGAGTGTGTGGGGAGTTGGATGGGTTACAGTGTGTGAGAGAGGGTGGGGAGTTGTATTGTTTACAGTGTGTGGGAGAGGGTGGGGAGTTGGATGGGGTACATTGTGTGTGAGAGTGTGTGGGGAGTTGGATGGGTTACAGTGTGTGAGAGAGGGTGGTTAGTTGGATGGGGTACAGAGTGAGAGGGAGGGTGGGGAGTTGGATGGGGTTCAGTGTGTGTGTGTGTGTGTGAGGGTGGGGAGTTGGATTGTGTACAGTGTGTGGGATAGGGTGGGGAGTTGGATGGGGTACAGTATGTGAGTGTGTGTGAGGGTGGGGAGTTGGATGGGGTACAGTGTGTGTGAGAGGGTGGGGAGTTGGATGGGGTACAGTGTGTGTGTATGAGGATGGGGAGTTGGATTGTGTACAGTGTGTGGGAGAGGGTGGGGAGTTGGATGCGGTACAGTGTGTGCGTGTGTGAACGGGTGGGGTGTTGGATGGGGTACAGTGTGTGTGTGAGGATGGCGAGTTGGATTGTGTACCATGTGTGGGAGAGGTTGGGGAATTGAATGGGGTACAGTGTGTGCATGTTTGTGAGGGTGGGAAGTTGGATGGGGTACAGTGTGTGCGTGTGTGTGAGGGTGGGAAGTTGGATGGGGTATAGTGTGTGCGTGTGTGTGAGGGTGGGAAGTTGGATGGGGTACAGTGTGTGCGTGTGTGTGAGGGTGGGGAGTTTGATGGGGTACAGTGTGTGCGTGTGTGAGAGGATGGGGAGTTGGATTGAGTACAGTGTGTGGGAGAGGGTGGGGAGTTGGATGGGGTTCAGTGTGTGAAAGATGATGGGGAGTTGAATGTGTTACAGTGTTTGTGAGAGAGGGTGGGGGGATGGATGGGGTACAGTGTGTGCATGAGGATGTGGAGTTGTATGGTGTAGTGTGTGTGAAAGAGTGTGGGGATTTGGATGGGGTACAGTGTGTGGGAGATGGTGGGGAGTTGGGTGGGTACAGTGTGTGTGAGAGAGGGTGGGGATTTGGATGGGGTACAGTGTGTGAGAGAGGCTGGGGAGTTGGGTTGTGTTCAGTGTGTGAGAAAGGATGGGGAGTTGGGTGGGGTTCAGTGTGTGTGAGCGGGTGGGGAGTTGGATTGTGTACAGTGTGTGGGAGGGGATGGGGAGTTGGATGGGGTTCAGTGTGTGCATGTGTGTGAAGGTGGGGAGTTGGATAGGGTACAGTGTGTGTCAGCAAAGGGTGGGGTGTTGACTGGGTAGATTGTGTGAGAGATGATGGGGAGTTGGATGGGGTACATTGTGTGTGAGAGTGTGTGGGGCGCTGGATGGCTTACAGTGTGTGTGAATGGGTGGGGAGTTGGATGGGGTACAGTGTGTGTGTGAGGGTGGGAAGTTGGATGGGGTACAGTGTGTGTGAGGATGGGGAGTTGGATGGGGTACAGTGTGTGTGTGTGAGGATGGGGAGTTGGATGAGGTACAGAGTGTGAGAGAGGGTGGGGATTTGGATGGGGTACAGTGTGTGCATGTGTGTGAGGGTGGGGAGTTGAATGGAGTACAGTGTTTGAGAGAGGGTGGGGAGTTGGGTGGGGTTCAGTGTGTGCGTGAGGATGGGGAGTTGTATGGGGTAGTGCGTGTGAGAGAGGGTGGGGATGTGGATGGGGTTCAGTGTGTGAGAGATGGTGGGGAGTTGGGTGTGGTACATTGTGTGTGAGAGTGTGTAAGGAGTTGGATGGGTTACAGTGTGTGAGAGAGGGTGGGGTGTTGGACGGGGTACAGTGTGAGAGGGAGGGTGGGGAGTTGGATGGGGTTCAGTGTGTGTGTGTGAGGATGTGGAGTTGGGTTGTGTACATTGTGTGTGAGAGTGTGTGGGGAGTTGGATGGATTACAGTGTGTGAGAGATGTTGGGGAGTTGTATTGTTTACAGTGTGTGGGAGAGGGTGGGGAGTTGGATGGGGTACAGTGTGTGAGAGAGGATGGTTAGTTGGATGGGGTACAGTGTGAGATGGAGGGTGGGGATTTGGATGGGGTTCAGTGTGTGTGTGTGTGAGGGTGGGGAGTTGGATTGTGTACAGTGTGTGGGATAGGGTGGGGAGTTGGATGGGGTACAGTATGTGAGTGTGTGTGAGGGTGGGGAGTTGGATGGGGTACAGTGTGTGAGAGATGAAGGGGAGTTGGATTTGTTACAGTGTTTGTGAGAGAGGGTGGGGAGTTGGATGGGGTACAGTGTGAGAGGGAGGGTGGGGTGCTGGATGGAGTACAGGGTGTGTGAGAGTGTCTGGAGATGGATGGGGTACAGTGTGTGTGTATGAGGATGGGGAGTTGGATTGTGTACAGTGTGTGTGAGAGGGTGGGGAGTTGGATGGGGTAAAGTGTGTGCGTGTGTGAATGGGTGGGGAGTTGGATGGGGTACAGTGTATGTGAGAGGGTGGGGAGCTGGATCAGTTACAGTGTGTGTGAGAGGGTGGGGAGCTAAATAGGTTACAGTGTTTTTGAGAGGGTGGGGAGCTCGATAGCGTACAGTGTGTGTGAGGATGGTGTGTTGGATGGGGTTCAGTGTGTGTGAGGATGGGGAGTTGGATGGGGTTCAGTGTGTGTGAACGGGTGGGGAGTTGTATGTGGTACAGTGTTTGTGAGAGTGTGGGGAGTTGGATGGGGTACAGTGTTTGTGAGAGTGTGGGGAGTTGGATGGGGTATTGTGTGAAAGAGGGTGGGCAGTTGGATGGGGTACAGTGTGTGTCTGTGAGGATGGGGAGTTTGATTGTGTACAGTTTATGTGAGAGGGTGGGGAGCTGGATCAGTTACAGTGTGTGTGAGAGGGTGGGGCACAGTGTGACCGTGTGTCTGTGAGGTTGAGGAGCTGGATGGGGTACAGTGTGTGAGAGATGATGGGGAATTGGAAGTGTTACAGTGTTTGTGAGAGAGGGTGGGGAGTTGGATGGGGTACAGTATGTGAGAGAGTGTGGGGAGTTGGATGGGGTACAGTGTGTGAGAGAGTGTGGGGAGTTGGATGGGGTACAGTGTGAGAGAGTGTGGGGAGTTGGATGGGGTACAGTGTGAGAGAGTGTGGGGAGTTGGATGGGGTACAGTGTGAGAGAGTGTGGGGAGTTGGATGGGCTACAGTGTCTGTGTGTGAGGATGGGGAGTTGGATGGGGATTTGGATTGTGTGCAGTGGTTTTGGACAAACCTGAGTCAGGAGGTGAAGACATTCTTTATCAGCTGCTTATGAATGTACTGGGTAATTTCAAGCCTTTGTAAAGATGTAAGATGTGATTTAGAATGGCAGACTTTTTCAGGCTGCAGCTGGTTACTCAGTTATCACCCTGTAATTATGGACTCCACAACTGTACAAAATAAGAACAGTTCTTTAAATGTCAGCACAGGGATCACAAGTTGACACAGAACTTACATAAGTGTCATCGGCAAGGCAGACTTGATCTCATTGCACAGAAAAAAGGGCTTTAATAATAGAGTTGTTCAGGTCCACAACTCTACAAGATTCATTGCATAACAGCTTCAGCTTCAAAGTTAACAGGAGTTGACTGACATCACAGGTAGAAAGAGAGAGAGAGAGGAGAGAGGTGGAGGTGTTATTCTAAGACTGACCCAGAGCCCAGTGACACACCAGACACACACTCAATAAATACTGACCCACAGCCCAGTGACACACCAGACACACACTCACTAAACACTGACCCCCAGCCCAGTGTCCCCTCAGACACACACTCACTAAAAACTGAGCCGCAGACCAGTGTCACACCAGACACACACTCACTAAACACTGACCCACAGCCCAGTGACACACCAGACACACACTCAATAAATACTGACCCACAGCCCAGTGACACACCAGACACACACTCACTAAACACTGACCCCCAGCCCAGTGTCCCCTCAGACACACACTAAAAACTGAGCCGCAGACCAGTGTCACACCAGACACACACTCACTAAACACTGACCCACAGCCCAGTGACACACCAGACACACACTCACTAAACACTGACCCACAGCCCAGTGACACACCAGACACACACTCACTAAACACTGACCCACAGCCCAGTGACACACCAGACACACACTCACTAAACACTGACCCCCAGCCCAGTGACACACCAGACACACACTCACTAAACACTGACCCACAGCCCAGTGACACACCAGACACACACTCACTAAACACTGACCCCCAGCCCAGTGTCCCCTCAGACACACACTCACTAAAAACTGAGCCGCAGACCAGTGTCACACCAGACACACACTAAACACTGACAAACAGCCCAGTGACATAGACACACACTCACTAAATACTGACTCACAGCCCAGTGACACACCAGACACACACTCACTAAATACTGACCTACAGCCCAGTGACACAGACACACACTCATTAAACACTGTCCCATTGCCCAGGGTCACACCAGACAAACACTCATAAAACACTGACCTAAACCCAGTGTCACGTGAGGCACACACTCACTAAACATTGACCTAGTGCCCAGTAACAAACCAAACACACACTCACGAAGCTCTGACACACAGCCCAGTGTCACGCCAGGCACACACTCACTAAAAACTGACACGCAACCCAGTGTGACACCAAACACACACTCACCAAACATTGACACACAGCCCAGTCACGCAACAGACACAAACTCAGTGAACACAGAACCACACCAAAGTTTCACAACAAGCGCACATTCACTAAAAACTGACCCACAGCCCAGTGTTACACCAAACACACACTCACTAAACATTGACCCACTGCCCAATGTCACACCAGAAACATGCTCACAAAACACTGACCCATTGCTCAGTGTCACACAAGACACACACTCACTAAACACAGACCCACAGCCCAGTGACACACAGACCCACACTCACTAAACACTGACCAATTGCCCAGTGCTACACCAGACATACACTCATTAAACAATGACCAATGCCCAGTGTCATGCCAGGCACACGCTCACTAAACTTGACTTTTTACGCAGTGACATACCAAACACACACTCACTAAGCACTGACACACAGCCCAGTGCCACACCAGACACACAAACGCTAGACACTGACCCACATCCCAGTGTCACACCAGGGTGCACAATCACTAAACACTGACCCACAGCCCAGTGTAACACCAAACACACACTCATTGAACATGACCCATTGCCCAGTGTCACACCAGACACACACTCACAAAACACTGACCCATTGACCACTGTCACACCAGAAACACACTCACGAAACTCAGACACATTGCCCAGTGTCACATCAGACATGCACTCACAAAACATTGACCCGCAGACCAGTGTCACACAAGACACACACTCACTAAACACTGACCCACAACACAGTGTCACACCAAACACGTACTCACTAAACACTGACCCACAGCCCAGAATCACTCCAGACACACACTCAACAAACACCAAACCACAGGCCTGAAACGCAACAGACACAAACTCACTGAACACAGACCGACATCCCAGTGTCACACAAGGCGCACACTCACTAAACACTGGCCCACAGCCCAGTGTCACACCAGACACACATTCAACAAACACCAAACCACAGGCCTATCATGAAACAGACACAAACTCACTGAACACAGACCCACATCCCAGTGTCACACCAGATACACACTCACAAAACACTGACGCACATCCCAGTGTCACACTAAACACACACTCACTAAACACTGACGCGTTACCTAGTGACACACAAACAGAACTCATTGAACGATGACTCAAAGCCCGGTGTCACACCAGACACACACTCACTAAACACTGTCCCATTGTCCAGGGTAGCACCAAACACACACATTAAAACTAATGCACAGCCAAGTGACACACCAAACACGCACTCACAAAACAATGACCCCTAGCCCAGTGTCACACCAAACATGCACACACTAAAGACTGATCCACAGCCCAGTGTCACACCAGACACAACTCACTGAACACTGACTTACCATCCAGTGTCACACATGACGCACACTCACTAAAGACTGACCCACCCCCAGTGACACACCAGACACATACTCACTAAACAGTGATACACAGCCTAGTGTCACACCAGACACACACTCACTAAACCCTGACCCACCGCCCAGTGTCACACCAATCACAAACACTCTAAACACTGACGCACAGCCCAGTGCCACACCATGCACACATTCAATAAACACTGACCCACAGCCCAGTCAGGCAACAGGCAAAAACTCACTGAACACTGACCCAACATCCAGTGTCACACAAGGCACACACCCACTAAACACTGACCCACAGCCCGGTGTCACACCAGATACACACTCACTAAACACTGACCCACATCCCAGTGTCACACTAAACACACACTCACTAAACAATGATGCATTAACTAGTGACACATAAACACACACTCTTTGAACGATGACTCGAAGCCCGGTGTCACACCAGACACACAATCACTAAATGCTGACCCGCGGCCCAGTGTCACAGCAGGCAAACACTCAATAAATACTTACCCATTGCCCAGTGTCACACCACAAACACACACTCACTAAACACCGTCCCATTGCCCAGTGTCACACCAGACAGACATTAACAGAAACCAGAACCACAGCCCAGTGACACACCAGAGACACACTCACTAAAAATGGACACATTCCCCAGTGTCACACCAGATACACACACAATAAACACAGACCTATTGCCCAGTGACACACCAGACACACACTCACTGAACACGGACCCACAGCCCAGTGTCACACCAGACACACACTCACTAAACGCTGACCCACAGCACAGTGTCATGCCAGACACAGACTCACTACACACTGTTCCATTGCTTGGTGTCACACCAGACAAACACTCACTATACAATGTCCCATTGCCCAGTGTAACACCAAAAGCACACATTAAAACTGACCCATAGCCCAGTGACACACCAGAAACACACTCACAGAACACTGACCCGCAGCCCAGTGTAACACCAAACACACACATTAAAACATACTCACTGCACAGTGATACATCAAGCACGCACTCAGTAAACACTGACTCACAGCCCAGTGTCACACAAAACATGCACTCTCTGAACACTGAGCCACAGCACAGTGTCACACCAGAAACACACTCAACAAACACTGACCCACAGCCCAGTCACGCAACAGACACAAACTCACGTAAAACTGACCCACCATCCACTGTCACACAAGGCACACACTCACTAAACACTGACCCACAACTCAGTGACACACCAGACACACCCTCACTAAAAGCTGACCCACAGGCCAGTGTCACACCAGGAACACACTCATTAAACATTGACCTACAGCCAAGTGTCACACCAGACACACACTCAGTAAACACGGACCCAATGCCCATGTGTCACAACAAACACACACATTAAAACTGACCCACAACCCAGTGACACACCAGATATACATTCACTAAACACTGACCGACATCCCAGTGTCACACTAAACACACATTCACTAAACACTGACACATTACCCAGTGACACACCAGACACACACTCATTGAATGCTGACTCAATGCCTGGTGTCACACCAGACACACACTCACTAAATGCTGAACCGCAGTCCAGTGTCACACCAGTCACAGACTCACTAAACACTGACCCACATCCCATTGTCACACTAAACACACACTCGCTAAACACTGACTCATTACCTAGTGACACACAAACACACACTCATTGAAAGCTGACTCACAGCCCGGTGTCACAGCAGACAGAGACTCACTAAACACTGACCCGCAGCCCAGAGTCACACCTGACACACACTCACTAAACACTGACCCACAGCCCAGTGTCACACCAGATACACACTAACTGAAAACAAAACTACAGGCCAGTGTCACACCAGACACACACTCAGGAAACATGGACTCATTCCCCAGTATCACACCAGACACACACTCACTAAACACGAGCCCATTGCCCAGTATCACACCAGACACACACTCACTAAACATTGACCCATTGCCCAGTGTCACACCAGACACAGATTCACTAAGCACAGAACTATTGCCCAGTGTCACACCAGATACACACCCACCGAACACGGACCCAAAGCCCAGTGAGACAGCAGACACACACTCACTAAACACTGTCCCATTGTCCATTGTCACACCAAACACACACATTAAAACTGACCCACAACCCAGTGACACACCAGATACACACTCACTAAACACTGACCCACAGCCCAGTGTCACACTAAACACACACTCACTAAACACTGACTCATTACCCTATGACACACAAACACACGCTCATTGATCGCTAACTCAAAGCCCGGTGTCACACCAGACACACACTCACTAAATGCTGACCCGTAGTCCAGTGTCACACCAGACACACACTCACTAAACATGACCATATTCCAGTGTCACACTAAACACACACTCGCTAAACACTGATGCATTACCTAGTGACACAAAAACACACACTCATTGAACGCTGACTCAAAGCCCGGTGTCACACCAGACAGAGACTCACTAAACACGGACCCACATACCAGTGTCACACTAAACACACACTCGCTAAACACTGACGCGTTGCCTAATGACACAAAAACACACACTCATTGAACGCTGACTCAGAGACTCACTGAACACTGACCCGCAGCCCAATCTCACACCAGACGCACACTGATTAAACACTGACCACAGCCCAGTGTCGCACAAGATACACACTCACTAAAAACTGACCAACATCCCAGTGTCACACTAAACAGACACTCAATAAACACTGATGCATTACCGAGTGACACACTCATTGAACGTTGACACAAAGCCCGGTGTCACGCCCGACACAAACTCACTAAATGCTGACCCACAGCCCTGTGTCATCTCAGGCACACACTCACAAAACACTTACCCATTGCTCAGTGTTACACCACACACACACTCACTCAAACGGACGCATTACGCAGTTTCACACCAGACACACACTAACTGAAAACAGAACTACAGCCCAGTATCACACCAGACACACACTCTGGAAACACGGACACATACCCCAGTGTCACACCAGACACACACTCACTAAAAAGTGATTCATTCCCAGTGTCACACCAAACACACACTCAACAAACACTGACCCACAGCCCAGTGTCACACCAGACACGCACTCAATGAACAGAGACTCACAGCCCAGTGTCACCCAAACACACACTCACTAAACATGGACCCATTGCCCAGCGTCACACCAGATACACACTCACTAAACACGGACCCATTGCCCAGTGTCACACCAGACACACACTCACTGAACACTGACCTGCAGCCCAGTCTCAAACCAGACAAACACTCACTAAACACAGACCCACAGCACAGTGTAACACCAAACACACATTAAAACATACCCACAGCACAGTGACACACCAAACACTCATGCACTAAACACTGACGCACACCCAGGGTCACACCAAACAAGCACTCACTAAACACTGACCCAGAGCACAGTGTCACACCAAACACACACACACATTAACTCTGACCAACAGCCCAGTGACACACCAAACACGCACTCACTACAGACTGATCCACAGCCCAGTGTCACACCAGACACACACTCAACAAGCACTGACCCACAGCCCAGTCATGCAACAGACACAACTCACTGAACACTGACTTACCATCCAGTGTCACACATGGCGCACGCTCACTAAAGACTGATCCACCCCCAGTGACACACCGGACACACACTCACTAAACACTGATCCAACATCCAGTGCCACACAAGGCACACACCCACTAAACTCTGACCCACAGCCCGGTGTCACACCAAATACACACTCACTAAGCACTGACCCACATCCCAGTGTCACACTAAACGCACACTCACTAAATAATGACGCATTAACTCATGACACACAAACACACACTCTTTGAACGATGACTCAAAGCCCGGTGTCACACCAGACACACACTCACTAAATGCTGACCTACAGCCAAGTGTCACACCAGGCACACATTCACAGAAACCAGAACGATAGCCCAGTGACACACCAGAGACACACTCACTAAAAACGGACACATTCCCCAGTGTCACACTAGATACAAACATGTTGAACACAGACCCACAGCCCAGTGTCACATCAGACACACATTCACTAAACACTGACCCACTGCACAGTGTCACGCCAAACACACACACTAAAACATACCCACAGCACAGTAACACACAAAACACGCACTAAACACAGACACACAGCCCAGTGTCAAACTAAACTCGCACGCGATAAACACTGAACCACAGCAAGGTGTCAAACCAGACACACACTCACTAAACCCTGACCCACAGCCCAGTGATACATCAAACACACACTCACAGAAACCAGAACGATAGCCCAGTGACACACCAGAGACACACTCACTAAAAACGGACACATTCCCCAGTGTCACACTAGATACAAACATGTTGAACACAGACCCACAGCACAGTAACACACAAAACACGCACTAAACACAGACACACAGCCCAGTGTCACACTAAACTCGCACGTGATAAACACTGAACCACAGCAAGGTGTCAAACCAGATACACACTCACTAAACCCTGACCCACAGCCCAGTGATACATCAAACACACACTCACTAAACAATGACCCACAGCCCAGTCTCACAGCAAACACGCACTCAGTAAACACTGACCCACAGCCCAGTTTCACACCAGACACACACTCACTAAACCCTGACCCACAGCCCAGTGATACATCAAACACACACTCACTAAACCCTGACCCACAGCCCAGTGATACATCAAACACACACTCACTAAACAATGACCCACAGCCCAGTCTCACAGCATGCACGCACTCAGTAAACACTGATCCACAGCCCAGTTTCACACCAGACACACATTCACCAAAAACTGACCCATTCCCAGAGTCACACCAGACACACACTCAACAAACGCTGAGCCACAGCCCAATTTCACACCAGACACACACTCACTAAAAACTGACCCACAGCCCAGTCATGCAACAGAAACAAACTCACTGAAAACTGACCCAAAATCCAGTGTCACACAAGGCGCACACTCACTAAACACTGACCCAGAACTCAGTGACATACCAGACACACCCTCACTAAAAGCTGACCCACAGACCAGTGACACACCAGAAACACACTCACTAAACATTGACCCACAGCCAAGTGTCACACCAGACACACGTTCAGTAAACACATACCTAATGCCCAGTGTCACACCAGACACACACTCACTAAACACGTAACCATTGCTGTTTCACACTAGATACACACCCACCGAACATGGACCTATGCCCAGTGACACACCAGATACACCCTCACTAAAAGCTGACCCACAAGCTAGTGTCACACCAGGAACACACTCACTGAACACAGGCCCACAGCCCAGTATCACACCAGATACACACTCACTAAACACGGCACCATTGCCCAGTGTCACACTAAACACACACTCACTAAACACAGACGCTTTACCTAGTGACACACAAACACACACTCATTGAACGATGGCTCAAAGCCTGGTGTCACACCAGATACACATTGCCTAAACGCTGACACCCAGCACAGTGTCACGCCAGACACGCACTCACTGAACACAGCCCCAAAGCCAGTTTCACACCTGACACACACTCAACAAACACTAACCCACAGCCCAGTCATGCAACAGACACAAACTCACAGAACACTGACCCAGCATCCAGTGTCACACAAGGCGCACACTCACTAAACACTGACCCACAGCCCAGTGACACAACAGACACATCCTCACTAAACATTGACCCACAGCCTAGTGTCACACAAAAAACGCAATCACTAAACACTCGCCCACAGCACAGTGTCACACCAAACACGCAAACACTAATCACTGACCCACAGCACAGTGTCACACCAGACACACACTCACTAAACATGGACCCATGGCCCATTGTCACACCAGGTACACGCACACATTAAAACTGACCCACAACCCAGTGACACACCAGATACACACTCACTAAACACTGACCCACATCCCAGTGTCGCACTAAACACACACTCGCTAAACACTGACGCATTACCGAGTGACACATTCATTGAACGCTGACCCAAAGCCCGGTGTCACGCCAGACACAAACTCACTAAATTCTGTCCTGCAGCCCTGTGTCACACCAGCCACAAACACTTACCCGTTGCGCAGTGTCACACCAGACACACACTAACTGAAAACAGAACTACAGCCCAGTGTCACATCAGACACACACTCAGGAAACACGGACATAAAGCCCAGTGTCACACCAGATACAGAATCACTAAACACAGACCCATTGCTCAGTGTCACGCCAGACACGCACTCACTGAACACGGACCCACATTCCAGTGACACACCAGACAAACACTCAACAAACACTGACCCACAGCCCAGTCATGCAACAGACACAAACTCATAGAACACTGACCCACCATCTAGTGTCACACAAGGCGCACACTCCCTAAACACTGACCCACAGCCAAGTGACACACCAGACACACCCTCACTAAACACTGACCCACAGCCTAGTGTCACACGAAAAATGCATTCACTAAACACCGACGCACAGCCCAGGGTCACACCAAACACGCAATCACAAAACCCTGACCAACAGAGCAGTGACACACCAAACACATACTCACAAAACACTCACCCACAGCCCAGTTTCACACCAAACACACACTCACAAAACACAGACCGATTGCTCAGTGTCACACCAGACATGCACTCACTGAACACGGACCCACAGCCCAGTGACACACCAGACAAACACTCAACAAACACTGACCCACAGCCGAGTCATGCAACAGACACAAACTCACTAAACACTGACCAACAGCCCAGTGACACAACAGACACATCCTCACTAAACACGGACCCATTGCCCTTTGACACACCAGACACACACTCACTAAACACTGACCCCCAGCACAGTGTCACACCAGACACACACTCACTAAACATTGACCTGCAGCACAGTGTCACACCAGACACGCACTCACTACACACTGTTCCATTGCTCAGAGTCACACCAGACATAGACTCACTATACAATGTCCCATTGCCCAGTGCAACACCAAAAATACACATTAAAACTGACCCAGAGTCCAGTGACACACCAGACACCCACTCACTGAACACTGACCCGCAGTCCAGTGTCACGCCAGAGAAACACTCACTAAACACAGACCCACAGCCAAATGTAACACCAAACACACACATTAAAACATACCCACAGCACAGTGACACACCAAACACGCACGCAATAAACACTGACCCACAGCACAGTGTCACACCAGACACACACTCAGTAAACTCTGACCCACAGCCCAGTGTCACACCAGACACACACTCAGTAAACTCTGACCCACAGCCCAGTGTCACACCAGACACACACTCAGTAAACTCTGACCCACAGCCCAGTGTCACACCAGACACACACTCAGTAAACTCTGACCCACAGCCCAGTGTCACACCAGACACACAGTCACTAAACACTGACCCACAGCCCAGTGTCACACCAGACACACAGTCACTAAACACTGACCCGCAGCACAGTGACACTCCAAGCAGACAATCACTAAACACTGACGCGTAGCACAGTGTCACGCCAGACACACACTCACTACACACTGTTCCATTGCTCAGAGTCACACCAGACGTATACTCACTATACAATGTCCCATTGACCAGTGCAACACCAAAAACACACATTAAAACTGACCCTCAGCTCAGTGACACACCAGAAACACACTCACTGAACACTGACCCACAGCCCAGTGTCACGCCAGACATACACTCACTAAACACAGACCCACAACCCAGTTTAACACCAAACACACACATTAAAACATACCCACAGCACAGTGACACACCAAACACGCACGCAATAAACACTGACCGACAGCACAGTGTCACACCAGACACACACTCAGTAAACTCTGACCCACAGCCCAGTCACGCAACAGACACACACTCACTAAAAACTGACCCATTCCCAGAGTCACACCAGACACACACTCAACAAACACTGACCCACAGCCCAGTCATGCAACAGACACAAACTCACTGAAAACTGACCCAAAATCCAGTGTCACACAAGGCGCACACTCACTAAACACTGACCCACAACTCAGTGACACACCAGACACACCCTCACTAAAAGCTGATCCACAGGCCAGTGTCACACCAGGAACACACTCATTAAACACGGACCCAATGCCCAGTGTCACACCAGACACAAACTCACTAAACATTGACCATTGCCTTGTGTCACACCAGACACACACCTACCGACCACGGACCCAAAGCCCAGTGACAGACAAGACACACACTCACTAAACACTGTCCCATTCTCCATTGTCACTCCAAACACACACATTAAAACTGACCCACAGCTCAGTGACACACCAGATACACACTCACTAAACACTGACCCACAGGCCAGTGTCACACCAGGAACACACTCATTAAACATTGGCCTACAGCCAAGTGTCATACCAGACACACACTCAGTAAACACGGACCCATTGCTCAGTGTCAGACCAAACACATACATTAAAACTGACCCACAACCCAGTGACACACCAGACACACACTCATTGAACGCTGACTCAAAGCCCGGTGTCACACCAGACACACACTCACTAAATGCTGACCTGTAGTCCAGTGTCACACCAGACACACACTCACTAAATACGGAACCATTGCTCAGTGTCAGACCAAACACATACATTAAAACTGACCCACAACCCAGTGACACACCAGACACACACTCATTGAACGCTGACTCAAAGCCCGGTGTCACACCAGACACACACACACTGAACAACCACCCATTACTCAGTGTCACACCAGACACACACTCACGAAACACGGACCCATTGCCCCGTGTCACACCAGACACACAATCACTAAACACTGACCCACAGCCCAGTGTCACAACAAACACAAACTCATTGAACACTGACCCGCAGCCCAGTGTCACGCCAGACAAACACTCACTAAACACAGACCCACAGCCCAGTGTAACACAAAACACACACATTAAAACATACCCACAGCACAGTGACAAACCAAACACGCACGCACCAAACTCTGACTCACAGCCCAGTGTCACACCAGACATGCATGCAATAAACAATGACCCACAGCACAGTGTCACCCCAGACACACACTCAGTAAACTCTGACCCACAGCACAGTGATACATCAAACACACACTCACTAAACAATGACCCACAGCCCAGTCTCACAGCATGCACGCACTCAGTAAACACTGACCCACAGCCCAGTTTCACACAGACACACACTCACTAAAAACTGACCTATTCCCAGAGTCACACCGATCACACACTCAACAAACACTGACCCACAGCCCACTCATGCAACAGACACAAACTCACTGAAAACTGACCCACCATCCAGTGTGACACAAGGCGCACACTCACTAAACACTGACCCACAACTCAGTGACACACCAGACACACCCTCACTAAAAGCTGACCCATTGGCCAGTGTCACACCAGGAAAACACTCACTAAACATTGACCCACAGCCAAGTGTCACACCAGACACACACTCAGTAAAGACAGACCCAATGCCCAGTGTCACACCAGACACACACTCACTAAACATTGACCCGTTGTCCAGTGTCACACCAGACACACACTCAATGAACACAGACCCACAGCCAAGTGTCACACCAGACACACACTCACTAAACACTGACCCGTTGTCCAGTGTCACACCAGACACACACTCAATGAACACAGACCCACAGCCAAGTGACACACCAGACACACCCTCACTAAACACGGAACCATTGCCCAGTGTCACACCAGATACACACACACCGAACACGGACCCAAAGCCCAGTGACACAGCAGACACACACTCACTAAACACTGTCCCATTGCCCATTGTCACACCAAACACACACATTAAAACTGGCCCACAACCCAGTGACACACCAGACACACACTCACTAAACACTTACCCACAGCCCAGTGTCACACTAAACACGCACTCACTAGACACTGACGTATTACCTAGTGACACAAAAGCACACACTCTTTGAAAGCTGACTCAAAGCCCTGTTTCACACCAGACACACACTCCCTAAATGCTGACCCGTAGTCCAGTGTCGCACCACACACACACTCACTAAATGCTGACCCACATACCAGTGTCACACTAAACACACACTCGCTAAATACTGACAAATTACCTAGTGACACAAAAACACACACTCATTGAACGCTAACTCAATGCCCGGTGTCACACCAGACAGAGACTCCCTAAACATTGACCCGCAGCCCAGTGTCACACCAGACACACACTCACTAAACACTGACCCACAGCCAAGTGTCACACCAGACACACACTCACTAAACACAGTCCAACATCCCAGTGTCACACTAAACAGATAGTCACTAAACACTGATGCATTACCGAGTGACACACTCATTGAATGCTGACACAAAGCCCGGTGTCACGCCCGACACAAACTCACTAAATGCTGACCCGCAGCCCTGTCTCACACCAGGCACACACTCACAAAACACTTACCCATTGCTCAGTGTTACACCACACACACACTCACTAAACACTCACCCATTGCACAGTGTCACACCAGACACACACTCACTAAACACTGACCCGCAGCCCTGTCTCACACCAGGCACACACTAACTGAAAACAGAACTACAGCCCAGTGTCACACCAGACACACACTCTGGAAACACGGACACATACCCCAGTGTCACACCAGATACACACTCACTAAACACTGACCCACAGCCCAGTGTCACACCAGATACACACTCACTAAACACTGACCCACAGCCCAGTGTCACACCGGAGACACCCTCACTAAACAGTGACCAACAGCCCCGTGTCAGACCAGGTACACACTCACTAAACACTGACCCACAGCCCAGTGTCACACCAGACACACACTCACTAAACAACCACCCATTGCCCAGTGTGACACCAGACACACATTCACTAAACTTGGACCCAATGCCCATGGTCACACCAGATACACAATCACTGAACACAGACCCAAAGCCCAGTGACACAGCAGACACACTCTTTGAACATTGATCCCCAGCCCGGTGACACAATAGGCACTCACACACTAAGCCCTGACCCACAGCCCAGTCTCACAAGAGATACACACTCGATGAACACTGACCCACTGCCCAGTGTCAAACCAAACACGCACTCACTAAACACTGACCTACAGCCCAGTGTCACAGCAAACACACACTCATTGTACACTAACCCAGAGACCACTGTTACACCAGACACATACTCACAAAACACTGACCGACTGCCCAGTGTCACAACAGATACACACTTGATGAACACAGACCAACAGTCTCGTGTCGCACCAAACGCGGACTCACTAAACACTGAAGCATTACCTAGTGACAGACGAACACAAACTCATTGAACGATGGATCAAAGCCCGGTGTCACACCAGACACACACTCGCTAAACGCTGACACGCAGCCCAGTGACACACCAGACACACGCTAAGTAAACACTGACCCACAGCCTAGTGTCACACCAAATACGCACTCACTAAACACTGACCCACAGCACAGTGTCACACCAGACACACACTCACTAAACACTGACCCACAGCCTAGTGTCACATCAAACACACACTCACTAAACACAGATTCACAGCCCAGTGTCACACCAGGCACACACTCACTAAAAACTGACCCATTCCCAGTGTCACATCAGGCACACACTCACTAAACACTGACGCACAGCACAGTGTCACACCAAACACACAATCACTAAACACAGACTCACAGCCCAGTGTCACACCAGACACAGACTCACTAAAAACTGTCCCATTCCCAGAGTCACACCAGACACACACTCAACAAACACTGAACAATAGCCCAGTCACGCAACAGACACAAACTCACTGAACACTGACCCACCATCCAGTGTCACACAAGGCGCACACCCACTAAACAATGACACACAGCCCAGTGTCACACCAGATATACACTCACTAAACACAAGCCAATGACACAACAGACACACGCTCAATAAACACTGTCCCATTGCCACTTGTTATACCAAATACACACGTTAAAACTGACCCACAGCCCAGTGACACACCAGACACACACTCACGAAACACTGACCCACATCCCAGTGTCACACTAAACACACATTCACTAAACAATGACGCTTTACCTCGTGACACACAAACACACACTCATTGAACGATGACTCAAACCCGTTGTCACACCACACACACACTGACTAAACACGGACCAATTACCCAGTGTCACACCAGACACACACTCACTGAACACTGACCCACCATCCACTGTCACACAAGGCGCACACTCACTAAACACTGACCCACAGCCCAGTGACACATCAGACACACCCTCACTAAACATTGACCCACAGCCCAGTGTCACACAAGGCTCACATCCACAAAACAATGACCCACAGCCCAGTGTCACACCAGACACACACTCACTGAACACTGACCCACATCCCAGTGTCACATTAAACACACACTCACTAAACACTGACGCAATACCTAGTGACAAACAAAGACACACACTCATTGAACGCTGACTAAAAGCCCAGTGTCACACCAGACAGAGACTCACTAAATGCTGACCCGCAGCCCAGTGCCACACCAGACACACACTCACTAAATGCTGACCCGCAGCCCAGTGTCACACCAGACACACACACACTAAACACGGACCCATTGCCCAGTGTTACACCAGACACGCACTCACTGAACATGGTCCCACAGCCCAGTGACACACCAGACACACACTCACTAAACACTTACCCATTGCCCAGTGTTACACCACAAACACACACCCACTAAACACGGACCCATTGCCCAGTGTCACACCAGATACATACTAACTGAAACCAGAACCACAGCCCAGTGCCACACCAGACACAAACTCACTAAACACGGACACATTCCCCAGTGTCACACCAAATACACACTCACTGGATACGGACCCACAGCCCAGTGACACACCAGAACGACACTCACTACTCACTGTTCCATTGCTCGGTGGCACAACAAACACACTCTCACTATACACTGTCACATTGCCCAGTGTAACACCAAAGACACACGTTAAAACTGACTCACAGGCCAGTGTCACACCACTAAACACTGATGCATTACCTCACGACACACAAACACACACTCATTGAACGATGACTCAAAGCCCGGCGTCACACCAGACAAACACTTACTAAACATTGACCCGTTGCCCAGTGTCACACTAAACACACACTCACTGAACAGGGACCCACAGCCCAGTGACACAGCAGACACACTCACTGAACACTTTCCCATTGCCCATTGTCACAACAGACACACACATTAAAATTGACCCTCAGCCCAGTGTCACACCAGACACACACTCACTAAACACTGAACCACATCCCAGCGTCACACTAAACACACACTCACTAAACAATGATGCATTACCTAGTGACACACAAACACACACCCGTTGAACGATGACTGAAAGCCCATTGTCTCACCACATACACACTGACTAAACACGGACCCATTGCCCGGTGTCACATCAGACATGCACTCACTGAACACGGACCCACAGCCCAGTGACACACCAGACACAAACTCAGTAAACACTGAACCACAGCCCAGTCATGCAACAGACATAAACTCACTGAACACTGACCCATCATCCAGTGTCACACAAGGCGCACACTCACTAAACACTGATACACAGCCCTGTGACACACCAGACACATGCTAAGTAAACACTGACCCACAGCCTAGTGTTACACCAAACATGCACTCACTAAACACTGACGCATTACCTTGTGACAAACAAAGACACACACTCATTGAACGCTGAATAAAAGCCCAGTGCCACACTAGGCACACACTCACTAAACACTTACCCATTGCCCAGTGTTACAGCACAAACACACACTCACTAAACACAGACACATTCCCCAGTGTCACACCAGATACACACCCACTAAACATGGACACATTGCCCAGTGTAACACCAGACACACACACACTGAACACTGACCCACAGCCCAATGTAACACCAGGTTCACACTCACTAAACATTGACCCATTGCCCCATGTCACACCAGACACACACTCAGTAAAAACTGACCCATTGCCCATGTCACACCAGACTCCCACTCACTAAACACTGACGCATTACCTAGTGACACAAAGACACACACTCATTGAACGCTGTCTCACAGCTCAGTGTCCCACCACATACACAGTAACTAATTACTCAGCCACATCTCAGCCATGTCTCAGCCACAGACGCACATTCACTAAAAACTGACCCATTGCCCAGTGTCACACCAGACACGTACTCACTGAACATTGACCCACAGCCCAGTGACACACCAGGCACTCACTCATTAAACACAGACCCATAGCCCAGATTCAAAACCAAACACTCACTCATTAATCACTAACCAACAGCACAGTGTCACACCCAACACACACTCATTGAGCACTGACCCACAGCCCAGGGTCACAAAAATACACACTCATTAAACCTTGACTCACAGCCCAATTTCACACCAGACACACACTCACAAAGCACTGACCCACAGCCCAGTGTCCCACCACATACACAGTAACTAATTACTCAGCCACATCTCAATTTCACACCAGACACACGTTCACAGAACACTGTCCCAATGCCCAGTTTCACACAAGATACAAGCTTATGAAACACTGACGCTCAGACCAGCGGCACACTAGAAACACACAGACTGAACACTGAACCAGAGCCCAGTGTCACACCAGAAACACACACACTGAACACTGACCCATAGCCCAGTGTAACACCAGAAACACACACACTGAACACTGACCCACCATCCGGTGTCACACCAGGTGCACGCTCACTAAACACTGACCCACAGCCCAGTGACACACCAGGCACACACTCATTAAACACTACTGCACAGCCTAGTGTCACACCAGGCACACACTCACTAAACACTAATGCAGAGCCCAGTATCAACTCAAACAGACACTAAACACGGACACACAGCTCAGTGTCACACCAGGCACACACTCACTAAACACTGACGTATTACCTAGTGACACACAAACACACACAGATTGAACACTGACCCATTGCCCAATGACACACCAGGCACACACTCTCATAAACACTGATGCAGAGCCCAGTATCAGCTCAAACACACACTCACCAAAAACTGACCCACAGCCCAGTTTCACGCCAGGCACACAGTCACTAAAACCTGACCCACAAACCCAGTGTCACACCAAACACACACTCACTAAACACTGACCCACAGCCATGTGTCACACCGGGCACACAGTCACTAAACACTGAACCACAGCCCAGTACCACACCAGGCACACACTCACTAAACACTGATGCATTACCTAGTGACACACAAACACACACTCATTGAACACTGACCCAATTATCAGCGACACACCAGGCACACACTCACTAAACAACAAGGCACTGCCTAGTGACACACAAACACACACTCATTGAACACTGACCCACAGCCCAGTGTCACAACAGGCAAACACTCACTAAACACTGACCCACAACCCAAAGCCTTCTCAGACACACACTCACTGAACACTGACCCATAGACAAATGCCAACCCAGACACAAACTCGCTAAACACTGACCACAGCTCAGTGTCACACCAGACACACAATCACTAAACACTGACCTGCAGCCCACTGTCACACAAGACACAAAATCACTAAACACTGACCCACAGCCCCTTGTAACACCAGACACACACTCACAAAACAATGACCTGCAGCCCAGCGTCACACCAGACACAGACTCACTAAACGTCGACCCACAGGCAAGTGCCAACCCAGACACACACTCACTAAAAACTGACCCACAGCCCAGTATCTGCTCAAACACACACTCACTAAAAACTGACACATTACCTAGTGACACACAAACACACACTCATTGAACACTGACCCATTTGTCAGTGACACACCAGGCACACACTCACTGAACACCAAGGCACTGCCTAGTGACAAACAAACACATATCCATTGAACGCTGACCCACAGCCCAGTGTCACGACAGGCAAACACTCAGTAAATACAGACCCACAAGCCAGAGCCTTCTCAGACACACACTCACTGAACACTGACCCATAGCCAAGTGCCAAACCAGACACAAACTCACTAAACAATGACCTGCAGCCCAGTGTCACACCAGACACACGATCACTAAACTCTGACCCACAGCCCATTGTAACACCAGACACACGCTCACAAATCAATGACCTGCAGCTCAGACACACACTCACTGAACACTGACCCACAGCCCAGTGCCAATCCAGACACAAACTCTCAAAACACTGAATCACAGCCCAGTGTCACACCAGGTACACACACACACTAAACCCTGACCCACAGCCCAGTGACACACCAGGCACACACTCACTAAACTCTGATGCACAGCCCAGTATCAGCTCAAACACATACTCACTAAACACGGACACACAGCCCAGTCTCACACCAGGCACACACTCACTAAACACTGACGCATTACCTAGTGATGCACAAACACACACTCACTAAACACTGACCCATAGCCCAGTTTCACACCAGGCACACACTCACTAAATCCTGACCCACAGCCCAGTGTCACACCAGGCACATACTCACTAAACACAGGTGCACAGCCCAGTATCCGCTCAAACACACACTAAACACTGACCCACAGACCGGTTTCACACCAGGCACACACTCACTAAACATTGACGCGTTACCTAGTGACACACGAACACACCGTCACTAAACACAGTCCCATTGCCCAGTGTTACACCAGGCGCACACTCACTAAACACTGACGTATTTCCTAGTGACACACAAACACACACTCATTGAACACTGACCCATTGCCCAGTGACATACCAGACAAACTCTCACTAAACACTGACACACTGCCCAGTATCAGCTCAAACACACACTCACTAAACACTGACCCACAGCCCAGTCTCACACCAGGCACACAGTCACTAAACACTGATGCACAGCCCAGTTTCACACCAGGCACACACTCACTAAACACTGACCCACAGCCCAGTTTCACACTAGGCACACACTCACTAAACACTGACCCACAGCCCAGTTTCACACCAGGCACACACTCACTAAACACTGACCCACAGCCCAGTGTCACACCAAACACACATTCACTAAACACTGACCCACAGCCATGTGTCACACCAGGCACACACTTACTAAACACTGACCCAAAGCCCAGTACCACACCAGGCACACACTCACTAAACACTGACGCATTACCTAGTGACACACAAATACACACTCATTGAATACTGACCCATTTATCAACGACACACCAGGCACACACTCATTGAACACTGACTCACAGCCCAGTGTCACAACAGAGAAACATTAACTAAACACCGACCAACAGCCCAGAACCTTCCCAGATACACACTCACTGAACACTGACCCATAGTCAAGTGCCACCCTAGACACAAACTCACTAAACACTGACCACAGCTCAGTGTCACGCCAGACACACAATCACTAAACACTGACCTGCAGCCCATTGTAAAACTGACACACACTCATTAAACACTGACTTGCAGCCCAGCATCACACCAGACACACACTCACTAAACACTGACCCACAGCCAAGTGCCAACCCAGACACATACTCTCAAAACCCTGACCCACAGCCCAGCGTCACACCAGACACATACTCACTAAAAACGGACCCAACAGCCAAGTATCAGCTCAAACACATGCTCACTAAACACTGACCCACAGCCCAGTGTCACACCAGACACACACTCACTAAACACTGACGCTTTACCTAGTGACACACGAACACAATTTCAGTGAACACTGACCCATTGCCCAGTGACACACCAGGGACACACTCACTGAACACTGACGCATTGCCTAGTGACACACAAACACACACTCATTGAACACTAACCCAAAGCCCAGAGTCACACGAGGCACACACTCACTAAGCACTGACCCACAGCCCAGTGCCATCCCAGACACACACTCACTAAACACTGACCCATAGCCCAGTGTCACACCAGGCACACACCCATTAACCCCTGACCCACAGCCCATGGTCTGACCCGAACACACTCACTAAACACTGACGCACAGCCCAGTATCAGCTCAAACACACGCTCATTAAACACTGATACACAGCCCAGTGTCACACCAGGCACACACTCACTAAACATTGATGCATTACCTAGTGACACACAAACACAACGTCACTGAACACAGACCCATTGCCCAGTATTACACCAGGCGCACACTCACTAAACACTGACGCATTACCTAGTGACACACAAACACACACTCATTGAACACTGACACATTGCTCAGGAACACACCAGACACTCTTTCATTAAACACTGATGCACAGCCCAGTATCAGCTCAAACACACACTCACTAAACATTGACCCACTGCCCAGTCTCACACCAGGCACACACTCACTAAACACTGACACATTACCTAGTGACACACGAACACACCGTCACTAAACACAGTCCCATTGACCAGTGTTACACCAGGCACACACTCACTAAACTCTGACATGTTACCTAGTGACACACAAAATACACACTCATTGAACACTGACCCATTTATCAGCGATACACCAGGCACACACTCATTAAACACCAAGCACTGCCTAGTGACACACAAACACACACTCATTGAACACTGACTCACAGTCCAGTGTCACACCAGCCACACACACACTATACCCTGATGCATTGCCCAGTAACACACCAGGCACACACTCACTAAACACTGACGCATTGCCTTGTGACACACAAACGCACACTCATTGAACACTAACCCACAGCCCAGCGCCATCCCAGACACACACTCACTAAACACTGACCCAAAGTACAGTGTCACACCAGACACACACTCATTAAACACTTACCCATAGCCCAGTGACACACAAACACATACTCACTAAACACAGACCCATTGCCTAGTGTTACACCAAGCACACACTCACTAAACACTGGCACATTACCTAGTGACACACAAACACACACTCACTAAACACTGATCCACAGCCCAGTTTCACACCAGGCACACACTCACTAAATCATGACCCACAGCCCAGTGTCACACCAAACACACACTCACTAAACACAGACCCACAGCCCAGTTTCACACCAGGCACACAGTCACTAAATCCTGACCCATAGCCCATGTCACACCAAACACACACTCACTAAACACTGACCCACAGCCATGTGTCACACCAGGCACACACTCATTAAACACTGACCCACAGCCCAGTGTCACACCAGGCACACAGTCACTAAATCCAGACCCACAGCCCAGTGTCACACCAGGCAAACACTCACTAAACACTGAACCACAGCCCAGTATCACACCAGGCACACACTCATTAAACACTGACGCATTACCTAGTGACACACAAATACACACTCATTGAATACTGACCCATTTAGCAGCGACACACCAGGCGCACACTCATTAAACACCAAGCACTGCCTAGTGACACACAAAAACACACTCATTGAACACTGACTCACAGCCCAGTGTCACAACAGGGAAACACAAACTAAACACCGACCAACAGCCTAGAACTTTCCCAGATACACACTCACTGAACACTGACCAATAGTCAAGTGCCAACCCAGACACAAACTCACTAAACACTGACCACAGCTCAGTGTCACACCAGACACACAATCACTAAACACTGACCTGCAGCCCAGTGTCACACCAGACACACAATCACTAAACACTGACCCACAGCCCATTGTAAAACTGACACACACTCATTAAACACTGACTTGCAGCCCAGCATCACACCAGACACACACTCACTAAACACTGACCCACAACCAAGTGCCAACCCAGACACATACTTTCAAAACCCTGACCCACAGCCCAGCGTCACACCAGACACACACTCACTAAAAACGGACGCACAGCCAAGTATCAGCTCAAACACATGCTCACTAAACACTGACCCACAGCCCAGTGTCACGCCAGGCACACACTCACTAAACACTGACGCTTTACCTAGTGACACACGAACACACTCTCAGTGAACACTGACCCATTGCCCAGTGACACACCAGGGACACACTCACTGAACACTGACCCATAGCCCAGTGTCACACCAGGCACACACCCATTAACCCCTGACCCACAGCCCATGGTCTGACCAGAACACACTCACTAATCACTGATGCACAGCCCAGTATCAGCTCAAACACACACTCACCAAACACTGATCCACAGCCCAGTCTCACACCAGAACACACTCTCACTAAATACTAACGCACATCCCAGTATCAGTTCAGACACACGCTCACTAAACACTGATCCACAGCCCAGTGTCACACCAGGCACACACTCACTAAACATTGACGCATTACCTAGTGACACACGAACACACCGTCACTGAACACAGACCCATTACCCAGTATTACACCAGGCGCACACTCACTAAGCACTGACACATTACCTAGTGACACACAAACACACACTCATTGAACACTGACCCATTGCCCAGGGACACACCAGACACTCTCTCACTAAACACTGACGCACAGCCCAGTATCAGCTCAAACACACACTCTCTAAACACTGACGCACAGCCCAGTATCAGCTCAAACACACACTCTCTAAACACTGACGCACAGCCCAGTATCAGCTCAAACACACACTCTCTAAACACTGACGCACAGCCCAGTATCAGCTCAAACACACACTCTCTAAACACTGACGCACAGCCCAGTATCAGCTCAAACACACACTCTCTAAACACTGACGCACAGCCCAGTATCAGCTCAAACACACACTCTCTAAACACTGACCCACAGCCCAGTATCAGCTCAAACACACACTCACTAAACACTGACCCACTGCCCAGTCTCACACCAGGCACACACTCACTAAACACTGACGCATTACCTAGTGACACACAAACACACACTCACTAGACACTGACCCACAGCCCAGTTTCACACCAGGCGCACAGTCACTAAATCCTGACCCACAGCCCATGTCACACCAAACGCACACTCACTAAACACTGACCCACAGCCCAGTGTCACACCAGGCACACAGTCACTAAATCCTGACCCACAGCCCAGTGTCACAGCAAACACACACTCACTAGACACTGACCCACAGCCCAGTTTCACACCAGGCGCACAGTCACTAAATCCTGACCCACAGCCCATGTCACACCAAACGCACACTCACTAAACACTGACCCACAGCCATGTGTCACACCGGGCACACAGTCACTAAACACTGACCCACAGCCCCGTACCAAACCAGGCACACACTCACTAAACACTGACGCATTATCTAGTCACACATGAACACACACTCATTGAACACTGACCCATTTATCAGCGACACACTAGGCACACACTCACTAAACTCCAAGCACTGCCTAGTGACACACCAACACACACTCATTGAACACTGACCCACAGCCCAGTGTCACAACAGGCAAACACTCAATAAACACTGACCCACAGCCCACAGCCTTCCCAGAGACTCACTCACTGAACACTGACCCATAGTCAAATGCTAACCCAGACACAAACTCACTAAACACTGACCACAGCTCAGTGTCACACCAGACACACAATCACTAAATACTGACCCACAGCCCATTGTAACACCAGACACACACTCACTAAACACTGACCTGTAGCCCAGCGTCACACCATTCACACACTCACTAAACACTGACCCAGAGCCAAGTGCCAACCCAGACACATACTCTCAAAACACTGAACCACAGTTCAGCGACACACCAGGCGCACACTCACTAAACACTGACGCATTGCCTTGTGACACACAAACACACACTCATTGAACATGAACCCACAGACCATTGTCACACCAGGCACACACTCACTAAGCACTGACCCCCAGCCCAGTGCCATCCCAGACACACACTCACTAAACACTGACCCACAGTCCAGTGTCACACCAGACACACACTCATTAAACACTTACCCGTAGCCCAGTGTCACACCAGGCACACACTCATTAAACCCTGACCTATGGCCCAGGGTCACACCAGAACACACTCACTAAACACTGATGCACTGCCCAATATCAGCTCAAACACACACTCACTAAACACTGACCCACAGCCCAGTGCCACACCAGGCACACACTCACTAAACACTGACGCGTTACCTAGTGACACACAAACACATACTCATTAAACACTGAAGCATTACCTAGTGACACACGAACACACTGTAACTGAACACAGACCCATTGCCCAGTGTTACATCAGGCACACACTCACTAAATATTGATGCATTACCTTGTGACACACAAACACACACTCACTAAACACTGACCCACAGCCCAGTTTCATACCAGGCGCACAGTCACTAAATTCTGACCCACAGCCCAGTGTTACACCAGACACAGATTCACTAAACACTGATCCGCAGCCCAGTATCAGCCCAAACACACACTCACTAAGCACTGACCCACAGCCCAGTGTCACACTAGGCACACGATCACTAAAATACTGACCCACATCCCAGTGTCACTCCAGGCACACACTCACTAAACACTGACGCATTCCCTAGTGACACTTAAACATATCCGATTAACACTGACCCACAGCCCAGTGTCACACCAGGCACACACTCACTAAACACTGACCCACAGCCCAGTGCCAACCTAGACTCACACTCACTAAACACTGACCCACAACCCATTATCAAACCACATACACAGTCACTAAACACTCAGCTACAGCCCAATTTCACACCACACACACATTCACTGAACACTAATCCATTGCCCAGTTTCACACGAGATACAATCTTTCGAAACACTGACGCTCAGACCAGCGGCACACCAGAAACACACGAACTGAACACTGACCCAGAGCCCAGTGTTACACCAGAAACACACCCCTGAACGCTGACCCACCATCCAGTGGTACACCAGGTGCCCGCTCACTAAGGGTCATTTGGACTCGAAACGTTAACTGTGTTCCTCTCCACAGATGCTGCCAGACTTGCTGAGTTTTTCCAGGTATTTTTGTTTTTGTTTTATACACTCACTAAACACTGACCCACAGCTTAGTGTCATACAAAATACACACTCACTGAAAACTGACCCACAGCCCAGTGTCACACCAGACACATCGTCACTAAACACTAATCCACAGACAAGTGTCACACCAGACACACACTCAATAAACACTGACCCAAAACCCAGTATCATACAAAACGCGCACTCGATAAACACTGACCCATTGCCCAGTGACTCACAAACACACACTCATTGAACACTGACCCATTGCCCAGTGCCAACCCAGACACACTCTCACTAAACGCTGACCCAAACCCAGTATCATACAAAACACACACTCGCTAAACATTGACCCACTGTCTAGTGTCAGACCAGACACACACTCACGAACTAGGGTTGATGTTTTCTGTTAAATTCCCTGATGAGACAAAGAATGAAAGAAAACTGCAGAGCTGCTCTTGTTCTAACTTTGAACAACTTCTCCTTCAATGCCATACACATCCTCCAAATAAATGCTGTTGCCATGTGTACCTGTGTGGGTCCTAGCAATGGCACAGCCTTTTCTAGCTGACATGGAACATTCCTTGGTTCAATACTACCCAGGACCCTTCCCTCACCACTTTTTCCCATACACTGATGACTGTATCGATGCCATTTCCTGCTCCTGCCCTGAACTGGAAAGTTTAATCAATTTAGCTTCCAATTTGCACCCTTCTCTCACCTTCACCTGGTCCATATCCATCTCTACCTTTCCTACCCTTGACTTCTCTTTCTCCATTTTAGGGTTTAGACTATAAACCAATATTCACTCTAAACCTCACTGACATCCACAGCTACCTTGTCTACACTTCCTCACACCTCATTCCTTGTAAGGACTCCATTCCATTCTCCCAGTTTCTCCGTCTCCGTTGCATCTGCTCTAATGATGCTGCCTTCCAAACCAGCGCATCCGATATGTCTTCCTTTTCCCTCAACTGTGGACCCTCCCTTACCAAGTTGAAAGGGCCCTCAACTGTGTCTATTCTATTTCACACACTTCTACTCTCACCCCTTTACCTCCCTCCCTGAACCTTGTGCTCACCTTTTAGCCCACCAGCCTCCAGATTCAACAGATCATCCTCAATCATTCCTGTCATCTCCAGCGTGATGCTACAACCATCGTCTCCTCACCTTCCCTGTCAGCAGTCCTGAAGGGACCATTCCAGCCACCACACCCTGGACCACACTTCATCAGCCCAGCCCATGCCACCCCTTTTCCATGGCACATTCCCATGCAAGCGCAGGAAATGCAATACTGCCCTTCTATCTCCTCATTGCCCAAGGCCTCAAGCTCTCCTTCCAGGTGAAGCAGCGATTTACTTGTACTTCTTTCAATATAGTCTACTGTATTCACTGCTCACAATGTGCTCTCCTCAGTGATGGGGAGACATAATGCAGACTTGGTGACCGCTTTGCAGAACACCTCCACTCAGATCGCAAGTATGACCCCAAATCTGTCATTTTAACTCTCCAGTTTGATCACATTCTAACCTCTCTGTCCTTGGCCCCAAATGACGTCCAACGCAAGCTCGAGGAGCAGCACCTCACTGGAGGTGGACACTTTACAGCCTTCTGGACTCAACATTGAGTTCAACGAATTTTAGATTATAACCTTATGATTGAAACATTTTTTCATGTTTCTTTGCTGGTTTGTATTTTTCTCTCTTGCTTTTCTCTTATTTGCTTTCAGATGGCTGCTGTCCTACTTCACACTTGGACATGTCTTTTGTTCCTTTACTTGTCCCATTACCTCGGCTTTGAACAATGAAACCTTTAGTCATTTGATCACTTCTCCTCTCCATCCTATCACTCACCTTCTCGTGTATTCCTCTTCCCACCACCCCTACCCCACACTTGATTCAAACCTATTACATTTTGAACTTTCCCCGTTCTAATGCAAGGTCACAGATTTGAAACATTAACTCTGTTTCTCTCACCACAGATGCTGCCAAACCTGCTGGGCATTTCCAACACTTTCTGTTTTTATCTCACTAAACAGGGACCTCACAAACACAGGAAAAGGCAGGAAAGTGGAGTTGAGGATTATCAGATCAGCCATGGTCTCATTGAATGGCAGAGCAGACTCGATGGACCGAATGGCCTACTCCTGCTCCTATGTGTTATGATCTAATTATGGTCTTATGGACCCACAACCCAGTGTCACATTAGAGGAAAGACGATGAGTTTAGCAGAATATCACTGAAGAAAGGGAACAAGAAGAAAGGAGTTTCCATTATCAAGCAGTGAAAGGAGCAGCTTGCTCCTACTCAGGTCTAAGAACCCATTGCTCAGTTAGGTAATGATCAGTGTTTTTAAAACCCATTATTGTGTACAATGTAAGTGAGGCCTGTGAAGAGCTTGACATTTGGGTAAAATAAGCTGTTGAGGTTTGTTTGTTTAACATTTTACTCAAATATTTGGCAAGTTATTTCAAAGGAAGGAGCTGGATAGCTGTTTGTGCAGATGCAGGGTATAAATGCAGACAGCTCTCTGTTAAAACAGCCTGAAGACTGTGAGAGGAATGGATGGTTTGTCTATACTGTGTGCTGTGTACTCTTTTACTGTGTATCGATGGACAACAGCACTCACTTCAGGTAAGGTGTACAGAACTCAGTCGGGGAAAGTCAGCTCATTTGAACCTCACCATATTCTTCATTGTCTCCATCGTGCTCTCCACCTCTGTCTCCAGTCGAGTGAAGCTGGAAAAGCGGGTGTATGATCAATGTCAGCTTCATAATACCAGGGAGAATCACGAAGGGAAAAAGGTAACAAGACAGTCAAAGAGACATTGTGAGAATAGATTGGCAGCTAACAATGATATCCTCTATAGGCGAATTAGTGATAAGAAACAGAGCATTGCAACCCATATGGGGGCATAGTGGAAATCCACTGTTGCAAGCAGAAGGCATGCTTGAGGTACTAAATGAGGATTTTATATTGGAAGAGAATATTGCCAAAGCCACAGTAAATTGTTGGGGTACTGGATGAGATAAAACAAAGAGATACTGGAAACACCAGCATGAATCACCTGTCCAGATGGAATCCATCCTAAGTTGCAGAGGGAAGTAAGAGTAGAAATTGTGGAGATGTTGGTCACAAACACCCCACCTCTTAGATAAAGGGGGTGGTGCCAGTGGTCTGGGAGGTTGCAAATGTTAAACACTTTATCAAAAAAAGGAAGAAGAATGAAGCCTGACAACTACAAGTTAGTCAGTTCCATGTCCAGGCTGAGGAAGGCTTTAGAAACAATGGCCCAGTACTTCTGTGGAGTAACAATCATTGTCAGATGGCCACTCCACTCCTTTTCATATACCCAGGTCAGAAGCTGCACATTTCTCGTCCGGACTTCAGGCCAGGGCCTGGTCAGAAATGTGCAGCGCATCAGCTCTGGGAGTCCTTTCAACTCAGGGTATCACCTCTGGTGTCCTTACACTGCAGGGTATCACCTCCGGGATCCTTACAGTACAGGGCATCACCTCCGGGATCCTTACAGTACAGGGCATCACCTCCGGGATCCTTACAGTGCAGGGCATCACCTCCGGGAACCTTACAGTGCAGGGTATCACCTCCGGGATCCTTACAGTGCAGTGTATCACCTCCGGGATCCTTACAGTGCAGGGCATCACCTCCGGGATCCTTACAGTGCAGGGTATCACCTCCGGGATCCTTACAGTGCAGGGCATCACCACCGGGATCCTTACAGTGCAGGGCATCACCTCCGGGATCCTTACAGTGCAGGGTATCACCTCCGGGATCCTTACAGTGCAGGGTATCACCTCCGGGATCCTTACAGAGCAGGGCATCACCTCCGGGATCCTTACAGAGCAGGGCATCACCTCCGGGATCCTTACAGTGCAGGGTATCACCTCCGGGATCCTTACAGTGCAGGGCATCACCTCCGGGATCCTTACAGTGCAGGGTATCACCTCCGGGATGCTTACAGTGCAGGGCATCACCTCCGGGATCCTTACAGTGCAGGGTATCACCTCCGGGATCCTTACAGAGCAGGGAATCACCTCCGGGATCCTTACCGTGCAGGGCATCACCTCCGGGATCCTTACAGTGCAGGGCATCACCTCCGGGATCCTTACAGTGCAGGGCATCACCTCTGGTGTCCTTACAGTGCAGGGCATCACCTCCGGGATCCTTACAGTGCAGGGTATCATCTCCGGGATCCTTACAGTGCAGGGCATCACCTCCGGGATCCTTACAGTGCAGGGCATCACCTCTGGTGTCCTTACAGTGCAGGGCATCACCTCCGGGATCCTTACAGTGCAGGGTATCACCTCCGGGATCCTTACAGTGCAGGGTATCACCTCCGGGATCCTTACAGAGCAGGGCATCACCTCCGGGATCCTTACAGTGCAGGGTATCACCTCCGGGATCCTTACAGTGCAGGGTATCACCTCCGGGATCCTTACAGAGCAGGGCATCACCTCCGGGATCCTTACAGTGCAAGGTATCACCTCCGGGATCCTTACAGAGCAGGGCATCACCTCCGGGATCCTTACAGTGCAGGGCATCACCTCTGGTGTCCTTACAGTGCAGGGCATCACCTCCGGGATCCTTACAGTGCAGGGCATCACCTCCGGGATCTTTACAGTGCAGGGCATCACCTCCGGGATCCTTACAGTGCAGGGCATCACCTCTGGGATCCTTACAGTGCAGGGTATCACCTCTGGTGTCCTTACAGTGCAGGGCATCACCTCCAGGATCCTTACAGTGCAGGGCATCACCTCCGGGATCCTTACAGTGCAGGGTATCACCTCTGGGATCCTTACAGTGCAGGCATCACCTCCGGGATCCTTACAGTGCAGGGCATCACCTCCGGGATCCTTACAGTGCAGGGTATCACCTCTGGTGTCCTTACAGTGCCGGGCATCACCTCCGGGATCCTTACAGTGCAGGGCATCACCTCCGGGATCCTTACAGTGCAGGGCATCACCTCTGGTGTCCTTACAGTGCAGGACATCACCTCCGGGATCCTTACAGTGCAGGGCATCACCTCTGGTGTCGCTACAGTGCAGGGCATCACCTCCGGGATCCTTACAGTGCAGGACATCATCTCCGGGATCCTTACAGTGCAGGGTATCACCTCCGGGATCCTTACAGTGCAGGGCATCACCTCCGGGATCCTTACAGTGCAGGGTATCACCTCTGGTGTCCTTACAGTGCAGGGCATCACCTCCGGGATCCTTACAGTGCAGGGTATCACCTCCGGGATCCTTACAGTGCAGGGTATCACCTCCGGGATCCTTACAGAGCAGGGCATCACCTCCGGGATCCTTACAGTGCAGGGTATCACCTCCGGGATCCTTATAGTGCAGGGTATCACCTCCGGGATCCTTACAGAGGAGGCCATCACCTCCGGGATCCTTACAGTGCAGGGTATCACCTCCAGGATCCTTACAGAGGAGGCCATCACCTCCGGGATCCTTACAGTGCAGGGTATCACCTCCGGGATCCTTACAGTGCAGGGTATCACCTCCGGGATCCTTACAGAGCAGGGCATCACCTCCGGGATCCTTACAGAGCAGGGCATCACCTCCGGGATCCTTACAGTGCAGGGCATCACCTCTGGTGTCCTTACAGTGCAGGGCATCACCTCCGGGATCCTTACAGTGCAGGGCATCACCTCCGGGATCTTTACAGTGCAGGGCATCACCTCCAGGATCCTTACAGTGCAGGGCATCACCTCTGGGATCCTTACAGTGCAGGGTATCACCTCTGGTGTCCTTACAGTGCAGGGCATCACCTGCGGGATCCTTACAGTGCAGGGCATCACCTCCGGGATCCTTACAGTGCAGGGTATCACCTCTGGGATCCTTACAGTGCAGGGCATCACCTCTGGGATCCTTACAGTGCAGGGCATCACCTCCGGGATCCTTACAGTGCAGGGCATCACCTCCGGGATCTTTACAGTGCAGGGTATCACCTCCGGGATCCTTACAGTGCAGGGCATCACCTCCGGGATCCTTACAGTGCAGGGCATCACCTCTGGTGTCCTTACAGTGCAGGACATCACCTCCGGGATCCTTACAGTGCAGGGCATCACCTCTGGTGTCGTTACAGTGCAGGGCATCACCTCCGGGATCCTTACAGTGCAGGGCATCACATCTGGTGTCCTTACAGTGCAGGGCATCACCTCCGGGATCCTTACAGTGCAGTGCAGTAGCTCTGGGAGTCCTTCCAGTTCAATGCAGTAGCTCTGGGGAAGGGAAGCCACGGCTTCCATTTTTTTATTCATTCACAGGATGTGGGCTTCCCTGGATGGACTAGCATTAATTTCCCATCCCTAGTTGTCTTTGAGAAGATGGTGGTGAGCTGTCTTCTTGAATCGCTGCAGTCCCTGTGGTACACTGTAGGTACACCCACAGTGCTGTTAGGAAGGGAGTTCCAGGATTTTGACCCAGCGACAGTAAAGGATCGGTGATATATTTCCAAGTCAGGATGGTGAGTGGCTTGGAGGGGAACTTCCAGGTGGTGGTGGTCCCATCTATCTGCTGCCCTTGTCCTTCTAGATGGTAGTGGTCGTGGGTTTGGAAGGTTCAGATGAATTCCTGCAGTGCATCTTGTAGATGGTACACACTTCTGCCACTGTTCGTCAATGGTGGAGGGAGTCAATGTTTGTGGATGTGGTGCCAATCAAGTGGGTGACTTTGTCCTGGATGGTGTCAAGCTTCTTGAGTGTTGTGGGAGCTGCACTCATCCAGGCAAGTGGGGAGTATTCCATTACACTCCTGACTTAAGCCTTGTAGATGGTGGACAGGATTTGGGGAGTCAGGAGGTGAGTTACTCATTGCAGGATTCCTAGCCTCTGACCTGCTCTTGCAGCCACAGTATTTATACGGCTAGTCCAGTTCAGTTTCTGGTCAATGGTAACCCTCATGATGTTGATAGTGGGGGATTCAGTAATGGTAGTGCCACTGAATGTCAAGGGGCGATGGTTGGATTCTCTCCTGTTGGAGATGATCATTGCCTGGCACTTGTGTGGTGTGAATGTTACTTGCCACTTGTCAGCCCAAGCCTGGATACTGTCCAGATCTTGCTGCATTTGGACATGGACTGCTTCAGTATTTGAAGAGTCACAAATGAAGCTGAACCTTATGCAATCATCAGTGAACATCCACACTCTGACCTTATGATGGGAGGAAATTCATTGATGAAACAGCTGAAGGTGGCTGGCTCGAGGACACTACCCTGAGGAACTCCTGCAGTGATGTCCTGGATGGTGTCAAGCTTCTTGAGTGTTGTGGGAGCTGCACTCATCCAGGCAAGTGTGGATTATTCCATTGCACTCCTGACTTAAGCCGTGTAGATGGCTTATGACTGTAGACTGACCTCTAATTGCCACAACCATCTTCCTTTGTGCTAGGTATGAATCCAATCAGTGGAAAATTTTCCCCTTGATTGCCATTGACTCCAGTTTTGCTAGGACTCCTTGATGCCACACTTGGTCAAATGCTGCCTTGATATCAAGGGCAGTCACTCTCACCTCGGGAGTTCAGCTCTTTTGTCCATGTTTGAACCAAGGCTGTAATGAGGTCAGGAGCTGAGTTTCATGGAGTTGCTGTGCTGACATTTGGACAACTTTGTAGTTCTCTGACAGGCTTTTCAAACTAAAATCCAAACCACAAAGCTGCCCAAAGGTTGGAAGCAGCAGCACCGAAGATGCCAAGAGTGTTCTTGGTTAAATGTCAGCTTAAAAAACAGTAAGTCCTGTTGGGTTGTGGGAGTTGAATGGGTGAGGGGATGAGGGATGGTAGGGTTAGGGTGGGTGGGGGTGTTGGGAGGGTCACTTTTAAGGTGTAGTACCACAAAATCAAATACTATACATTTCTCAAAATTCTTTTGAATTTAAACCAGGATATAAATAACAGTCTAAATTTTCATTATGCCCTAAAGTAGGTAGGCACTTTTCTGATGACATGCTGTGTTGTTGTACCAGAGGCTTGAGAATCTTGGGCCTCGTCAAAATAAATGTAAGAAACTAAAATACGGGTGATGCAAAAAAGGTTGTGGAATCAGTATCGCGCATTTTATTAATCTTGCAAAGTCTGGGAATGAAATCCCTATTTGTCACTTTTGTCAATGCTTAAAGAAAGGTTTTACTAATCTCTGCTCCATCCTAGGCAAGCTGTAAATTCACAGTGTGCAGCATAATTTGTATAACAGCTTCTGGGGGATGGGGAAACAATCCAGTTCTTAAGTTAAGGCTGTACTGAATTTATGTACTATGTATCATTCTTCTCTGAAAAATTCAGACCAACAATTCAATCTGCATTTTTCCTGAACTGTTGGTAGTTGTCCAATTCACAAATCCTGGGGAAAGTGTCATTAGCATAAAAGGAGCAGATGCCATTTATTAAGGTATATTCTGGTTTGGCACTAGAGCAGTCAGCATGGTAAGGTTGTATTAACTAGAGAGTTGAACTGTTTTACAAATGTAGTGATTTCTTTGTAGCCACTTTTCTAAAATCAGTTGATTGCTCTGAGATTAATTATCCTTACAGACTCAGGATCGGGCCTCCACTTTCACCCTTACTCCAGTCACTCTGCCAACTGCATGCAGGTGCAATGAAAGAAAGACAAACCTGCATTTATACAGCACCTTTCACAATGTCCCAATCACTTTACAACCAATTAAGTACTTTTGAGTTGTAGTCACTGGTATAATTGAAGCAATGTTATCAAATGGCGGAGCAGGCTCGAGGGGCCGAATGGCTTACCCCTGCTCCTAATGCATATGTTCATATGTCATTTGGATAGCGGAGATGAGCTGGGACAGATGGCCTTTGACATCCATAACTATCTTGAGAACAGAAGGGTGGAATCATGGCTGGAGTGCTGTTTATTTTATAGCTAATAAAAGGTTACTTTGAGCAGGCTTTGTTGGGTGAGGTTGCCAGGACAGGAGTGTATAATGGGCTCATAGTGAATCAGTAACCTGTTTGATGCACATGATTCTCAAGAGTCTTTTCCATTGACTTCAACCTTGTCCTTTTATTTACTTGCCTATTATCCCACTCTAACTGGGTGCCTTTATGAGATTTTGAGATATTGAAATGTCATGATAAAGTTGTTTTGCATAGTGGATACAGAAAATATATGCAGTGAGAAGCAGCAATCAGCAGAGTCTTCAGACTTGCTGATCGAGAAAACATAGGTACAATTGTAAACCATTCGGTCTGTGTCCTCTGACCTCTTAAAAGTTGTGTCACACAGAGACACCTGAGGGCTCCAATATTTCTCACTGAGAGTGAAGACCTATGTTGTTCAATCATTCCACTTTGTTGCTCGGGATTCATTTAATCTCTCTACCCTCTAAGATTATTGATAAAATAGGATCCAATTAGGCCCCCTCTATGAAATAATTATATTGAATAATCTCATGCACCCAGACAGGAAAATGTTGTCTACTTCTTCTACAGAATGGGAAAGATCTTGTGCAGTTTATTAAGTTGCAAGTATCGAATCTTTCCCCCAAATATGAATTTGCTGTCACTGTTCATAGTGCAATGTGTAGAACATGTTAATGAGGGCTGAGGATGTCACCGAAATCAGTGTTATCATCTGCACAGTGTTATAAATAGCTAATGGGATATTTTCCAGTCAGATTAACATTATTGCACAATGCTGTTGAAGTAAGATTTGTCCTCTCTGGTTTGTTAAAGAGTTGCGGTGGGATCACCTATAGGATGCACACAAGCTAACACTGCATTTTATCATTTCTGCTCTTAATATTAATGACCCATGTGGCATATATATCTAACAATATTTGTAACCAGATGCCAACAATGGGCATCATCATTTTACTAGGACCAATTGGTGATTGTTTGGTGAATTGATTGATGACCCTGGAAAGGGAAAAAAATATCATTCCTGATTGAGTGGGAGGGTTAAAGACAGGGGTGGGGGAGGAATAAGGGGTCCAGAAACAGGAGAAGCGTCAGGGCTCATCATTTATCTCCCTGGTCCAGGTGAGGTGGTCAGTGAGGTCGAAGGGTGAGGAGGGTTGTCGAGGGGTGGAGGGGTCATTGGCGGGTCAGGAGGCTAGTCAGGGGCTGGGGAGGGGATTGGGTGGTCAGTGGGGTAGGGAGGGTAGTCAGTGGATGGGGCAGGGGTTCAAGGGGTTCTGTGGGAGTTGGGTGGTAAGTATTCAGGTTTTAATCCTTCTAACTTTTCCTGGGTGACTCTTCTACTGAGAGAGACAGAGCCATCTGAAGTCTCCAATTTAAATCGAAGAATCGGATGGTTCCAGGTAATTGATCACCAGAAGTTTATACTTCCTGGGCAGATCCTGTGTAGTTCTTGAGTGGGATCTTCTGTGGGGATCCCAGTGCATCCCTGGGCATCTCCAGGGTACAGGCCCCGAAGATCCGAAGTTCTGGGCCATTAAGCCAGGAGAACATTTACAGCCACTTGGACAAGCAGGGATAAATAAAAGAGAGCCAGCGTTGGCTTGTTTAAGGCAAATTATGTTTGACTAACTTGATTTTTTTTTTGATAAGGTGACAGAGATGAGGGGACTGCACTTCATGTCGTATACCTGAGCTTTCAAAAGGCATTTGATAAGATGCCACATATTAGGTCAGAATTAAAGCACGTGGGATAAAGGGGGCAGTGGCAGCATGAATGCAAAATTGGCTAAGGGATGGAAAGCTATGGTGAATGGCTGCTTTCTGGACTGAAGGAAGGTATACAGTGGAGTCCGACTGGTTCAGTATCTGGTCACTGTTTTATGATATAAATTAATAACGTGGATTTGGGGGTTTAGGGCACAATTTTGAAGTTTGCAGAATACACAAAACTAGGAAGTTTGGTAAACGATGGGGAAGTTAGTGACAGACTTCAGATGGACACAGAGAGGCTGGTGAAATGCGCAGACATGCAACAGATGAAATTTAATGTAAACAGTGTAAGACAAGACATTTTGGTAGGAATGAGGAAAGAAAATATAATTTTAAGAGGGGATTCAACAATGGAGAGAGCTGCTGGGTAGTTGCGCAAAACTCTTTGAAGGTGGCAGGATAGGTTAACAAAGCGGTTAATAAAAGACTATGGGCAGAGTTTTTTCCTCATCGGCAGGCACGTGCCTGACCTGAAAGGGAGTAAAATAGTGCATGATGTGGTCGGGCAGGCATCCCAACGTCATCGCACACTCACATGATATTTCAGCCAGCAGGCGAGCACAGGAGTTGGCAGCGTGCCCACCCCAGTTAAGAGGATTGTTAAGCCCATTAATTAATTAATTAATTACATTTTTCATTGCCCATCCAACATTACAGTTGGCGGTTTGATTTAAAGTTTGTAAGGTTCCTTTAAATTTTGTTCTTAGTTTTACAACTGACCTGAATTAGGGGCTGTGCCTGATTTATCCCAATTTTGTTGATTTGGTTTAATTGGTTTCACTTATAAGATTATTACAGTTGGTGGACGGGCGAATAGGCCAAGCAGCCTCTGCATTTTTTGCGAAACCCCATCCAGAGGCAGGATGAAACTTCAACCAGTGAATAAAAACAAAATAAAAACTTTTAAAACTCATTTTTAACATGTCCCTGCTCATGTGACAGTCTCATGAGGGGACATGTTTTCCTTACTTTCAATTCTTTATCTGTAATGTTAAAAATCTTCAGTTCGCTGAGGCAGCTCTGTGCCTTCAGGGACCTTTCACTGAGCGCACCCCCGCGCGTGCGCTGACTTCAGCGCTCGCCCTCCTCCCTGCCACACACCCCCTCACCCAGGCAATGCTGAGGTTATCAGTGCATGGAAATTGCAGTCAGGGTCCAACCCCGGCAGCGGTGGGTTTTGCAGCCGCTCCCAGGCCCACCCGCCCGCCGCACCCACCCAACCAGGTAAAAATTCTGTCCTATGGGATCCTGGGCTTGATAAACAAAGGCATCAAGTACAAGGTCCAGGAAGTTATACTAAACCTTTATAAAACACTAATTTGCCTCCATTTGTTCATTTCTGCACCGATGGACCACTGGTGAATACTTGAGATGGAATGCATGAAAAGTTTGTACAGAATGAGAACGTTGGTGAACACTCTTGGTAGTGAGGGCTCACTGAGGTGGTAAGGACATTTAATGAAAGAGCAACAAGGCTACCAGCAGGAGCAGACTGAGTCACCTCCAGGTCTCTCAGGAGGAAAGCGCGTTCATGAGTGACCTACATGTCTCCCTGCCATGCATGTCAATGGGTGTTGACCTCGGACTTGCAGGTGCATTTTATTGGCTGCCTGATCTTGAAGCTCTTCCAACTCAGGGGAGGCTAAAACAATGTGGCTGCCATTCTCCAATGCTACTACCCTCTGGAACCAGGTTGTGTAGACCACCCCTCTATGTGAGACCTTTGATGGGGCGTATGGTAGGGCTCCCCCAGAACTATCAGGCAATTGAAGCTCATTTTCAGAAGGCCAATGGCCTGATCAATGGTTGCCCCTGTAGTCATATGGCAGCAGTTGTTTGTGTCCCAAGGCTCTGTGTTGGGGGTTCCTTCACCTAAGGATATAGGAGCCATTGCAGCTTCCCAGGATATGTGCACACATCTGGAGGATTCTTTTGTGGTGGTCATAGACTATTTGAACATTCAGTGAGTGGAACTCTTTCCTGTTGATGAAGACTTCCAGCTGCACTGCAGGAATCTGGGTGGCCACATGGGCTCTGTCAATTATTCCCTGTACCTGGGGAATCCAGTGATAACCCGAATTCCATCACTCTCTCAGCCTGACTGGCCTGATTAGTCTGAGGCCTGATATATTGTCCTGCCCTCTGGTAAATGGCATCCACAACCTGCTTGATGCAGCACAAAAACAAAAACAAAAATACCTGGAAAAACTCAGCAAGTCTGGCAGCATCGGTGGAGAGGAGATAAAAACAAAAAACTGCGGATGCTGGAAATCCAAAACAAGAACAGAATTACCTGGAAAAACTCAGCAGGTCTGGCAGCATCGGCGGAGAAGAAAAGAGTTGACGTTTCAAGTCCTCATGACCCTTCAGCAGAACTAGGTGAATCCAAGGAAGGGGTGAAATATAAGCTGGTTTAAGGTGGGGGGGAGGAGAGAAGTGGGGGGGGGGTGTGGTTGGGCTTCACACAAAACGCAAACTGGAGGAACAGCACCTCATCTTCCGACTAGGCACTTTACAGCCTTCTGGACTGAATTTTGAGTTCAACAACTTTAGATCTTGAACTCCCTCCTCCATCCCCACCCCCTTTCTGTTTCTTCCCCCTCCTTTTGTTTTTTCCAATAAATTATATAGATTTTTCTTTTCCCACCTATTTCCATTATTTTTAAATCTATATCTTTTATGCCCTGTTAGTCTTTCCACCCCACTAGAGCTGTAGCTTGAATGTCCTGCCATCCATTCTTAATTAGCACATTCATTTAGATAATATCACCAACTTCAATGCCTTTGTTCTTCTGTCTGTGACATCTTTTGATTTATCTGCTTCTATCACTGCTTGCTTGTCCCTACAACCACACACACCCCCACTTCTCCCCCCCACCCCCCCAATTTAAACCAGCTTATATTTCACCCCTCTCCTAATATTCACTCAGTTCTGTTGAAGGGTCATGAGGACTCGAAACGTCAACTCTTTTCTTCTCCGCCGATGCTGCCAGACCTGCTGAGTTTTTCCAGGTAATTCTGTTTTTGTGTTGGTGGAGAGGAGCACAGTTAACGTTTCAAGTCCGCATGACTCTTCAACAGAACTAATTAAAAATAGAGAAGGGGTGAAATAGGTTTGGGGGGGTAGGTGGTGGTGGGGTAAGAAGAGCTAGGTAGAGGGCCAGTGATAGGTGGAGATAACCAAAAGATGTCACAGACAAAAGGACAAAGATGTGTTGAAGGTGGTGATATTATCTAAAGGAATGTGCTAATTAAGGATAGAAAGCAGGACAAGCAAGGTACAGATAGCCCTAGTGGGGGTGGGGTGGGGTGAAGGAATCATAAAAGGCTAAAAGGTAGAGATAAAACAATGGATGGAAATACATTTAAAAATAATGGGAATAGGTGGGAAAAGAAAAATCTATACAAATTATTGGAAAAAACAAAAAGGAGGGGGAAAATTGGAATAAGTTATATAGATTTTTCTTTTCCCACCTATTTCCATTATTTTTAAATGTATTTCCATCCATTGTTTTATCTCTACCTTTTAGCCTTTTTCGATTCCTTCACCCCACCCCCACTAGGGCTATCTGTACCTTGCTTGTCCTGCTTTCTACCCTTAATTAGCACATTCCTTAGACAATATCACCACCTTCAACACCTCTTTGTCCTTTTGTCTGTGACATCTTTTGGTTATCTCCACCTATCACTGGCCCTCTACCTAGCTCTACTTGCCCCCCACCCCACCCCACCTCAAACCAGCTTATATTTCACCCCTTCTCTATTTTTAATTAATTCTGTTGAAGAGTGATACGGACTCGAAACATCAACTGTGCTCCTCTCCACCGATGCTGCCAGACCTGCTTAGTATTTCCAGCTTTTTTTGTTTTTGTTTTTGATTTGGATTTCCAGCATCTGCAGTTCTTTGCTTTGATCTCTGCTTGATGCAGCAATGGGCCACAGACTGAGAGAGCTTACAATTAAGATCTGGACAATCTCTGGACAATCCCTGGAGTGAGCCTGAGGCCTAAAGGCTGAGCACCACAGTCGCCTTCACCCCCACAGGTCATCAGGACAACCGACATCCCACTGGCCTCAACTCTTCCTCCAGAATTCAGCACAGGCCCTCTATCGCCTGCCTGGATAGACACAGTCTTCGGGGATACTGGCGTTCCAACATCTTCATGATGGTAAGCTTCCGTCTGAAAACCCTTTCAGAGGGCATAACCTCCTGTGAACATTAACCTGCACTCTTGGTTCTATGCACATTCATCGCCCGCATCCTCTGACACCCTCATGAGGCTGCTGTTCCTCAGGCTGATGTAGCCCATGTGGCTGAACCTGTTTGTCTCGGCTTCTTCCATTCCCCCCCCTCCCTGCAGTAGTCAAACTCTTCATGAATACCACTCAAGGTCAAAGCCTCTGAACCCCCTAGTACCTGCTGCACTGGATGAAGTGGACCTGGTTGACACCATTGCAATAAGTGCCCTCTGATATGGACTCATTCTGTGTAATCTATCCAACTTCTCAATTTCTTGCTTATCTAAACCTCAGCCTGCCTGGTTGACAACACAGTATGCTCGACAATTGCCATTTCCAGCCAACACTGACCTGTTGGTGAGCTCTTGCCTCCTTTCAGCAGATGAGCCACTGATGCTCCATGAATCCTGTGCATCCTGTGGTAAATTTAAAATGTACTTCAAAATCATTCTCTATTGGCTGCTTGACAGCTTCAATTGCCTGCCCACCACCATCCTGCCCATTCCCAAACCCACTTCCCAACCACTGCTGGAAAATTTACTTGGCACAGAAAGATGTTAGGGATCAGTTCTGATGTATTCCCCACCATTTTACTGGTACCCCCTTCCCTCCCTCACACTCCAAGCCCATTGCCAAGGGGCCAGTAAATTCCACACAACCTATTTCCAATGGCTACAGGGCACAGATTGAAGGTAATTGGCAAAAGAACCTGAGACGACATGAGGAAAAATGTTTCTCACACAACAAATGGACCCGCTCGCCAATGCATAAAATGGTGCGTGGAACTCCTGACATCACCCCGCCCCATTTAAATTTTCCAGTAGGCTGGGGAACAGCAAAATCAGCTGTGCGCCTGCCAACCTGTCAATGGCCAACTGAGGCCATTGACAGAGTCAATTAGCTAATTAATGGACCTGCCCGTCCAAGCTTAACGTTGGCGGGCAGGCCAGGAGCCCCGGCAGGAGTTAGAAAAAATATGAAACCTCATCCACAGGCGGGTTTAGGGATTGCCCCCCCCCCCCCCCACCCCCACCAAGCCCACACAGGGAGCGCATAGCGCTTCCGTGCAGACGTTGCGCTGGGTGAGCCTTAATTGGCCCACCCACGTAAAATGGCACCGTACCCCCAATTGGCGGTGGGGGGAGAGGGGGGGTGGGGGGGTGGAATCCTGCCCAATGTTTGTGTTCTCTGTGGAAACTACAGGTATCCAACCTCCATAACCTAATGCCAATTCCTAACAACCCAATGGAAAATTGCTGAGAGGCTTGTCTGAGTTTTCAGGATTCCTCTGACAGGTTTCCAAAGCGATGAACAGAGTCTACCGCCATCTCTGACCCTCCGATACCCTTCACAGGTGTGAAAAGCAGTTGGTGTGAGAATGAAGATACAGATTGTGACCAAGATCATCATGGAAGTACAGGTGCCCCAAACTGCACAGGTAAGGACACACAGCTTAACAGCACTATAAAGGTTAAACCTGTGGGAAATGGGGAATCTTGGACTTGAATGTTTTTCTCTCAGTTACCACCCCCCCCCCACCTCCCCCCACCCCCTCAGTCGTGGGTGCATTTAGATACAGAACAGAAGAACAGAGTAAAATGGGGCAGGAATCCGTACACCTAAAAGACTCCAGTTTGACATTATAACCTCACAAAAAATTGTTATCTTTTGCGTCTTAGAATCACCCCATCCGCCTCCCCCCATCCCCCATCTCAGGTTGCAATGGCAATACAAGGACCAATAAAAGTTTCCCAAGGCAGACCCTCGAGTGTGCCATTGTGTTAGTTGTGGTTGAAAACTAGCATTATTTCCCCTGCAGATCAATCTTGTTTAGTCAGAGTTTGGAGGTTCTGCCAAAGCCTTTGCTGCTTCTTTTAATCTGTAATTTAAGACATGCAATTTAGGACAGAGAACATGCATTTTCCATTAGAAATCTTTCTGTTGCTTTGTTATGGAGAGGAGCACAGTGATAAGATACAATGAGTAAGCTAGGAACCTCTTGAAGTGAGGCATGACTGAAAAGGTCACTACTCTATGTGTTCACAGCAGCTCAGCAGGGTCCAATAGGGGCCAATTTTGGCTCAATGGTAGCATTCTCACTTCCAAATCAGAAGGTTATGAGCACATGTCCTAGTCCAAAGGTTTGAGCACATAATCTAGGCTAACCAGAACACGGAACTGGGAATAACTGTAAGAGAGTGGGAGAGATATGAAAAAGTGCAAAGGAAAACTATGGTAAAAGCTGGAGAAAGAATATGAATAGAACATGTGAATAATATCAAGAATAACACAAAATGTATTTTACAACTATATTAGAAGAAAAATGGTAATATCAGCTTTTTAAAAACAGATGTAAAGGGAAAAAAGGAAATGAGAGATTTTTAGATTAATCACTTTATGTCAGTTTTCAAGGTAGAGAAAGAGGCCCTGACATTCAGGGAAATTAATAATAAATATAAGACTGGAACTCACTAAAGTTAGTGTAAGAAGATAACAATCTTCGAATAAATGATGGCACTAAAAAATAACAAATCCCCAAGAGCTGGTTGTTTCCACCCCAGGGTTTTAAAGGAAGTAGGTGAGGAAATTCCAGCTGCTTTTGCCATTGGGCAGGATTTTCCAGCCCCACCTGTCGTCGGACTTTTGGCTGGGCCACCGAAATTCCTGTGTTGGATCCCACCACGACAGGGACTGAAAATCCCCGTCTAACCTTTCAAAAAACTCTCTTAATTTAGGAATTGTCCATTTAGATGGGAAAATTGCAAATATAATTCCACTGTTTAAAAAAGTGGGAGGGGAAAAGCCAAGAAATTATATACCTATTAGTCAATGTTATTGGAATCTCTAAGGACAGAGTTGTTGTGAGATAATGATACCTTAATAAGACCGACCGACCTATGCCCTAAGCATCACAACACTTGTTTATGATTGGTATGTTTACGTTGGACAGCAAAAAAGCATTGCAAGAGTGCCTGAGCATTTAGAGAAATTTGAGCTGATGACAGAAAGCCAACATGGATTTATAAAGAGTAGGTCATATCTAACAAACTCAATTGTTTCTGAGGAAGTAACTAAAGCATTTTGTCTACTGGGTAATAAATGCTGGTCTTGACAGCAAAGCCCACATCCCATGGACAAATACAAAGAAGAGTTGGGGGGAAAGGCTAGGGGTGTAATTTATATGGACTTGCAGAAAGAATTCCATAAGTTTCCACAAACGAGACTGTTAGTCGAAGCTAAACGTTGTGAAATTGAGGGCAAATTATTGATCTGGTTGGGAGATTGGTTAAGTGGTAAAATACAAGGAGTAGGGTTAATGATTTAATGATTATGTACTTGAATTGGAAGGAAGTGAATAGTGATGTCCCAGCAGAATATGTGTTAATGTCTCAACTATTCACCAAGATTATTGATGACTTAAATAGCTCAATGGTGAGTCTCATATTCAAGGTGTGGGGTACAACCAGATCATCCACAACGGTGAGCCTTATATTGAAGGTTGGTAAGATGCAGCTGAGATTGGTGATAGAATAAGTTAGATAGATACAGCATAAATTACAGAGACATTGGGCTGAATTTCTGGGCCCACCCACCCCATCGCCCACTGAACCCTCTTACCCCATCCATCCTAGTCAGGAACGGAGGCAGGGGAGGTGTCCCTAAATAGCCATGCCAGCTGATGTGTTAACAGCCTTGTTAAAGGTAGGTTTACAAGGCTGGCTGGGATTCTCCAGTTAGCCTCCAGTTTCCATACACGACAGGGAGCATATCATAAGACCATAAGACATAGGAGCAGAAATTAGGCCATTCGGCCCATCGAGTCTGCTCTTGCCATTCAGTCATGGCTGATAAGTTTCTCAACCCCATTCCCACGCCTTCTCCCCATAACATTTGATCCCCTTACCAATCAAGAACCTATCTATCTCGCAGCTGCCTGGAGGTGGGCATCCAGCGGCAGGCCAGGGTGTCAGTGCTCCTGGAGGCCTAGAGGCCCTCCCTCCCTGCCTGGGTGTGGGCTACTACCAGACCACCCACAATGGTGGTGTGTCTGCTTTTTGTATTGTTTTTTAATTAAAGATCTTAAAAAGTGGCTGAGAGAGCACCTTCAATGCCCTCCCCCTTACTTCATCCTGCAGCTGGATCCTCCTCTGAAACTGGAAGGCCTCTGGCTCTACAGCTTCAAGAGACCATCCGCTTCATTAATTGGACAAGGAACCTGTCTCTATGCCAATTACTGATGTGACAATCTTAATTTTAATCAGGTTCCCCCCACCCCAGCACAACCCACCCTTAGGGGCTGGTTTCTGACCTGCAAACAAAGGTAGCTTCTGTTTCCTGGTTCCGTGCTGAAAATCCAGCCCATTAATTCATTGAGTAAATGGACAAACCTATGGCAGATGGAATTCAACCTAGATAAGTATGAGGTTATCCATTCTAGACTGAAAGAGGGAAGATCTGAGTATTATTTGAATCATGAAAAGCTAGCATTGGTGGAGGTCCATCTAATTTGGGGCACACAGATTACAAAAATTGTAAAAATTTTAACAAATGCAAAAATAATTAAAATGGCTAATAAAACATTCGACTTTAAAACAAGGGGGCTTGAATGTGAAAGGGAGGATGTTTAACTCCAACCATAAAAAGCCCTGATTATACCACATCTATTTTTTTATTCATTCATGGGATATGAGCACCATCTAGTGTACTGAGTATAGCTCTGTGCATTGCAGCTGAGGATATATTTATTACCCCTGGACAAAGTCTAGTGCAGCTTCCCCAGAATGTTACCAGAACTCTAGGGGTTAGATCATGAGGAGAGATTACAGAAACCAGGATTTTATTAGCTTTGGTTGATTGAGGTTTTGGGGATTTTGATAAGAATTGATAGGGTAAATAGAGAAAAATTTTCCAATCATGGGGGAGTCAAGGGCAAGGAACATAACCTTAAAATCAGAGCCAGACCAATCAGAGAGAAGCTAGGAAATGTTTCTTTGTGAAAAAGTGCAGAATACAGTCAGTAGGCGCTGCCTCAATTAATCATTTTAAATCTGAGATCAATGATGAGTGCATAAAAGGATGTGGAACCAAGGCAGCTGGATGGATTTGGGATACAGGTCAGCCGTGATCTCGTTGAATGGCAGAATAGGCTTAATGTGCTGAATAGCTGCTACCTGTTCCTATGTCATATCCATGACCCAGGGATGAAACTTATTACGTGGGCCACCTCAGTCCTATCATTTGGAACTCTGCTTTGTTGAGTTTAGCAATCTCACCTCTGAATCCCTCTGCCACCAGGCATCTTTTGTTTGTTTTGTTTTAACTATTATATTTTTGTTTCCACTTTCTGAGTGTCTCCAAATATTTCCTGCAAAATCAATCTTGCTGTAATTGGAGAGCCCTCTCTCAGCTGACTATGTTCTTTCTCTCAGGGCCCCTGTGCCTACCTGATACTCAGTGCTCGTACTACTCAGCCCTTATCCAGAGCACCAGGTACCCAAAACTCTACCCAGCCAATCAAGATGTCTACTGGTTCCTCAAGTTGACCAAAAACATCAGTGTTGATGGTGAGTGTGCGGCAGGAAACCAAACATGAAGCTAGTGAGTAACATGCCGTGCTTCTCCCTATTGTCCACCATAGCATCTGCAAATGATCAGCAAACACATATACAAACAGCTCCATCAGTTTGCTTGGTACTGCTTCCCTCGTGATTATAATTTCACCAAGTTCCTCTCTCCCTTCCACCTCCTGGTTTACAGCTATTACTGGAATTTTTTTTATATCCTCTGTAGTGAAGACAGAAGAAAAATATTTGTCCATTTCATCTGCCATTTCCTTATTATCTGCTATTAAGTCCCCATTCTCACTCTCTAGAGGACCAACACTCACTTTACTTACTCTTTTCCTATTTAAATACCTATAGAAACTCTTGCTGTCTGTTTTTACACTTCTAGGTAGCTTCCTGTCACACTCTAATTTCTTTTCCCTGATTAACCTTTTAGTCATTCTCTGCTGTTCTTTATATTCTGACCCAATCATCTGACCTGCCACTCACCTTTATACAGGTATACACTTTTTCCTTAAGTCTGATGCTTTCACTAACTTCTTTAGTTGATCACTTATTGTGGATCCTCCCTTTAGAATTTTCTTTCTAGTAGGAATATACTTATTCCCTAAATGTCTGCCACTGCTTCTCTATTGACCTATCCTCTAGCCTAGTTTCCCCGTTCACTTCAGCTAGCTCAGCTTTCATACCCACATAGTTGCCCTTATTTAAGTTTAAGATACTAGTCTTAGACCATAAGACCATAAGATATAGGAGCAGAAATTAGGCCATTCGGCCCATCGAGTCAGCTCCACCATTCCATCATGCCTGATAAGTTTCTCAACTTCATTCTCCCGCCTTCTCCCCATAACATTTGATTCCCTTACCAATCAAGAACCTATCTATCTTGGTCTTAAATACACTCAATCACCTGGCCTCCACAGCCTTCTGTGGCAATGAATTCCATAGATTCACCAGTCTCTGGCTAAAGAACCACTTTAGACCCACTCTTCTCCCTTTCATACTGGATGTTAAATTCAATGATATTGTGGTCGCTGCTACGTGGATTGCATTCACTCTGAAGTCATTAATTAATCCTGCCACATTACACAATACCTAGTTTAATATAACCTGTTCTTTGGTTGGTTCCAGAACGTGCTGCTCTAAAAAAACTATCTCAAAAGCATTCCATGAACTCTTCATCCAGGCAACTATTGCCAGTCTGATTTCTCCAGTTTATGTGTAGATTAAAGTCAACCATGATTATCACTGTCCCTTTATCACAAACATCCAATATTTCTTCTTGTATACTTTGTACTACATTGTGGTTACTGTTAGTGGGCCTATAGACCACTCCCACTATCTTTCCCCTACTATCCCTCATCTACACCCAAACTGATTCTACATTCCGATCTCCTGAACCAAGGTCATCTCTAACTATTGCACCAATGCCATCCTTGATTAACAGTGCTACCCCTCCACCTTTACCTAGCTTCCTATTCTTCTTGAATATCATATACCCATCAATATTCAGGACCAAATCCTTGTCATCCTGCATCCACGATACTGTAGTGGCTATCAGGTCTTCTTTCTTTACTTCAATATGCCCAATCAATTTGTTTACTCTGTTATGAATGCTACATGCATTAAGATACCGAGCCTTTAGTCTGTATTTGTTTTTGTCATTTTTATTTCTGAAAAAAGAGACAAGTGGAAGCTTTTCATCTTGCATTCATCAGGACTCTTCACAAGAATACCAATATAAAGGGAAAACAATGATTCATACTGTATGTGAAGAGAGTGCTGATTGGTTGGCAAGTGGACTCTGATTGGTAGAGGCTTTGCCATGGAATATCCACCAGTGATGGTGACTGACAGTTAACTGCCAGCCATTGTTTGAAATTTAAACCAGGCAGCATGACCTTGATTGGTCAAGGCATTTCCCTGAGGAATGAGTCAGCGAATGGCTGTCACTTATTTTGCTTAGCTGGAACAGGTACAATATGTGTAAATGTTCTTCCTGTCTGCAAAGAACAGGGCTCTGTGTATCCTTGCAAAGTGTCCTGATGAGTACAGGATGAAAGCTTCAACATGTCTCTTTTTTCAGCAATACTCAAGTACTGGTCTCCTTATTTAAGTAAATATATAAATGCATTAGAAGCAGTTCAGGGAAGAATTACCAAGCTAATACCAGGGATAGGCAGATTCTCTTCTGAGGAAAGGTTAGACAGGTTAGGCTTGTAGCTGCTGGGGCAGAATTTTTCCCCCATCGGGGGGGGAAGTTGAAGGGCGGGCACGTGCGGGTGCGCTTCTGATCGGCGCCCCCAATTGGAGGCGTGGCGCCATTTAACATGGGTGGGCAAATTAAGACCTGCCCAGCATGATGTCCACAGGGAAGCACCATGCGCTCCCTGTGCAGGCGGGGGGAATGCCTAAAATCGAGAGTGCGCTCTTTCACGTATGTGCACAAAAGAATGCACTCATCTCCCTGAGGCCAGGTGCTGCCTCAGAGAGATCGCCTCTACTTTCAAAAATATTAAAAATAGAAAAAAAATTCCCTTACATGTCCCCTCATGTAACAATGTCACATGAGTTGGGACATGTTCATAATTTCCAAAAAAACTTTTATTAAAATTTTTAAAGCCTACATGAAACATCTTCCCGCCAGTGAATGAGGTTTCATGTTTTTTCTAATTCCCGCTGGGGCTCCTGGCCTGCCCACCAACATTAAGGTTGGACGGGCAGGTCCACTAATTACTTTAATTGATCCGTCAATGGCCTCAATTGGCCAGTGACAGGTCAGCGGATGCGCAGCTGTTTTTGCTGCACCCTCGCCTTCCTGAAAATTTAAATGGGGCAAGGTGACATCAGGAGTTCCACTTGATGTCACCCCGCGTCATTTTACACATCAGCAAGTGGGCCCCACCCCCACTCGCAACAGTAAAATCCTGCCCCTGGAGTTTAGAAGAGTAGGAAGTGACTTGATCAAATTCTTTAAGATCCTGAGGGGTCTTGACAGGGTGGATGTGGAGAGGATGTTTCCTCTTGTGGGAGAATCTAGAACTAGGGGTCACTGTTTAAAAATAAAGGGTCATCCATTTAAAACAGGGATGGGGAGAACTTTTTTCTCTCAGAGGGTCGTGAGTCTTTGGAACTCTTTTCGTCAAATGGCGGTGGAAGCAGAGTCTTTGAATATCTTTAAGGTAGAGCTAGATAGATTTTTGATAAACAAGGAGGTGAAAGGTAGGTTGGAGGTTACAATCAGATCAGCCATGAACATTGAATGACAGAGCAGGCTCGAGGGCTGAGTGGCCTACTTCTGCTCCTAGTTCGCATGTTCACATGTGCCCCCAGCAGCCAGGTCCTAAACTCTGAAGGCCCTCACTAACCCTCATTGCCTCTCTTCCACACTTTCTTCCTTTAAAGATATTTCTTAAAACCTACCTCTTTTCCCAAGCTTTTTGTCACCTGTCCTAATATCTCCTTATGGGACTTGGTGTCAGATTGTGTTTGAATAACATTCCTGGGAAGTGCTGGAATATTAGATATCTGCTATTGCAGGCTGGGGAAAGCCAGCCAGCATTCCCACTCCTGAACCTATTCTATGTGGACCTGTGTAGATCAGGCAAGGACAGGATCTGGTGGGTCTGCATTCATTTAGCTCAATCTAGGTTCATAGGCTGGAAGTGGCCGCTTCCTTGAGGCTGGCCACAGTGAATCTGCACTTCAGCAAGACTCGGGCAGAATGAGAAATCAGTCAAATAAGTAATGAGCCAAACAAACCACCTGAGGGAGCTTTCATTCTTACAGTTGACTCGGAGTTACCTAGGGTAATGATGTGGCATCCAAAAGGGAAAAGTGATTTGTACATTAGCAGAGAGTGAAGTGGGGAAGCAGGATTGAGATCTGGACAGCATGAGGTGATAATTGGTCAGACAGGGGCTGAAAAAGGTGAATGTATCAAGTAGGCTTTTCTCCTTAACTGCTGAGGGGTCAAAGTTTCCCACAGCCACTGCTTTGTGCCCCCAGCAGCATTTACATCACCATCACACTCTTCCAGTCTGGGATCTCAGACCCAAACAGTGAACATGGCATTGTAACCTCCAGCAGCTCTGCTGCTCTGGCTCAGGAAGACACCAAGCTCACACCACTCACGGTGTTTCTGGGTAGAAACCTCATACATCTCTACAGTTGAATGGCTTCTGCATCGACAGTGTATAAAGTACTCACTCAGCCATGTTTGTGTCTGTGATTGTCATTACATTTGCAATTGCTATTGCGTCTGCAATGGCGATTATGTTTGTGATTGTGATTCTGTTTCTGTTTGTAATTGTGTTTGTGTACTCCAGCTGTAGAGATCACAGTTGAAGAGTTCCATGTGGAGAAAGACCATGACTGGGTCAACATTGGAGTCAGGAATCACTTGGACAACAGGACTGTACGAGAGTCGCTGACTGGGATCCTGAGGCGGGGACAGACCTATCGAGTTCCCTTTTCCTTTGGTTTCCAAGTCTATATGCATTTCCATTCAGACAACCGCATCCAGTTCAAAGGATTCAGGTTCAGTTACAACATTGGTAAGTTTGAGTGTCATTGGCAGACCTCCTTCCTGGAGACTCACACCAGACACTTCAGCCCCCAATCCAGGTTAACACTCCCAGTTGAGCACTGAGACAGTGCCCTATTTCAATGTGACATTAGTCCAAGGTCACAATATTCCACACATATTTAGTCTAACATAAGTTCAAGTTGAACATAACTTCTCAGCTTTTCAATTCTATTACTCTAGATATTAACTTGGATGCTTTGTTTGGATTTTTAAAGAGTTGTTAATTTCTGTCACTATTCCCTGGTGCACTTCGTTGTTCTACCCCATTAAACATTCATTTTCCAAGGAGCAAATAGTTTCCTGATCCTTCCTACCAAAATTTCCCTACCTCACAATATCCATATTGAAATCCATTTATCAATTTCATGTTCATTCTGGGGGTTTGCTGATGTTTTCCTTTATATTCTCTCAGCCGTCCTCTATATTAACTACACATCACAATTTAGTGTCATCCACAAATATTGAAATTATGCCTTTGATTCATGCGTCCAAATTATTTCAATAAATATTGGTCCCAGCATCGATCATTGTGGAACACCACTTCCTATCATTTACCAATCTCTGAGATTACTTTTAACCCCTATGTCTATGAAATGGTACAATATTGATGGCTTTTTAGAATTTCCAAGATATTATTACATTCACCATGTTACCCTTGACTATGCTTGCTGCTACTTCTTTGAAGAATTCAATAAGATTGGCCAGGCATGACCTCTCCTTTTCTAATTCATACCAATCACATTTTCTTTTATCTTCAGAGTCTAAGGCAGAATCTTCAGCTCGGTGAGCGGGAGTGTTCATGCTCGCCGAAGTGTAAAATGATGCGGGGTGACATCGGGCGGGCGTCCCGATATCACTGCAAATCATTTTGATTTTCAGCTTGGAGGGTGCGCAGCTGAGTCGGCTGAGCGCCCGCCGAACTGTCAAAGGCCTATTAAGGCCACTTAAAAGCTAATTAAGGCAATCAGCTGAGCTGCCCGTCCAACCTTAAGTTTGGCAGACAGGTGAAGAACCCAGGAGGCCTTCGCATTTTTCATGGAACCTCATCCACGGGCGGGGCAAGGTTTCATGAATGATTTTAACTTTTCTCAAAAATTTTTTTTGAAATTAATGCACATGTCCCAACTCATGTGACAGTTTCATATGAGGGAACGTGTCATAAACATTTTTTCAACACTTTATTGAACTGTTAAAACATAAAACTAACCTCTCTGAGGCACCTCTGGGAGATTTCTGTGCTCCTTTGCGTGCATGCACTCCTGACTCAGGGAACCCCTGCCTGCACAGGGAGTACACAGCACTTCTGGGTGTGCATCATGCTGGGCAGGCCTTAATTAGCTCACCCACGTAAAATGGCAACACGGACCGGATCGGGGGAGCCGATCGGTTCCGCGCTTGCCTATGCCCGTCCCTGTCCCCGCACAACCCCCCCGACGAGGGAAAAATTCTACCCTGGATTTCTTTTATTACATCTTTAAATAAGGACTCCATTATCTGCCCAGCCACCGACATCAATATCTACCTTAAGTCTTATTATGTTCTGATCACTATTTCGTAGGTGTTCCCTTATATGCGATACAATTACATGTTATTGATTCTACACACACATTATATTCTATGGACCTGGGTACTGATTTTAACTGATGGACCCTAGACCCTGATTGTATGTAAGGAACAGGACACTCTGATTATAATTATTTCTCTTTTTTCCAAAAAGTTCCCAAGGATCCACGTCATGTTCAAATCATGGAGTTGACAGTTAGCTCAGTGTTGTTGAGGTGGAACCCATCTGTGACTAAACCAACAGACACCAGCACTTACAAGGTGTACTATGGCGTCTATGACAACCAGCCAACCCTGGATGGCTTTCACGTGGTCACTGGCAGGTGCGACTACAACCTGACAGGTAGGTTCAGGAAGCCCAAGACCCTTCAATATAGTCGGAGAGCCATTGTGTGTAACGAGACCACTCAGTGCAGTCCGCAAGCCATCAGGAGTAACTTAGATCATTCAATCACTATCAGGGAATTATTGAATGTAACCAAGGCCACATTCATTCTGATAAAACCCCGGTCATGAAGAAGGGTTGGCCAGTCCTTCAGCCCGGGCTGGAATGGGTTTTATATATTGAAGGAAATGCCTTCTGATATAAACTGTGTTTGAACGCTAGACTGCCTCTGTCTAACTGCAGCTACACTTCCTGTCCATTCACAGGGCTGAGAGATTCCACCTCATATTTTGCTTATGTCGTCATGCTAATGGATTGTGGCCGAGAGGACAGGGGTCATATGGTCAATTTCACCACCAGCAGCAGTAAGTACTGGTCCCATCTAACCAGAGCCTGATCATTACTGAGGGGGACGAGGAGACAAGGACATTGCTGATATCTCTATCCACTTTTATATTGCACGTCACCTTTAGTCTCAGAGCTCAGAGACTGGCCAGGGGCAATGTCAACGGCTATCTATTGTCCAATCATCATGATGTTGAATCTGACCTTTAGCTTAGCCCTGGCTCAGCACATTGCGCTCTGGCCTTTGAGGTAGGTCATGGCTGGGTTTAGAGAGTCATTAAGGGCTTATAACATCATGATAATGAACATTGAACTCATTTCAATAAAACTGGTTAAAACAGCACCAAAAAATATTCAATGCAGATGCCGAACAACAACTCTCAGGGTGTCCTTCCCTTCCTCTGTGCCTGCACTGAACATCTTGCAGGCTAGATGGAGGATAAACCTTCTGGTCTCTCAGAACCCAAGATTGGAAAGAGATTCCAGTGTTTTGAACTGGAGCAGACACCAAAGTCCACCCAAAATAGACAATCATATGACTGTGTACGGTACACACAGTCTGGCCTGGATTAACACTCTCAGGGGTTGGGAAGAAGAAGTCAGGACTGTTTCCACGTCCCAATCCCAGCATCTGGGGGAAAATAGTCTTTGAATGGGATTTTGAAAAAGGCGCCTCCATATTTGGCTTGGACACTGGTTCTCTGTCCAATTACGGACAGCAGGATGAGGAGTGTTGGGGGCTCTCAAAGCTGAAGGGCCAATCAGAGGCCTTCCAGCTTGAGAGAAACAGGAGGCTGTAATGAAAGGCAAATATGAGAGGGGAGTACTTCAAGTACAAGTACACAGGTCCCTGAAGGCAGCATTTCAAGTAGACAAGATTGTAAAGAAGGCATATGGAATGGTCTCCTTCACTGGCAGAGGTATAGAATATAAAAGTAAGGATATAATGTTGGAATTGTATAAAACACTGGTGAGGTCACAACTGGAGCATTGTGTGCAGTTCTGGTCACCACATCACAGGAAGGACGTAACAGCTCTGGAGAGAGTACAGAGGAGGTTTACAAGGATGTTGCCAGGTTTAGAAAAGTGTAGCAACGAGGAGAGATTGGATATGTTGGGGTTATTTTCCTTAGAACAAAGAAGGTTGAGAGGTGACTTGATTGAGGTGTACAAAATTATGAGGGATGAGATAGAGTGGACAGGATAAAATTGTTTCCCTTGGTGGAAAATTCTAGAACCAGGGGACATGGATTCAAGATAGGTGGCAGAAGGTGTAGGGGGGACATGAGGAAGAATTTTTTTACGCAGAGGATAGGGTAGTGGATGTCTGGAATTCGCTATCCAAGTTGGTGGTAGAGGCAGAAACTCTAAACTCTTTTAAAAAGTACCTGGAACTGCACCTTAAGTGCTGTAAGCTGCAGGGCTATGGGCCGGGTGCAGGAAGGTGGGATTAGAAAGGGCATCTGAGTTTCCTCGGGCTGGCATGGACAAGATGGGCTGAATGGCCTCCTTCTGTGCTGTAACTTTTCTATGGTTCTATGGTTTCTCATATGGAGGTGACTTCCCTCCAGCTTTTTGTATAACTTTAATTGGCTGATAGTTCCTGCAGCCAGGCCACAGCTGCGGGTTGGGGGGCAGCATCCTTTTGTAGACCTCAATAGACTTTTAATGATCCTAATTAGCTACCTGCCTCACAGGGGCAGGCGGGGGCGGGCTGAGGAGGAGCAATAATCTTGTGTGACCCTATTTAACACTCTGCTGGACTTGTCCAAGGAGTGTTTGATGGGACAGCGTAGAGGGAGTTTTTCTCTGCATCGGATTGTTATGAACAATGTATAATTTCTAAACTGAAATATATGTTTGTTAAGAAAGGTAACATGATTTCAGTTTCATTTAAGTTGTTTGTGAGTCTTGGTGCCTTGGAGTCTGGATAGACACTTGACTAAAGGTCAGGTCTTTGGGGTTTATGCATTTTTAATGAGGTGTTACAGCCTCTGAAGGTAAAGTGATAGGTTAAAAGGTTTATTGACTGTGGGGAGAAAAACACAAAGTAGAGAAAACTTTCCTAATGCCTGATGACAGTGGTCCAGGGACACAGACATGGTGAAAGACAGAAGGGAGAGTTCAGTGTGTGTCGGAGAGTGAAGACAGGGATTTTCAGCTCTGTGAGAAGAAAATATTGGGCAGTAGTTGACTGAATAGTCAGTTATAGAACTCAGTAAAGTGATCAGTTTAGCAAAGGTGCTACTGGAAGACTGAGTTTAAAGTGTAGTTTTTGGGTATCATGGGGAGAGATAAAGTTGAGTGAAAAGCATCGCATGAATGGTCAGGAATTTACCAAAAGAAAACTATTTGCAAGTGTGCAAATCCCAAGCGAGAAGCCTTTATATATCAAGCTAGTGGTAACTCTTCACTGGTTTATGTGTCTGTAGAGATATCGCTGGGGTAAATGAATAATGTGAATTTGAAGCATCTTCTTGTGTTTGTATTGAGATTGTTTCAACCTTTTTGTCTTGTGTAATATAGTTCATTTTCTTTTGTTAGATAAATATTTTATCCCTTGTGTTGAAAGTTCATCAGCAGACTCCTGTGAATTTGCTCAGTAACTTTCCTCCGTATTGTCAAAAAAGAGTTTGGGTCTATTAAGCCAGGTGTCACTCTGGGATCTGATTTGTCCATTGTTAACAGCGGCTGGTGTTGTAACACTAACCTTATGCTGTACCTGCCCTGGGACTGTTTAGATTAATGTTCTCATGCTCAGCTGACTGATGTCTCACTGTTTTGTGTGAATGTAGATGTTCATGTTGACCCCCTGCTGCCTCCTGTGGATCTGAAAGCAATGGAGGTGGAAGATGGCACTGTATTTGTTAGCTGGACTTCACCAACCGCAACTGTCAGCCATTTGATTGAATATCGGGTAAGCCTGATATGTTTACACATACTGAGCACTCAATAACAGAGCCCCACTCACATCACACCGACAACCAACAGAACAGTAAACTGCCCAGTGACCCAGGGAGTAAAGGCCAAGTCAGGGTGAGCATGAGCATTTTTCTGAGACATTAAAGAGCTGTCTTCAGGAGGGGAAGAGGAAACAGGAGTGGAAAATAGCTTAAAGATTTTCCCAATTAAAGCCTGTTTCTTGTCATTAGTTGACCTGATAGTGCCTTTCCAATTGAAGTCTAAGAGAAATGGAGAAAAACACAGTGCAGGATGTAGAAAGAGAGAAATAGAAAGAGAGAGGGAGAATTCGGCTTCCTCTATTTTGTTTGTGAAATTGTCACCTCATTTTTGTATAGCAGAGTCTATGGTTATAATTGGATTGAGTCCAGCTGGGTTAAGGGTCACTAGTTTGTGTTCAGGATTGTTAAGCCAAGCCAGATCCAGTAGCTTAGTGGTTATGTTACCAGATTAGTAATTCTAGAGGTCTGGTCTAATAATTCACAGAGCAAGACTTCAGATCCCACCAGGGCTGTTTCGAAAATTTAACTTCTGTTCAAAAACAAAGCTGGAAATAAAAAACTGCAATCGATGAGCATCAAGCTATTTAATTCTCAAAAAACTGGTTCACAAATGTACTTGAAGGGAGGAAATCTGCTATCCTTACCCTGGCTGAGCTTATATGTAACTCCAGTCTCACACCAACATGGTTCACTCCTAACTGCCCTCTGAGGTGTATCTAAGAATATTTGGACTGCAGTGACTCAAGAAGGCCCACCACCACCTTCTCAAGGGCAACTATGTAGGCAATCCTTGCCATTGATGCCAACATCTTGAGAACGAGGATAAGCAAAAGATAACGCACTGTCCATTCTGTGATGTTGAATAATCCATGCTGTACCATGGCCACTATCACTTGATTCAGAATCCACTCCTTCCACCACAACACACAGTGCCTGCCCTGTGTACTATCCGCAGGATGAGCAGCAGCAATTCACCAAAATTATTGCAATGGCACCTCCCTCCTCTGAGATACCCAGCGCCTGGAAGGATGTTGGCAGCAGGTTATATATGGACACCATCTAATCCAATCTCTCCTCCAAGCCACTCACCATCCTGACTTGGAAACATATCGCTGTTTCTTCACTGTCGCTGGGTCAAAATCCTGGAATTCCCTTCCTAACAGCACTGTGGGTGTACCTACACCACATGGAATGCAACGGTTCAAGAAGGGAGCTCACCACCACCTTCTCAAGGGCCAATTAGGGATAGATGTTAAACGTTGGTCTAGCCAGTGGTGCTCACATTCTGTGAATGGATAAAGACAATTGGTCAAGATTCACCTTTCTTTATTGTCCTTTGTTCTAGGGTATTTTCAAAGGGAATTGGAGTGACACCTCAGCTGAATCACCCTCCATGTTCCAAGAATGATGTTAAAGTTAAGCATTCACACAGAAGGCCTGTGCTTAAACAGGTCATGTTATCTTCACAGGTTTACATTGTGGCTGACACAGACACACAGATCAAAGTAACTGAGGTGAGATACATCACCCTGAGAAACCTGGGAACAGACCAGGACTACACCATCACCGTGACGTCAGCCAACAGTCAAGAGGAAGGGTTACCAAGCAACCCAATTACTATCCGACTCCAACAGCACAAAGCAGGAGAACCAGGTACAACATTCTGGGCATGAGCTCACTGTCTCTGAGTGTGGCAGCTAGTTTTTGGGATGTGAGAAAGGCTGGCAGTGCAGCATTTATTGCCCATCCTTAGATGCCCTGGGCATTAAGAGTCAATCATGTATTGTGGAACTGGAGTGAATGTGTAGCCCAGACCCTGAATGAGTACCAGGTCCCCTTTCCAAAGACATGAGCGAAATTCTTGGGTTTACTTCACCAATTCCGACCTCTAGTGCCTTCAGTTCCCTCAGCCCTAAGCTCTGAAATTCCTGCCTTAAACCTGACCATCTCTCTACCTCCTGCTCCTCCTTGAAACATAACTCTTTGACTAAGCTTTTGATCATGTGCTGTATTATCAGCTTATATGGCTCAGTGTCAAATTTTGCCTAATGATCACACTGTATGAGACAAAAGCAAAAGGCTGAAAATATGAAATAAAAACAGAAAATGCTGGAAATTCTCAGCAGATCAGGCGGCATCTGTGGAGAGAGAATCAGAGTTAGCGATTCAGTTCATGACCTTGCATACTCCTAGAGCAGCTTGAGATGTTTTACTGCATTAAGGACACTATGTAAATTCAAGCTAATATCTTTGATGGTCACTGTTTATTCACGTTCCAAGCTGTAAGGCATTAGATTTCATTGGCCACAAGCTGACCTGCTGGGATTTGTGAGTTTGGAGCATTTATCCCAGCTGGTAGGGCTCTCTGTCCTAGCTCAGGACAGAGAGCCCTACCAGCTGGGATAAATGCTGCTGCTTCCAGGAATTCCTCCACTGAGGGGGAGTCCAAATCATCCCGCTATCCCAGCCGGAACCTCAGGCAAGGATCCATCAACCTTTGGGAATGACAGGAGATTTTAAAGCAAACAAAGATCGACTGAATTAAGGAGCTTTTCATACAGGCACCATCCTTTCCATCTCCTTACTATTATTTACAACTGTACCAAGATTCCAGGCTATCTTTCACCCTTCAGTTCAGTGGACCTGGACCCAGAATGCCAGCCCCTGGTGCCAGGTGGGGTGAGGCTGTGCCCTCTCTGTTGAGGACCCTCAGGGCTGGGTTGATTTAGATGGTAAAGCCCATGCAATGCCACCTGTGGCATCTGCTTGACTTTGCGCTCCAGTGAGACAGACCATGTTGCTCGCCCCCAGCAGACCAGTGACTAACTAAGGTAATGATATCTTCTACATTCTTCATCACAAACAATCTACCTGCAATAATGGAAGTGATTAATCAATGGCCAATGGCAGTCACATACAGCATGGTGAAAACCTTTAGAAGTGATCGAGCTACCAGGAAAATGGCACCTTTTAGGGGTAAAGTGGGGGTGGGGGTTGGTTGCTATGGTATAAAGGCTGCTTGGATTGCCCACACAAGTGCCATTGCTGACTGTCCATCTCTGTGTTTCAGCTTTGTGGATCACTCCTACTCTGCCAAGTACAGTAACAGACAGCATCCGCAGCAAATCCATCCTAATCCAGCTCCCTGCTTGTGGCCTGTTTGACCAGATTGCAGAGAACCTGAGGTGGGAGTCAAGCCAGAACTTCACGGTGTATGTCCTGATGGTGGAGAGTACAGGTACAGACCCCACACTCCTCATTCATGGCAGGGTAGTGGGATATACAGGCTGGATTTTCACCCAGTCAGGATGTCTTGGCAGCCCTTGAAAAATGGCAGCCAGGAACCGATCCTGGGATCCTCCACATTCCCAGGGTTTCTGATTTTTGGGATTGCCTTTTAAGGGTGCAGACTGGTTCAGGTGACAAGTCCGCACCCTGCACTCCGGACCTGGCTGGCTCCATTGCAGGTTAGACATTTCCTACTCCTCCATAATTTTCATGGGGCAGGGTCAGCTTTCCACAAATTCGCAGCCCACAGCACCTCAGAGATCAAGTAAACCATAGTCTGAGTGAGAGAACCCTACAAACGGTAAGTTCAAAGGTCCTCCTCATGCTCCCCTCCCCATGCCAAGGTATGCCCCCAGATCAACCCCTATGGCTCATCATGCTGCCCGTGCCATGGCCCTTTCACCCATTCTACACTGTATAGAACCAATGAACCCTACAATGACAGTAGGATGTATAAAAAGAAAGCTTTTAAAAAACAGTAATTCATTGGTAACTTTCTGCTTTCTTAAAAAAAAGATCATTTTACTATATCCTTACAAAAGTGTCAGTCATCCAGACCCTTTAAAGAATCAATAACTGAAACCTCTTTATCTTGTATAAATAAGCATTGTGAAATTGACAGCATAGATCAAGATCCAGAGCTGTCAATCAAGCAACATTTTCCTTGGCGCTCAGCTATTTCAACAGGCAAATGGATTTCTGAGCTTTCAGCCAAGCCTCATTATGTATTAATGGCTGACAGCCCAGGAATCCATTGAATCAATGATTCCAAGTGTTTGCAGTTTCAGCTATTAATTCTTTAAAAGGTCTGGATGATTGGCACTTTTATTGGGCTGTAGTAAAAAGGAGTTTTTTTAAGAAAGTAGAAAGTTATTAATGAATGACTGTTTTTAAAGCTTTTTGAAACATCATACAGTCACTATAGAGTTCATTGGTTCAACACAGTGCATAGAAGTGAATGGGCATGGAAGTGCCATAGCATGGCATGGGGGGAATGAGGGGCCATAGCGGGTGGGTGGGAGGCATGCCTTGGCATAGGGCATGAGGGACCAAAGCATGTGTGGGCAATGGCAAGTACGTGGGGTGTGAGGATGAGGGCCTGAGGGCCTAGGTGTTTTTATTTTAACTGGGAAGCATGGAGCCGGGACTTTTAAGCAACCCAGCTTGGCACCTGGCAGCTCCTCTAGCTGCCTCTGAATTTTATCCTGGGTCGGCTGGCCCTAATCCACCCCACACCCTATCCGCACAATGAAAATGCTGTCTTGCCAATCACTTTCTCTCGAGGTGGCCGGAAAGAGCTGGGAATTTTCCCAACTCCCGCTATCCGCCTCAGTGAAAAGATCTAGGCCACAGTCTAATCCTTGAGTCAGAGTATTCATGTAGCCAATCAAGAGGGATTGTGTAGACCGTGGCTTCCTTTGATCCTCTCCCACTTTGACACCATACTGAAACCCCATCAATGCATGGATTTTCCTCAGCCAGTTCTTGTATGTATTATCCTTGAGAGGCTGACCAGGCACCCTGCATTAGGGCTTAAACCCAGGGATAGCTGTTCCCCTGAGTGGTAAGGAGTTTGGCCTTCTCTCAGGGCTTCACTCTAACCTTGAAGGTGTGGGACTGGGGTTGAAGTGGAGGGTGTGAATCCAGAAGCCACCACTTGATGATTCAGAACATCAGTGCTGCACCAGTACCTCCCACTGCTTTCAACTGGGATACTAACAGCGATGGATAACACTGGGAAACTGGAAACTTCAGTATGGAAGGACCTCTTGAGAGAACACGCAAACCCTGGGCTCCTGTCGAGCTCAGTGGGACTGGTGCAAGCAGCAGAGCCAAATGGATAGTATTTTCTGGGGTAATTCTGCCCAGCCCAAACCTCACATCAATGGTGGCTTAGTGAGGAACACTCTTACTCTGAGTCAGAAGGATGTGGGTTCACCTTCTTGAGCACAAATCCGTGGCTGACACTCCCAGTGCAGTTTTGAGGGACAAGGCCCTTTGGAAATTGTAGTCAATGTAACTGTATAGCTCAGCAGCCAGTCTAAGCACAGCAGGGTCCCACAAGTAGCAATGTGATCATGGCCATACAATTTGTTTTGTTAACAGCTGTCAGTTGAGGTGTAACTGTTGATTTTGGTTTAGCACCTCATCTGAAAGGTGGCAAGTGCAGCACTCCCTCAGCCCTGCTCTGGGAGTGAGGGTCTAGACTACATACTGAAGTCTCTTCTACACTGCCCTTCTCCATCCCCCAGCCATCATGAGTCATTCACTGATGTGCATCCTCCTTATTTCTTTCAGCCATTCTAAATTTGCCCTCCGATGCAATGCCCAATGGTAAGAATGCCACGTATGGATATACAGACAGAGGTCGCCAGGGGCCATACATAGTGGATCGTCACCTCCCAGTTAATGAGTGCTACCACCCCGCATCGAGAAAAGAACCAACCAGGGGCTTTGGAATATTCCAGGTTGGTTCTGAGGAAACATGTCCCCCCACTCAGACATGCAATGGACTGCTCCGCAGCAACACAACTTACAGGTGGGCATAAAAACAGAAAATGCTGGAAAAACTCAGCAGAGCTGAAGAAGAATCATACAGATGTGAAACATTAACTCTGATTCTCTCCACAGACGCTGCCAGACCTGCTGAGTTTTTCCAGCACTTTCGGTTTTTATTTCAGATTTCCAGCATCGGCTGTATTTTGCTTTTATTACAGGTGGGCATGCAGGATAGAGGCTGCTGTCAGGCCACCTGCCAGTGGACCTGCTGGGAAAGGACTGCTTACATGGGCCGCAAGAGGGCTAGCAAGGCTTAATACCCAGTCTCAGTGTTAACCCTTACTGGAGTCCAGCCTCTCAGCCATCACTGGTGTTTGGGCTGAGACAGTGAGCTTAGCCAGGTTGTTCTATTGTCTGGGTCATCCTTGCTACTCCTACCCTGTCCTCATGTAATATCCACTCTGTCCAGTTTCACAGAAGAGGTTTTCTCTCTCTCTCGTGGTCTCTCGAAGAAAGGAGAACATTTGTTGTTAACTGGAACCACACCAGTTGGCCAAGTTAAAACTAAAATGCAGCAGCCATTCTTTACTGGAGACAGTTTATTGACTTAGTTCACAGTCGCTACTCCAACACACCAGTGTCCCAGCTATCCCCATTAAAAGGTGTACAAATACCCATCACCTGTTTAACAAAGTAATTGCCATTAAACCTTAACAATGTCATGAAGCTCATAGCAAGACCTTGCATGTGGAGTCTTTTAACCTGGGAAGGCTATTGTGCTGTAGTTACCACACAGCTCCGGCTGACCGGGAGACTCTCCCACTCTTATCACCTGCCATAGATGTGTTAGAAGATTGGCAGGTTAACAATCAATCTGTTTGGTCACACCACAAACACACCTTCTGTGGCCATCAAGTCCCAGAGTGGGACATGAACCCAGAGTTTCAGGGTCAGAGGTAGGAACATTACCCACTATGCCACAAGACCTCCCACAGCAGTAGTTTTAGCTTTATTCACAGACCTAGGAATTTTGAGAGCAGCCACATTTCCCTTCTTCCTACAGCTAACACCCCACGCAGACTGACTCTGTTACAGACCCTAACCTGCAACATTATTCTGCACAGTGTTAGGATGGGTTAGTGTAACCCGAGACCTGTTAACTATGATCACAGTGAATTGCTAACTGTAAAATACATGAGGTGCCCACTAAGTTCCATCCCCTCACAGGTAACGTATGACCACACAGTGTACAGGCCAAATCCAGTAGTCAGATTTATTTACAGATAAAAATATACATGAACACATTGAACAGTGCATGATAATTATCGATTTGCTGTTCTAAAAATAACTTAGCCCAAAATTCCTACATCTTCTCTGCCAATCATTTAGACAGACAGCCTTTGCTGGTGAAGTTACTGAGTTAGAATATTGAACAACACCTAAAGACTTCAAACATCACAAGAATTTTTTTTTGACCTTCACACAATTCTTTTACAGCAACCGATTGAAATGTTAGCAATTACCTGCTCTGATGTTACAAGTGTGAGAATGGTTCAGGATAATTGTATTTTTCCACCTTTTCCACCCTGACCTCCAGTGCATTGACTGAATGGTGCACATTCAGCCATTAATCAAAGTATCAAAGCCCAGATCTCCCATTACTTCTTACACAATGCTCCTCTCCTTTAAGGGGTGCAGGCTGCCTTTAAGTTGTACTATCAGTCCTGATATTAGGCTTCCTGCTGATGCATGCAACACAGGCCATACAGTTTACATAGCAATCATTTCAAATTTATTTTGCTGCCTGCATCACAATGAACGGGTGCGGGTTAATTGTGTACCGCAATCTGCAGGCCCATCTCTTGGTGTTAGTCAATTTAATCTCCCTCGCTAATACTTCTTTTTCCAATGATCTTGATGTAAGCTAGTGCTCCATGCACAGGCAATGGAAGTCAAAAACATATCATTAGACATGAAGCAATCATTGGCACAGCAATTGGAGAGCACCGGCCTGCTAGCACAATCTGAGTACAGAGAATGATCCCTACACCAGGACAGGTAGGCCCAAGGCCTGATCAAAATTATGCCTTAGACCTTGTTTACATTCGATTAGCAAACTGGAGGTATCTGCTGTATGTTGCCAGGCAGTTGACCAGCAAAGCAGGCATCAATGTTGGGCCACTACCCATGAGTAAGCCTCAGGAGGGAGAGGTTAGAGTGGGCTATGGGGATAGGTAGAGTCATCAAGTTACCTGTGGGGTCAGGGAGAGTATTGCTCTCCTCCCTGACTCCCCATTGTTTATTACTCACCTCTTGTTGATAGACTCAGGAGGGCCACTGAAAAACCCTCAGTGGGATTTTCCCAGCTCCCAAATGTCAATAACTAATTTTGAAGAGAGACCTTATAAAAGGTGCTAATCCCCCGTCTTCCTGTTTAAGGGGCCTAATGCCCGTTTCAGATGTCCACCCAGGAGGCCTAAAAAATTGGGCACCACGAATTTATCAATGTAACCCGCTCCTGCACGGATCACCACTCTAAACTGGTCTGCTTTGCCCCTGTTTTCAGCCCCAAAAAATTAGAATGATGCATAGCAATTGTTACCTATTTACTCTATTACTCCAAACTAGTTGTTCAGGGAATCTTCTGTCATGACCTCTCTTACAGCACATACACTCAGTTAAACAAGGGACTGACTCTACTGCAGTTACCCAAACCATTGGCATGTTTCTCCTCAGCCTCCTCACAGTGCACATCAATCTTATGACTCACTCTACTGAAGTCCACAAATGTCACATTCCACCCACTGCCTGAAGATCTGTGCACACACTTCTTATATCTTCAAGCCCATACTGAAAGAGGTACAGGAATAATTGGAGCTATTATTTTGTTGCTCTCAGGGGACGCTATGTATTAATGAATGATGGGACCCCCATCCTGTTCAGCCAGTGGTCAGAACCATACACCACCAGAACAGGTAGGGTACTACCAGATACCAGCATTGTCCATCAACTTTATCTCAATGGGGTAGTAGTCAGTTAGTTTAAAATGCGGTCTTTCCATCTGATCTGTTCATTGTCCACCCTTCTGTGTGTATATTTTTATTGAGGTGTTTAAGTGAGGTGGAGATGCTGAGAGTGTGAGTGACAGTGAGAGATCAGCTATTATTCCGTGAATACTGCTTAAAGAAACCATTTATTGCATGGTACAGACAGTGAGAGCTAGAGAGTGAGTCCCTCAACTGTCCCTCCACTCTGTCCCTTGATCCTATACATATCTACTCTTCTTCAACACCCCCCCTTGACTTCCTCCTTCAACTTCTTCCCTTGACCCCCCTCTCTCAACTCCCTCCCTCCACATTGTCCATTTCCACCCCTCTCTGCTCCCACACCCAGAGATTATCACATGAACTGGGGAAGAGTTTGTAAAGGAGCAAGCAGGCTCGAATGAAACAAAAACAAAAAATGTTGAGAAACAGCAGGTCTGACAGCATCTGTGGATAGAGAAACAGAGTTAATGTTTCGAGTCCATATGACTCTTCTTCAGAGCTAAAGAAAAGTAAAAATGTGTTGAAATTTATAGTGTTTCGGGAGGCTAGAACAGGTGACACTGAATAGAAAGCCAGGGATAGGTGGGGGCAAAGGAGAGATTGTGAAATATGTCACAAACAAAAGGACAAAGTGTTGTTAGTAGTGGTGGTTCTGGCTAAAGAAGGTGCTAATGGTGACATTAAGAGTGGAAAGCAGAACGTGATAATGGCCGGACCAGGGTAAGCTCTCTGGAAAGTAATAGATGTCCTGAGTGGGGGTGGGGGGGAGGGGAGGGGATGGTGCTGGGAAAAAAGATTGAAAAGGCTAAAAGCTGAGGCTAAAACAATGAATAAAAATGGAAATAAATTTTAAAAATAATAATAGTGAAAGTAAGTGGATAAATAAATAAATGATATAGTAAAATGAATATAGAAAAAAGGGGATAAAAAAGGGGGTGGGAATGGAGGAGAGAGTTCATGATCTAAAGTTGTTGAATTCAATATTCAGACCGGAAGGCTGTAAGGTGCCTAGTCGGAAGATGAGGTGTTGTTCCTCCAGTTTGCGTTGAGCTTCACTGGAACAATGCAGCAGGCCAAGGACAGACATGTGGGCAAGAGAGCAGGGTGGAGTGTTGAAATGGCAGGCGACAGGGAGGTCTGGGTCATGCTTGCGGACAGACCGAAGGTGTTCTGAAAAGCGGTCACCCAGTCTGCGTTTGGTCTCTGCAATGCAGAGGAGACCGCATTGGGAGCAGCGAATGCAGTAGACTAAATTGAGGGAGGTGCAAGTGAAGCTGTGCTTCACCTGGAAGGGATGTTTGGGCCCTTGGACAGTGAGATGGGAGGAGGCAAATGGGCAGGTGTTGCATCTTCTGTGATTGCATGGGGAGGTGCCATGGGAGGGGGATGAGGTGTTGCAGGTGATGGAGGAGTGGACCAGGAGTGGACCAGGGAGGAATGGTCCCTATGGAATGCCGACGGGGTGGGGTTAAGGGAAGATATGTTTGGTAGTGGCTTCATGCTGGAGTTGGCAGAAATGGCAGAGGCTGGTGGGGTGATAAGTGAGGACATGGGGGACCCTATCATTGTTCTGGGAGACAAAAAAATGTGTGAGAGCAGAGGCGTGGGAGACGGGTCGGACACAGTTGAGGGCCCAATCAACCACAGTTGGGGGAAACCTTGGTTAAGGAAGAAGGAAGACATGTCAGAAATGCCGTTTTGGAAAGTGGCATCATCGGAACAGGTGCAATGGAGGCAAAAGAACTGAGATGGAGATGAACTAAGGATGGAGTCCTTACAGGAAGTGGGGTGTGAGGAGCTGTAGTCGAGGTATCTGTGGGAGTTGTAACTGTAATGGATATTGGTGGATAGTCTATCACCAGAAATTGAGACAGAGAAGTCAAGGAAGGGAAGGGAAATGTCGGAAATGAGCCATGTGAAAGTGTTGGAGGCATGGAAATTGGAAGCAAATTTGATTAATTTTTCCAGATCCAGACGAGAGCATGAAGTGGCACTGAAGCAGTCACTGATGTACCGAGAAAAGAGTTGTGGGAAGGGGCCTGAGTAGGACTGGAGCAAAGAATGTTCCACATATCCCATAAAGAAACAGGCATAACTTGGGACCCATGTGGGTACCCATAGCCACACCTTTTATTTGGAGGAAGTGAGACAGGTTTAAGAGAAATTGTTCAGTGTGAGAACAAGTTCAGCCAGACGGAGGAGAGTAGTGGTGGATGGGGGTTGTTCGGGCCTCTGTTTGAGGAAGAAGCGGAGAGCCATCAGACCATCCTGGTGGGGGATGGAGGCGTAGAGGGATTGGACGTCCATGGTGAAGAGGAGGCAGTTTGGGCCAGGGAACTGGAAATTGTTGATGTGACGTAGGGCATCAGAGGAATCGTGGATGTAGGTGGGAAGGGACTGGACAAGGGGAGAGAAAACGGAGTCAAGATAGGAAGAAATGAGTTCCATGGGGCAGGAACAGGCTGACACGATCAGTCTACCGAGACAGTCCTGTTTGTGGATTTTGGGGAAGAGGTAGAAACGGACTGTCCGACAATGGGAGACTATGAGGTTGGAAACTGTGGAGAGAAGATGTCCAGAGGAGATGAGGTCAGTGACAGTCCTGGAAACAATTGATGTTCAGTGGTGGGGTCATGGTCCAGGGAGAGGTAGGAGGAAGTGTCTGAGAGTTGACGCTCAGCCTCTGCGAGGTAGAGGTCAGTGCGCCAGACAACAACAGTTAGGGTTGGACCTGAGAGAACGGAGTGCTGCAAGTTCAGAAGGAGCTCAGATTTCCAGTATCCGCAGTATTTTGCCTTTATTTTAGTGTTTAATTTCACTGCCACTTCTCTTTCAGGGATGCCTACCTTGAAGAAGTACTGCTCTTCTCTCTGGCAGGATTTCTGTTTGTCTCTTTTGTTCTGTTCATCTTCATTGCTTTCCATTTCCCTCCTGGTGTTTGACAAAGTGTTTACTAAAACTCACTTTCACAGCCATATTTCCTTCCTCAGTGACTGTCTCCATCTCTGTTTTACCCCATGTGGATTCCAACTGAAGTTCTATCCCTCATGTTTCGAACCCACCCAGGATTACAGGTATCTCTGGGACATACAACACTCCTCGGATTGCTGTTCTCACTGCATCCTGAGATCCACACTCAGTGCCATACACCACAATATGAACACACTCGACCTCTCCCTCCAGCAGCACCGCCGTACCCTATTTCTAAGCTGTCCTTGCCTCCAGTTTCATTTTATTCTTCGTCGCATCCGACGCCTCAACAAGAAACTTTGTCTCTTCCTTTCAGGTGCTAAGGAACGCAAACTCCAACAACTCATCGACACCAACGCCCATCCAGGATCCTCCAACCCCGCCTGTCCCTCCGTCCCCACCCCATCTTCCAATCCCAGCCCTGGCCGTGTATTCACCATACCCCCTGACCTTCCCTCTCTGATGCTGAACATTCAGTGCTCAGCAAGGGACTCAGTTTCAAACCCTTAACCCCTCACCTCAATGAATTTCGGGCTCGGCACGATGCTGAACTCTTCTTCCGCCGCCTTCGTCTCCATGCTCACTTCTTTGGGCAGGAGTCCTCTCCCCGTTCAACGGATCCTTTTACCCACCTCCAATATTCTCCCTCCACCTGGACCCTTCCCTCTGGATTCTTACCTGCTCTTGATCTTTTCATTGAAAACCGTTGATGTGACATCGGCCATGTCACCATTAGCACCTTCTTTAGCCAGAACCACCACTACTAACAACACTTTGTCCTTTTTGTTTGTGACATATTTCACAATCTCTCCTTTGCCCCCACCTATCCCTGGCCTTCTATCCAGCTTCACCTGCTCCAGCCTCCTTAAACACTATACATTTCAACACATTTTTACTTTTCTTTAGCTCTGAAGAAGAGTCATACCAACTCAAAAGGTTAACTCCATCTTTCTCTTCACAGACGCTGTCAGGCCTGCTGAGTTTGTCCAGCGTTTCTTGTTGTTTCAGATTTCCAGCATCTGCAGTATTTTTGCCTGTATCAGTGTGGAATGAAATGCTGACAGTGTTTCTGAAACACTGTGCAGAGCCCAGAGATGCACTGCTCCTTCGCTGAGTGTTGAGTGTTTGTACAGGTTGCAGACAGCCCAGCTCTCTGCTGCACTGATTATTCTTTTCCTGTTCTCACTCCTTCCCCATCCAGTCCTCCCACACCAGGAGCTTCTAGACACGCACAGGCTGTATCACCCTGGCACCATCGCCATCACTGTCACTACAATCATCCTTTGCCTATTGCTGCCACTTTGCCTGCTAGGTGCTGGTTTCTGGCGGCATAAACGGTGAGTGACCAGCAGCAGCCCAGGAGCAATGAGCCGGCAGAAACCAGGCAATCGGTGCAGCAGGTGCAGTGCAGGGAGTGCAGCAAGTGCAGGGGATAAAGCGAGAGAAGTGGGTGCTGGGGGTGCAGTGGGTGCTGTGAATGCAGGGGGTGAAGTGAGAGAAGGGGGTGCAGAGAGTGAAGGGGGAGCAGGTTGTGAGGTGAGAGAAGCGAGTGCAGGGGGTTCAGGGGATGAAGTGGTGGTTGCATTGAGAGAAGGGTGTGCAGTGGGAGCACTGGGAGCAAGGGGTGCAGTGGGAACACTGGGAGCAGGGGATACTGTTGGTCAAGGGTATGCAGAGGTGAAGGAGGTACAACGAGTGCAGGAGGAGAAACAAGACAAGTGGGTGCAAAGGTTGCAAGAGGTGCAGGGAGAGAAGTTGGTGCAGGGGGTGCAGATGCTGCAGCGAATGCAATGGCTGCAGTGGGTGCAGTGGGTGCAGTGAGTGCAAGAGGTGCTGGGAGTGCGAGGGGTGCAGGGAATGCAGGGAGTTCAGTGGGTGCACTGAGTGCAGGAAGTGCAAGCGAGTTTGAGGGGTGCAGTGGGTGCAGTAAGTCTGAGGGGTGCAGGGAATGCAGGAAGTGCAGGGAGTGCAAGGAGTGCGAGGGGTGCAGGGAGTTCTACAAGTGCCGGGAGTGCATGGAGTGCAGTGGGGGCAGTGAGTGCAGGGAATGCATGGAGAGGAGAGAATGCAAGTCAGTGCAGGGAGTGTAGCGACTGCAGGGAGTTCAAGGAGTGCAGGAAGGGCAAGGGAAGCAGTGCCAGGAGTGCAAGGTGTGCAGCGGGTGAAGGTAGTGCATGGAATGCATTGAGTTCAGGGGAGTGCAATAAGTGAAGGGAGTGCAGGGAGTGCATTGGGTGCATTGAGTTTAGGGCATGCAGTGAGTGCAGGGTGTGCAATGAATGCAGTAGGCGCAGTAGTACAGGAAGTGCAGTGAGTGCAGGGAGAGCCAGGAGCGCAACTAGTGCAGTGAGTGCGGTGAAGGCAGTGACTGCAGGCTGTGCAGTGAGTGCAGGGAGTATAGCAACTGAAGGTTGGGCAGCGGGTACGGTGATTGCAGTCACTGCAGGTTGTGCAGTGAGTACAGAGACCACAGGAAGTGCAGTGAGTGCAGTGACTGCAGGCTGTGCAGTGAGTGCGGTGAGTACAGTGACTGCAGGGAGTGCAGTGAGTGCAGTGACTGCAGGCTGTGCAGGGAGTGCTGTGAGTGCAGTGACTGCAGTGAGTGCGATGAGTGCAGTGACTGCTGGCTGTGCAGGAAGTGAGGTGAATGCAGTGACTGCAGGCTGTGCAGGGAGTGCGGTGAGTGCAGTGACTGCAGGGAGTGCGGTGAGTGCAGTGACTGCAGGCTGTGCAGGGAGTGCTGTGAGTGCAGTGACTGCAGTGAGTGCGATGAGTGCAGTGACTGCAGGCTGTGCAGGGAGTAAGGTGAGAGCAATGACTGCAGGCTGTGCAGTGAGTCCGAGAGTGCAGTGACTGCAGGGAGTGCACGGTGTGTGGTGAGTGCAGTGACTGCAGGCTGTGCAGGGAGTGCGGTGAGTGCAGTGACTGCACACTGTGCAAGGAGTGTGGTGAGTGCAGTGACTGCAGGGAATGGAGTGAGTGCTGTGACTGCAGGCAGTGCAGCGTGTGCGGGGAGTGCAGTGACTGCAGGGAGTGCAGTGAGTGCAGTTACTGCAGGCTGTGCAGTGAGTGTGATGAGTGCAGTGACGGCAGGCTGTGCAGTGAGTGCAGGGAGTACAGTGAGTGCGGTGAGTACAGTGACTGCAGGAAGTGTGGTGAGTGAGTGACTGTAGGCTGTGCAGGGAGTGCAGTGAGTCCAGTGATTGCAGGCTGTGCAGGAAGTGAGGTGAATGCAGTGACTGCAGGGCATGCAGGGAGTGCGGTGAGTACAGTGACTGCAGGGAGTGCGGTGAGTGCAGTGACTGCAGGCTCTGCAGGGAATGCGGTGAGTACAGTGACTGCAGGGTGTGCAGGGAGTGCAGAGAGTGCAGTGACTGCAGTGAGTGCGATGAATGCAGTGACTGCAGGGAATGCAGTGAGTACAGTGACTGCAGGGAGTGCGGTGAGTGCAGTGACTGCAGGCTGTGCAGTGAGTGCGATGAGTGCAGTGACTGCAGGCTGTGCAGTGAGTGCAGTGAGTACAGTGACTGAAGTTTGGGCAGCGAGTACGGTGAGTGCAGTGACTGCAGGGAGTGCAGTGAGTACAGTGACTACAGGGAGTGTGGTGAGGGCAGTGACTGCAGTCTGTTCAGGGAGTGCAGTGAGTGCAGTGATTGCAGGGAGTGCGGTGAGTGCAGTGACTGCAGGCTGTGCAGGAAGTGTGGTGAATGCAGTGACTGCAGGACGTGCAGGGCGTGTGGTGAGTGTAGTGACTGCAGGGAGTGCAGGAAGTGTGGTGAATGCAGTGACTGCAGGGTATGCAGGGCGTGTGGTGAGTGCAGTGACTGCAGGCTGTGCAGGGAGTGCGGTGAGTACAGTGACGGCAGGCTGTGCAGGGAGTGCGTGAGTGCTGTGACGGCAGGCTGTGCGGCGAGTGCGGTGAATGCAGTGACTGCAGGCTGTGCAGGGAGTGCAGTGAGTTCAGTGACTGCAGGGAGTGTGGTGAGTGCATTGATTGCAGGGCGTGCAGGGCGTGCGGTGGGTGCAGTGACTGCAGCCTGTGCAGGGAGTGTGGTGAGTACAGTGATGGCAGACTGTGCAGGGAGTGCGTGAGTGCAGTGAATGCAGGCTGTGCAGCGAGTGCGGTAAGTACAGTGACTGCAGGCCATGCAGAGAGTGTGGTGAGTGCTGTGACTGCAGCGAGTGTGGTGAGTGCAGTGACTGTAGGAGTGTAGAGAGTCCAGTGACTGCAGGGAGTGCAGTGACTGCAGGCTGTGCAGCGAGTGCAGTGAATGCAGTGACTGCAAGCATTGCAGGGTGTGCGGTGAGTGCAGTGACTGCTGGGAGTGTGGTGAGTGCAGTGACTGCAGGTTGTGCAGCGAGTGCGGTGAGTGCAGTGACTGCAGGCCATGCAGTGAGTGTGGTGAGTGCAATGACTGCAGGGAGTGTGGTGAGTACAGTGACTGCAGGGAATGCAGTGAGTACAATGACTGCAGGGAGTGCGGTGAGTGCAGTGACTGCAGGGAGAGCAGTGAGTGCAGTGACTGCAGGGAGAGCGGTGAGTGCAGTGAGTGCAGGGAGAGCGGTGAGTGCAGTGACTGCAGGGAGAGCGGTGAGTGCAGTGACTGCAGGCGGTGCAGGGTGTGCAGTGAATGCAGTGACTGCAGGGAGTGCGGTGAGTGCAGTGACTGCAGGGAGTGCGGTGAGTGCAGTGACTGCAGGGAGTGCGGTGAGTGCAGTGACTGCAGGCTGTGCAGTGAGTGCAGTGACTGCAGGGAGTGTGGTGAGTCCAGTGACTGCAGGGAGTCCGGTGAGTGCAGTGACTGCAGGGAGTGCGGTGAATGCAGTGACTGCAGGGAGTCCGGTGAGTCCAGTGACTGCAGGGAGTGTGGTGAGTCCAGTGACTGCAGGTTGTGCACCGAGTGTGGTGACTGCAGCGACTGCAGGGAGTGCGGTGAGTACAGTGACTGCAGGCCGTGCAGAGAGTGTGGTGAGTGCAGTGACTGCAGGCTGTGCAGCGAGTGTGGTGACTGCAGTGGCTGCAGTGAGTGCAGTGAGTACAGTGACTGCAGGGAGTGCGGTGAGTACAGAGACTGCAGGGAATGCGGTGAGTACAGTGACTGCAGGGAGTGCGGTGAGTGCAGCAATTGCAGGCGGTGCAGGGTTTGCAGTGAATGCAGTGACTGCAGGGAGTGCAGTGACTGCAGGCATTGCAGGATGTGCGGTGAATGCAGTGACTGCAGGGAGTGGGGTGAGTGCAGTGACTGCAGTCTCTGCAGGCAGTGTTGTGAGTGCAGTGAATTCAGGGAGCCCGGTGAGAGCAGTGACTGCAGGGAGTGCAGTGAGTGCAGTGACTGCAGGGAGTGCTGTGAATGCAGTGACTGCAGGGAGTCCTGTGAGTCAAGTAACTGCAGGGAGTGCGGTGAGTCCAGTGACTGCAGGAAGTAGAGTGACTGCAGGCTGTGCAATGAGTGCGGTGAGTGCAGTGACTGCAGGGAGTGCAGTGATTACAGTTACTGCAGGGAGTGCGGTGAGTGCAGTAACTGCAGGCTGTGCAAGGAGTGAGGTGAATGCAGTGACTGCAGGGCATGCAGTGAATGCGGTGAGTGCAGTGACTGCGGGCTGTGTAGGGCATGCAGTGAGTGCAGTGACTGCAGGGAGTTTGGTGAGTGCTGTGACTGCAGGGAGTGCAGTGAGTACAGTGACTGCAGGGAGTTCGGTGAGTGCAGTGACTGCAGGCTGTGCAGTGAGTGCGATGAGTGCAGTGACTGCAGGCTGTGCAGTGAGTACAGTGACTGCAGGGAATGCAGTGAGTACAGTGACTGCAGGGAGTGCGGTGAGTGCAGTGACTGCAGGGCGTGTGGTGAGTGCAGTGACTGCAGGCTGTGCAGGCAGTGTGGTGAGTGCAGTAACTGCAGGGAGTCCGGTGAGTGCAGTGACTGCAGGGAGTCCGGTGAGTGCAGTAACTGCAGGGAGTGCGGTGAGTGCAGTGACTGCAGGCTGTGCGGTGAGTCCAGTGACTGCTGGGAGTGCGGTGAATGCAGTGAGTGCAGGGAGTCCGGTGAGTCCAGTGACTGCAGGGAGTGTGGTGAGCCCAATGACTGCAGGGAGTGTGGTGAGTCCAGTGACTGCAGGGAACGTGGTGAGTCCAGTGACTGCAGCTAGTGCAGCGAGTGCAGTGACTGCAGGGAGTGCGGTGAATGCAGTGACTGCAGGGAGTCCGGTGAGTCCAGTGACTGCGGGGTGTGTGGTGAGTCCAGTGACTACAGGGAGTGCGGTGAGTACAGTGACTGCAGGGAATGCAATGAGTGCAGTGACTGCAGGGAGAGCGGTGAGTGCAATGACTGCAGGCTGTGCAACCAGTGTGGTGAGTGCAGTGACTGCAGGGAGTCCGGTGAGTGCAGTGACTGCAGGGAGTGCGGTGAGTGCAGTGACTGCAGGCTGTGCGGTGAGTGCAGTGACTGCTGGGAGTGCGGTGAGTGCAGTGACTGCAGGCAGTGCAGGGTGTGCAGTGAATGCAGTGACTGCAGGGAGTGCGGTGAGTGCAGTGACTGCAGGGAGTGCGGTGAGTGCAGTGACTGCAGGCTGTGCGGTGAGTGCAGTGACTGCAGGGAGTGCGGTGAGTGCAGTGACTGCAGGGAGTGCGGTGAGTCCAGTGACTGCAGGGAGTCCGGTGAGTCCAGTGACTGCAGGGAGTGTGGTGAGTCCAGTGACTGAAGTTTGGGCAGCGAGTACGGTGAGTGCAGTGACTGCAGGGAGTGCACTGACTACAGTGACTACAGGGAGTGTGGTGAGTGCAGTGACTGCAGTCTGTTCAGGGAGTGCAGTGAGTGCAGTGATTACAGGGCGTGCAGGGAGTGCGGTGAGTACAGTGACGGCAGGCTGTGCAGGGAGTGCGTGAGTGCTGTGACGGCAGGCTGTGCGATGAATGCAGTGACTGCAGGCTGTGCAGGGAGTGCAGTGAGTTCAGTGACTGCAGGCTGTGCAGGGAGTGCAGTGACTGCAGGGAGTGCGGTGAGTACAGTGACTGCAGGGAGTGCGGTGAGTACAGTGACTTCAGGGAATGTGTTGAATACAGTGACTGCAGGGAGTGCGGTGAGTGCAGTGACTGCAGGGAGGGCGGTGAGTGCAGTGACTGCAGGCGCTGCAGGGTGAGCAGTGAATGCAGTGACTGCAGGGAGTGCAGTGACTGCAAGCATTGCAGGGTGTGCGGTGAGTGCAGTGACTGCTGGGAGTGCGGTGAGTGCAGTGACTGCAGGCTGTGCAGGCAGTGTGGTGAGTGCAGTGACAGCAGGGAATGCGGTGAGTGCAGTGACTGCAGGGAGTGCGGTGAATGCAGTGACTGCAGGGAGTGCGGTGAGTCCAGTGACTGCAGGGAGTGCGGTGAGTCCAGTGACTGCAGGCTGTGCGGTGAGTGCAGTGACTGCAGGGAGTGCGGTGAGTCCAGTGACTGCAGGTTGTGCGGTGAGTGCAGTGACTGCAGGGAGTGCGGTGAGTCCAGTGACTGCAGGGAGTGTGGTGAGTCCAGTGACTGCAGGGAGTGCGGTGAGTGCAGTGAGTGCAGGGAGTGTGGTGAGTCCAATGACTGCAGGGAGTGCGGTGAGTGCAGTGACTGCAGGGAGTGCGGTGAGTCCAGTGACTGCAGGGAGTAGAGTGACTGCAGGCTGCAAATGAGGGCGGTGAGTCCAGTTACTGCAGGGAGTGAGCCGAGTGCAGTGACTTCAGGGAATGCGGTGAGTGCAGTAACTGCAGGGTGTGCAGGGTGTGCAATGAGTGCAGTGACTGCAGGCTGTGCGTGGAGTGCAGTGAATGCAGTGACTACAGGGAATGTGGTGAGTGCAGTGACTACAGGGAGTGTGATGAGTGCAGTGACTGCAGGCTGTGCGTGGAGTGCAGTGAGTGCAGTGACTACAGGGAATGTGGTGAGTGCAGTGACTACAGGGAGTGTGATGAGTGCAGTGACTGCAGGGAGTGCGGTGAGTGCAGTGACTACAGGGAGTGTGATGAGTGCAGTGACAGCAGGCTGTGCAGTGTTTGTGGTGACGGGGGTGACTGTAGGGAGTCCGGTGAGTGCAGTGACTGCAGGGAGTCAGGTGAGTCCAGTGACTGCAGGGAGTGTGGTGAGTCTAGTGACTGCAGGGAGTGCGGTGAATGCAGTGACTGCAGGGAGTCCAGTGAGTCTAGTGACTGCAGGGAGTGCGGTGAATGCAGTGACTGCAGGGAGTCCAGTGAGTCCAGTGACTGCAGGGAGTGTGGTGAGTCTAGTGACTGCAGGGAGTGCGGTGAATGCAGTGACTGCAGGGAGTCCAGTGAGTCTAGTGACTGCAGGGAGTGCGGTGAATGCAGTGACTGCAGGGAGTCCAGTGAGTCTAGTGACTGCAGGGAGTGCGGTGAATGCAGTGACTGCAGGGAGTCCAGTGAGTCCAGTGACTGCAGGGAGTAGAGTAACTGCAGGCTGTGCAACAAGTGCGGTGAGTGCAGTGACTGCAGGGAGTGCAGTGAGGACAAGTTACTGCAGGGAGTGTAGTGGGTGCAGTGACTGCAGGGTGTGCAGGGCGTGCAGTGAGTGCAGTGACTGCAGGGAGTTTGGTGAGTGCTGTTACTGCAGGGAGTGCGGTGAGTGCAGTGACTGCAGGCTGTGCAGTGAGTGCGGTGAGTGCAGTGACTGCAGGGAGTTTGGTGAGTGCTGAGACTCCAGGGAGTGCAGTGAGTCTAGTGACTGTAGGGAGTGCGGTGAGTGCAGTGACTGCAGGGAGTGCGGTGAATGCAGTGACTGCAGGGAGTCCAGTGAGTCTAGTGACTGCAGGGAGTGTGGTGAGTCTAGTGACTGCAGGGAGTGCGGTGAGTGCAGTGACTGCAGGGAGTGCGGTGAGTCCAGTGACTGCAGGGAGTAGAGTGACTGCAGGCTGCGCAACAAGTGCAGTGAGTGCAGTGACTGCAGGGAGTGCAGTGAGTACAAGTTACTGCAGGGCGTGCAGTGAGTGCAGTGACTGCAGGGAGATTGGTGAGTGCTGTGACTGCAGGGAGTGCAGTGAGTGCAGTGACTGCAGGCTGTGCAGTGAGTGCGGAGAGTGCAGTGACTGCAGGCTGTGCAGTGAGTGCGATGAGTGCAGTGACTGCAGGCTGTGCAGTGAGTGCAGTGAGTACAGTGACTGAAGTTCAGGCAGTCAGTACGGTGAGTGCAGTGACTGCAGGGAGTGCGGTGAGTACAGTGACTACAGGGAGTGTGGTGAGTGCAGACTGCAGTCTGTTCAGGGAGTGCAGTGAGTGCAGTGATTGCAGGGAGTGCAGTAAGTGTGGTGAGCGCAGTGACTGCTGTCTGTTCAGGGAGTGCGGTGAGTGCAGTGATTGCAGGGTGTGCAGGGAGTGCAGTGAGCGCAGTGACTGCAGGCTGTGCAGGAAATGTGGTGAATGCAGTGACTGCAGGGCGTGCAGGGCGTGTGGTGAGTGCAGTGACTGCAGGCTGTGCAACAAGTGCGGTGAGTCCAGTGACTGCAGGGAGTGCAGTGAGTACAAGTTACTGCAGGGAGTGTAGTGGGTGCAGTGACTGCAGGCTGTGCAGGGAGTGCAGTGAGTGCAGTGACTGCAGGCTGTGCAGTGAGTGCGGTGAGTGCAGTGACTGCAAGGAGTTTGGTGAGTGCTGAGACTCCAGGGAGTCCAGTGAGTCTAGTGACTGCAGGGTGTGCAGTGAGTCTAGTGACTGCAGGGAGTGCGGTGAGTGCAGTGACTGCAGGGAGTGCGGTGAATGCAGTGACTGCAGGGAGTCCAGTGAGTCTAGTAACTGCAGGGAGTGCGGTGAGTCCAGTGACTGCAGGGAGTAGAGTGACTGCAGGCTGCGCAACAAATGCAGTGAGTGCAGTGACTGCAGGGAGTGCAGTGAGTACAAGTTACTGCAGGTCGTGCAGTGAGTGCAGTGACTGCAGGGAGTTTGGTGAGTGCTGTGACTGCAGGGAGTGCAGTGAGTGCAGTGACTGCAGGGCGTGCAGGGCATGTGGTGAGTGCAGTGACTGCAGGCTATGCAGGGAGTGCGGTGAGTGCAGTGACTGCAGGGAGTGCGGTGAGTGCAGTGACTGCTGGGAGTGCGGTGAGTGCAGTGACTGCAGGCAGTGCAGGGTGTGCAGTGAATGCAGTGACTGCAGGGAGTGCGGTGAGTGCAGTGACTGCAGGGAGTGCGGTGAGTGCAGTGACTGCAGGCTGTGCGGTGAGTGCAGTGACTGCAGGGAGTGCGGTGAGTGCAGTGACTGCAGGGAGTGCGGTGAGTCCAGTGACTGCAGGGAGTCCGGTGAGTCCAGTGACTGCAGGGAATGTGGTGAGTCCAGTGACTGAAGTTTGGGCAGCGAGTACGGTGAGTGCAGTGACTGCAGGGAGTGCACTGACTACAGTGACTACAGGGAGTGTGGTGAGTGCAGTGACTGCAGTCTGTTCAGGGAGTGCAGTGAGTGCAGTGATTACAGGGCGTGCAGGGAGTGCGGTGAGTACAGTGACGGCAGGCTGTGCAGGGAGTGTGTGAGTGCAGTGACGGCAGGTTGTGCGGCGAGTGTGGTGAATGCAGTGACTGCAGGCTGTGCAGGGAGTGCAGTGAGTTCAGAGACTGCAGGCTGTGCAGGGAGTGCAGTGACTGCAGGGAGTGCGGTGAGTACAGTGACTGCAGGGAGTGCAGTGAGTACAGTGACTTCAGGGAATGCGTTGAATACAGTGACTGCAGGGAGTGCGGTGAGTGCAGTGACTGCAGGGAAGGCGGTGAGTGCAGTGACTGCAGGCGCTGCAGGGTGAGCAGTGAATGCAGTGACTGCAGGGAGTGCAGTGACTGCAAGCATTGCAGGGTGTGCGGTGAGTGCAGTGACTGCTGGGAGTGCGGTGAGTGCAGTGACTGCAGGTTGTGCAGCGAGTGCGGTGAGTGCAGTGAATGCAGGCCATGCAGTGAGTGTGGTGAGTGCAATGACTGCAGGGAGTGTGGTGAGTACAGTGACTGCAGGGAATGCAGTGAGTACAATGACTGCAGGGAGTGCGGTGAGTGCAGTGACTGCAGGGAGAGCAGTGAGTGCAGTGACTGCAGGGAGAGCGGTGAGTGCAGTGAGTGCAGGGAGTGCGGTGAGTCCAGTGACTGCAGGGAGTCCGGTGAGTCCAGTGACTGCAGGGAATGTGGTGAGTCCAGTGACTGAAGTTTGGGCAGCGAGTACGGTGAGTGCAGTGACTGCAGGGAGTGCACTGACTACAGTGACTACAGGGAGTGTGGTGAGTGCAGTGACTGCAGTCTGTTCAGGGAGTGCAGTGAGTGCAGTGATTGCAGGGCGTGCAGGGAGTGCGGTGAGTACAGTGACGGCAGGCTGTGCAGGGAGTGCGTGAGTGCTGTGACGGCAGGTTGTGCGGCGAGTGCGGTGAATGCAGTGACTGCAGGCTGTGCAGGGAGTGCAGTGAGTTCAGAGACTGCAGGCTGTGCAGGGAGTGCAGTGACTGCAGGGAGTGCGGTGAGTACAGTGACTGCAGGGAGTGCAGTGAGTACAGTGACTTCAGGGAATGCGTTGAATACAGTGACTGCAGGGAGTGCGGTGAGTGCAGTGACTGCAGGGAAGGCGGTGAGTGCAGTGACTGCAGGCGCTGCAGGGTGAGCAGTGAATGCAGTGACTGCAGGGAGTGCAGTGACTGCAAGCATTGCAGGGTGTGCGGTGAGTGCAGTGACTGCTGGGAGTGCGGTGAGTGCAGTGACTGCAGGTTGTGCAGCGAGTGCGGTGAGTGCAGTGAATGCAGGCCATGCAGTGAGTGTGGTGAGTGCAATGACTGCAGGGAGTGTGGTGAGTACAGTGACTGCAGGGAATGCAGTGAGTACAATGACTGCAGGGAGTGCGGTGAGTGCAGTGACTGCAGGGAGAGCAGTGAGTGCAGTGACTGCAGGGAGAGCGGTGAGTGCAGTGAGTGCAGGGAGTGCGGTGAGTCCAGTGACTGCAGGGAGTCCGGTGAGTCCAGTGACTGCAGGGAATGTGGTGAGTCCAGTGACTGAAGTTTGGGCAGCGAGTACGGTGAGTGCAGTGACTGCAGGGAGTGCACTGACTACAGTGACTACAGGGAGTGTGGTGAGTGCAGTGACTGCAGTCTGTTCAGGGAGTGCAGTGAGTGCAGTGATTGCAGGGCGTGCAGGGAGTGCGGTGAGTACAGTGACGGCAGGCTGTGCAGGGAGTGCGTGAGTGCTGTGACGGCAGGTTGTGCGGCGAGTGCGGTGAATGCAGTGACTGCAGGCTGTGCAGGGAGTGCAGTGAGTTCAGAGACTGCAGGCTGTGCAGGGAGTGCAGTGACTGCAGGGAGTGCGGTGAGTACAGTGACTGCAGGGAGTGCAGTGAGTACAGTGACTTCAGGGAATGCGTTGAATACAGTGACAGCAGGGATTGCGGTGAGTGCAGTGACTGCAGGGAAGGCGGTGAGTGCAGTGACTGCAGGCGCTGCAGGGTGAGCAGTGAATGCAGTGACTGCTGGGAGTGCGGTGAGTGCAGTGACTGCAGGTTGTGCAGCGAGTGCGGTGAGTGCAGTGACTGCAGGCCATGCAGTGAGTGTGGTGAGTGCAATGACTGCAGGGAGTGTGGTGAGTACAGTGACTGCAGGGAATGCAGTGAGTACAATGACTGCAGGGAGTGCGGTGAGTGCAGTGACTGCAGGGAGAGCAGTGAGTGCAGTGACTGCAGGGAGAGCGGTGAGTGCAGTGAGTGCAGGGAGAGCGGTGAGTGCAGTGACTGCAGGGAGAGCGGTGAGTGCAGTGACTGCAGGCGGTGCAGGGTGTGCAGTGAATGCAGTGACTGCAGGGAGTGCGGTGAGTGCAGTGACTGCAGGGAGTGCGGTGAGTGCAGTGACTGCAGGGAGTGCGGTGAGTGCAGTGACTGCAGGGAACGTGGTGAGTCCAGTGACTGCAGCTAGTGCAGCGAGTGCAGTGACTGCAGGGAGTGCGGTGAATGCAGTGACTGCAGGGAGTCCGGTGAGTCCAGTGACTGCAGGGTGTGTGGTGAGTCCAGTGACTACAGGGAGTGCGGTGAGTACAGTGACTGCAGGGAATGCAATGAGTGCAGTGACTGCAGGGAGAGCGGTGAGTGCAATGACTGCAGGCTGTGCAACCAGTGTGGTGAGTGCAGTGACTGCAGGGAGTCTGGTGAGTGCAGTGACTGCAGGGAGTGCGGTGAGTGCAGTGACTGCAGGCTGTGCGGTGAGTGCAGTGACTGCTGGGAGTGCGGTGAGTGCAGTGACTGCAGGCAGTGCAGGGTGTGCAGTGAATGCAGTGACTGCAGGGAGTGCGGTGAGTGCAGTGACTGCAGGGAGTGCGGTGAGTGCAGTGACTGCAGGCTGTGCGGTGAGTGCAGTGACTGCAGGGAGTGCGGTGAGTGCAGTGACTGCAGGGAGTGCGGTGAGTCCAGTGACTGCAGGGAGTCCGGTGAGTCCAGTGACTGCAGGGAGTGTGGTGAGTCCAGTGACTGAAGTTTGGGCAGCGAGTACGGTGAGTGCAGTGACTGCAGGGAGTGCACTGACTACAGTGACTACAGGGAGTGTGGTGAGTACGGTGACTGCAGTCTGTTCAGGGAGTGCAGTGAGTGCAGTGATTGCAGGGCGTGCAGGGAGTGCGGTGAGTACAGTGACGGCAGGCTGTGCAGGGAGTGCGTGAGTGCTGTGACGGCAGGCTGTGCGGTGAATGCAGTGACTGCAGGCTGTGCAGGGAGTGCAGTGAGTTCAGTGACTGCAGGCTGTGCAGGGAGTGCAGTGACTGCAGGGAGTGCGGTGAGTACAGTGACTGCAGGGAGTGCGGTGAGTACAGTGACTTCAGGGAATGTGTTGAATACAGTGACTGCAGGGAGTGCGGTGAGTGCAGTGACTGCAGGGAGGGCGGTGAGTGCAGTGACTGCAGGCGCTGCAGGGTGAGCAGTGAATGCAGTGACTGCAGGGAGTGCAGTGACTGCAAGCATTGCAGGGTGTGCGGTGAGTGCAGTGACTGCTGGGAGTGCGGTGAGTGCAGTGACTGCAGGCTGTGCAGGCAGCGTGGTGAGTGCAGTGACAGCAGGGAGTGCGGTGAGTGCAGTGACTGCAGGGAGTGCGGTGAATGCAGTGACTGCAGGGAGTGCGGTGAGTCCAGTGACTGCAGGGAGTGCGGTGAGTCCAGTGACTGCAGGCTGTGCGGTGAGTGCAGTGACTGCAGGGAGTGCGGTGAGTCCAGTGACTGCAGGTTGTGCGGTGAGTGCAGTGACTGCAGGGAGTGCGGTGAGTCCAGTGACTGCAGGGAGTGTGGTGAGTCCAGTGACTGCAGGGAGTGCGGTGAGTGCAGTGAGTGCAGGGAGTGTGGTGAGTCCAATGACTGCAGGGAGTGCGGTGAGTGCAGTGACTGCAGGGAGTGCGGTGAGTCCAGTGACTGCAGGGAGTAGAGTGACTGCAGGCTGCAAATGAGGGCGGTGAGTCCAGTTACTGCAGGGAGTGAGCCGAGTGCAGTGACTTCAGGGAATGCGGTGAGTGCAGTAACTGCAGGGTGTGCAGGGTGTGCAATGAGTGCAGTGACTGCAGGCTGTGCGTGGAGTGCAGTGAATGCAGTGACTACAGGGAATGTGGTGAGTGCAGTGACTACAGGGAGTGTGATGAGTGCAGTGACTGCAGGCTGTGCGTGGAGTGCAGTGAGTGCAGTGACTACAGGGAATGTGGTGAGTGCAGTGACTACAGGGAGTGTGATGAGTGCAGTGACTGCAGGGAGTGCGGTGAGTGCAGTGACTACAGGGAGTGTGATGAGTGCAGTGACAGCAGGCTGTGCAGTGTTTGTGGTGACGGGGGTGACTGTAGGGAGTCCGGTGAGTGCAGTGACTGCAGGGAGTCAGGTGAGTCCAGTGACTGCAGGGAGTGTGGTGAGTCTAGTGACTGCAGGGAGTGCGGTGAATGCAGTGACTGCAGGGAGTCCAGTGAGTCTAGTGACTGCAGGGAGTGCGGTGAATGCAGTGACTGCAGGGAGTCCAGTGAGTCCAGTGACTGCAGGGAGTGTGGTGAGTCTAGTGACTGCAGGGAGTGCGGTGAATGCAGTGACTGCAGGGAGTCCAGTGAGTCTAGTGACTGCAGGGAGTGCGGTGAATGCAGTGACTGCAGGGAGTCCAGTGAGTCTAGTGACTGCAGGGAGTGCGGTGAATGCAGTGACTGCAGGGAGTCCAGTGAGTCCAGTGACTGCAGGGAGTAGAGTAACTGCAGGCTGTGCAACAAGTGCGGTGAGTGCAGTGACTGCAGGGAGTGCAGTGAGGACAAGTTACTGCAGGGAGTGTAGTGGGTGCAGTGACTGCAGGGTGTGCAGGGCATGCAGTGAGTGCAGTGACTGCAGGGAGTTTGGTGAGTGCTGTTACTGCAGGGAGTGCGGTGAGTGCAGTGACTGCAGGCTGTGCAGTGAGTGCGGGGAGTGCAGTGACTGCAGGGAGTTTGGTGAGTGCTGAGACTCCAGGGAGTGCAGTGAGTCTAGTGACTGTAGGGAGTGCGGTGAGTGCAGTGACTGCAGGGAGTGCGGTGAATGCAGTGACTGCAGGGAGTCCAGTGAGTCTAGTGACTGCAGGGAGTGTGGTGAGTCTAGTGACTGCAGGGAGTGCGGTGAGTGCAGTGACTGCAGGGAGTGCGGTGAGTCCAGTGACTGCAGGGAGTAGAGTGACTGCAGGCTGCGCAACAAGTGCAGTGAGTGCAGTGACTGCAGGGAGTGCAGTGAGTACAAGTTACTGCAGGGCGTGCAGTGAGTGCAGTGACTGCAGGGAGATTGGTGAGTGCTGTGACTGCAGGGAGTGCAGTGAGTGCAGTGACTGCAGGCTGTGCAGTGAGTGCGGAGAGTGCAGTGACTGCAGGCTGTGCAGTGAGTGCGATGAGTGCAGTGACTGCAGGCTGTGCAGTGAGTGCAGTGAGTACAGTGACTGAAGTTTGGGCAGTCAGTACGGTGAGTGCAGTGACTGCAGGGAGTGCGGTGAGTACAGTGACTACAGGGAGTGTGGTGAGTGCAGACTGCAGTCTGTTCAGGGAGTGCAGTGAGTGCAGTGATTGCAGGGAGTGCAGTAAGTGTGGTGAGCGCAGTGACTGTTGTCTGTTCAGGGAGTGCGGTGAGTGCAGTGATTGCAGGGTGTGCAGGGAGTGCAGTGAGCGCAGTGACTGCAGGCTGTGCAGGAAATGTGGTGAATGCAGTGACTGCAGGGCGTGCAGGGCGTGTGGTGAGTGCAGTGACTGCAGGCTGTGCAACAAGTGCGGTGAGTCCAGTGACTGCAGGGAGTGCAGTGAGTACAAGTTACTGCAGGGAGTGTAGTGGGTGCAGTGACTGCAGGCTGTGCAGGGAGTGCAGTGAGTGCAGTGACTGCAGGCTGTGCAGTGAGTGCGGTGAGTGCAGTGACTGCAAGGAGTTTGGTGAGTGCTGAGACTCCAGGGAGTCCAGTGAGTCTAGTGACTGCAGGGTGTGCAGTGAGTCTAGTGACTGCAGGGAGTGCGGTGAGTGCAGTGACTGCAGGGAGTGCGGTGAATGCAGTGACTGCAGGGAGTCCAGTGAGTCTAGTAACTGCACGGAGTGCGGTGAGTCCAGTGACTGCAGGGAGTAGAGTGACTGCAGGCTGCGCAACAAATGCAGTGAGTGCAGTGACTGCAGGGAGTGCAGTGAGTACAAGTTACTGCAGGTCGTGCAGTGAGTGCAGTGACTGCAGGGAGTTTGGTGAGTGCTGTGACTGCAGGGAGTGCAGTGAGTGCAGTGACTGCAGGGCGTGCAGGGCATGTGGTGAGTGCAGTGACTGCAGGCTATGCAGGGAGTGCGGTGAGTGCAGTGACTGCAGGGAGTGCGGTGAGTGCAGTGACTGCTGGGAGTGCGGTGAGTGCAGTGACTGCAGGCAGTGCAGGGTGTGCAGTGAATGCAGTGACTGCAGGGAGTGCGGTGAGTGCAGTGACTGCAGGGAGTGCGGTGAGTGCAGTGACTGCAGGCTGTGCGGTGAGTGCAGTGACTGCAGGGAGTGCGGTGAGTGCAGTGACTGCAGGGAGTGCGGTGAGTCCAGTGACTGCAGGGAGTCCAGTGACTGCAGGGAGTCCGGTGAGTCCAGTGACTGCAGGGAATGTGGTGAGTCCAGTGACTGAAGTTTGGGCAGCGAGTACGGTGAGTGCAGTGACTGCAGGGAGTGCACTGACTACAGTGACTACAGGGAGTGTGGTGAGTGCAGTGACTGCAGTCTGTTCAGGGAGTGCAGTGAGTGCAGTGATTACAGGGCGTGCAGGGAGTGCGGTGAGTACAGTGACGGCAGGCTGTGCAGGGAGTGTGTGAGTGCTGTGACGGCAGGTTGTGCGGCGAGAGTGGTGAATGCAGTGACTGCAGGCTGTGCAGGGAGTGCAGTGAGTTCAGAGACTGCAGGCTGTGCAGGGAGTGCAGTGACTGCAGGGAGTGCGGTGAGTACAGTGACTGCAGGGAGTGCAGTGAGTACAGTGACTTCAGGGAATGCGTTGAATACAGTGACTGCAGGGAGTGCGGTGAGTGCAGTGACTGCAGGGAAGGCGGTGAGTGCAGTGACTGCAGGCGCTGCAGGGTGAGCAGTGAATGCAGTGACTGCAGGGAGTGCAGTGACTGCAAGCATTGCAGGGTGTGCGGTGAGTGCAGTGACTGCTGGGAGTGCGGTGAGTGCAGTGACTGCAGGTTGTGCAGCGAGTGCGGTGAGTGCAGTGACTGCAGGCCATGCAGTGAGTGTGGTGAGTGCAATGACTGCAGGGAGTGTGGTGAGTACAGTGACTGCAGGGAATGCAGTGAGTACAATGACTGCAGGGAGTGCGGTGAGTGCAGTGACTGCAGGGAGAGCAGTGAGTGCAGTGACTGCAGGGAGAGCGGTGAGTGCAGTGAGTGCAGGGAGTGCGGTGAGTCCAGTGACTGCAGGGAGTCCGGTGAGTCCAGTGACTGCAGGGAATGTGGTGAGTCCAGTGACTGAAGTTTGGGCAGCGAGTACGGTGAGTGCAGTGACTGCAGGGAGTGCACTGACTACAGTGACTACAGGGAGTGTGGTGAGTGCAGTGACTGCAGTCTGTTCAGGGAGTGCAGTGAGTGCAGTGATTGCAGGGCGTGCAGGGAGTGCGGTGAGTACAGTGACGGCAGGCTGTGCAGGGAGTGCGTGAGTGCTGTGACGGCAGGTTGTGCGGCGAGTGCGGTGAATGCAGTGACTGCAGGCTGTGCAGGGAGTGCAGTGAGTTCAGAGACTGCAGGCTGTGCAGGGAGTGCAGTGACTGCAGGGAGTGCGGTGAGTACAGTGACTGCAGGGAGTGCAGTGAGTACAGTGACTTCAGGGAATGCGTTGAATACAGTGACTGCAGGGAGTGCGGTGAGTGCAGTGACTGCAGGGAAGGCGGTGAGTGCAGTGACTGCAGGCGCTGCAGGGTGAGCAGTGAATGCAGTGACTGCAGGGAGTGCAGTGACTGCAAGCATTGCAGGGTGTGCGGTGAGTGCAGTGACTGCTGGGAGTGCGGTGAGTGCAGTGACTGCAGGTTGTGCAGCGAGTGCGGTGAGTGCAGTGACTGCAGGCCATGCAGTGAGTGTGGTGAGTGCAATGACTGCAGGGAGTGTGGTGAGTACAGTGACTGCAGGGAATGCAGTGAGTACAATGACTGCAGGGAGTGCGGTGAGTGCAGTGACTGCAGGGAGAGCAGTGAGTGCAGTGACTGCAGGGACAGCGGTGAGTGCAGTGAGTGCAGGGAGAGCGGTGAGTGCAGTGACTGCAGGGAGAGCGGTGAGTGCAGTGTCTGCAGGCGGTGCAGGGTGTGCAGTGAATGCAGTGACTGCAGGGAGTGCGGTGAGTGCAGTGACTGCAGGGAGTGCGGTGAGTGCAGTGACTGCAGGGAGTGCGGTGAGTGCAGTGACTGCAGGGAACGTGGTGAGTCCAGTGACTGCAGCTAGTGCAGCGAGTGCAGTGACTGCAGGGAGTGCGGTGAATGCAGTGACTGCAGGGAGTCCGGTGAGTCCAGTGACTGCGGGGTGTGTGGTGAGTCCAGTGACTACAGGGAGTGCGGTGAGTACAGTGACTGCAGGGAATGCAATGAGTGCAGTGACTGCAGGGAGAGCGGTGAGTGCAATGACTGCAGGCTGTGCAACCAGTGTGGTGAGTGCAGTGACTGCAGGGAGTCCGGTGAGTGCAGTGACTGCAGGGAGTGCGGTGAGTGCAGTGACTGCAGGCTGTGCGGTGAGTGCAGTGACTGCTGGGAGTGCGGTGAGTGCAGTGACTGCAGGCAGTGCAGGGTGTGCAGTGAATGCAGTGACTGCAGGGAGTGCGGTGAGTGCAGTGACTGCAGGGAGTGCGGTGAGTGCAGTGACTGCAGGCTGTGCGGTGAGTGCAGTGACTGCAGGGAGTGCGGTGAGTGCAGTGACTGCAGGGAGTGCGGTGAGTCCAGTGACTGCAGGGAGTCCGGTGAGTCCAGTGACTGCAGGGAGTGTGGTGAGTCCAGTGACTGAAGTTTGGGCAGCGAGTACGGTGAGTGCAGTGACTGCAGGGAGTGCACTGACTACAGTGACTACAGGGAGTGTGGTGAGTGCAGTGACTGCAGTCTGTTCAGGGAGTGCAGTGAGTGCAGTGATTGCAGGGCGTGCAGGGAGTGCGGTGAGTACAGTGACGGCAGGCTGTGCAGGGAGTGCGTGAGTGCTGTGACGGCAGGCTGTGCGGTGAATGCAGTGACTGCAGGCTGTGCAGGGAGTGCAGTGAGTTCAGTGACTGCAGGCTGTGCAGGGAGTGCAGTGACTGCAGGGAGTGCGGTGAGTACAGTGACTGCAGGGAGTGCGGTGAGTACAGTGACTTCAGGGAATGTGTTGAATACAGTGACTGCAGGGAGTGCGGTGAGTGCAGTGACTGCAGGGAGGGCGGTGAGTGCAGTGACTGCAGGCGCTGCAGGGTGAGCAGTGAATGCAGTGACTGCAGGGAGTGCAGTGACTGCAAGCATTGCAGGGTGTGCGGTGAGTGCAGTGACTGCTGGGAGTGCGGTGAGTGCAGTGACTGCAGGCTGTGCAGGCAGTGTGGTGAGTGCAGTGACAGCAGGGAGTGCGGTGAGTGCAGTGACTGCAGGGAGTGCGGTGAATGCAGTGACTGCAGGGAGTGCGGTGAGTCCAGTGACTGCAGGGAGTGCGGTGAGTCCAGTGACTGCAGGCTGTGCGGTGAGTGCAGTGACTGCAGGGAGTGCGGTGAGTCCAGTGACTGCAGGTTGTGCGGTGAGTGCAGTGACTGCAGGGAGTGCGGTGAGTCCAGTGACTGCAGGGAGTGTGGTGAGTCCAGTGACTGCAGGGAGTGCGGTGAGTGCAGTGAGTGCAGGGAGTGTGGTGAGTCCAATGACTGCAGGGAGTGCGGTGAGTGCAGTGACTGCAGGGAGTGCGGTGAGTCCAGTGACTGCAGGGAGTAGAGTGACTGCAGGCTGCAAATGAGGGCGGTGAGTCCAGTTACTGCAGGGAGTGAGCCGAGTGCAGTGACTTCAGGGAATGCGGTGAGTGCAGTAACTGCAGGGTGTGCAGGGTGTGCAATGAGTGCAGTGACTGCAGGCTGTGCGTGGAGTGCAGTGAATGCAGTGACTACAGGGAATGTGGTGAGTGCAGTGACTACAGGGAGTGTGATGAGTGCAGTGACTGCAGGCTGTGCATGGAGTGCAGTGAGTGCAGTGACTACAGGGAATGTGGTGAGTGCAGTGACTACAGGGAGTGTGATGAGTGCAGTGACTGCAGGGAGTGCGGTGAGTGCAGTGACTACAGGGAGTGTGATGAGTGCAGTGACAGCAGGCTGTGCAGTGTTTGTGGTGACGGGGGTGACTGTAGGGAGTCCGGTGAGTGCAGTGACTGCAGGGAGTCAGGTGAGTCCAGTGACTGCAGGGAGTGTGGTGAGTCTAGTGACTGCAGGGAGTGCGGTGAATGCAGTGACTGCAGGGAGTCCAGTGAGTCTAGTGACTGCAGGGAGTGCGGTGAATGCAGTGACTGCAGGGAGTCCAGTGCGTCCAGTGACTGCAGGGAGTGTGGTGAGTCTAGTGACTGCAGGGAGTGCGGTGAATGCAGTGACTGCAGGGAGTCCAGTGAGTCTAGTGACTGCAGGGAGTGCGGTGAATGCAGTGACTGCAGGGAGTCCAGTGAGTCTAGTGACTGCAGGGAGTGCGGTGAATGCAGTGACTGCAGGGAGTCCAGTGAGTCCAGTGACTGCAGGGAGTAGAGTAACTGCAGGCTGTGCAACAAGTGCGGTGAGTGCAGTGACTGCAGGGAGTGCAGTGAGGACAAGTTACTGCAGGGAGTGTACTGGGTGCAGTGACTGCAGGGTGTGCAGGGCGTGCAGTGAGTGCAGTGACTGCAGGGAGTTTGGTGAGTGCTGTTACTGCAGGGAGTGCGGTGAGTGCAGTGACTGCAGGCTGTGCAGTGAGTGCGGTGAGTGCAGTGACTGCAGGGAGTTTGGTGAGTGCTGAGACTCCAGGGAGTGCAGTGAGTCTAGTGACTGTAGGGAGTGCGGTGAGTGCAGTGACTGCAGGGAGTGCGGTGAATGCAGTGACTGCAGGGAGTCCAGTGAGTCTAGTGACTGCAGGGAGTGTGGTGAGTCTAGTGACTGCAGGGAGTGCGGTGAGTGCAGTGACTGCAGGGAGTGCGGTGAGTCCAGTGACTGCAGGGAGTAGAGTGACTGCAGGCTGCGCAACAAGTGCAGTGAGTGCAGTGACTGCAGGGAGTGCAGTGAGTACAAGTTACTGCAGGGCGTGCAGTGAGTGCAGTGACTGCAGGGAGATTGGTGAGTGCTGTGACTGCAGGGAGTGCAGTGAGTGCAGTGACTGCAGGCTGTGCAGTGAGTGCGGAGAGTGCAGTGACTGCAGGCTGTGCAGTGAGTGCGATGAGTGCAGTGACTGCAGGCTGTGCAGTGAGTGCAGTGAGTACAGTGACTGAAGTTCAGGCAGTCAGTACGGTGAGTGCAGTGACTGCAGGGAGTGCGGTGAGTACAGTGACTACAGGGAGTGTGGTGAGTGCAGACTGCAGTCTGTTCAGGGAGTGCAGTGAGTGCAGTGATTGCAGGGAGTGCAGTAAGTGTGGTGAGCGCAGTGACTGTTGTCTGTTCAGGGAGTGCGGTGAGTGCAGTGATTGCAGGGTGTGCAGGGAGTGCAGTGAGCGCAGTGACTGCAGGCTGTGCAGGAAATGTGGTGAATGCAGTGACTGCAGGGCGTGCAGGGCGTGTGGTGAGTGCAGTGACTGCAGGCTGTGCAACAAGTGCGGTGAGTCCAGTGACTGCAGGGAGTGCAGTGAGTACAAGTTACTGCAGGGAGTGTAGTGGGTGCAGTGACTGCAGGCTGTGCAGGGAGTGCAGTGAGTGCAGTGACTGCAGGCTGTGCAGTGAGTGCGGTGAGTGCAGTGACTGCAGGGAGTTTGGTGAGTGCTGAGACTCCAGGGAGTGCAGTGAGTCTAGTGACTGCAGGGTGTGCAGTGAGTCTAGTGACTGCAGGGAGTGCGGTAAGTGCAGTGACTGCAGGGAGTGCGGTGAATGCAGTGACTGCAGGGAGTCCAGTGAGTCTAGTAACTGCAGGGAGTGCGGTGAGTCCAGTGACTGCAGGGAGTAGAGTGACTGCAGGCTGCGCAACAAATGCAGTGAGTGCAGTGACAGAAGGGAGTGCAGTGAGTACAAGTTACTGCAGGTCGTGCAGTGAGTGCAGTGACTGCAGGGAGTTTGGTGAGTGCTGTGACTGCAGGGAGTGCAGTGAGTGCAGTGACTGCAGGGCGTGCAGGGCATGTGGTGAGTGCAGTGACTGCAGGCTATGCAGGGAGTGCGGTGAGTGCAGTGACTGCAGGGAGTGCGGTGAGTGCAGTGACTGCTGGGAGTGCGGTGAGTGCAGTGACTGCAGGCAGTGCAGGGTGTGCAGTGAATGCAGTGACTGCAGGGAGTGCGGTGAGTGCAGTGACTGCAGGGAGTGCGGTGAGTGCAGTGACTGCAGGCTGTGCGGTGAGTGCAGTGACTGCAGGGAGTGCGGTGAGTGCAGTGACTGCAGGGAGTGCGGTGAGTCCAGTGACTGCAGGGAGTCCGGTGAGTCCAGTGACTGCAGGGAATGTGGTGAGTCCAGTGACTGAAGTTTGGGCAGCGAGTACGGTGAGTGCAGTGACTGCAGGGAGTGCACTGACTACAGTGACTACAGGGAGTGTGGTGAGTGCAGTGACTGCAGTCTGTTCAGGGAGTGCAGTGAGTGCAGTGATTACAGGGCGTGCAGGGAGTGCGGTGAGTACAGTGACTGCAGGGAGTGCAGTGAGTACAGTGACTTCAGGGAATGCGTTGAATACAGTGAATGCAGGGAGTGCGGTGAGTGCAGTGACTGCAGGGAAGGCGGTGAGTGCAGTGACTGCAGGCGCTGCAGGGTGAGCAGTGAATGCAGTGACTGCAGGGAGTGCAGTGACTGCAAGCATTGCAGGGTGTGCGGTGAGTGCAGTGACTGCTGGGAGTGCGGTGAGTGCAGTGACTGCAGGTTGTGCAGCGAGTGCGGTGAGTGCAGTGACTGCAGGCCATGCAGTGAGTGTGGTGAGTGCAATGACTGCAGGGAGTGTGGTGAGTACAGTGACTGCAGGGAATGCAGTGAGTACAATGACTGCAGGGAGTGCGGTGAGTGCAGTGACTGCAGGGAGAGCAGTGAGTGCAGTGACTGCAGGGAGAGCGGTGAGTGCAGTGAGTGCAGGGAGTGCGGTGAGTCCAGTGACTGCAGGGAGTCCGGTGAGTCCAGTGACTGCAGGGAATGTGGTGAGTCCAGTGACTGAAGTTTGGGCAGCGAGTACGGTGAGTGCAGTGACTGCAGGGAGTGCACTGACTACAGTGACTACAGGGAGTGTGGTGAGTGCAGTGACTGCAGTCTGTTCAGGGAGTGCAGTGAGTGCAGTGATTGCAGGGCGTGCAGGGAGTGCGGTGAGTACAGTGACGGCAGGCTGTGCAGGGAGTGCGTGAGTGCTGTGACGGCAGGTTGTGCGGCGAGTGCGGTGAATGCAGTGACTGCAGGCTGTGCAGGGAGTGCAGTGAGTTCAGAGACTGCAGGCTGTGCAGGGAGTGCAGTGACTGCAGGGAGTGCGGTGAGTACAGTGACTGCAGGGAGTGCAGTGAGTACAGTGACTTCAGGGAATGCGTTGAATACAGTGACTGCAGGGAGTGCGGTGAGTGCAGTGACTGCAGGGAAGGCGGTGAGTGCAGTGACTGCAGGCGCTGCAGGGTGAGCAGTGAATGCAGTGACTGCAGGGAGTGCAGTGACTGCAAGCATTGCAGGGTGTGCGGTGAGTGCAGTGACTGCTGGGAGTGCGGTGAGTGCAGTGACTGCAGGTTGTGCAGCGAGTGCGGTGAGTGCAGTGACTGCAGGCCATGCAGTGAGTGTGGTGAGTGCAATGACTGCAGGGAGTGTGGTGAGTACAGTGACTGCAGGGAATGCAGTGAGTACAATGACTGCAGGGAGTGCGGTGAGTGCAGTGACTGCAGGGAGAGCAGTGAGTGCAGTGACTGCAGGGAGAGCGGTGAGTGCAGTGAGTGCAGGGAGTGCGGTGAGTCCAGTGACTGCAGGGAGTCCGGTGAGTCCAGTGACTGCAGGGAATGTGGTGAGTCCAGTGACTGAAGTTTGGGCAGCGAGTACGGTGAGTGCAGTGACTGCAGGGAGTGCACTGACTACAGTGACTACAGGGAGTGTGGTGAGTGCAGTGACTGCAGTCTGTTCAGGGAGTGCAGTGAGTGCAGTGATTGCAGGGCGTGCAGGGAGTGCGGTGAGTACAGTGACGGCAGGCTGTGCAGGGAGTGCGTGAGTGCTGTGACGGCAGGTTGTGCGGCGAGTGCGGTGAATGCAGTGACTGCAGGCTGTGCAGGGAGTGCAGTGAGTTCAGAGACTGCAGGCTGTGCAGGGAGTGCAGTGACTGCAGGGAGTGCGGTGAGTACAGTGACTGCAGGGAGTGCAGTGAGTGCAGTGACTGCAGGCTGTGCAGTGAGTGCGGAGAGTGCAGTGACTGCAGGCTGTGCAGTGAGTGCGATGAGTGCAGTGACTGCAGGCTGTGCAGTGAGTGCAGTGAGTACAGTGACTGAAGTTCAGGCAGTCAGTACGGTGAGTGCAGTGACTGCAGGGAGTGCGGTGAGTACAGTGACTACAGGGAGTGTGGTGAGTGCAGACTGCAGTCTGTTCAGGGAGTGCAGTGAGTGCAGTGATTGCAGGGAGTGCAGTAAGTGTGGTGAGCGCAGTGACTGCTGTCTGTTCAGGGAGTGCGGTGAGTGCAGTGATTGCAGGGTGTGCAGGGAGTGCAGTGAGCGCAGTGACTGCAGGCTGTGCAGGAAATGTGGTGAATGCAGTGACTGCAGGGCGTGCAGGGCGTGTGGTGAGTGCAGTGACTGCAGGCTGTGCAACAAGTGCGGTGAGTCCAGTGACTGCAGGGAGTGCAGTGAGTACAAGTTACTGCAGGGAGTGTAGTGGGTGCAGTGACTGCAGGCTGTGCAGGGAGTGCAGTGAGTGCAGTGACTGCAGGCTGTGCAGTGAGTGCGGTGAGTGCAGTGACTGCAGGGAGTTTGGTGAGTGCTGAGACTCCAGGGAGTGCAGTGAGTCTAGTGACTGCAGGGTGTGCAGTGAGTCTAGTGACTGCAGGGAGTGCGGTGAGTGCAGTGACTGCAGGGAGTGCGGTGAATGCAGTGACTGCAGGGAGTCCAGTGAGTCTAGTAACTGCAGGGAGTGCGGTGAGTCCAGTGACTGCAGGGAGTAGAGTGACTGCAGGCTGCGCAACAAATGCAGTGAGTGCAGTGACTGCAGGGAGTGCAGTGAGTACAAGTTACTGCAGGTCGTGCAGTGAGTGCAGTGACTGCAGGGAGTTTGGTGAGGGCTGTGACTGCAGGGAGTGCAGTGAGTGCAGTGACTGCAGGGCGTGCAGGGCATGTGGTGAGTGCAGTGACTGCAGGCTATGCAGGGAGTGCGGTGAGTGCAGTGACTGCAGGGAGTGCGGTGAGTGCAGTGACTGCTGGGAGTGCGGTGAGTGCAGTGACTGCAGGCAGTGCAGGGTGTGCAGTGAATGCAGTGACTGCAGGGAGTGCGGTGAGTGCAGTGACTGCAGGGAGTGCGGTGAGTGCAGTGACTGCAGGCTGTGCGGTGAGTGCAGTGACTGCAGGGAGTGCGGTGAGTGCAGTGACTGCAGGGAGTGCGGTGAGTCCAGTGACTGCAGGGAGTCCGGTGAGTCCAGTGACTGCAGGGAATGTGGTGAGTCCAGTGACTGAAGTTTGGGCAGCGAGTACGGTGAGTGCAGTGACTGCAGGGAGTGCACTGACTACAGTGACTACAGGGAGTGTGGTGAGTGCAGTGACTGCAGTCTGTTCAGGGAGTGCAGTGAGTGCAGTGATTACAGGGCGTGCAGGGAGTGCGGTGAGTACAGTGACGGCAGGCTGTGCAGGGCGTGTGTGAGTGCTGTGACGGCAGGTTGTGCGGCGAGTGCGGTGAATGCAGTGACTGCAGGCTGTGCAGGGAGTGCAGTGAGTTCAGAGACTGCAGGCTGTGCAGGGAGTGCAGTGACTGCAGGGAGTGCGGTGAGTACAGTGACTGCAGGGAGTGCAGTGAGTACAGTGACTTCAGGGAATGCGTTGAATACAGTGACTGCAGGGAGTGCGGTGAGTGCAGTGACTGCAGGGAAGGCGGTGAGTGCAGTGACTGCAGGCGCTGCAGGGTGAGCAGTGAATGCAGTGACTGCAGGGAGTGCAGTGACTGCAAGCATTGCAGGGTGTGCGGTGAGTGCAGTGACTGCTGGGAGTGCGGTGAGTGCAGTGACTGCAGGTTGTGCAGCGAGTGCGGTGAGTGCAGTGACTGCAGGCCATGCAGTGAGTGTGGTGAGTGCAATGACTGCAGGGAGTGTGGTGAGTACAGTGACTGCAGGGAATGCAGTGAGTACAATGACTGCAGGGAGTGCGGTGAGTGCAGTGACTGCAGGGAGAGCAGTGAGTGCAGTGACTGCAGGGAGAGCGGTGAGTGCAGTGAGTGCAGGGAGTGCGGTGAGTCCAGTGACTGCAGGGAGTCCGGTGAGTCCAGTGACTGCAGGGAATGTGGTGAGTCCAGTGACTGAAGTTTGGGCAGCGAGTACGGTGAGTGCAGTGACTGCAGGGAGTCACTGACTACAGTGACTACAGGGAGTGTGGTGAGTGCAGTGACTGCAGTCTGTTCAGGGAGTGCAGTGAGTGCAGTGATTGCAGGGCGTGCAGGGAGTGCGGTGAGTACAGTGACGGCAGGCTGTGCAGGGAGTGCGTGAGTGCTGTGACGGCAGGTTGTGCGGCGAGTGCGGTGAATGCAGTGACTGCAGGCTGTGCAGGGAGTGCAGTGAGTTCAGAGACTGCAGGCTGTGCAGGGAGTGCAGTGACTGCAGGGAGTGCGGTGAGTACAGTGACTGCAGGGAGTGCAGTGAGTACAGTGACTTCAGGGAATGCGTTGAATACAGTGACTGCAGGGAGTGCGGTGAGTGCAGTGACTGCAGGGAAGGCGGTGAGTGCAGTGACTGCAGGCGCTGCAGGGTGAGCAGTGAATGCAGTGACTGCAGGGAGTGCAGTGACTGCAAGCATTGCAGGGTGTGCGGTGAGTGCAGTGACTGCTGGGAGTGCGGTGAGTGCAGTGACTGCAGGTTGTGCAGCGAGTGCGGTGAGTGCAGTGACTGCAGGCCATGCAGTGAGTGTGGTGAGTGCAATGACTGCAGGGAGTGTGGTGAGTACAGTGACTGCAGGGAATGCAGTGAGTACAATGACTGCAGGGAGTGCGGTGAGTGCAGTGACTGCAGGGAGAGCAGTGAGTGCAGTGACTGCAGGGAGAGCGGTGAGTGCAGTGAGTGCAGGGAGAGCGGTGAGTGCAGTGACTGCAGGGAGAGCGGTGAGTGCAGTGACTGCAGGCGGTGCAGGGTGTGCAGTGAATGCAGTGACTGCAGGGAGTGCGGTGAGTGCAGTGACTGCAGGGAGTGCGGTGAGTGCAGTGACTGCAGGGAGTGCGGTGAGTGCAGTGACTGCAGGCTGTGCAGTGAGTGCAGTGACTGCAGGGAGTGTGGTGAGTCCAGTGACTGCAAGTTGTGCACCGAGTGTGGTGACTGTAGCGACTGCAGGGAGTGCGGTGAGTACAGTGACTGCAGGCCGTGCAGAGAGTGTGGTGAGTCCAGTGACTGCAGGCTGTGCAGCGAGCATGGTGACTGCAGTGGCTGCAGTGAGTGCGGTGAGTACAGTGACTGCAGGGAGTGCGGTGAGTACAGAGACTGCAGGGAATACGGTGAGTACAGTGACTGCAGGGAGTGCGGTGAGTGCAGCAATTGCAGGCGGTGCAGGGTTTGCAGTGAATGCAGTGACTGCAGGGAGTGCAGTGACTGCAGGCATTGCAGGATGTGCGGTGAATGCAGTGACTGCAGGGAGTGGGGTGAGTGCAGTGACTGCAGTCTCTGCAGGCAGTGTTGTGAGTGCAGTGAATTCAGGGAGTCCGGTGAGAGCAGTGACTGCAGGGAGTGCAGTGAGTGCAGTGACTGCAGGGAGTGCGGTGAGTCCAGTGACTGCAGGAAGTAGAGTGACTGCAGGCTGTGCAATGAGTGCGGTGAGTGCAGTGACTGCAGGGAGTGCAGTGATTACAGTTACTGCAGGGAGTGCGGTGAGTGCAGTAACTGCAGGCTGTGCAAGGAGTGAGGTGAATGCAGTGACTGCAGGGCATGCAGTGAATGCGGTGAGTGCAGTGACTGCGGGCTGTGTAGAGCATGCAGTGAGTGCAGTGACTGCAGGGAGTTTGGTGAGTGCTGTGACTGCAGGGAGTGCAGTGAGTACAGTGACTGCAGGGAGTTCGGTGAGTGCAGTGACTGCAGGCTGTGCAGGGAGTGCGGTGACTGCAGGGAGCGTGGTGAGTGCAGTGACTGCGGGGAGTGCAGTGAGTACAGTGACTGCAGGGAGTTCGGTGAGTGCAGTGACTGCAGGCTGTGCAGTGAGTGCGATGAGTGCAGTGACTGCAGGCTGTGCAGTGAGTGCAGTGAGTACAGTGACTGAAGTTTGGGCAGCGAGTATGGTGAGTGCAGTGACTGCAGGGAGTGCAGTGAGTACAGTGACTACAGGGAGTGCGGTGAGTGCAGTGACTGCAGGCTGTGCAGGAAGTGTGGTGAATGCAGTGACTGCAGGGCATGCAGGGCGTGTGGTGAGTGCAGTGACTGCAGGGAGAGCAGGAAGTGTGGTGAATGCAGTGACTGCAGGCCATGCAGTGAGTGTGGTGAGTGCAGTGACTGCAGGGAGTGTGGTGAGTACAGTGACTGCAGGGAATGCAGTGAGTACAATGACTGCAGGGAGTGCAGTGACTGCAGGGAGAGCAGTGAGTGCAGTGACTGCAGGGAGAGCGGTGAGTGCAGTGAGTGCAGGGAGAGCGGTGAGTGCAGTGACTGCAGGGAGAGCGGTGAGTGCAGTGACTGCAGGCGGTGCAGGGTGTGCAGTGAATGCAGTGACTGCAGGGAGTGCGGTGAGTGCAGTGACTGCAGGGAGTGCGGTGAGTGCAGTGACTGCAGGGAGTGCGGTGAGTGCAGTGACTGCAGGCTGTGCAGTGAGTGCAGTGACTGCAGGGAGTGTGGTGAGTCCAGTGACTGCAGGGAGTCCGGTGAGTGCAGTGACTGCAGGGAGTGTGGTGAATGCAGTGACTGCAGGGAGTCCGGTGAGTCCAGTGACTGCAGGGAGTGTGGTGAGTCCAGTGACTGCAGGTTGTGCACCGAGTGTGGTGACTGCAGCGACTGCAGGGAGTGCGGTGAGTACAGTGACTGCAGGCCGTGCAGAGAGTGTGGTGAGTGCAGTGACTGCAGGCTGTGCAGCGAGAGTGGTGACTGCAGTGACTGCAGTGAGTTCGGTGAGTACAGTGACTGCAGGGAGTGCGGTGAGTACAGAGACTGCAGGGAATGCGGTGAGTACAGTGAATGCAGGGAGTGCGGTGAGTGCAGCAATTGCAGGCGGTGCAGGGTTTGCTGTGAATGCAGTGACTGCAGGGAGTGCAGTGACTGCAGGCTTTGCAGGATGTGCGGTGAATGCAGTGACTGCAGGGAGTGGGGTGAGTGCAGTGACTGCAGTCTCTGCAGGCAGTGTTGTGAGTGCAGTGAATTCAGGGAGTCCGGTGAGAGCAGTGACTGCAGGGAGTGCAGTGAGTGCAGTGACTGCAGGGAGTGCGGTGAATGCAGTGACTGCAGGGAGTCCTGTGAGTCTAGTAACTGCAGGGAGTGCGGTGAGTCCAGTGACTGCAGGAAGTAGAGTGACTGCAGGCTGTGCAATGAGTGCGGTGAGTGCAGTGACTGCAGGGAGTGCAGTGATTACAGTTACTGCAGGGAGTGCGGTGAGTGCAGTAACTGCAGGCTGTGCAAGGAGTGAGGTGAATGCAGTGACTGCAGGGAGTGCGGTGAATGCAGTGACTGCAGGGAGTGCGGTGAGTCCAGTGACTGCAGGGAGTGCGGTGAGTCCAGTGACTGCAGGCTGTGCGGTGAGTGCAGTGACTACAGGGAGTGTGATGAGTGCAGTGACTGCAGGGAGTGCGGTGAGTGCAGTGACTACAGGGAGTGTGATGAGTGCAGTGACAGCAGGCTGTGCAGTGTTTGTGGTGACGGGGGTGACTGCAGGGAAAGCGGTGAATGCAGTGACTGTAGGGAGTCCGGTGAGTGCAGTGACTGCAGGGAGTCAGGTGAGTCCAGTGACTGCAGGGAGTGTGGTGAGTCTAGTGACTGCAGGGAGTGCGGTGAATGCAGTGACTGCAGGGAGTCCAGTGAGTCTAGTGACTGCAGGGAGTGCGGTGAATGCAGTGACTGCAGGGAGTCCAGTGAGTCCAGTGACTGCAGGGAGTGTGGTGAGTCTAGTGACTGCAGGTAGTGCGGTGAATGCAGTGACTGCAGGGAGTCCAGTGAGTCTAGTGACTGCAGGGAGTGCGGTGAATGCAGTGACTGCAGGGAGTCCAGTGAGTCCAGTGACTGCAGGGAGTAGAGTAACTGCAGGCTGTGCAACAAGTGCGGTGAGTGCAGTGACTGCAGGGAGTGCAGTGAGGACAAGTTACTGCAGGGAGTGTAGTGGGTGCAGTGACTGCAGGGTGTGCAGGGCGTGCAGTGAGTGCAGTGACTGCAGGGAGTTTGGTGAGTGCTGTTACTGCAGGGAGTGCGGTGAGTGCAGTGACTGCAGGCTGTGCAGTGAGTGCGGTGAGTGCAGTGACTGCAGGGAGTTTGGTGAGTGCTGAGACTCCAGGGAGTGCAGTGAGTCTAGTGACTGTAGGGAGTGCGGTGAGTGCAGTGACTGCAGGGAGTGCGGTGAATGCAGTGACTGCAGGGAGTCCAGTGAGTCTAGTGACTGCAGGGAGTGCAGTGCGTCTAGTGACTGCAGGGAGTGCGGTGAGTGCAGTGACTGCAGGGAGTGCGGTGAGTCCAGTGACTGCAGGGAGTAGAGTGACTGCAGGCTGCGCAACAAGTGCAATGAGTGCAGTGACTGCAGGGAGTGCAGTGAGTACAAGTTACTGCAGGGCGTGCAGTGAGTGCAGTAACTGCAGGGAGATTGGTGAGTGCTGTGACTGCAGGGCGTGCAGTGAGTGCAGTGACTGCAGGCTGTGCAATGAGTGCGGAGAGTGCAGTGACTGCAGGCTGTGCAGTGAGTGCGATGAGTGCAGTGACTGCAGGCTGTGCAGTGAGTGCGATGAGTGCAGTGACTGCAGGCTGTGCAATGAGTGCGGAGAGTGGAGTGACTGCAGGCTGTGCAGTGAGTGCAGTGAGTACAGTGACTGAAGTTTGGGCAGTCAGTACGGTGAGTACAGTGACTACAGGGAGTGTGGTGAGTGCAGACTGCAGTCTGTTCAGGGAGTGCAGTGAGTGCAGTGATTGCAGGGAGTGCAGTAAGTGTGGTGAGCGCAGTGACTGCAGTCTGTTCAGGGAGTGCGGTGAGTGCAGTGATTGCAGGGTGTGCAGGGAGTGCAGTGAGCGCAGTGACTACAGGCTGTGCAAGAAATGTGGTGAATGCAGTGACTGCAGGGCGTGCAGGGCGTGTGGTGAATGCAGTGACTGCAGGCTGTGCAACAAGTGCGGTGAGTCCAGTGACTGCAGGGAGTGCAGTGAGTACAAGTTACTGCAGGGAGTGTAGTGGGTGCAGTGACTGCAGGCTGTGCAGGGAGTGTGGTGAATGCAGTGACTGCAGGGTGTGCAGGGCGTGCAGTGAGTGCAGTGACTGCAGGGAGTTTGGTGAGTGCTGTGACTGCAGGGAGTGCGGTGAGTGCAGTGACTGCAGGCTGTGCAGTGAGTGCGGTGAGTGCAGTGACTGCAGGGAGTTTGGTGAGTGCTGAGACTCCAGGGAGTGCAGTGAGTCTAGTGACTGCAGGGTGTGCAGTGAGTCTAGTGACTGCAGGGAGTGCGGTGAGTGCAGTGACTGCAGGTAGTGCGGTGAATGCAGTGACTGCAGGGAGTCCAGTGAGTCTAGTAACTGCAGGGAGTGCGGTGAGTCCAGTGACTGCAGGGAGTAGAGTGAGTGCAGGCTGCGCAACAAGTGCAGTGAGTGCAGTGACTGCAGGGAGTGCAGTGAGTACAAGTTACTGCAGGTCGTGCAGTGAGTGCAGTGACTGCAAAGAGTTTGGTGAGTGCTGTGACTGCAGGGAGTGCAGTGAGTGCAGTGACTGCAGGGCGTGCAGGGCATGTGGTGAGTGCAGTGACTGCAGGCTATGCAGGGAGTGCGGTGAGTGCAGTGACTGCAGGCTGTGCGGTGAGTGCAGTGACTGCAGGGAGTGCGGTGAGTGCAGTGACTGCAGGCTGTGCGGTGAGTGCAGTGACTGCAGGCTGTGCGGTGAGTGCAGTGACTGCAGGGAGTGCGGTGAGTGCAGTGACTGCAGGGAGTGCAGTGAGTCCAGTGACTGCAGGGAGTCCGGTGAGTCCAGTGACTGCAGGGAATGTGGTGAGTCCAGTGACTGAAGTTTGGGCAGCGAGTACGGTGAGTGCAGTGACTGCAGGGAGTGCACTGACTACAGTGACTACAGGGAGTGTGGTGAGTGCAGTGACTGCAGTCTGTTCAGGGAGTGCAGTGAGTGCAGTGATTGCAGGGCGTGCAGGGAGTGCGGTGAGTACAGTGACGGCAGGCTGTGCAGGGAGTGCGTGAGTGCTGTGACGGCAGGCTGTGCGGCGAGTGCGGTGAATGCAGTGACTGCAGGCTGTGCAGGGAGTGCAGTGAGTTCAGAGACTGCAGGCTGTGCAGGGAGTGCAGTGACTGCAGGGAGTGCGGTGAGTACAGTGACTGCAGGGAGTGCAGTGAGTACAGTGACTTCAGGGAATGCGTTGAATACAGTGACTGCAGGGAGTGCGGTGAGTGCAGTGACTGCAGGGAGGGCGGTGAGTGCAGTAACTGCAGGCGCTGCAGGGTGAGCAGTGAATGCAGTGACTGCAGGGAGTGCAGTGACTGCAAGCATTGCAGGGTGTGCGGTGAGTGCAGTGACTGCTGGGAGTGCGGTGAGTGCAGTGACTGCAGGCTGTGCAGGCAGTGTGGTGAGTGCAGTGACAGCAGGGAGTGCGGTGAGTGCAGTGACTGCAGGGAGTGCGGTGAATGCAGGGAGTGCGGTGAGTCCAGTGACTACAGGGAGTGTGGTGAGTGCAGTGACTGCAGTCTGTTCAGGGATTGCAGTGAGTGCAGTGATTGCAGGGCGTGCAGGGAGTGCGGTGAGTACAGTGACGGCAGGCTGTGCAGGGAGTGCGTGAGTGCTGTGACGGCAGGCTGTGCGGCGAGTGCGGTGAATGCAGTGACTGCAGGCTGTGCAGGGAGTGCAGTGAGTTCAGAGACTGCAGGCTGTGCAGGGAGTGCAGTGACTGCAGGGAGTGCGGTGAGTACAGTGACTGCAGGGAATGCAGTGAGTACAGTGACTTCAGGGAATGCGTTGAATACAGTGACTGCAGGGAGTGCGGTGAGTGCAGTGACTGCAGGGAGGGCGGTGAGTGCAGTGACTGCAGGCGCTGCAGGGTGAGCAGTGAATGCAGTGACTGCAGGGAGTGCAGTGACTGCAAGCATTGCAGGGTGTGCGGTGAGTGCAGTGACTGCTGGGAGTGCGGTGAGTGCAGTGACTGCAGGCTGTTCAGGCAGTGTGGTGAGTGCAGTGACAGCAGGGAGTGCGGTGAGTGCAGTGACTGCAGGGAGTACGGTGAATGCAGTGACTGCAGGGAGTGCGGTGAGTCCAGTGACTGCAGGGAGTGCGGTGAGTCCAGTGAGTGCAGGGAGTGTGGTGAGTCCAATGACTGCAGGGAGTGTGGTGAGTGCAGTGACTGCAGGGATTGCGGTGAGTCCAGTGACTGCAGGCTGTGCGGTGAGTGCAGTGACTGCAGGGAGTGCGGTGAGTCCAGTGACTGCAGGGAGTGCGGTGAGTCCAGTGACTGCAGGGAGTGTGGTGAGTCCAGTGACTGCAGGGAGTGCGGTGAGTGCAGTGAGTGCAGGGAGTGTGGTGAGTCCAATGACTGCAGGGAGTGTGGTGAGTGCAGTGACTGCAGGGAGTGCGGTGAGTCCAGTGACTGCAGGGAGTAGAGTGACTGCAAGCTGCGAATGAGGGCGGTGAGTCCAGTTACTGCAGGGAGTGCGCCGAGTGCAGTGACTTCAGGGAATGCGGTGAGTGCAGTAACTGCAGGGAGTGCAGGGTGTGCAGGGTGTGCAGGGTGTGCAATGAGTGCAGTGACTGCAGGCTGTGCGTGGAGTGCAGTGAGTGCAGTGACTACAGGGAATGTGGTGAGTGCAGTGACTACAGGGAGTGTGATGAGTGCAGTGACTGCAGGCTGTGCGTGGAGTGCAGTGAGTGCAGTGACTACAGGGAATGTGGTGAGTGCAGTGACTACAGGGAGTGTAATGAGTGCAGTGACAGCAGGCTGTGCAGTGTTTGTGGTGACGGGGGTGACTGCAGGGAAAGCGGTGAATGCAGTGACTGTAGGGAGTCCGGTGAGTGCAGTGACTGCAGGGAGTCAGGTGAGTCCAGTGACTGCAGGGAGTGCGGTGAATGCAGTGACTGCAGGGAGTCCAGTGAGTCTAGTGACTGCAGGGAGTGCGCTGAATGCAGTGACTGCAGGGAGTCCAGTGAGTCCAGTGACTGCAGGGAGTGTGGTGAGTCTAGTGACTGCAGGGAGTGCGGTGAATGCAGTGACTGCAGGGAGTCCAGTGAGTCTAGTGACTGCAGGGAGTGCGGTGAATGCAGTCACTGCAGGGAGTCCAGTGAGTCCAGTGACTGCAGGGAGTAGAGTAACTGCAGGCTGTGCAACAAGTGCGGTGAGTGCAGTGACTGCAGGGAGTGCAGTGAGGACAAGTTACTGCAGGGAGTGTAGTGGGTGCAGTGACTGCAGGGTGTGCAGGGCGTGCAGTGAGTGCAGTGACTGCAGGGAGTTTGGTGAGTGCTGTGACTGCAGGGAGTGCGGTGAGTGCAGTGACTGCAGGCTGTGCAGTGAGTGCGGTGAGTGCAGTGACTGCAGGGAGTTTGGTGAGTGCTGAGACTCCAGGGAGTGCAGTGAGTCTAGTGACTGTAGGGAGTGCGGTGAGTGCAGTGACTGCAGGGAGTGCGGTGAATGCAGTGACTGCAGGGAGTCCAGTGAGTCTAGTGACTGCAGGGAGTGCAGTGAGTCTAGTGACTGCAGGGAGTGCGGTGAGTGCAGTGACTGCAGGGAGTGCGGTGAGTCCAGTGACTGCAGGGAGTAGAGTGACTGCAGGCTGCGCAACAAGTGCAGTGAGTGCAGTGACTGCAGGGAGTGCAGTGAGTACAAGTTACTGCAGGGCGTGCAGTGAGTGCAGTGACTGCAGGGAGATTGGTGAGTGCTGTGACTGCAGGGAGTGCAGTGAGTGCAGTGACTGCAGGCTGTGCAGTGAGTGCGGAGAGTGCAGTGACTGCAGGCTGTGCAGTGAGTGCGATGAGTGCAGTGACTGCAGGCTGTGCAGTGAGTGCGATGAGTGCAGTGACTGCAGGCTGTGCAGTGAGTGCAGTGAGTACAGTGACTGAAGTTTGGGCAATCAGTACGGTGAGTGCAGTGACTGCAGGGAGCGCGGTGAGCACAGTGACTACAGGGAGTGTGGTGAGTGCAGACTGCAGTCTGTTCAGGGAGTGCAGTGAGTGCAGTGATTGCAGGGAGTGCAGTAAGTGTGGTGAGCGCAGTGACTGCAGTCTGTTCAGGGAGTGCGGTGATTGCAGTGATTGCAGGGTGTGCAGGTAGTGCAGTGAGCGCAGTGACTGCAGGCTGTACAGGAAATGTGGTGAATGCAGTGACTGCAGGGCGTGCAGGGCGTGTGGTGAGTGCAGTGACTGCAGGCTGTGCAACAAGTGCGGTGAGTCCAGTGACTGCAGGGAGTGCAGTGAGTACAAGTTACTGCAGGGAGTGTAGTGGGTGCAGTGACTGCAGGCTGTGCAGGGAGTGTGGTGAATGCAGTGACTGCAGGGTGTGCAGGGCGTGCAGTGAGTGCCGTGACTGCAGGGAGTTTGGTGAGTGCTGTGACTGCAGGGAGTGCGGTGAGTGCAGTGACTGCAGGCTGTGCAGTGAGTGCGGTGACTGCAGGGAGTTTGGTGAGTGCTGTGACTGCAGGGAGTGCAGTGAGTACAGTGACTGTAGGGAGTTCGGTGAGTGCAGTGACTGCAGGCTGTGCAGTGAGTGCGATGAGTGCAGTGACTGCAGGCTGTGCTGTGAGTGCAGTGAGTACAGTGACTGAAGTTTGGGCAGCGAATACAGTGAGTGCAGTGACTGCAGGGAGTGCAGTGAGTACAGTGACTACAGGGAGTGTAGTGAGTACAGTGACTGCAGGCTGTGCAGTGAGTACAGTGACTGCAGGGAGTGCAGTGAGTACAGTGACTGCAGGGAATGCAGTGAGTACAGTGACTGCAGGGAGTGCGGTGAGTGCAGTGACTGCAGGGCGTGTGGTGAGTGCAGTGACTGCAGGCTGTGCAGGCAGTGTGGTGAGTGCAGTAACTGCAGGGAGTCCGGTGAGTGCAGTGACTGCAGGGAGTGCGGTGAGTGCAGTGACTTCAGGGAGTCCGGTGAGTGCAGTAACTGCAGGGAGTCCGGTGAGTGCAGTGACTGCAGGCTGTGCGGTGAGTGCAGTGACTGCTGGGAGTGCGGTGAATGCAGTGAGTGCAGGGAGTCCGGTGAGTCCAGTGACTGCAGGGAGTGTGGTGAGTCCAATGACTGCAGGGAGTGTGGTGAGTCCAGTGACTGCAGGGAACGTGGTGAGTCCAGTGACTGCAGCTAGTGCAGCGAGTGCAGTGACTGCAGGGAGTGCGGTGAATGCAGTGACTGCAGGGAGTCCGGTGAGTCCAGTGACTGCGGGTTGTGTGGTGAGTCCAGTGGCTACAGGGAGTGCGGTGAGTACAGTGACTGCAGGGAATGCAGTGAGTGCAGTGACTGCAGGGAGAGCGGTGAGTGCAATGACTGCAGGCTGTGCAACCAGTGTGGTGAGTGCAGTGACTGCAGGGAGTCCGGTGAGTGCAGTGACTGCAGGGAGTGCGGTGAGTGCAGTGACTGCAGGCTGTGCGGTGAGTGCAGTGACTGCTGGGAGTGCGGTGAGTGCAGTGACTGCAGGCAGTGCAGGGTGTGCAGTGAATGCAGTGACTGCAGGGAGTGCGTTGAGTGCAGTGACTGCAGGGAGTGCGGTGAGTGCAGTGACTGCAGGCTGTGCGGTGAGTGCAGTGACTGCAGGGAGTGCGGTGAGTGCAGTGACTGCAGGGAGTGCGGTGAGTCCAGTGACTGCAGGGAGTCCGGTGAGTCCAGTGACTGCAGGGAGTGTGGTGAGTCCAGTGACTGAAGTTTGGGCAGCGAGTACGGTGAGTGCAGTGACTGCAGGGAGTGCACTGACTACAGTGACTACAGGGAGTGTGGTGAGTGCAGTGACTGCAGTCTTTTCAGGGAGTGCAGTGAGTGCAGTGATTGCAGGGCGTGCAGGGAATGCGGTGAGTACAGTGACGGCAGGCTGTGCAGGGAGTGCGTGAGTGCTGTGACGGCAGGCTGTGCGGCGAGTGCGGTGAATGCAGTGACTGCAGACTGTGCACGGAGTGCAGTGAGTTCAGTGACTGCAGGCTGTGCAGGGAGTGCAGTGACTGCAGGGAGTGCGGTGAGTACAGTGACTGCAGGGAGTGCGGTGAGTACAGTGACTTCAGGGAATGCGTTGAATACAGTGACTGCAGGGAGTGCGGTGAGTGCAGTGACTGCAGGGAGGGCGGTGAGTGCAGTGACTGCAGGCGCTGCAGGGTGAGCAGTGAATGCAGTGACTGCAGGGAGTGCAGTGACTGCAAGCATTGCAGGGTGTGCGGTGAGTGCAGTGACTGCTGGGAGTGCGATGAGTGCAGTGACTGCAGGCTGTGCAGGCACTGTGGTGAGTGCAGTGACAGCAGGGAGTGCGGTGAGTGCAGTGACTGCAGGGAGTGCGGTGAATGCAGTGACTGCAGGGAGTGCGGTGAGTCCAGTGACTGCAGGGAGTGCGGTGAGTCCAGTGACTGCAGGGAGTGCGGTGAGTCCAGTGACTGCAGGGAACGTGGTGAGTCCAGTGACTGCAGCTAGTGCAGCGAGTGCAGTGACTGCAGGGAGTGCGGTGAATGCAGTGACTGCAGGGAGTCCGGTGAGTCCAGTGACTGCGGGTTGTGTGGTGAGTCCAGTGGCTACAGGGAGTGCGGTGAGTACAGTGACTGCAGGGAATGCAGTGAGTGCAGTGACTGCAGGGAGAGCGGTGAGTGCAATGACTGCAGGCTGTGCAACCAGTGTGGTGAGTGCAGTGACTGCAGGGAGTCCGGTGAGTGCAGTGACTGCAGGGAGTGCGGTGAGTGCAGTGACTGCAGGCTGTGCGGTGAGTGCAGTGACTGCTGGGAGTGCGGTGAGTGCAGTGACTGCAGGCAGTGCAGGGTGTGCAGTGAATGCAGTGACTGCAGGGAGTGCGTTGAGTGCAGTGACTGCAGGGAGTGCGGTGAGTGCAGTGACTGCAGGCTGTGCGGTGAGTGCAGTGACTGCAGGGAGTGCGGTGAGTGCAGTGACTGCAGGGAGTGCGGTGAGTCCAGTGACTGCAGGGAGTCCGGTGAGTCCAGTGACTGCAGGGAGTGTGGTGAGTCCAGTGACTGAAGTTTGGGCAGCGAGTACGGTGAGTGCAGTGACTGCAGGGAGTGCACTGACTACAGTGACTACAGGGAGTGTGGTGAGTGCAGTGACTGCAGTCTTTTCAGGGAGTGCAGTGAGTGCAGTGATTGCAGGGCGTGCAGGGAATGCGGTGAGTACAGTGACGGCAGGCTGTGCAGGGAGTGCGTGAGTGCTGTGACGGCAGGCTGTGCGGCGAGTGCGGTGAATGCAGTGACTGCAGACTGTGCAGGGAGTGCAGTGAGTTCAGTGACTGCAGGCTGTGCAGGGAGTGCAGTGACTGCAGGGAGTGCGGTGAGTACAGTGACTGCAGGGAGTGCGGTGAGTACAGTGACTTCAGGGAATGCGTTGAATACAGTGACTGCAGGGAGTGCGGTGAGTGCAGTGACTGCAGGGAGGGTGGTGAGTGCAGTGACTGCAGGCGCTGCAGGGTGAGCAGTGAATGCAGTGACTGCAGGGAGTGCAGTGACTGCAAGCATTGCAGGGTGTGCGGTGAGTGCAGTGACTGCTGGGAGTGCGATGAGTGCAGTGACTGCAGGCTGTGCAGGCACTGTGGTGAGTGCAGTGACAGCAGGGAGTGCGGTGAGTGCAGTGACTGCAGGGAGTGCGGTGAATGCAGTGACTGCAGGGAGTGCGGTGAGTCCAGTGACTGCAGGGAGTGCGGTGAGTCCAGTGACTGCAGGGAGTGCGGTGAGTCCAGTGACTGCAGGGAACGTGGTGAGTCCAGTGACTGCAGCTAGTGCAGCGAGTGCAGTGACTGCAGGGAGTGCGGTGAATGCAGTGACTGCAGGGAGTCCGGTGAGTCCAGTGACTGCGGGTTGTGTGGTGAGTCCAGTGGCTACAGGGAGTGCGGTGAGTACAGTGACTGCAGGGAATGCAGTGAGTGCAGTGACTGCAGGGAGAGCGGTGAGTGCAATGACTGCAGGCTGTGCAACCAGTGTGGTGAGTGCAGTGACTGCAGGGAGTCCGGTGAGTGCAGTGACTGCAGGGAGTGCGGTGAGTGCAGTGACTGCAGGCTGTGCGGTGAGTGCAGTGACTGCTGGGAGTGCGGTGAGTGCAGTGACTGCAGGCAGTGCAGGGTGTGCAGTGAATGCAGTGACTGCAGGGAGTGCGTTGAGTGCAGTGACTGCAGGGAGTGCGGTGAGTGCAGTGACTGCAGGCTGTGCGGTGAGTGCAGTGACTGCAGGGAGTGCGGTGAGTGCAGTGACTGCAGGGAGTGCGGTGAGTCCAGTGACTGCAGGGAGTCCGGTGAGTCCAGTGACTGCAGGGAGTGTGGTGAGTCCAGTGACTGAAGTTTGGGCAGCGAGTACGGTGAGTGCAGTGACTGCAGGGAGTGCACTGACTACAGTGACTACAGGGAGTGTGGTGAGTGCAGTGACTGCAGTCTTTTCAGGGAGTGCAGTGAGTGCAGTGATTGCAGGGCGTGCAGGGAATGCGGTGAGTACAGTGACGGCAGGCTGTGCAGGGAGTGCGTGAGTGCTGTGACGGCAGGCTGTGCGGCGAGTGCGGTGAATGCAGTGACTGCAGACTGTGCAGGGAGTGCAGTGAGTTCAGTGACTGCAGGCTGTGCAGGGAGTGCAGTGACTGCAGGGAGTGCGGTGAGTACAGTGACTGCAGGGAGTGCGGTGAGTACAGTGACTTCAGGGAATGCGTTGAATACAGTGACTGCAGGGAGTGCGGTGAGTGCAGTGACTGCAGGGAGGGCGGTGAGTGCAGTGACTGCAGGCGCTGCAGGGTGAGCAGTGAATGCAGTGACTGCAGGGAGTGCAGTGACTGCAAGCATTGCAGGGTGTGCGGTGAGTGCAGTGACTGCTGGGAGTGCGATGAGTGCAGTGACTGCAGGCTGTGCAGGCACTGTGGTGAGTGCAGTGACAGCAGGGAGTGCGGTGAGTGCAGTGACTGCAGGGAGTGCGGTGAATGCAGTGACTGCAGGGAGTGCGGTGAGTCCAGTGACTGCAGGGAGTGCGGTGAGTCCAGTGACTGCAGGGAGTGCGGTGAGTCCAGTGACTGCAGGCTGTGCGGTGAGTGCAGTGACTGCAGGGAGTGCGGTGAGTCCAGTGACTGCAGGCTGTGCGGTGAGTGCAGTGACTGCAGGGAGTGCGGTGAGTCCAGTGACTGCAGGGAGTAGAGTGACTGCAGGTTGCGAATGAGGGCGGTGAGTCCAGTTACTGCAGGGAGTGAGCCGAGTGCAGTGACTTCAGGGAATGCGGTGAGTGCAGTAACTGCAGGGAGTGCAGGGTGTGCAGGGTGTGCAATGAGTGCAGTGACTGCAGGCTGTGCGTGGAGTGCAGTGAGTGCAGTGACTACAGGGAATGTGGTGAGTGCAGTGACTACAGGGAGTGTGATGAGTGCAGTGACTGCAGGGAGTGCGGTGAGTGCAGTGACTACAGGGAGTGTGATGAGTGCAGTGACAGCAGGCTGTGCAGTGTTTGTGGTGTCGGGGGTGACTGCAGGGAAAGCGGTGAATGCAGTGACTGTAGGGAGTCCGGTGAGTGCAGTGACTGCAGGGAGTCAGGTGAGTCCAGTGACTGCAGGGAGTGTGGTGAGTCTAGTGACTGCAGGGAGTGCGGTGAAAGCAGTGACTGCAGGGAGTCCAGTGAGTCTAGTGACTGCAGGGAGTGCGCTGAATGCAGTGACTGCAGGGAGTCCAGTGAGTCCAGTGACTGCAGGGAGTGTGGTGAGTCTAGTGACTGCAGGGAGTGCGGTGAATGCAGTGACTGCAGGGAGTCCAGTGAGTCTAGTGACTGCAGGGAGTGCGGTGAATGCAGTGACTGCAGGGAGTAGAGTAACTGCAGGCTGTGCAACAAGTGCGGTGAGTGCAGTGACTGCAGGGAGTGCAGTGAGGACAAGTTACTGCAGGGAGTGTAGTGGGTGCAGTGACTGCAGGGTGTGCAGGGCGTGCAATGAGTGCAGTGACTGCGGGGAGTTTGGTGAGTGCTGTGACTGCAGGGAGTGCGGTGAGTGCAGTGACTGCAGGCTGTGCAGTGAGTGCGGTGAGTGCAGTGACTGCAGGGAGTTTGGTGAGTGCTGAGACTCCAGGGAGTGCAGTGAGTCTAGTGACTGTAGGGAGTGCGGTGAGTGCAGTGACTGCAGGGAGTGCGGTGAATGCAGTGACTGCAGGGAGTCCAGTGAGTGCAGTGACTGCAGGGAGTGCGGTGAATGCAGTGACTGCAGGGAGTCCAGTGAGTCTAGTGACTGCAGGGAGTGCAGTGAGTCTAGTGACTGCAGGGAGTGCGGTGAGTGCAGTGACTGCAGGGAGTGCGGTGAGTGCAGTGACTGCAGGGAGTAGAGTGACTGCAGGCTGCGCAACAAGTGCAGTGAGTGCAGTGACTGCAGGGAGTGCAGTGAGTACAAGTTACTGCAGGGCGTGCAGTGAGTGCAGTGACTGCAGGGAGATTGGTGAGTGCTGTGACTGCAGGGAGTGCAGTGAGTGCAGTGACTGCAGGCTGTGCAGTGAGTGCGGAGAGTGCAGTGACTGCAGGCTGTGCAGTGAGTGCGATGAGTGCAGTGACTGCAGGCTGTGCAGTGAGTGCGATGAGTGCAGTGACTGCAGGCTGTGCAGTGAGTGCAGTGAGTACAGTGACTGAAGTTTGGGCAGTCAGTACGGTGAGTGCAGTGACTGCAGGGAGTGCGGTGAGTACAGTGACTACAGGGAGTGTGGTGAGTGCAGACTGCAGTCTGTTCAGGGAGTGCAGTGAGTGCAGTGATTGCAGGGAGTGCAGTAAGTGTGGTGAGCGCAGTGACTGCAGTCTGTTCAGGGAGTGCGGTGAGTGCAGTGATTGCAGGGTGTGCAGGGAGTGCAGTGAGCGCAGTGACTGCAGGCTGTGCAGGAAATGTGGTGAATGCAGTGACTGCAGGGCGTGCAGGGCGTGTGGTGAGTGCAGTGACTGCAGGCTGTGCAACAAGTGCGGTGAGTCCAGTGACTGCAGGGAGTGCAGTGAGTACAAGTTACTGCAGGGAGTGTAGTGGGTGCAGTGACTGCAGGCTGTGCAGGGAGTGTGGTGAATGCAGTGACTGCAGGGTGTGCAGGGCGTGCAGTGAGTGCAGTGACTGCAGGGAGCTTGGTGAGTGCTGTGACTGCAGGGAGTGCGGTGAGTGCAGTGACTGCAGGCTGTGCAGTGAGTGCGGTGACTGCAGGGAGTTTGGTGAGTGCTGTGACTGCAGGGAGTGCAGTGAGTACAGTGACTGCAGGGAGTTCGGTGAGTGCAGTGACTGCAGGCTGTGCAGTGAGTGCGATGAGTGCAGTGACTGCAGGCTGTGCAGTGAGTGCAGTGAGTACAGTGACTGAAGTTTGGGCAGCGAATACGGTGAGTGCAGTGACTGCAGGGAGTGCAGTGAGTACAGTGACTACAGGGAGTGTGGTGAGTACAGTGACTGCAGGCTGTGCAGTGAGTACAGTGACTGCAGGGAGTGCAGTGAGTACAGTGACTTCAGGGAATGCATTGAATACAGTGACTGCAGGGAGTGCGGTGAGTGCAGTGACTGCAGGGCGTGTGGTGAGTGCAGTGACTGCAGGGAGTCCGGTGAGTGCAGTGACTGCAGGGAGTGCCGTGAGTGCAGTGACTTCGGGGAGTGTGGTGAGTGCAGTGACTGCAGGCTGTGCAGGCAGTGTGGTGAGTGCAGTAACTGCAGGGAGTCCGGTGAGTGCAGTGACTGCAGGGAGTGCCGTGAGTGCAGTGACTTCAGGGAGTCCGGTGAGTGCAGTAACTGCAGGGAGTGCGATGAGTGCAGTGACTGCAGGGAGTGCGGTGAGTGCATTGACTGCTGGGAGTGCGGTGAGTGCAGTGACTGCAGGCAGTGCAGGGTGTGCAGTGAATGCAGTGACTGCAGGGAGTGCGGTGAGTGCAGTGACTGCAGGGAGTCCGGTGAGTGCAGTGACTGCAGGCTGTGCGGTGAGTGCAGTGACTGCTGGGAGTGCGGTGAATGCAGTGAGTGCAGGGAGTCCGGTGAGTCCAGTGACTGCAGGGTGTGTGGTGAGTCCAATGACTGCAGGGAGTGTGGTGAGTCCAGTGACTGCAGGGAACGTGGTGAGTCCAGTGACTGCAGCTAGTGCAGCGAGTGCAGTGACTGCAGGGAGTGCGGTGAATGCAGTGACTGCAGGGAGTCCGGTGAGTCCAGTGACTGCGGGGTGTGTGGTGAGTCCAGTGACTACAGGGAGTGCGGTGAGTACAGTGACTGCAGGGAATGCAATGAGTGCAGTGACTGCAGGGAGAGCGGTGAGTGCAATGACTGCAGGCTGTGCAACCAGTGTGGTGAGTGCAGTGACTGCAGGGAGTCCGGTGAGTGCAGTGACTGCAGGGAGTGCGGTGAGTGCAGTGACTGCAGGCTGTGCGGTGAGTGCAGTGACTGCTGGGAGTGCGGTGAGTGCAGTGACTGCAGGCAGTGCAGGGTGTGCAGTGAATGCAGTGACTGCAGGGAGTGCGGTGAGTGCAGTGACTGCAGGGAGTGCGGTGAGTGCAGTGACTGCAGGCTGTGCGGTGAGTGCAGTGACTGCAGGGAGTGCGGTGAGTGCAGTGACTGCAGGGAGTCCGGTGAGTCCAGTGACTGCGGGGTGTGTGGTGAGTCCAGTGACTACAGGGATTGCGGTGAGTACAGTGACTGCAGGGAATGCAATGAGTGCAGTGACTGCAGGGAGAGCGGTGAGTCCAGTGACTGCAGGGAGTAGAGTGACTGCAGGTTGCGAATGAGGGCGGTGAGTCCAGTTACTGCAGGGAGTGAGCCGAGTGCAGTGACTTCAGGGAATGCGGTGAGTGCAGTAACTGCAGGGAGTGCAGGGTGTGCAGGGTGTGCAATGAGTGCAGTGACTGCAGGCTGTGCGTGGAGTGCAGTGAGTGCAGTGACTACAGGGAATGTGGTGAGTGCAGTGACTACAGGGAGTGTGATGAGTGCAGTGACTGCAGGGAGTGCGGTGAGTGCAGTGACTACAGGGAGTGTGATGAGTGCAGTGACAGCAGGCTGTGCAGTGTTTGTTGTGTCGGGGGTGACTGCAGGGAAAGCGGTGAATGCAGTGACTGTAGGGAGTCCGGTGAGTGCAGTGACTGCAGGGAGTCAGGTGAGTCCAGTGACTGCAGGGAGTGTGGTGAGTCTAGTGACTGCAGGGACTGCGGTGAAAGCAGTGACTGCAGGGAGTCCAGTGAGTCTAGTGACTGCAGGGAGTGCGCTGAATGCAGTGACTGCAGGGAGTCCAGTGAGTCCAGTGACTGCAGGGAGTGTGGTGAGTCTAGTGACTGCAGGGAGTGCGGTGAATGCAGTGACTGCAGGGAGTCCAGTGAGTCTAGTGACTGCAGGGAGTGCGGTGAATGCAGTGACTGCAGGGAGTAGAGTAACTGCAGGCTGTGCAACAAGTGCGGTGAGTGCAGTGACTGCAGGGAGTGCAGTGAGGACAAGTTACTGCAGGGAGTGTAGTGGGTGCAGTGACTGCAGGGTGTGCAGGGCGTGCAGTGAGTGCAGTGACTGCGGGGAGTTTGGTGAGTGCTGTGACTGCAGGGAGTGCGGTGAGTGCAGTGACTGCAGGCTGTGCAGTGAGTGCGGTGAGTGCAGTGACTGCAGGGAGTTTGGTGAGTGCTGAGACTCCAGGGAGTGCAGTGAGTCTAGTGACTGTAGGGAGTGCGGTGAGTGCAGTGACTGCAGGGAGTGCGGTGAATGCAGTGACTGCAGGGAGTCCAGTGAGTGCAGTGACTGCAGGGAGTGCGGTGAATGCAGTGACTGCAGGGAGTCCAGTGAGTCTAGTGACTGCAGGGAGTGCAGTGAGTCTAGTGACTGCAGGGAGTGCGGTGAGTGCAGTGACTGCAGGGAGTGCGGTGAGTGCAGTGACTGCAGGGAGTAGAGTGACTGCAGGCTGCGCAACAAGTGCAGTGAGTGCAGTGACTGCAGGGAGTGCAGTGAGTACAAGTTACTGCAGGGCGTGCAGTGAGTGCAGTGACTGCAGGGAGATTGGTGAGTGCTGTGACTGCAGGGAGTGCAGTGAGTGCAGTGACTGCAGGCTGTGCAGTGAGTGCGGAGAGTGCAGTGACTGCAGGCTGTGCAGTGAGTGCGATGAGTGCAGTGACTGCAGGCTGTGCAGTGAGTGCGATGAGTGCAGTGACTGCAGGCTGTGCAGTGAGTGCAGTGAGTACAGTGACTGAAGTTTGGGCAGTCAGTACGGTGAGTGCAGTGACTGCAGGGAGTGCGGTGAGTACAGTGACTACAGGGAGTGTGGTGAGTGCAGACTGCAGTCTGTTCAGGGAGTGCAGTGAGTGCAGTGATTGCAGGGAGTGCAGTAAGTGTGGTGAGCGCAGTGACTGCAGTCTGTTCAGGGAGTGCGGTGAGTGCAGTGATTGCAGGGTGTGCAGGGAGTGCAGTGAGCGCAGTGACTGCAGGCTGTGCAGGAAATGTGGTGAATGCAGTGACTGCAGGGCGTGCAGGGCGTGTGGTGAGTGCAGTGACTGCAGGCTGTGCAACAAGTGCGGTGAGTCCAGTGACTGCAGGGAGTGCAGTGAGTACAAGTTACTGCAGGGAGTGTAGTGGGTGCAGTGACTGCAGGCTGTGCAGGGAGTGTGGTGAATGCAGTGACTGCAGGGTGTGCAGGGCGTGCAGTGAGTGCAGTGACTGCAGGGAGCTTGGTGAGTGCTGTGACTGCAGAGAGTGCGGTGAGTGCAGTGACTGCAGGCTGTGCAGTGAGTGCGGTGACTGCAGGGAGTTTGGTGAGTGCTGTGACTGCAGGGAGTGCAGTGAGTACAGTGACTGCAGGGAGTTCGGTGAGTGCAGTGACTGCAGGCTGTGCAGTGAGTGCGATGAGTGCAGTGACTGCAGGCTGTGCAGTGAGTGCAGTGAGTACAGTGACTGAAGTTTGGGCAGCGAATACGGTGAGTGCAGTGACTGCAGGGAGTGCAGTGAGTACAGTGACTACAGGGAGTGTGGTGAGTACAGTGACTGCAGGCTGTGCAGTGAGTACAGTGACTGCAGGGAGTGCAGTGAGTACAGTGACTTCAGGGAATGCATTGAATACAGTGACTGCAGGGAGTGCGGTGAGTGCAGTGACTGCAGGGCGTGTGGTGAGTGCAGTGACTGCAGGGAGTCCGGTGAGTGCAGTGACTGCAGGGAGTGCCGTGAGTGCAGTGACTTCAGGGAGTGTGGTGAGTGCAGTGACTGCAGGCTGTGCAGGCAGTGTGGTGAGTGCAGTAACTGCAGGGAGTCCGGTGAGTGCAGTGACTGCAGGGAGTGCCGTGAGTGCAGTGACTTCAGGGAGTCCGGTGAGTGCAGTAACTGCAGGGAGTGCGATGAGTGCAGTGACTGCAGGGAGTGCGGTGAGTGCATTGACTGCTGGGAGTGCGGTGAGTGCAGTGACTGCAGGCAGTGCAGGGTGTGCAGTGAATGCAGTGACTGCAGGGAGTGCGGTGAGTGCAGTGACTGCAGGGAGTCCGGTGAGTGCAGTGACTGCAGGCTGTGCGGTGAGTGCAGTGACTGCTGGGAGTGCGGTGAATGCAGTGAGTGCAGGGAGTCCGGTGAGTCCAGTGACTGCAGGGTGTGTGGTGAGTCCAATGACTGCAGGGAGTGTGGTGAGTCCAGTGACTGCAGGGAACGTGGTGAGTCCAGTGACTGCAGCTAGTGCAGCGAGTGCAGTGACTGCAGGGAGTGCGGTGAATGCAGTGACTGCAGGGAGTCCGGTGAGTCCAGTGACTGCGGGGTGTGTGGTGAGTCCAGTGACTACAGGGAGTGCGGTGAGTACAGTGACTGCAGGGAATGCAATGAGTGCAGTGACTGCAGGGAGAGCGGTGAGTGCAATGACTGCAGGCTGTGCAACCAGTGTGGTGAGTGCAGTGACTGCAGGGAGTCCGGTGAGTGCAGTGACTGCAGGGAGTGCGGTGAGTGCAGTGACTGCAGGCTGTGCGGTGAGTGCAGTGACTGCTGGGAGTGCGGTGAGTGCAGTGACTGCAGGCAGTGCAGGGTGTGCAGTGAATGCAGTGACTGCAGGGAGTGCGGTGAGTGCAGTGACTGCAGGGAGTGCGGTGAGTGCAGTGACTGCAGGCTGTGCGGTGAGTGCAGTGACTGCAGGGAGTGCGGTGAGTGCGGTGAGTGCAGTGACTGCAGGGAGTCCGGTGAGTCCAGTGACTGCGGGGTGTGTGGTGAGTCCAGTGACTACAGGGATTGCGGTGAGTACAGTGACTGCAGGGAATGCAATGAGTGCAGTGACTGCAGGGAGAGCGGTGAGTGCAATGACTGCAGGCTGTGCAACCAGTGTGGTGAGTGCAGTGACTGCAGGGAGTCCGGTGAGTGCAGTGACTGCAGGGAGTGCGGTGAGTGCAGTGACTGCAGGCTGTGCGGTGAGTGCAGTGACTGCTGGGAGTGCGGTGAGTGCAGTGACTGCAGGCAGTGCAGGGTGTGCAGTGAATGCAGTGACTGCAGGGAGTGCGGTGAGTGCAGTGACTGCAGGGAGTGCGGTGAGTGCAGTGACTTCAGGGAATGCGTTGAATACAGTGACTGCAGGGAGTGCGGTGAGTGCAGTGACTGCAGGGAGTGCGGTGAGTGCAGTGACTGCAGGCGCTGCAGGGTGAGCAGTGAATGCAGTGACTGCAGGGAATGCAGTGACTGCAAGCATTGCAGGGTGTGCGGTGAGTGCAGTGACTGCTGGGAGTGCGATGAGTGCAGTGACTGCAGGCTGTGCAGGCACTGTGGTGAGTGCAGTGACAGCAGGGAGTGCGGTGAGTGCAGTGACTGCAGGGAGTGCGGTGAATGCAGTGACTGCAGGGAGTGCGGTGAGTCCAGTGACTGCAGGGAGTGCGGTGAGTCCAGTGACTGCAGGGAGTGCGGTGAGTCCAGTGACTGCAGGCTGTGCGGTGAGTGCAGTGACTGCAGGGAGTGCGGTGAGTCCAGTGACTGCAGGCTGTGCGGTGAGTGCAGTGACTGCAGGGAGTGCGGTGAGTCCAGTGACTGCAGGGAGTAGAGTGACTGCAGGCTGCGAATGAGGGCGGTGAGTCCAGTTACTGCAGGGAGTGAGCCGAGTGCAGTGACTTCAGGGAATGCGGTGAGTGCAGTAACTGCAGGGAGTGCAGGGTGTGCAGGGTGTGCAATGAGTGCAGTGACTGCAGGCTGTGCGTGGAGTGCAGTGAGTGCAGTGACTACAGGGAATGTGGTGAGTGCAGTGACTACAGGGAGTGTGATGAGTGCAGTGACTGCAGGGAGTGCGGTGAGTGCAGTGACTACAGGGAGTGTGATGAGTGCAGTGACAGCAGGCTGTGCAGTGTTTGTGGTGACGGGGGTGACTGCAGGGAAAGCGGTGAATGCAGTGACTGTAGGGAGTCCGGTGAGTGCAGTGACTGCAGGGAGTCAGGTGAGTCCAGTGACTGCAGGGAGTGTGGTGAGTCTAGTGACTGCAGGGAGTGCGGTGAAAGCAGTGACTGCAGGGAGTCCAGTGAGTCTAGTGACTGCAGGGAGTGCGCTGAATGCAGTGACTGCAGGGAGTCCAGTGAGTCCAGTGACTGCAGGGAGTGTGGTGAGTCTAGTGACTGCAGGGAGTGCGGTGAATGCAGTGACTGCAGGGAGTCCAGTGAGTCTAGTGACTGCAGGGAGTGCGGTGAATGCAGTGACTGCAGGGAGTAGAGTAACTGCAGGCTGTGCAACAAGTGCGGTGAGTGCAGTGACTGCAGGGAGTGCAGTGAGGACAAGTTACTGCAGGGAGTGTAGTGGGTGCAGTGACTGCAGGGTGTGCAGGGCGTGCAGTGAGTGCAGTGACTGCGGGGAGTTTGGTGAGTGCTGTGACTGCAGGGAGTGCGGTGAGTGAGGTGACTGCAGGCTGTGCAGTGAGTGCAGTGAGTGCAGTGACTGCAGGGAGTTTGGTGAGTGCTGAGACTCCAGGGAGTGCAGTGAGTCTAGTGACTGTAGGGAGTGCGGTGAGTGCAGTGACTGCAGGGAGTGCGGTGAATGCAGTGACTGCAGGGAGTCCAGTGAGTGCAGTGACTGCAGGGAGTGCGGTGAATGCAGTGACTGCAGGGAGTCCAGTGAGTCTAGTGACTGCAGGGAGTGCAGTGAGTCTAGTGACTGCAGGGAGTGCGGTGAGTGCAGTGACTGCAGGGAGTGCGGTGAGTGCAGTGACTGCAGGGAGTAGAGTGACTGCAGGCTGCGCAACAAGTGCAGTGAGTGCAGTGACTGCAGGGAGTGCAGTGAGTACAAGTTACTGCAGGGCGTGCAGTGAGTGCAGTGACTGCAGGGAGATTGGTGAGTGCTGTGACTGCAGGGAGTGCAGTGAGTGCAGTGACTGCAGGCTGTGCAGTGAGTGCGGAGAGTGCAGTGACTGCAGGCTGTGCAGTGAGTGCGATGAGTGCAGTGACTGCAGGCTGTGCAGTGAGTGCGATGAGTGCAGTGACTGCAGGCTGTGCAGTGAGTGCAGTGAGTACAGTGACTGAAGTTTGGGCAGTCAGTACGGTGAGTGCAGTGACTGCAGGGAGTGCGGTGAGTACAGTGACTACAGGGAGTGTGGTGAGTGCAGACTGCAGTCTGTTCAGGGAGTGCAGTGAGTGCAGTGATTGCAGGGAGTGCAGTAAGTGTGGTGAGCGCAGTGACTGCAGTCTGTTCAGGGAGTGCGGTGAGTGCAGTGATTGCAGGGTGTGCAGGGAGTGCAGTGAGCGCAGTGACTGCAGGCTGTGCAGGAAATGTGGTGAATGCAGTGACTGCAGGGCGTGCAGGGCGTGTGGTGAGTGCAGTGACTGCAGGCTGTGCAACAAGTGCGGTGAGTCCAGTGACTGCAGGGAGTGCAGTGAGTACAAGTTACTGCAGGGAGTGTAGTGGGTGCAGTGACTGCAGGCTGTGCAGGGAGTGTGGTGAATGCAGTGACTGCAGGGTGTGCAGGGCGTGCAGTGAGTGCAGTGACTGCAGGGAGCTTGGTGAGTGCTGTGACTGCAGGGAGTGCGATGAGTGCAGTGACTGCAGGCTGTGCAGTGAGTGCGGTGACTGCAGGGAGTTTGGTGAGTGCTGTGACTGCAGGGAGTGCAGTGAGTACAGTGACTGCAGGGAGTTCGGTGAGTGCAGTGACTGCAGGCTGTGCAGTGAGTGCGATGAGTGCAGTGACTGCAGGCTGTGCAGTGAGTGCAGTGAGTACAGTGACTGAAGTTTGGGCAGCGAATACGGTGAGTGCAGTGACTGCAGGGAGTGCAGTGAGTACAGTGACTACAGGGAGTGTGGTGAGTACAGTGACTGCAGGCTGTGCAGTGAGTACAGTGACTGCAGGGAGTGCAGTGAGTACAGTGACTTCAGGGAATGCATTGAATACAGTGACTGCAGGGAGTGCGGTGAGTGCAGTGACTGCAGGGCGTGTGGTGAGTGCAGTGACTGCAGGGAGTCCGGTGAGTGCAGTGACTGCAGGGAGTGCCGTGAGTGCAGTGACTTCAGGGAGTGTGGTGAGTGCAGTGACTGCAGGCTGTGCAGGCAGTGTGGTGAGTGCAGTAACTGCAGGGAGTCCGGTGAGTGCAGTGACTGCAGGGAGTGCCGTGAGTGCAGTGACTTCAGGGAGTCCGGTGAGTGCAGTAACTGCAGGGAGTGCGATGAGTGCAGTGACTGCAGGGAGTGCGGTGAGTGCATTGACTGCTGGGAGTGCGGTGAGTGCAGTGACTGCAGGCAGTGCAGGGTGTGCAGTGAATGCAGTGACTGCAGGGAGTGCGGTGAGTGCAGTGACTGCAGGGAGTCCGGTGAGTGCAGTGACTGCAGGCTGTGCGGTGAGTGCAGTGACTGCTGGGAGTGCGGTGAATGCAGTGAGTGCAGGGAGTCCGGTGAGTCCAGTGACTGCAGGGTGTGTGGTGAGTCCAATGACTGCAGGGAGTGTGGTGAGTCCAGTGACTGCAGGGAACGTGGTGAGTCCAGTGACTGCAGCTAGTGCAGCGAGTGCAGTGACTGCAGGGAGTGCGGTGAATGCAGTGACTGCAGGGAGTCCGGTGAGTCCAGTGACTGCGGGGTGTGTGGTGAGTCCAGTGACTACAGGGAGTGCGGTGAGTACAGTGACTGCAGGGAATGCAATGAGTGCAGTGACTGCAGGGAGAGCGGTGAGTGCAATGACTGCAGGCTGTGCAACCAGTGTGGTGAGTGCAGTGACTGCAGGGAGTCCGGTGAGTGCAGTGACTGCAGGGAGTGCGGTGAGTGCAGTGACTGCAGGCTGTGCGGTGAGTGCAGTGACTGCTGGGAGTGCGGTGAGTGCAGTGACTGCAGGCAGTGCAGGGTGTGCAGTGAATGCAGTGACTGCAGGGAGTGCGGTGAGTGCAGTGACTGCAGGGAGTGCGGTGAGTGCAGTGACTGCAGGCTGTGCGGTGAGTGCAGTGACTGCAGGGAGTGCGGTGAGTGCAGTGACTGCAGGGAGTCCGGTGAGTCCAGTGACTGCGGGGTGTGTGGTGAGTCCAGTGACTACAGGGATTGCGGTGAGTACAGTGACTGCAGGGAATGCAATGAGTGCAGTGACTGCAGGGAGAGCGGTGAGTGCAATGACTGCAGGCTGTGCAACCAGTGTGGTGAGTGCAGTGACTGCAGGGAGTCCGGTGAGTGCAGTGACTGCAGGGAGTGCGGTGAGTGCAGTGACTGCAGGCTGTGCGGTGAGTGCAGTGACTGCTGGGAGTGCGGTGAGTGCAGTGACTGCAGGCAGTGCAGGGTGTGCAGTGAATGCAGTGACTGCAGGGAGTGCGGTGAGTGCAGTGACTGCAGGGAGTGCGGTGAGTGCAGTGACTTCAGGGAATGCGTTGAATACAGTGACTGCAGGGAGTGCGGTGAGTGCAGTGACTGCAGGGAGTGCGGTGAGTGCAGTGACTGCAGGCGCTGCAGGGTGAGCAGTGAATGCAGTGACTGCAGGGAATGCAGTGACTGCAAGCATTGCAGGGTGTGCGGTGAGTGCAGTGACTGCTGGGAGTGCGATGAGTGCAGTGACTGCAGGCTGTGCAGGCACTGTGGTGAGTGCAGTGACAGCAGGGAGTGCGGTGAGTGCAGTGACTGCAGGGAGTGCGGTGAATGCAGTGACTGCAGGGAGTGCGGTGAGTCCAGTGACTGCAGGGAGTGCGGTGAGTCCAGTGACTGCAGGGAGTGCGGTGAGTCCAGTGACTGCAGGCTGTGCGGTGAGTGCAGTGACTGCAGGGAGTGCGGTGAGTCCAGTGACTGCAGGCTGTGCGGTGAGTGCAGTGACTGCAGGGAGTGCGGTGAGTCCAGTGACTGCAGGGAGTAGAGTGACTGCAGGCTGCGAATGAGGGCGGTGAGTCCAGTTACTGCAGGGAGTGAGCCGAGTGCAGTGACTTCAGGGAATGCGGTGAGTGCAGTAACTGCAGGGAGTGCAGGGTGTGCAGGGTGTGCAATGAGTGCAGTGACTGCAGGCTGTGCGTGGAGTGCAGTGAGTGCAGTGACTACAGGGAATGTGGTGAGTGCAGTGACTACAGGGAGTGTGATGAGTGCAGTGACTGCAGGGAGTGCGGTGAGTGCAGTGACTACAGGGAGTGTGATGAGTGCAGTGACAGCAGGCTGTGCAGTGTTTGTGGTGACGGGGGTGACTGCAGGGAAAGCGGTGAATGCAGTGACTGTAGGGAGTCCGGTGAGTGCAGTGACTGCAGGGAGTCAGGTGAGTCCAGTGACTGCAGGGAGTGTGGTGAGTCTAGTGACTGCAGGGAGTGCGGTGAAAGCAGTGACTGCAGGGAGTCCAGTGAGTCTAGTGACTGCAGGGAGTGCGCTGAATGCAGTGACTGCAGGGAGTCCAGTGAGTCCAGTGACTGCAGGGAGTGTGGTGAGTCTAGTGACTGCAGGGAGTGCGGTGAATGCAGTGACTGCAGGGAGTCCAGTGAGTCTAGTGACTGCAGGGAGTGCGGTGAATGCAGTGACTGCAGGGAGTAGAGTAACTGCAGGCTGTGCAACAAGTGCGGTGAGTGCAGTGACTGCAGGGAGTGCAGTGAGGACAAGTTACTGCAGGGAGTGTAGTGGGTGCAGTGACTGCAGGGTGTGCAGGGCGTGCAGTGAGTGCAGTGACTGCGGGGAGTTTGGTGAGTGCTGTGACTGCAGGGAGTGCGGTGAGTGCAGTGACTGCAGGCTGTGCAGTGAGTGCAGTGAGTGCAGTGACTGCAGGGAGTTTGGTGAGTGCTGAGACTCCAGGGAGTGCAGTGAGTCTAGTGACTGTAGGGAGTGCGGTGAGTGCAGTGACTGCAGGGAGTGCGGTGAATGCAGTGACTGCAGGGAGTCCAGTGAGTGCAGTGACTGCAGGGAGTGCGGTGAATGCAGTGACTGCAGGGAGTCCAGTGAGTCTAGTGACTGCAGGGAGTGCAGTGAGTCTAGTGACTGCAGGGAGTGCGGTGAGTGCAGTGACTGCAGGGAGTGCGGTGAGTGCAGTGACTGCAGGGAGTAGAGTGACTGCAGGCTGCGCAACAAGTGCAGTGAGTGCAGTGACTGCAGGGAGTGCAGTGAGTACAAGTTACTGCAGGGCGTGCAGTGAGTGCAGTGACTGCAGGGAGATTGGTGAGTGCTGTGACTGCAGGGAGTGCAGTGAGTGCAGTGACTGCAGGCTGTGCAGTGAGTGCGGAGAGTGCAGTGACTGCAGGCTGTGCAGTGAGTGCGATGAGTGCAGTGACTGCAGGCTGTGCAGTGAGTGCGATGAGTGCAGTGACTGCAGGCTGTGCAGTGAGTGCAGTGAGTACAGTGACTGAAGTTTGGGCAGTCAGTACGGTGAGTGCAGTGACTGCAGGGAGTGCGGTGAGTACAGTGACTACAGGGAGTGTGGTGAGTGCAGACTGCAGTCTGTTCAGGGAGTGCAGTGAGTGCAGTGATTGCAGGGAGTGCAGTAAGTGTGGTGAGCGCAGTGACTGCAGTCTGTTCAGGGAGTGCGGTGAGTGCAGTGATTGCAGGGTGTGCAGGGAGTGCAGTGAGCGCAGTGACTGCAGGCTGTGCAGGAAATGTGGTGAATGCAGTGACTGCAGGGCGTGCAGGGCGTGTGGTGAGTGCAGTGACTGCAGGCTGTGCAACAAGTGCGGTGAGTCCAGTGACTGCAGGGAGTGCAGTGAGTACAAGTTACTGCAGGGAGTGTAGTGGGTGCAGTGACTGCAGGCTGTGCAGGGAGTGTGGTGAATGCAGTGACTGCAGGGTGTGCAGGGCGTGCAGTGAGTGCAGTGACTGCAGGGAGCTTGGTGAGTGCTGTGACTGCAGGGAGTGCGGTGAGTGCAGTGACTGCAGGCTGTGCAGTGAGTGCGGTGACTGCAGGGAGTTTGGTGAGTGCTGTGACTGCAGGGAGTGCAGTGAGTACAGTGACTGCAGGGAGTTCGGTGAGTGCAGTGACTGCAGGCTGTGCAGTGAGTGCGATGAGTGCAGTGACTGCAGGCTGTGCAGTGAGTGCAGTGAGTACAGTGACTGAAGTTTGGGCAGCGAATACGGTGAGTGCAGTGACTGCAGGGAGTGCAGTGAGTACAGTGACTACAGGGAGTGTGGTGAGTACAGTGACTGCAGGCTGTGCAGTAAGTACAGTGACTGCAGGGAGTGCAGTGAGTACAGTGACTTCAGGGAATGCATTGAATACAGTGACTGCAGGGAGTGCGGTGAGTGCAGTGACTGCAGGCTGTGCGGTGAGTGCAGTGACTGCTGGGAGTGCGGTGAGTGCAGTGACTGCAGGCAGTGCAGGGTGTGCAGTGAATGCAGTGACTGCAGGGAGTGCGGTGAGTGCAGTGACTGCAGGGAGTGCGGTGAGTGCAGTGACTGCAGGCTGTGCGGTGAGTGCAGTGACTGCAGGGAGTGCGGTGAGTGCAGTGACTGCAGGGAGTCCGGTGAGTCCAGTGACTGCGGGGTGTGTGGTGAGTCCAGTGACTACAGGGATTGCGGTGAGTACAGTGACTGCAGGGAATGCAATGAGTGCAGTGACTGCAGGGAGAGCGGTGAGTGCAATGACTGCAGGCTGTGCAACCAGTGTGGTGAGTGCAGTGACTGCAGGGAGTCCGGTGAGTGCAGTGACTGCAGGGAGTGCGGTGAGTGCAGTGACTGCAGGCTGTGCGGTGAGTGCAGTGACTGCTGGGAGTGCGGTGAGTGCAGTGACTGCAGGCAGTGCAGGGTGTGCAGTGAATGCAGTGACTGCAGGGAGTGCGGTGAGTGCAGTGACTGCAGGGAGTGCGGTGAGTGCAGTGACTTCAGGGAATGCGTTGAATACAGTGACTGCAGGGAGTGCGGTGAGTGCAGTGACTGCAGGGAGTGCGGTGAGTGCAGTGACTGCAGGCGCTGCAGGGTGAGCAGTGAATGCAGTGACTGCAGGGAATGCAGTGACTGCAAGCATTGCAGGGTGTGCGGTGAGTGCAGTGACTGCTGGGAGTGCGATGAGTGCAGTGACTGCAGGCTGTGCAGGCACTGTGGTGAGTGCAGTGACAGCAGGGAGTGCGGTGAGTGCAGTGACTGCAGGGAGTGCGGTGAATGCAGTGACTGCAGGGAGTGCGGTGAGTCCAGTGACTGCAGGGAGTGCGGTGAGTCCAGTGACTGCAGGGAGTGCGGTGAGTCCAGTGACTGCAGGCTGTGCGGTGAGTGCAGTGACTGCAGGGAGTGCGGTGAGTCCAGTGTCTGCAGGCTGTGCGGTGAGTGCAGTGACTGCAGGGAGTGCGGTGAGTCCAGTGACTGCAGGGAGTAGAGTGACTGCAGGCTGCGAATGAGGGCGGTGAGTCCAGTTACTGCAGGGAGTGAGCCGAGTGCAGTGACTTCAGGGAATGCGGTGAGTGCAGTAACTGCAGGGAGTGCAGGGTGTGCAGGGTGTGCAATGAGTGCAGTGACTGCAGGCTGTGCGTGGAGTGCAGTGAGTGCAGTGACTACAGGGAATGTGGTGAGTGCAGTGACTACAGGGAGTGTGATGAGTGCAGTGACTGCAGGGAGTGCGGTGAGTGCAGTGACTACAGGGAGTGTGATGAGTGCAGTGACAGCAGGCTGTGCAGTGTTTGTGGTGACGGGGGTGACTGCAGGGAAAGCGGTGAATGCAGTGACTGTAGGGAGTCCGGTGAGTGCAGTGACTGCAGGGAGTCAGGTGAGTCCAGTGACTGCAGGGAGTGTGGTGAGTCTAGTGACTGCAGGGAGTGCGGTGAAAGCAGTGACTGCAGGGAGTCCAGTGAGTCTAGTGACTGCAGGGAGTGCGCTGAATGCAGTGACTGCAGGGAGTCCAGTGAGTCCAGTGACTGCAGGGAGTGTGGTGAGTCTAGTGACTGCAGGGAGTGCGGTGAATGCAGTGACTGCAGGGAGTCCAGTGAGTCTAGTGACTGCAGGGAGTGCGGTGAATGCAGTGACTGCAGGGAGTAGAGTAACTGCAGGCTGTGCAACAAGTGCGGTGAGTGCAGTGACTGCAGGGAGTGCAGTGAGGACAAGTTACTGCAGGGAGTGTAGTGGGTGCAGTGACTGCAGGGTGTGCAGGGCGTGCAGTGAGTGCAGTGACTGCGGGGAGTTTGGTGAGTGCTGTGACTGCAGGGAGTGCGGTGAGTGCAGTGACTGCAGGCTGTGCAGTGAGTGCAGTGAGTGCAGTGACTGCAGGGAGTTTGGTGAGTGCTGAGACTCCAGGGAGTGCAGTGAGTCTAGTGACTGTAGGGAGTGCGGTGAGTGCAGTGACTGCAGGGAGTGCGGTGAATGCAGTGACTGCAGGGAGTCCAGTGAGTGCAGTGACTGCAGGGAGTGCGGTGAATGCAGTGACTGCAGGGAGTCCAGTGAGTCTAGTGACTGCAGGGAGTGCAGTGAGTCTAGTGACTGCAGGGAGTGCGGTGAGTGCAGTGACTGCAGGGAGTGCGGTGAGTGCAGTGACTGCAGGGAGTAGAGTGACTGCAGGCTGCGCAACAAGTGCAGTGAGTGCAGTGACTGCAGGGAGTGCAGTGAGTACAAGTTACTGCAGGGCGTGCAGTGAGTGCAGTGACTGCAGGGAGATTGGTGAGTGCTGTGACTGCAGGGAGTGCAGTGAGTGCAGTGACTGCAGGCTGTGCAGTGAGTGCGGAGAGTGCAGTGACTGCAGGCTGTGCAGTGAGTGCGATGAGTGCAGTGACTGCAGGCTGTGCAGTGAGTGCGATGAGTGCAGTGACTGCAGGCTGTGCAGTGAGTGCAGTGAGTACAGTGACTGAAGTTTGGGCAGTCAGTACGGTGAGTGCAGTGACTGCAGGGAGTGCGGTGAGTACAGTGACTACAGGGAGTGTGGTGAGTGCAGACTGCAGTCTGTTCAGGGAGTGCAGTGAGTGCAGTGATTGCAGGGAGTGCAGTAAGTGTGGTGAGCGCAGTGACTGCAGTCTGTTCAGGGAGTGCGGTGAGTGCAGTGATTGCAGGGTGTGCAGGGAGTGCAGTGAGCGCAGTGACTGCAGGCTGTGCAGGAAATGTGGTGAATGCAGTGACTGCAGGGCGTGCAGGGCGTGTGGTGAGTGCAGTGACTGCAGGCTGTGCAACAAGTGCGGTGAGTCCAGTGACTGCAGGGAGTGCAGTGAGTACAAGTTACTGCAGGGAGTGTAGTGGGTGCAGTGACTGCAGGCTGTGCAGGGAGTGTGGTGAATGCAGTGACTGCAGGGTGTGCAGGGCGTGCAGTGAGTGCAGTGACTGCAGGGAGCTTGGTGAGTGCTGTGACTGCAGGGAGTGCGGTGAGTGCAGTGACTGCAGGCTGTGCAGTGAGTGCGGTGACTGCAGGGAGTTTGGTGAGTGCTGTGACTGCAGGGAGTGCAGTGAGTACAGTGACTGCAGGGAGTTCGGTGAGTGCAGTGACTGCAGGCTGTGCAGTGAGTGCGATGAGTGCAGTGACTGCAGGCTGTGCAGTGAGTGCAGTGAGTACAGTGACTGAAGTTTGGGCAGCGAATACGGTGAGTGCAGTGACTGCAGGGAGTGCAGTGAGTACAGTGACTACAGGGAGTGTGGTGAGTACAGTGACTGCAGGCTGTGCAGTAAGTACAGTGACTGCAGGGAGTGCAGTGAGTACAGTGACTTCAGGGAATGCATTGAATACAGTGACTGCAGGGAGTGCGGTGAGTGCAGTGACTGCAGGGCGTGTGGTGAGTGCAGTGACTGCAGGGAGTCCGGTGAGTGCAGTGACTGCAGGGAGTGCCGTGAGTGCAGTGACTTCAGGGAGTGTGGTGAGTGCAGTGACTGCAGGCTGTGCAGGCAGTGTGGTGAGTGCAGTAACTGCAGGGAGTCCGGTGAGTGCAGTGACTGCAGGGAGTGCCGTGAGTGCAGTGACTTCAGGGAGTCCGGTGAGTGCAGTAACTGCAGGGAGTGCGATGAGTGCAGTGACTGCAGGGAGTGCGGTGAGTGCATTGACTGCTGGGAGTGCGGTGAGTGCAGTGACTGCAGGCAGTGCAGGGTGTGCAGTGAATGCAGTGACTGCAGGGAGTGCGGTGAGTGCAGTGACTGCAGGGAGTCCGGTGAGTGCAGTGACTGCAGGCTGTGCGGTGAGTGCAGTGACTGCTGGGAGTGCGGTGAATGCAGTGAGTGCAGGGAGTCCGGTGAGTCCAGTGACTGCAGGGTGTGTGGTGAGTCCAATGACTGCAGGGAGTGTGGTGAGTCCAGTGACTGCAGGGAACGTGGTGAGTCCAGTGACTGCAGCTAGTGCAGCGAGTGCAGTGACTGCAGGGAGTGCGGTGAATGCAGTGACTGCAGGGAGTCCGGTGAGTCCAGTGACTGCGGGGTGTGTGGTGAGTCCAGTGACTACAGGGAGTGCGGTGAGTACAGTGACTGCAGGGAATGCAATGAGTGCAGTGACTGCAGGGAGAGCGGTGAGTGCAATGACTGCAGGCTGTGCAACCAGTGTGGTGAGTGCAGTGACTGCAGGGAGTCCGGTGAGTGCAGTGACTGCAGGGAGTGCGGTGAGTGCAGTCACTGCAGGCTGTGCGGTGAGTGCAGTGACTGCTGGGAGTGCGGTGAGTGCAGTGACTGCAGGCAGTGCAGGGTGTGCAGTGAATGCAGTGACTGCAGGGAGTGCGGTGAGTGCAGTGACTGCAGGGAGTGCGGTGAGTGCAGTGACTGCAGGCTGTGCGGTGAGTGCAGTGACTGCAGGGAGTGCGGTGAGTGCAGTGACTGCAGGGAGTCCGGTGAGTCCAGTGACTGCGGGGTGTGTGGTGAGTCCAGTGACTACAGGGATTGCGGTGAGTACAGTGACTGCAGGGAATGCAATGAGTGCAGTGACTGCAGGGAGAGCGGTGAGTGCAATGACTGCAGGCTGTGCAACCAGTGTGGTGAGTGCAGTGACTGCAGGGAGTCCGGTGATTGCAGTGACTGCAGGGAGTGCGGTGAGTGCAGTGACTGCAGGCTGTGCGGTGAGTGCAGTGACTGCTGGGAGTGCGGTGAGTGCAGTGACTGCAGGCAGTGCAGGGTGTGCAGTGAATGCAGTGACTGCAGGGAGTGCGGTGAGTGCAGTGACTGCAGGGAGTGCGGTGAGTGCAGTGACTGCAGGCTATGCGGTGAGTGCAGTGACTGCAGGGAGTGCGGTGAGTGCAGTGACTGCAGGGAGTGCGGTGAGTCCAGTGACTGCAGGGAGTCCGGTGAGTCCAGTGACTGCAGGGAGTGTGGTGAGTCCAGTGACTGAAGTTTGGGCAGCGAGTACGGTGAGTGCAGTGACTGCAGGGAGTGCACTGACTACAGTGACTACAGGGAGTGTGGTGAGTGCAGTGACTGCAGTCTGTTCAGGGATTGCAGTGAGTGCAGTGATTGCAGGGCGTGCAGGGAGTGCGGTGAGTACAGTGACGGCAGGCTGTGCAGGGAGTGCGTGAGTGCTGTGACGGCAGGCTGTGCGGCAAGTGCGGTAAATGCAGTGACTGCAGGCTGTGCAGGGAGTGCAGTGAGTTCAGTGACTGCAGGCTGTGCAGGGAGTGCAGTGACTGCAGGGAGTGCGGTGAGTACAGTGACTGCAGGTAGTGCGGTGAGTACAGTGACTTCAGGGAATGCGTTGAATACAGTGACTGCAGGGAGTGCGGTGAGTGCAGTGACTGCAGGGAGGGCGGTGAGTGCAGTGACTGCAGGCGTTGCAGGGTGAGCAGTGAATGCAGTGACTGCAGGGAGTGCAGTGAGGACAAGTTACTGCAGGGAGTGTAGTGGGTGCAGTGACTGCAGGGTGTGCAGAGCGTGCAGTGAGTGCAGTGACTGCAGGGAGTTTGGTGAGTGCTGTGACTGCAGGGAGTGCGGTGAGTGCAGTGACTGCAGGCGGTGCAGTGAGTGCGGTGAGTGCAGTGATTGCAGGGAGTTTGGTGAGTGCTGAGACTCCAGGGAGTCCAGTGAGTCTAGTGACTGCAGGGAGTTCAGTGAGTGAGTCTATTGACTGCAGGGAGTGCGGTGAGTGCAGTGACTGCAGGGAGTGCGGTGAGTCCAGTGACTGCAGGGAGTAGAGTGACTGCAGGCTGCGCAACAAGTGCAGTGAGTGCAGTGACTGCAGGGAGTGCAGTGAGTACAAGTTACTGCAGGGCGTGCAGTGAGTGCAGTGACTGCAGGGAGATTGGTGAGTGCTGTGACTGCAGGGAGTGCAGTGAGTGCAGTGACTGCAGGCTGTGCAGTGAGTGCGGAGAGTGCAGTGACTGCAGGCTGTGCAGTGAGTGCGATGAGTGCAGTGACTGCAGGCTGCGCAGTGAGTGCGATGAGTGCAGTGACTGCAGGCTGTGCAGTGAGTGCAGTGAGTACAGTGACTGAAGTTTGGGCAGTCAGTACGGTGAGTGCAGTGACTGCAGGGAGTGCGGTGAGTACAGTGACTACAGGGAGTGTGGTGAGTGCAGACTGCAGTCTGTTCAGGGAGTGCAGTGAGTGCAGTGATTGCAGGGAGTGCAGTAAGTGTGGTGAGCGCAGTGACTGCAGTCTGTTCAGGGAGTGCGGTGAGTGCAGTGATTGCAGGGTGTGCAGTGAGTGCGGTGAGTGCAGTGACTGCAGGGAGTTTGGTGAGTGCTGAGACTCCAGGGAGTGCAGTGAGTCTAGTGACTGCAGGGAGTGCGGTGAATGCAGTGAGTGCAGGGAGTCCGGTGAGTGCAGTGACTGCTGGGAGTGCGGTGAATGCAGTGAGTGCAGGGAGTCCGGTGAGTCCAGTGACTGCAGGGAGTGTGGTGAGTCCAATGACTGCAGGGAGTGTGGTGAGTCCAGTGACTGCAGGGAACGTGGTGAGTCCAGTGACTGCAGCTAGTGCAGCGAGTGCAGTGACTGCAGGGAGTGCGGTGAATGCAGTGACTGCAGGGAGTCCGGTGAGTCCAGTGACTGCGGGGTGTGTGATGAGTCCAGTGACTACAGGTAGTGCGGTGAGTACAGTGACTGCAGGGAATGCAGTGAGTGCAGTGACTGCAGGGAGAGCGGTGAGTGCAATGACTGCAGGCTGTGCAACCAGTGTGGTGAGTGCAGTGACTGCAGGGAGTCCGGTGAGTGCAGTGACTGCAGGGAGTGCGGTGAGTGCAGTGACTGCAGGCTGTGCGGTGAGTGCAGTGACTGCTGGGAGTGCGGTGAGTGCAGTGACTGCAGGCAGTGCAGGGAGTGCAGTGAATGCAGTGACTGCAGGGAGTGCGGTCAGTGCAGTGACTGCAGGGAGTGCGGTGAGTGCAGTGACTGCAGGCTGTGCGGTGAGTGCAGTGACTGCAGGGAGTGCGGTGAGTGCAGTGACTGCAGGGAGTCCGGTGAGTCCAGTGACTGCAGGGAGTCCGGTGAGTCCAGTGACCGAAGTTTGGGCAGCGAGTACGGTGAGTGCAGTGACTGCAGGGAGTGCACTGACTACAGTGACTACAGGGAGTGTGGTGAGTGCAGTGACTGCAGTCTGTTCAGGGAGTGCAGTGATTGCAGTGATTGCAGGGCGTGCAGGGAGTGCGGTGAGTACAGTGACGGCAGGCTGTGCAGGGAGTGCGTGAGTGCTGTGACGGCAGGCTGTGCGGTGAATGCAGTGACTGCAGGCTGTGCAGGGAGTGCAGTGAGTTCAGTGACTGCAGGCTGTGCAGGGAGTGCAGTGACTGCAGGGAGTGCGGTGAGTACAGTGACTGCAGGGAGTGCGGTGAGTACAGTGACTTCAGGGAATGCGTTGAATACAGTGACTGCAGGGAGTGCGGTGAGTGCAGTGACTGCAGGGAGGGCGGTGAGTGCAGTGACTGCAGGCGCTGCAGGGTGAGCAGTGAATGCAGTGACTGCAGGGAGTGCAGTGACTGCAGGCGCTGCAGGGTGTGCGGTGAGTGCAGTGACTGCTGGGAGTGCGATGAGTGCAGTGACTGCAGGCTGTGCAGGCACTGTGGTGAGTGCAGTGACAGCAGGGAGTGCGGTGAGTGCAGTGACTGCAGGGAGTGCGGTGAATGCAGTGACTGCAGGGAGTGCGGTGAGTCCAGTGACTGCAGGGAGTGCGGTGAGTCCAGTGACTGCAGGCTGTGCGGTGAGTGCAGTGACTGCAGGGAGTGCGGTGAGTCCAGTGACTGCAGGCTGTGCGGTGAGTGCAGTGACTGCAGGGAGTGCGGTGAGTCCAGTGACTGCAGGGAGTGTGGTGAGTCCAGTGACTGCAGGGAGTGCGGTGAGTGCAGTGAGTGCAGGGAGTGTGGTGAGTCCAATGACTGCAGGGAGTGCGGTGAGTGCAGTGACTGCAGGGAGTGCGGTGAGTCCAGTGACTGCAGGGAGTAGAGTGACTGCAGGCTGCGAATGAGGGCGGTGAGTCCAGTTACTGCAGGGAGTGAGCCGAGTGCAGTGACATCAGGGAATGCGGTGAGTGCAGTAACTGCAGGGAGTGCAGGGAGTGCAGGGTGTGCAATGAGTGCAGTGACTGCAGGCTGTGCGTGGAGTGCAGTGAGTGCAGTGACTACAGGGAATGTGGTGAGTGCTGTGACTACAGGGAGTGTGATGAGTGCAGTGACTGCAGGCTGTGCGTGGAGTGCAGTGAGTGCAGTGACTACAGGTAATGTGGTGAGTGCAGTGACTACAGGGAGTGTGATGAGTGCAGTGACTGCAGGGAGTGCGGTGAGTGCAGTGACTACAGGGAGTGTGATGAGTGCAGTGACAGCAGGCTGTGCAGTGTTTGTGGTGACGGGGGTGACTGCAGGGAAAGCGGTGAATGCAGTGACTGCAGGGAGTGCGGTGAGTCCAGTCACTGCAGGGAGTGCGGTGAGTCCAGTGACTGCAGGCTGTGCGGTGAGTGCAGTGACTGCAGGGAGTGCGGTGAGTCCAGTGACTGCAGGCTGTGCGGTGAGTGCAGTGACTGCAGGGAGTGCGGTGAGTCCAGTGACTGCAGGGAGTGTGGTGAGTCCAGTGACTGCAGGGAGTGCGGTGAGTGCAGTGAGTGCAGGGAGTGTGGTGAGTCCAATGACTGCAGGGAGTACGGTGAGTGCAGTGACTGCAGGGAGTGCGGTGAGTCCAGTGACTGCAGGGAGTAGAGTGACTGCAGGCTGCGAATGAGGGCGGTGAGTCCAGTTACTGCAGGGAGTGAGCCGAGTGCAGTGACTTCAGGGAATGCGGTGAGTGCAGTAACTGCAGGGAGTGCAGGGAGTGCAGGGTGTGCAATGAGTGCAGTGACTGCAGGCTGTGCGTGGAGTGCAGTGAGTGCAGTGACTACAGGGAATGTGGTGAGTGCTGTGACTACAGGGAGTGTGATGAGTGCAGTGACTGCAGGCTGTGCGTGGAGTGCAGTGAGTGCAGTGACTACAGGTAATGTGGTGAGTGCAGTGACTACAGGGAGTGTGATGAGTGCAGTGACTGCAGGGAGTGCGGTGAGTGCAGTGACTACAGGGAGTGTGATGAGTGCAGTGACAGCAGGCTGTGCAGTGTTTGTGGTGACGGGGGTGACTGCAGGGAAAGCGGTGAATGCAGTGACTGTAGGGAGTCCGGTGAGTGCAGTGACTGCAGGGAGTCAGGTGAGTCCAGTGACTGCAGGGAGTGTGGTGAGTCTAGTGACTGCAGGGAGTGCGGTGAATGCAGTGACTGCAGGGAGTCCAGTGAGTCTAGTGACTGCAGGGAGTGCGGTGAATGCAGTGACTGCAGGGAGTCCACTGAGTCCAGTGACTGCAGGGAGTGTGGTGAGTCTAGTGACTGCAGGTAGTGCGGTGAATGCAGTGACTGCAGGGAGTCCAGTGAGTCTAGTGACTGCAGGGAGTGCGGTGAATGCAGTGACTGCAGGGAGTCCAGTGAGTCCAGTGACTGCAGGGAGTAGAGTAACTGCAGGCTGTGCAACAAGTGCGGTGAGTGCAGTGACTGCAGGGAGTGCAGTGAGGACAAGTTACTGCAGGGAGTGTAGTGGGTGCAGTGACTGCAGGGTGTGCAGGGCGTGCAGTGAGTGCAGTGACTGCAGGGAGTTTGGTGAGTGCTGTGACTGCAGGGAGTGCGGTGAGTGCAGTGACTGCAGGCTGTGCGGTGAGTGCAGTGACTGCAGGGAGTTTGGTGAGTGCTGAGACTCCAGGGAGTGCAGTGAGTCTAGTGACTGTAGGGAGTGCGGTGAGTGCAGTGACTGCAGGGAGTGTGGTGAATGCAGTGACTGCAGGGAGTCCAGTGAGTCTAGTGACTGCAGGGAGTGCAGTGAGTCTAGTGACTGCAGGGAGTGCGGTGAGTCCAGTGACTGCAGGGAGTAGAGTGACTGCAGGCTGCGCAACAAGTGCAGTGAGTGCAGTGACTGCAGGGAGTGCAGTGAGTACAAGTTACTGCAGGGCGTGCAGTGAGTGCAGTGACTGCAGGGAGATTGGTGAGTGCTGTGACTGCAGGGAGTGCAGTGAGTGCAGTGACTGCAGGCTGTGCAGTGAGTGCGGAGAGTGCAGTGACTGCAGGCTGTGCAGTGAGTGCGATGAGTGCAGTGACTGCAGGCTGTGCAGTGAGTGCGATGAGTGCAGTGACTGCAGGCTGTGCAGTGAGTGCAGTGAGTACAGTGACTGAAGTTTGGGCAGTCAGTACGGTGAGTGCAGTGACTGCAGGGAGTGCGGTGAGTACAGTGACTACAGGGAGTGTGGTGAGTGCAGACTGCAGTCTGTTCAGGGAGTGCAGTGAGTGCAGTGATTGCAGGGAGTGCAGTAAGTGTGGTGAGCGCAGTGACTGCAGTCTGTTCAGGGAGTGCGGTGAGTGCAGTGATTGCAGGGTGTGCAGGGAGTGCAGTGAGCGCAGTGACTGCAGGCTGTGCAGGAAATGTGGTGAATGCAGTGACTGCAGGGCGTGCAGGGCGTGTGGTTGGTGCAGTGACTGCAGGCTGTGCAACAAGTGCGGTGAGTCCAGTGACTGCAGGGAGTGCAGTGAGTACAAGTTACTGCAGGGAGTGTAGTGGGTGCAGTGACTGCAGGCTGTGCAGGGAGTGTGGTGAATGCAGTGACTGCAGGGTGTGCAGGGCGTGCAGTGAGTGCAGTGACTGCAGGGAGTTTGGTGAGTGCTGTGACTGCAGGGAGTGCGGTGAGTGCAGTGACTGCAGGCTGTGCAGTGAGTGCGGTGAGTGCAGTGACTGCAGGGAGTTTGGTGAGTCCAGTGACTGCGGGTTGTGTGGTGAGTCCAGTGGCTACAGGGAGTGCGATGAGTACAGTGACTGCAGGGAATGCAGTGAGTGCAGTGACTGCAGGGAGAGCGGTGAGTGCAATGACTGCAGGCTGTGCAACCAGTGTGGTGAGTGCAGTGACTGCAGGGAGTCCGGTGAGTGCAGTGACTGCAGGGAGTGCGGTGAGTGCAGTGACTGCAGGCTGTGCGGTGAGTGCAGTGACTGCTGGGAGTGCGGTGAGTGCAGTGACTGCAGGCAGTGCAGGGTGTGCAGTGAATGCAGTGACTGCAGGGAGTGCGTTGAGTGCAGTGACTGCAGGGAGTGCGGTGAGTGCAGTGACTGCAGGGAGTGTGGTGAATGCAGTGACTGCAGGGAGTCCAGTGAGTCTAGTGACTGCAGGGAGTGCAGTGAGTCTAGTGACTGCAGGGAGTGCGGTGAGTCCAGTGACTGCAGGGAGTAGAGTGACTGCAGGCTGCGCAACAAGTGCAGTGAGTGCAGTGACTACAGGGAGTGCAGTGAGTACAAGTTACTGCAGGGCGTGCAGTGAGTGCAGTGACTGCAGGGAGATTGGTGAGTGCTGTGACTGCAGGGAGTGCAGTGAGTGCAGTGACTGCAGGCTGTGCAGTGAGTGCGGAGAGTGCAGTGACTGCAGGCTGTGCAGTGAGTGCGATGAGTGCAGTGACTGCAGGCTGTGCAGTGAGTGCGATGAGTGCAGTGACTGCAGGCTGTGCAGTGAGTGCAGTGAGTACAGTGACTGAAGTTTGGGCAGTCAGTACGGTGAGTGCAGTGACTGCAGGGAGTGCGGTGAGTACAGTGACTACAGGGAGTGTGGTGAGTGCAGACTGCAGTCTGTTCAGGGAGTGCAGTGAGTGCAGTGATTGCAGGGAGTGCAGTAAGTGTGGTGAGCGCAGTGACTGCAGGGAGTGCGGTGAGTGCAGTGATTGCAGGGTGTGCAGGGAGTGCAGTGAGTGCAGTGACTGCAGGCTGTGCAGGAAATGTGGTGAATGCAGTGACTGCAGGGCGTGCAGGGCGTGTGGTGAGTGCAGTGACTGCAGGCTGTGCAACAAGTGCGGTGAGTCCAGTGACTGCAGGGAGTGCAGTGAGTACAAGTTACTGCAGGGAGTGTAGTGGGTGCAGTGACTGCAGGCTGTGCAGGGAGTGTGGTGAATGCAGTGACTGCAGGGTGTGCAGGGCGTGCAGTGAGTGCAGTGACTGCAGGGAGTTTGGTGAGTGCTGTGACTGCAGGGAGTGCGGTGAGTGCAGTGACTGCAGGCTGTGCAGTGAGTGCGGTGAGTGCAGTGACTGCAGGGAGTTTGGTGAGTCCAGTGACTGCGGGTTGTGTGGTGAGTCCAGTGGCTACAGGGAGTGCGATGAGTACAGTGACTGCAGGGAATGCAGTGAGTGCAGTGACTGCAGGGAGAGCGGTGAGTGCAATGACTGCAGGCTGTGCAACCAGTGTGGTGAGTGCAGTGACTGCAGGGAGTCCGGTGAGTGCAGTGACTGCAGGGAGTGCGGTGAGTGCAGTGACTGCAGGCTGTGCGGTGAGTGCAGTGACTGCTGGGAGTGCGGTGAGTGCAGTGACTGCAGGCAGTGCAGGGTGTGCAGTGAATGCAGTGACTGCAGGGAGTGCGTTGAGTGCAGTGACTGCAGGGAGTGCGGTGAGTGCAGTGACTGCAGGGAGTGTGGTGAATGCAGTGACTGCAGGGAGTCCAGTGAGTCTAGTGACTGCAGGGAGTGCAGTGAGTCTAGTGACTGCAGGGAGTGCGGTGAGTCCAGTGACTGCAGGGAGTAGAGTGACTGCAGGCTGCGCAACAAGTGCAGTGAGTGCAGTGACTACAGGGAGTGCAGTGAGTACAAGTTACTGCAGGGCGTGCAGTGAGTGCAGTGACTGCAGGGAGATTGGTGAGTGCTGTGACTGCAGGGAGTGCAGTGAGTGCAGTGACTGCAGGCTGTGCAGTGAGTGCGGAGAGTGCAGTGACTGCAGGCTGTGCAGTGAGTGCGATGAGTGCAGTGACTGCAGGCTGTGCAGTGAGTGCGATGAGTGCAGTGACTGCAGGCTGTGCAGTGAGTGCAGTGAGTACAGTGACTGAAGTTTGGGCAGTCAGTACGGTGAGTGCAGTGACTGCAGGGAGTGCGGTGAGTACAGTGACTACAGGGAGTGTGGTGAGTGCAGACTGCAGTCTGTTCAGGGAGTGCAGTGAGTGCAGTGATTGCAGGGAGTGCAGTAAGTGTGGTGAGCGCAGTGACTGCAGGGAGTGCGGTGAGTGCAGTGATTGCAGGGTGTGCAGGGAGTGCAGTGAGCGCAGTGACTGCAGGCTGTGCAGGAAATGTGGTGAATGCAGTGACTGCAGGGCGTGCAGGGCGTGTGGTGAGTGCAGTGACTGCAGGCTGTGCAACAAGTGCGGTGAGTCCAGTGACTGCAGGGAGTGCAGTGAGTACAAGTTACTGCAGGGAGTGTAGTGGGTGCAGTGACTGCAGGCTGTGCAGGGAGTTTGGTGAGTGCAGTGACTACAGGGAGTGTGATGAGTGCAGTGACAGCAGGCTGTGCAGTGTTTGTGGTGACGGGGATGACTGCAGGGAAAGCGGTGAATGCAGTGACTGTAGGGAGTCCGGTGAGTGCAGTGACTGCAGGGAGTCAGGTGAGTCCAGTGACTGCAGGGAGTGTGGTGAGTCTAGTGACTGCAGGGAGTGCGGTGAATGCAGTGACTGCAGGGAGTCCAGTGAGTCTAGTGACTGCAGGGAGTGCGGTGAATGCAGTGACTGCAGGGAGTCCAGTGAGTCCAGTGACTGCAGGGAGTGTGGTGAGTCTAGTGACTGCAGGTAGTGCGGTGAATGCAGTGACTGCAGGGAGTCCAGTGAGTCTAGTGACTGCAGGGAGTGCGGTGAATGCAGTGACTGCAGGGAGTCCAGTGAGTCCAGTGACTGCAGGGAGTAGAGTAACTGCAGGCTGTGCAACAAGTGCGGTGAGTGCAGTGACTGCAGGGAGTGCAGTGAGGACAAGTTACTGCAGGGAGTGTAGTGGGTGCAGTGACTGCAGGGTGTGCAGGGCGTGCAGTGAGTGCAGTGACTGCAGGGAGTTTGGTGAGTGCTGTGACTGCAGGGAGTGCGGTGAGTGCAGTGACTGCAGGCTGTGCGGTGAGTGCAGTGACTGCAGGGAGTTTGGTGAGTGCTGAGACTCCAGGGAGTGCAGTGAGTCTAGTGACTGTAGGGAGTGCGGTGAGTGCAGTGACTGCAGGGAGTGTGGTGAATGCAGTGACTGCAGGGAGTCCAGTGAGTCTAGTGACTGCAGGGAGTGCAGTGAGTCTAGTGACTGCAGGGAGTGCGGTGAGTCCAGTGACTGCAGGGAGTAGAGTGACTGCAGGCTGCGCAACAAGTGCAGTGAGTGCAGTGACTGCAGGGAGTGCAGTGAGTACAAGTTACTGCAGGGCGTGCAGTGAGTGCAGTGACTGCAGGGAGATTGGTGAGTGCTGTGACTGCAGGGAGTGCAGTGAGTGCAGTGACTGCAGGCTGTGCAGTGAGTGCGGAGAGTGCAGTGACTGCAGGCTGTGCAGTGAGTGCGATGAGTGCAGTGACTGCAGGCTGTGCAGTGAGTGCGATGAGTGCAGTGACTGCAGGCTGTGCAGTGAGTGCAGTGAGTACAGTGACTGAAGTTTGGGCAGTCAGTACGGTGAGTGCAGTGACTGCAGGGAGTGCGGTGAGTACAGTGACTACAGGGAGTGTGGTGAGTGCAGACTGCAGTCTGTTCAGGGAGTGCAGTGAGTGCAGTGATTGCAGGGAGTGCAGTAAGTGTGGTGAGCGCAGTGACTGCAGTCTGTTCAGGGAGTGCGGTGAGTGCAGTGATTGCAGGGTGTGCAGGGAGTGCAGTGAGCGCAGTGACTGCAGGCTGTGCAGGAAATGTGGTGAATGCAGTGACTGCAGGGCGTGCAGGGCGTGTGGTGAGTGCAGTGACTGCAGGCTGTGCAACAAGTGCGGTGAGTCCAGTGACTGCAGGGAGTGCAGTGAGTACAAGTTACTGCAGGGAGTGTAGTGGGTGCAGTGACTGCAGGCTGTGCAGGGAGTGTGGTGAATGCAGTGACTGCAGGGTGTGCAGGGCGTGCAGTGAGTGCAGTGACTGCAGGGAGTTTGGTGAGTGCTGTGACTGCAGGGAGTGCGGTGAGTGCAGTGACTGCAGGCTGTGCAGTGAGTGCGGTGAGTGCAGTGACTGCAGGGAGTTTGGTGAGTGCTGAGACTCCAGGGAGTGCAGTGAGTCTAGTGACTGCAGGGTGTGCAGTGAGTCTAGTGACTGCAGGGAGTGCGGTGAATGCAGTGACTGCAGGGAGTGCGGTGAATGCAGTGACTGCAGGGAGTCCAGTGAGTCTAGTAACTGCAGGGAGTGCGGTGAGTCCAGTGACTGCAGGGAGTAGAGTGACTGCAGGCTGCGCAACAAGTGCAGTGAGTGCAGTGACTGCAGGGAGTGCAGTGAGTACAAGTTACTGCAGGTCATGCAGTGAGTGCAGTGACTGCAGGGAGTTTGGTGAGTGCTGTGACTGCAGGGAGTGCAGTGAGTGCAGTGACTGCAGGGCGTGCAGGGCATGTGGTGAGTGCAGTGACTGCAGGCTATGCAGGGAGTGCGGTGAGTACAGTGACGGCAGGCTGTGCAGGGAGTGCGTGAGTGCAGTGACTGCAGGCTGTGCGGTGAGTGCGGTGAATGCAGTGACTGCAGGCTGTGCAGGGAGTGCAGTGAGTTCAGTGACTGCAGGCTGTGCAGGGAGTGCAGTGACTGCAGGAAGTGCGGTGAGTACAGTGACTGCAGGGAGTGCAGTGAGTACAGTGACTGCAGGGAGTGCAGTGAGTACAGTGACTGCAGGGAGTGCGGTGAGTGCAGTGACTGCAGGGAGGGTGGTGAGTGCAGTGACTGCAGGCGATGCAGGGTGTGCAGTGAATGCAGTGACTGCAGGGAGTGCGGTGAGTGCAGTGACTGCAGGCTGTGCAGGCAGTTTGGTGAGTGCAGTGACAGCAGGGAGTGCGGTGAGTGCAGTGACTGCAGGGAGTGCGGTGAGTGCAGTGACTTCAGGGAGTCCGGTGAGTGCAGTAACTGCAGGGAGTCCGGTGAGTGCAGTGACTGCAGGCTGTGCGGTGAGTGCAGTGACTGCTGGGAGTGCGGTGAATGCAGTGAGTGCAGGGAGTCCGGTGAGTCCAGTGACTGCAGGGAGTGTGGTGAGTCCAATGACTGCAGGGAGTGTGGTGAGTCCAGTGACTGCAGGGAACGTGGTGAGTCCAGTGACTGCAGCTAGTGCAGCGAGTGCAGTGACTGCAGGGAGTGCGGTGAATGCAGTGACTGCAGGGAGTCCGGTGAGTCCAGTGACTGCGGGTTGTGTGGTGAGTCCAGTGGCTACAGGGAGTGCGATGAGTACAGTGACTGCAGGGAATGCAGTGAGTGCAGTGACTGCAGGGAGTCCGGTGAGTGCAGTGACTGCAGGGAGTGCGGTGAGTGCAGTGACTGCAGGCTGTGCGGTGAGTGCAGTGACTGCTGGGAGTGCGGTGAGTGCAGTGACTGCAGGCAGTGCAGGGTGTGCAGTGAATGCAGTGACTGCAGGGAGTGCGTTGAGTGCAGTGACTGCAGGGAGTGCGGTGAGTGCAGTGACTGCAGGGAGTGTGGTGAATGCAGTGACTGCAGGGAGTCCAGTGAGTCTAGTGACTGCAGGGAGTGCAGTGAGTCTAGTGACTGCAGGGAGTGCGGTGAGTCCAGTGACTGCAGGGAGTAGAGTGACTGCAGGCTGCGCAACAAGTGCAGTGAGTGCTGTGACTGCAGGGAGTGCAGTGAGTACAAGTTACTGCAGGGCGTGCAGTGAGTGCAGTGACTGCAGGGAGATTGGTGAGTGCTGTGACTGCAGGGAGTGCAGTGAGTGCAGTGACTGCAGGCTGTGCAGTGAGTGCGGAGAGTGCAGTGACTGCAGGCTGTGCAGTGAGTGCGATGAGTGCAGTGACTGCAGGCTGTGCAGTGAGTGCGATGAGTGCAGTGACTGCAGGCTGTGCAGTGAGTGCAGTGAGTACAGTGACTGAAGTTTGGGCAGTCAGTACGGTGAGTGCAGTGACTGCAGGGAGTGCGGTGAGTACAGTGACTACAGGGAGTGTGGTGAGTGCAGACTGCAGTCTGTTCAGGGAGTGCAGTGAGTGCAGTGATTGCAGGGAGTGCAGTAAGTGTGGTGAGCGCAGTGACTGCAGTCTGTTCAGGGAGTGCGGTGAGTGCAGTGATTGCAGGGTGTGCAGGGAGTGCAGTGAGCGCAGTGACTGCAGGCTGTGCAGGAAATGTGGTGAATGCAGTGACTGCAGGGCGTGCAGGGCGTGTGGTGAGTGCAGTGACTGCAGGCTGTGCAACAAGTGCGGTGAGTCCAGTGACTGCAGGGAGTGCAGTGAGTACAAGTTACTGCAGGGAGTGTAGTGGGTGCAGTGACTGCAGGCTGTGCAGGGAGTGTGGTGAATGCAGTGACTGCAGGGTGTGCAGGGCGTGCAGTGAGTGCAGTGACTGCAGGGAGTTTGGTGAGTGCTGTGACTGCAGGGAGTGCGGTGAGTGCAGTGACTGCAGGCTGTGCAGTGAGTGCGGTGAGTGCAGTGACTGCAGGGAGTTTGGTGAGTGCTGAGACTCCAGGGAGTGCAGTGAGTCTAGTGACTGCAGGGTGTGCAGTGAGTCTAGTGACTGCAGGGAGTGCGGTGAATGCAGTGACTGCAGGGAGTGCGGTGAATGCAGTGACTGCAGGGAGTCCAGTGAGTCTAGTAACTGCAGGGAGTGCGGTGAGTCCAGTGACTGCAGGGAGTAGAGTGACTGCAGGCTGCGCAACAAGTGCAGTGAGTGCAGTGACTGCAGGGAGTGCAGTGAGTACAAGTTACTGCAGGTCATGCAGTGAGTGCAGTGACTGCAGGGAGTTTGGTGAGTGCTGTGACTGCAGGGAGTGCAGTGAGTGCAGTGACTGCAGGGCGTGCAGGGCATGTGGTGAGTGCAGTGACTGCAGGCTATGCAGGGAGTGCGGTGAGTACAGTGACGGCAGGCTGTGCAGGGAGTGCGTGAGTGCAGTGACTGCAGGCTGTGCGGTAAGTGCGGTGAATGCAGTGACTGCAGGCTGTGCAGGGAGTGCAGTGAGTTCAGTGACTGCAGGCTGTGCAGGGAGTGCAGTGACTGCAGGAAGTGCGGTGAGTACAGTGACTGCAGGGAGTGCAGTGAGTACAGTGACTGCAGGGAGTGCGGTGAGTGCAGTGACTGCAGGGAGGGTGGTGAGTGCAGTGACTGCAGGCGATGCAGGGTGTGCAGTGAATGCAGTGACTGCAGGGAGTGCGGTGAGTGCAGTGACTGCAGGCTGTGCAGGCAGTTTGGTGAGTGCAGTGACAGCAGGAAGTGCGGTGAGTGCAGTGACTGCAGGGAGTGCGGTGAGTGCAGTGACTTCAGGGAGTCCGGTGAGTGCAGTAACTGCAGGGAGTCCGGTGAGTGCAGTGACTGCAGGCTGTGCGGTGAGTGCAGTGACTGCTGGGAGTGCGGTGAATGCAGTGAGTGCAGGGAGTCCGGTGAGTCCAGTGACTGCAGGGAGTGTGGTGAGTCCAATGACTGCAGGGAGTGTGGTGAGTCCAGTGACTGCAGGGAACGTGGTGAGTCCAGTGACTGCAGCTAGTGCAGCGAGTGCAGTGACTGCAGGGAGTGCGGTGAATGCAGTGACTGCAGGGAGTCCGGTGAGTCCAGTGACTGCGGGTTGTGTGGTGAGTCCAGTGGCTACAGGGAGTGCGGTGAGTACAGTGACTGCAGGGAATGCATTGAGTGCAGTGACTGCAGGGAGAGCGGTGAGTGCAATGACTGCAGGCTGTGCAACCAGTGTGGTGAGTGCAGTGACTGCAGGGAGTCCGGTGAGTGCAGTGACTGCAGGGAGTGCGGTGAGTGCAGTGACTGCAGGCTGTGCGGTGAGTGCAGTGACTGCTGGGAGTGCGGTGAGTGCAGTGACTGCAGGCAGTGCAGGGTGTGCAGTGAATGCAGTGACTGCAGGGAGTGCGTTGAGTGCAGTGACTGCAGGGAGTGCGGTGAGTGCAGTGACTGCAGGCTGTGCGGTGAGTGCAGTGACTGCAGGGAGTGCGGTGAGTGCAGTGACTGCAGGGAGTGCGGTGAGTCCAGTGACTGCAGGGAGTCCGGTGAGTCCAGTGACTGCAGGGAGTGTGGTGAGTCCAGTGACTGAAGTTTGGGCAGCGAGTACGGTGAGTGCAGTGACTGCAGGGAGTGCACTGTCTACAGTGACTACAGGGAGTGTGGTGAGTGCAGTGACTGCAGTCTGTTCAGGGAGTGCAGTGAGTGCAGTGATTGCAGGGCGTGCAGGGAATGCGGTGAGTACAGTGACGGCAGGCTGTGCAGGGAGTGCGTGAGTGCTGTGACGGCAGGCAGTGCGGCGAGTGCGGTGAATGCAGTGACTGCAGGCTGTGCAGGGAGTGCAGTGAGTTCAGTGACTGCAGGCTGTGCAGGGAGTGCAGTGACTGCAGGGAGTGCGGTGAGTACAGTGACTGCAGGGAGTGCGGTGAGTACAGTGACTTCAGGGAATGCGTTGAATACAGTGACTGCAGGGAGTGCGGTGAGTGCAGTGACTGCAGGGAGGGCGGTGAGTGCAGTGACTGCAGGCGCTGCAGGGTGAGCAGTGAATGCAGTGACTGCAGGGAGTGCAGTGACTGCAAGCATTGCAGCGTGTGCGGTGAGTGCAGTGACTGCTGGGAGTGCGATGAGTGCAGTGACTGCAGGCTGTGCAGGCACTGTGGTGAGTGCAGTGACAGCAGGGAGTGCGGTGAGTGCAGTGACTGCAGGGAGTGCGGTGAATGCAGTGACTGCAGGGAGTGCGGTGAGTCCAGTGACTGCAGGGAGTGCGGTGAGTCCAGTGACTGCAGGCTGTGCGGTGAGTGCAGTGACTGCAGGGAGTGCGGTGAGTCCAGTGACTGCAGGCTGTGCGGTGAGTGCAGTGACTGCAGGGAGTGCGGTGAGTCCAGTGACTGCAGGGAGTAGAGTGACTGCAGGCTGCGAATGAGGGCGGTGAGTCCAGTTACTGCAGGGAGTGAGCCGAGTGCAGTGACTTCAGGGAATGCGGTGAGTGCAGTAACTGCAGGGAGTGCAGGGTGTGCAGGGTGTGCAATGTGTGCAGTGACTGCAGGCTGTGCGTGGAGTGCAGTGAGTGCAGTGACTACAGGGAATGTGGTGAGTGCAGTGACTACAGGGAGTGTGATGAGTGCAGTGACTGCAGGCTGTGCGTGGAGTGCAGTGAGTGCAGTGACTACAGGGAATGTGGTGAGTGCAGTGACTACAGGGAGTGTGATGAGTGCAGTGACTGCAGGGAGTGCGGTGAGTGCAGTGACTACAGGGAGTGTGATGAGTGCAGTGACAGCAGGCTGTGCAGTGTTTGTGGTGACGGGGGTGACTGCAGGGAAAGCGGTGAATGCAGTGACTGTAGGGAGTCCGGTGAGTGCAGTGACTGCAGGGATTCAGGTGAGTCCAGTGACTGCAGGCAGTGTGGTGAGTCTAGTGACTGCAGGGAGTGCGGTGAATGCAGTGACTGCAGGGAGTCCAGTGAGTCTAGTGACTGCAGGGAGTGCGGTGAATGCAGTGACTGCAGGGAGTCCAGTGAGTCCAGTGACTGCAGGGAGTGTGGTGAGTCTAGTGACTGCAGGGAGTGCGGTGAATGCAGTGACTGCAGGGAGTCCAGTGAGTCTAGTGACTGCAGGGAGTGCGGTGAATGCAGTGACTGCAGGGAGTCCAGTGAGTCCAGTGACTGCAGGGAGTAGAGTAACTGCAGGCTGTGCAACAAGTGCGGTGAGTGCAGTGACTGCAGGGAGTGCAGTGAGGACAAGTTACTGCAGGGAGTGTAGTGGGTGCAGTGACTGCAGGGTGTGCAGGGCGTGCAGTGAGTGCAGTGACTGCGGGGAGTTTGGTGAGTGCTGTGACTGCAGGGAGTGCGGTGAGTGCAGTGACTGCAGGCTGTGCAGTGAGTGCGGTGAGTGCAGTGACTGCAGGGAGTTTGGTGAGTGCTGAGACTCCAGGGAGTGCAGTGAGTCTAGTGACTGTAGGGAGTGCGGTGAGTGCAGTGACTGCAGGGAGTGCGGTGAATGCAGTGACTGCAGGGAGTCCAGTGAGTCTAGTGACTGCAGGGAGTGCAGTGAGTCTAGTGACTGCAGGGAGTGCGGTGAGTGCAGTGACTGCAGGGAGTGCGGTGAGTGCAGTGACTGCAGGGAGTAGAGTGACTGCAGGCTGCGCCACAAGTGCAGTGAGTGCAGAGACTGCAGGGAGTGCAGTGAGTACAAGTTACTGCAGGGCGTGCAGTGAGTGCAGTGACTGCAGGGAGATTGGTGAGTGCTGTGACTGCAGGGAGTGCAGTGAGTGCAGTGACTGCAGGCTGTGCAGTGAGTGCGGAGAGTGCAGTGACTGCAGGCTGTGCAGTGAGTGCGATGAGTGCAGTGACTGCAGGCTGTGCAGTGAGTGCGATGAGTGCAGTGACTGCAGGCTGTGCAGTGAGTGCAGTGAGTGCAGTGACTGAAGTTTGGGCAGTCAGTACGGTGAGTGCAGTGACTGCAGGGAGTGCGGTGAGTACAGTGACTACAGGGAGTGTGGTGAGTGCAGACTGCAGTCTGTTCAGGGAGTGCAGTGAGTGCAGTGATTGCAGGGAGTGCAGTAAGTGTGGTGAGCGCAGTGACTGCAGTCTGTTCAGGGAGTGCGGTGAGTGCAGTGATTGCAGGGTGTGCAGGGAGTGCAGTGAGCGCAGTGACTGCAGGCTGTGCAGGAAATGTGGTGAATGCAGTGACTGCAGGGCGTGCAGGGCGTGTGGTGAGTGCAGTGACTGCAGGCTGTGCAACAAGTGCGGTGAGTCCAGTGACTGCAGGGAGTGCAGTGAGTACAAGTTACTGCAGGGAGTGTAGTGGGTGCAGTGACTGCAGGCTGTGCAGGGAGTGTGGTGAATGCAGTGACTGCAGGGTGTGCAGGGCGTGCAGTGAGTGCCGTGACTGCAGGGAGCTTGGTGAGTGCTGTGACTGCAGGGAGTGCGGTGAGTGCAGTGACTGCAGGCTGTGCAGTGAGTGCGGTGACTGCAGGGAGTTTGGTGAGTGCTGTGACTGCAGGGAGTGCAGTGAGTACAGTGACTGCAGGGAGTTCGGTGAGTGCAGTGACTGCAGGCTGTGCAGTGAGTGCGATGAGTGCAGTGACTGCAGGCTGTGCAGTGAGTACAGTGACTGCAGGGAGTTCGGTGAGTGCAGTGACTGCAGGCTGTGCAGTGAGTGCGATGAGTGCAGTGACTGCAGGCAATGCAGTGAGTACAGTGACTGCAGAGAGTGCGGTGAGTACTGTGACTGCAGGGAATGCGGTGAGTACAGTGACTGCAGGGAGTGCGGTGCATGCAGTGACTGCGGGGTGAGCAGTGAGTGCAGTGACTGCAGGCGTTGCAGGGTGTGCAGTGAATGCAGTGACTGCAGGGAGTGCAGTGACTGCAGGCATTGCTGGGTGTGCAGTGAATGCCGTGACTGCAGATTTTGCGGTGAGTGCACTGACTGCAGGCTCTGCAGCGAGTGTGGTGAGTGCAGTGACTGCAGGCTGTGCAGCGAGTGTGGTGAGTCCAGTGACTGCTGGGAGTGCAGTGACTGCAGGCTGTGCAGCGAGTGCGGTGAATGCAGTGACTGCAGGCTGTGCAGGGTGTGTGGTGAGTGCAGTGACTGCAGGGAGTGTGGTGAGTGCAGTGACTGTAGGGAGTGCGGTGAGTGAAGTGACTGCAGGGAGTGCGGTGAGTGCAGTGACTGCAGGGAGTGCAGTGACTGCAGGCATTGCTGGGTGTGCGGTGAATGCAGTGACTGCAGGGATTGCGGTGACTGCAATGACTACAGTCTCTGCAGGCAGTATGGTGAGTGCAGTGACTGCAGGGAGTGCGGTGAGTACTGTGACTGCAGGCTGTGCAGGGTGTGCGGTGAATGCAGGGACTGCAGGGAGTATGGTGAGTGCAGCAACTGCAGGTTGTGCAGTGAGTGCAGTGACTGCAGGGAGTGCGGTGAATGCAGTGACTGCAGGGGATGCAGGGAGTGCGGTGAGTGCAGTGACTGCAGGCTGTGTAGGGTGTGCAGTGAGTGCAGTGACTGCAGGGAGTGCAGTGGGTCCAGTGAATGCAGGGAGTGCGGTGAGTACAGTGACTGCAGGGAGTGCGGTGAGTACAGTGACTGCAGGGAGTACGGTGAGTACTGTGACTGCAGGGATTGCAGTGAGTACAGTGACTGCAGGGAGTGCGGTGTGTACAGTGACTGCAGGGAATGCAGTGAGTGCAGTGACTGCAGGGAGGGCGGTGAGTGCAGTGACTGCAGGGAGGGCGGTGAGTACAGTGACGGAAGGGAGGGCGGTGAGTGCAGTGAGTACTGTGACTGCAGGCCGTGCAGCGAGTGTGGTGAGTGCAGTGACTGCAGGCTGTGCAGGGTGTGTGGTGAAGGCAGCGACTGCAGGGCGTACAGGGAGTGCGGTGAATGCAGTGACTGCAGGCTGTGCAGGACTTGCAGTCAGTGCAGTGACTGCAGGGATTGCGGTGATTGCAGTGTCTGCACGGTGTGCGGTGAGCGTTGTGACTGCAGGCATTGCACGGTGTGTGGTGAGTGCAGTGACTGCAGGCTGTTCAGGGAATATGGCGAGTGCAGTGAGTGCAGTGTCTGCAGGGAGTGCGGTCAGTGCAGTGACTGCAGGCATTGCAGGGAGTGCGGTGAGTGCAGTGACTTCAGGCTGTGTAGGGTGTGCCGTGAGTGCAGTGTCTGCAGGGAGTGCAGTGAGTGCAGTGACTGCAGGCATTGCAGGGTGTGAGGTGAATGCAGTGACTGCAGGGAGTGCTGTGAGTGCAGTGACTGCAGGCTGTTCAGGGATTGCGGAGAGTGCAGTGACTTCAGGGCGTGCGGTATGTGCAGTGACTGCAGGCTGTGCAGGGAGTGCAGTGAGTGCAGTGACTGCAGGCTTTCAGTGAGTGCAGTGAGTGCAGTGACTGCAGCATTTGCATGGTGTGTGGTGAGTGCAGTGACTGCAGGCTGTTCAGGGAGTGCAGTGAATGCAGTGACTGCAGGGGGAGCGGTGAGTGCAGTGACTGCTGGGAGTGCGATGAATGCAGTGACTGCAGGGAGTTAGGTGAGTCCAGTGACTTCAGGGAGTGTGGTGAGTGCAGTGACTGCAGGCTGTGCAGGGAGTGCGGTGAGTGCAGTGACTGCAGGGAGTGCAGTGACTGCAGGCTGTGCAGCAAATGCAGTGAATGCAGTGACTGCAGGCTGTGCAGGGATTGAAGTGAGTTCAGTAACTGCAGACTGTGCAGGGAGTGCGGTGAGTGCAGTGACTGCAGGGAGTGCGCTGAGTGCAGTGAGTGTAGTGACTGCATGTGGTGCAGCCAGTGCGGTAAGTGCAGTGACTGCAGATCGTGCAGGGAGTCTGGTGAGTGCAGTGACTGCAGGCTGTGCAGCGAGTGTGGTGAGTGCAGTGACTGCAGGGAATGCAGTTAGTACAGTGACTGCAGGCCGTGCAGAGAGTGTGGTGAGTGCAGTGAATGCAGGGAATGCAGTTAGTACAGTGACTGCAGGCCGTGCAGAGAGTGTGGTGAGTGCAGTGACTGCAGGCTGTGCAGCGAGTGCAGTGTATGCAGTGACTGCATTCTGTGCAGGGTGTGCGGTGATTGCAGTGACTGCAGGGAGCGCTGTAAGTGCAGTGAGTGCATGACTGCAGGGAGTGCGGTGAGTGCAGTGACTGCAGGGAGTGCGGTGAGTACTGTGACTGCAGGGAATGCGGTGAGTACAGTGACTGCAGGGAGTGCAGTGCATGCAGTGACTGCAGGGAGAGCGGTGAGTGCAGTGACTGCAGGCATTGCAGGGTGTGCAGTGAATGCAGTGACTGCAGGGAGTGCAGTGACTGCAGGCATTGCTGGGTGTGCGGTGAATGCAGTGACTGCAGATTTTGCGGTGAGTGCAATGACTGCAGGCTCTGCAGCGAGTGTGGTGAGTGCAGTGACTGCAGGCTGTGCAGCGAGTGTGGTGAGTGCAGTGACTGCAGGCTGTGCAGCGAGTGTGGTGAGTCCAGTGACTGCTGGGAGTGCAGTGACTGCAGGCTGTGCAGCGAGTGCGGTGAATGCAGTGACTGCAGGCTGTGCAGGGTGTGTGGTGAGTGCAGTGACTGCAGGTTTTGCAGTGAGTGCAGTGACTGCAGGGAGTGTGGTGAATGCAGTGACTGCAGGGGATGCAGGGATTGCGGTGAGTGCAGTGACTGCAGGCTGTGTAGGGTGTGCAGTGAGTGCAGTGACTGCAGGTAGTGCGGTGTGTCCAGTGACTGCAGGGAGTGTGGTGAGTCCAGTGACTGCAGGGAGTGCAGTGACTGCAGGCTGTGCAGCAATTGCAGTGAGTGCAGTGACTGCAGGGAGTGCAGTGAGTACAGTTACTGCAGGGAGTGCAGTGAGTACAGTGACTGCCGGGGATGCAGGGAGTGCAGGGAGTGCAGTGACTTCAGGCTGTGTAGGGCGTGCAGTGAGTGTAGTGTCTGCAGGCTGTGCAGCGAGTGTGGTGAGTGCAGTGACTGCAGGGAGGGTGGTGAGTACAGTGACTGCAGGGAGGGCGGTGAGTGCAGTGAGTACAGTGACTGCAGGCCGTGCAGCGAGTGTGGTGAGTGCAGTGACTGCAGGCTGTGCAGGGTGTGTGGTGAAGGCAGCGACTGCAGGGCGTACAGGGAGTGCGGTGAATGCAGTGACTGCAGGCTGTGCAGGGATTGAAGTGAGTTCAGTAACTGCAGACTGTGCAGGGAGTGCGGTGAGTGCAGTGACTGCTGGGAGTGCAGTGAGTGTAGTGACTGCAGGCATTGCTGGGTGTGCGGTGAATGCAGTGACTGCAGGGATTGCGGTGACTGCAATGACTACAGGCTCTGCAGGCAGTATGGTGAGTGCAGTGACTGCAGGGAGTGCGGTGAGTGCAGTGACTGCAGGCTGTGCAGGGTGTGCGGTGAATGCAGGGACTGCAGGGAGTATGGTGAGTGCAGCAACTGCAGGTTGTGCAGTGAATGCAGTGACTGCAGGGAGTGCGGTGAATGCAGTGACTGCAGGGGATGCAGGGAGTGCGGTGAGTGCAGTGACTGCAGGGAGTGCAGTGGGTCCAGTGAATGCAGGGAGTGCGGTGAGTACAGTGACTGCAGGGAGTGCGGTGAGTACAGTGACTGCAGGGAGTACGGTGAGTACTGTGACTGCAGGGATTGCAGTGAGTACAGTGACTGCAGGGAGTGCGGTGTGTACAGTGACTGCAGGGAATGCAGTGAGTGCAGTGACTGCAGGGAGGGCGGTGAGTGCAGTGACTGCAGGGAGGGCGGTGAGTACAGTGACGGAAGGGAGGGCGGTGAGTGCAGTGAGTACTGTGACTGCAGGCCGTGCAGCGAGTGTGGTGAGTGCAGTGACTGCAGGCTGTGCAGGGTGTGTGGTGAAGGCAGCGACTGCAGGGCGTACAGGGAGTGCGGTGAATGCAGTGACTGCAGGCTGTGCAGGGCTTGCAGTCAGTGCAGTGACTGCAGGGATTGCGGTGATTGCTGTGACTGCACGGTGTGCGGTGAGCGTTGTGACTGCAGGCATTGCACGGTGTGTGGTGAGTGCAGTGACTACAGGCTGTTCAGGGAGTGCGGCGAGTGCAGTGAGTGCAGTGTCTGCAGGGAGTGCGGTCAGTGCAGTGACTGCAGGCATTGCAGGGAGTGCGGTGAGTGCAGTGACTTCAGGCTGTGTAGGGTGTGCAGTGAGTGCAGTGTCTGCAGGGAGTGCAGTGAGTGCAGTGACTGCAGGCATTGCAGGGTATGCAGTGAATGCAGTGACTGCAGGGAGTGCTGTGAGTGCAGTGACTGCAGGCTGTTCAGGGATTGCGGAGAGTGCAGTGACTTCAGGGTTGCGGTATGTGCAGTGACTGCAGGCTGTGCAGGGAGTGCAGTGAGTGCAGTGACTGCAGGCTTTCAGTGAGTGCAGTGAGTGCAGTGACTGCAGCATTTGCACGGTGTGTGGTGAGTGCAGTGACTGCAGGCTGTTTAGGGAGTGCAGTGAATGCAGTGACTGCAGGGGGAGCGGTGAGTGCAGTGACTGCTGGGAGTGCGATGAATGCAGTGACTGCAGGGAGTTAGGTGAGTCCAGTGACTTCAGGGAGTGTGGTGAGTGCAGTGACTGCAGGCTGTGCAGGGAGTGCGGTGAGTGCAGTGACTGCAGGGAGTGCAGTGACTGCAGGCTGTGCAGCAAATGCAGTGAATGCAGTGACTGCAGGCTGTGCAGGGATTGAAGTGAGTTCAGTAACTGCAGACTGTGCAGGGAGTGCGGTGAGTGCAGTGAGTGTAGTGACTGCATGTGGTGCAGCCAGTGCGGTAAGTGCAGTGACTGCAGACCGTGCAGGGAGTCTGGTGAGTGCAGTGACTGCAGGCTGTGCAGCGAGTGTGGTGAGTGCAGTGACTGCAGGGAGTGCTGTGAGTGCAGTGACTGCAGGCTGTTCAGGGATTGCGGAGAGTGCAGTGACTTCAGGGCGTGCGGTATGTGCAGTGACTGCAGGCTGTGCAGGGAGTGCAGTGAGTGCAGTGACTGCAGGCTTTCAGTGAGTGCAGTGACTGCAGTGACTGCAGCATTTGCACGGTGTGTGGTGAGTGCAGTGACTGCAGGCTGTTCAGGGAGTGCAGTGAATGCAGTGACTGCAGGGGGAGCGGTGAGTGCAGTGACTGCTGGGAGTGCGATGAATGCAGAGACTGCAGGGAGTTAGGTGAGTCCAGTGACTTCAGGGAGTGTGGTGAGTGCAGTGACTGCAGGCTGTGCAGGGAGTGCGGTGAGTGCAGTGACTGCAGGGAGTGCAGTGACTGCAGGCTGTGCAGCAAATGCAGTGAATGCAGTGACTGCAGGCTGTGCAGGGATTGAAGTGAGTTCAGTAACTGCAGACTGTGCAGGGAGTGCGGTGAGTGCAGTGACTGCAGGGAGTGCGGTGAGTGCAGTGAGTGTAGTGACTGCATGTGGTGCAGCCAGTGCGGTAAGTGCAGTGACTGCAGACCGTGCAGGGAGTCTGGTGAGTGCAGTGACTGCAGGCTGTGCAGCGAGTGTGGTGAGTGCAGTGACTGCAGGGAATGCAGTTAGTACAGTGACTGCAGGCCGTGCAGAGAGTGTGGTGAGTGCAGTGAATGCAGGGAATGCAGTTAGTACAGTGACTGCAGGCCATGCAGAGAGTGTGGTGAGTGCAGTGACTGCAGGCTGTGCAGCGAGTGCAGTGTATGCAGTGACTGCATGCTGTGCAGGGTGTGCGGTGATTGGAGTGACTGCAGGGAGCGCTGTAAGTGCAGTGAGTGCATGACTGCAGGGAGTGCAGTGAGTGCAGTGACTGCAGGGAGTGCGGTGAGTACTGTGACTGCAGGGAATGCGGTGAGTACAGTGACTGCAGGGAGTGCAGTGCATGCAGTGACTGCAGGGAGAGCGGTGAGTGCAGTGACTGCAGGCGTTGCAGGGTGTGCAGTGAATGCAGTGACTGCAGGGAGTGCAGTGACTGCAGGCATTGCTGGGTGTGCGGTGAATGCAGTGACTGCAGATTTTGCGGTGAGTGCAATGACTGCAGGCTCTGCAGCGAGTGTGGTGAGTGCAGTGACTGCAGGCTGTGCAGCGAGTGTGGTGAGTCCAGTGACTGCTGGGAGTGCAGTGACTGCAGGCTGTGCAGCGAGTGCGGTGAATGCAGTGACTGCAGGCTGTGCAGGGTGTGTGGTGAGTGCAGTGACTGCAGGTTTTGCAGTGAGTGCAGTGACTGCAGGGAGTGTGGTGAATGCAGTGACTGCAGGGGATGCAGGGATTGCGGTGAGTGCAGTGACTGCAGCCTGTGTAGGGTGTGCAGTGAGTGCAGTGACTGCAGGTAGTGCGGTGTGTCCAGTGACTGCAGAGTGTGTGGTAAGTCCAGTGACTACAGGGAGTGCAGTGACTGCAGGCTGTGCAGCGATTGCGGTGAGTGCAGTGACTGCAGGGAGTGCAGTGAGTACAGTTACTGCAGGGAGTGCAGTGAGTACAGTGACTGCCGGGGATGTAGGGCGTGCAGTGAGTGTAGTGTCTGCAGGCTGTGCAGCGAGTGTGGTGAGTGCAGTGACTGCAGGGAGGGTGGTGAGTACAGTGACTGCAGGGAGGGGGGTGAGTGCAGTGAGTACTGTGACTGCAGGCCGTGCAGCGAGTGTGGTGAGTGCAGTGACTGCAGGCTGTGCAGGGTGTGTGGTGAAGGCAGCGACTGCAGGACGTACAGGGATTGCGGTGAATGCAGTGACTGCAGGCTGTGCAGGGATTGAAGTGAGTTCAGTAACTGCAGACTGTGCAGGGAGTGCGGTGAGTGCAGTGACTGCTGGGAGTGCGGTGAGTGCAGTGAGTGTAGTGACTGCAGGTTGTGCAGCCAGTGCGGTAAGTGCAGTGACTGCAGACCGTGCAGGGAGTCTGGTGAATGCAGTGACTGCAGGCTGTGCAGCGAGTGTGGTGAGGGCAGTGACTGCAGGGAGTGCAGTGAGTGCAGTGACTGCAGGGAATGCAGTTAGTACAGTGTCTGCAGGCCGTGCAGAGAGTGTGGTGAGTGCAGTGACTGCAGGCTGTGCAGGGTGTGTGGTGAAGGCAGCGACTGCAGGGCATACAGGGAGTGCGGTGAATGCACTGACTGCAGGCTGTGCAGGGCTTGCAGTCAGTGCAGTGACTGCAGGGATTGCGGTGATTGCTGTGACTGCAGGGTGTGCGGTGAGCGTTGTGACTGCAGGGATTGCACGGTGTGTGGTGAGTGCAGTGACTGCAGGCTGTTCAGGGAGTGCGGCGAGTGCAGTGAGTGCAGTGTCTGCAGGGAGTGCGGTCAGTGCAGTGACTGCAGGCATTGCAGGGAGTGCACTGAGTGCAGTGACTTCAGGCTGTGTAGGGCGTGCGGTGAATGCAGTGACTGCAGGGAGTGCGGTGAGTGCAGTGACTGCAGGGATTGCGGTGATTGCTGTGACTTCAGGGTGTGCGGTGAGCGTTGTGACTGCAGGGATTGCACGGTGTGTGGTGAGTGCAGTGACTGCAGGCTGTTCAGGGAGTGCGGCGAGTGCAGTGAGTGCAGTGTCTGCAGGGAGTGCGGTCAGTGCAGTGACTGCAGGCATTGCAGGGAGTGCAGTGAGTGCAGTGACTTCAGGCTGTGTAGGGCGTGCGGTGAATGCAGTGACTGCAGGGAGTGCGGTGAGTGCAGTGACTGCAGGCTGTTCAGGAATTGCGGAGAGTGCAGTGACTTCAGGGAGTGTGGTAAGTGCAGTGACTGCAGGCTGTGCAGGGAGTGCAGTGAGTGCAGTGACTGCAGGCTTTCAGTGAGTGCGGTGAGTGCAGTGACTGCAGCATTTGCACGGTGTGTAGTGAGTGCAGTGACTGCAGGCTGTGCAGGGAGTGCAGTGAATGCAGTGACTGCCGGGGGAGCGGTGAGTGCAGTGACTGCTGGGAGTGCGATGAATGCAGTGACTGCAGGGAGTCAGGTGAGTCCAGTGACTTCAGGGAGTGTGGTGAGTGCAGTGACTGCAGGCTGTGCAGGGAGTGCGGTGAGTGCAGTGACTGCAGGCTGTGCAGCAAATGCAGTGAATGCAGTGACTGCAGGCTGTGCAGGGATTGAAGTGAGTTCAGTAACTGCAGACTGTGCAGGGAGTGCGGTGAGTGCAGTGACTGCAGGGAGTGCGGTGAGTGCAGTGAGTGTAGTGACTGCAGGTTGTGCAGCGAGTGTGGTAAGAGCAGTGACTGCAGGCCGTGCAGGGACTCTGGTGAGTGCAGTGACTGCAGGCTGTGCAGCAAGTGTGGTGAGTGCAGTGACTGCAGGCTGTGAAGCGAGTGCGGTGAATGCAGTGACTGCAGGCTGTGCAGGGAGTGCTGTGAGTGCAGTGACTGCAGGAAGTGCGGTGAGTGCAGTGACTGCAGGTTGTGCAGCGAGTGCGGTAAGAGCAGTGACTGCATGCCGTGCAGGGAGTCTGGTGAGTGCAGTGACTGCAGGCTGTGCAGCGAGTGCGGTGAATGCAGTGACTGCAGGATGTGCAGGGAGTGCTGTGAGTGCAGTGACTGCAGGGAGTGCGGTGAGTGCAGTGACTGCAGGGAGTGCGGTGAGTGCAGTGAGTGCAGTGACTGCAGGTTGTGCAGCGAGTGCGTTAAGAGCAGTGACTGCAGGCTGTGCAGGGAGTCTAGTGAGTGCTGTGACTGCAGGCTGTGCAGCGAGTGTGGTGAGTGCAGTGACTGCAGGGAGTGCAGTGAGTACAGTGACTGTAGGCCGTGCAGAGAGTGTGGTGAGTGCAGTGACTGCAGGGAGTGCGGTGAGTACAGTGACTGCAGGGAGTGTGGTGAGTACTGTGACTGCAGGGAATGCGGTGAGTACAGTGACTGCAGGGACTGCGGTGAGTGCAATGACTTCAGTGAGAGCGGTGAGTGCAGTGACTGCAGGCGGTCCAGGGGGTACAGTGAAGGCAGTGACTGCAGGGAGTGCAGTGACTGCAGGCATTGCTGGCTGTGCGGTGAATGCAGTGACTGCAGGGTTTGCGGTGAGTCCAATGACTGCAGGCTCTGCAGCGAGTGTGGTGAGTCCAGTGACTGCTGGGAGTGCAGTGAGTGCAGGCTGTGCAGGGTGTGCGGTGAGTGCAGTGACTGCAGGGAGTGCGGTGAGTGCAGTGACTGCAGGGAGTGCGGTGAGCGCAGTGACTGCAGGCTGTGCAGGGATTGCCGTGAGTTCAGTAACTGCAGACTCTGCAGGGAGTGCGGTGAGTGCAGACCGTGCAGGGAGTGCGGTGAGTGCAGTGAGTGTAGTGACTGCAGGCTGTGCAGCGAGTGTGGTGAGTGCAGTGACTGCAGTGACTGCAGGCTCTGCAGCGAGTGTAGGGAGTGCAGTGAGTACAGTGACTGCAGGCCATGCAGAGAGTGTGGTGAGTGCAGTGACTGCAGGCTGTGCAGCATTTGCGGTTAGTGCAGTGACTGCAGGCTGTGCAGCGAGTGCGGTGAATGCAGTGACTGCAGGCTGTGTAGGGTGTGCGGTGAGTGCAGTGACTGCAGGGAGCGCGGTGAGTGCAGTGACTGCGGGGAGTGCAGTGAGTGCAGTGACTGCAGGGAGAACGGTGAGTGCAGTGACTGCAGGGAGTGCGGTGAGTGCAGTGACTGCAGTGACTGCAGGTTGTGCAACGAGTGCGGTAAGAGCAGTGACTGCAGGCCGTGCAGGGAGTCTGGTGAGTGCAGTGACAGCAGGCTGTGCAGCGAGTGTGGTGAGTGCAGTGACTGCAGGGAGTGCAGTGAGTACAGTGACTGTAGGACGTGCAGAGAGTGTGGTGAGTTTAGTGACTGCAGGGAGTGCGGTGAGTACTGTGACTGCAGGGAATGCAGTGAGTACTGTGACTGCAGGGAATGCAGTGAGTACAGTGACTGCAGGGAGTGCGGTGAGTACTGTGACTGCAGGGAATGCGGTGAGTGCAGTGACTGCAGGGAGTGCGGTGAGTGCTGTGACTGCAGGGAGATCGGTGAGTGCAGTGACTGCAAGCGGTGCAGGGTGTGCAGTGAATGCAGTGACGGCAGGGAGTGCAGTGACTGCAGGCATTGCTGGGTGTGCGGTGAATGCAGTGACTGCTGGGTTTGCGGTGAGTTCAGTGACTGCAGGCTGTGCAGGGTGTGCGGTGAGTGCAGTGACTGCAGGCTGTGCAGGGAGTGCGGTGTGTTCAGTGACTGCAGGGAGTGTGGTGAATGCAGTGACTGCAGGTAGTGCAGGGTGTGCGTTGAGTGCAGTGGCTGCAGGCTGTGTAGGGTGTGCAGTGAGTGCAGTGACTGCAGGTAGTGCGGTGTGTCCAGTGACTGCAGGGAGTGCGGTGAGTCCAGTGACTGCAGGGAGTGCAGTGACTGCAGGCTGTGCAGCAATTGCGGTGAGTGCAGTGACTGCAGGGAGTTCAGTGAGTACAGTTACTGCAGGGAGTGCAGTGAGTACAGTGACTGCCGGGGTTGCAGGGATTGTGGTGAGTGCAGTGACTTCAGGCTGTGTAGGGCGTGCAGTGAGTGTAGTGTCTGCAGGCTGTGCAGCAAGTGTGGTGAGTGCAGTGACTGCAGGGAGGGCGGTGAGTGCAGTGAGTACTGTGACTGCAGGCCGTGCAGCGAGTGTGGTGAGTGCAGTGACTGCAGGCTGTGCAAGGTGTGTGGTGAAGGCAGTGACTGCAGGGCGTACAGGGAGTGTGGTGAATGCAGTGACTGCAGGCTGTGCAGGGCTTGCAGTCAGTGCAGTGACTGCAGGGATTGCGGTGATTGCTGTGACTGCAGGGTGTGCGGTGAGCATTGTGACTGCAGGGATTGCACGGTGTGTGGTGAGTGCAGTGACTGCAGGCTGTTTAGGGAGTGCGGCAAGTGCAGTGAGTGCAGTGTATGCAGGGAGTGTGGTCAGTGCAGTGACTGCAGGCATTGCAGGGATTGCAGTGAGTGCAGTGACTTCAGGCTGTGTAGGGCGTGCAGTGAGTGCAGTGTCTGCAGGGAGTGTGGTGAGTGCAGTGACTGCAGGCATTGCAGGGTGAGCGGTGAATGCAGTGACTTCAGGGAGTGCGGTGAGTGCAGTGACTGCAGGCTGTTCAGGGAGTGCAGTGAGTGCAGTGACTACAGGCTTTCAGTGAGTGTGGTGAGTGCAGTGACTGCAGCATTTGCACGGTGTGTAGTGAGTGCAGTGACTGCAGGCTGTGCAGGGAGTGCAGTGAATGCAATGACTGCAGGGGTAGCGGTGAGTGCAGTGACTGCTGGGAGTGCAGTGAATGCAGTGACTGCAGGGAGTTAGGTGAGTCCAGTGACTTCAGGGAGTGTGGTGAGTGCAGTGACTGCAGGCTGTGCAGGGAGTGCGGTGAGTGCAGTGACTGCAGGGAGTGCAGTGACTGCAGGCTGTGCAGCAAATGCAGTGAATGCAGTGACTGCAGGCTGTGCAGGGATTGAAGTGAGTTCAGTAACTGCAGACTGTGCAGGGAGTGCGGTGAGTGCAGTGACTGCTGGGAGTGCGGTGAGTGCAGTGAGTGCAGTGACTGCAGGTTGTGCAGCCATTGCGGTAAGTGCAGTGACTGCAGACCGTGCAGGGTGTCTGGTGAGTGCAGTGACTGCAGGCTGTGCAGCGAGTGTGGTGAGTGCAGTTACTGCAGGGAATGCAGTTAGTACAGTGACTGCAGGCCGTGCAGAGAGTGTGGTGAGTGCAGTGAAAGCAGGCTGTGCAGCGAGTGCGGCGTATGCAGTGACTGCAGGCTGTGCAGGGTGTGCGGTGAGTGCAGTGACTGCAGTGACTGCAGGGAGTGCAGTGAGTGCTGTGACTGCGGGGAGTGCAGTGAGTGCATGACTGCAGGGAGTGCGGTGAGTGCGGTGAGTGCAGTGACTGCAGGGAGTGCGGTGAGTGCAGTGAGTGCAGTGACTGCAGGCGTTGCAGGGTGTGCAGTGAATGCAGTGACTGCAGGGAGTGCAGTGACTGCAGGCATTGCTGGGTGTGCGGTGAATGCAGTGACTGCAGATTTTGCGGTGAGTGCAATGACTGCAGGCTCTGCAGCGAGTGTGGTGAGTGCAGTGACTGCAGGCTGTGCAGCAAGTGTGGTGAGTCCAGTGACTGCTGGGAGTGCAGTGACTGCAGGCTGTGCAGCGAGTGCGGTGAATGCAGTGACTGCAGGCTGTGCAGGGTGTGTGGTGAGTGCAGTGACTGCAGGTTTTGCAGTGAGTGCAGTGACTGCAGGGAGTGTGGTGAATGCAGTGACTGCAGGGGATGCAGGGATTGCGGTGAGTTTAGTGACTGCAGGCTGTGTAGGGTGTGCAGTGAGTGCAGTGACTGCAGGTAGTGCGGTGTGTCCAGTGACTGCAGGGAGTGTGGTGAGTCCAGTGACTGCAGGGAGTGCAGTGACTGCAGGCTGTGCAGCGATTGCGGTGAGTGCAGTGACTGCAGGGAGTGCAGTGAGTACAGTTACTGCAGGGAGTGCAGTGAGTACAGTGACTGCCGGGGATGCAGGGAGTGCAGTGACTTCAGGCTGTGTAGGGTGTGCAGTGAGTGTAGTGTCTGCAGGCTGTGCAGCGAGTGTGGTGAGTGCAGTGACTGCAGGGAGGGTGGTAAGTACAGTGACTGCAGTGAGGGCGGTGAGTGCAGTGAGTACTGTGACTGCAGGCCGTGCAGCGAGTGTGGTGAGTGCAGTGACTGCAGGCTGTGCAGGGTGTGTGGTGAAGGCAGCGACTGCAGGACGTACAGGGAGTGCGGTGAATGCAGTGACTGCAGGCTGTGCAGGGATTGAAGTGAGTTCAGTAACTGCAGACTGTGCAGGGAGTGCTGTGAGTGCAGTGACTGCTGGGAGTGCGGTGAGTGCAGTGAGTGTAGTGACTGCAGGTTGTGCAGCCAGTGCGGTAAGTGCAGTGACTGCAGACCGTGCAGGGAGTCTGGTGAGTGCAGTGACTGCAGGCTGTGCAGCGAGTGTGGTGAGGGCAGTGACTGCAGGGAGTGCGGTGAGTGCAGTGACTGCAGGGAATGCAGTTAGTACAGTGTCTGCAGGCCGTGCAGAGAGTGTGGTGAGTGCAGTGACTGCAGGCTGTGCAGGGTGTGTGGTGAAGGCAGCAACTGCAGGGCATACAGGGAGTGCGGTGAATGCAGTGACTGCAGGCTGTGCAGGGCTTGCAGTCAGTGCAGTGACTGCAGGGATTGCGGTGATTGCTCTGACTGCAGGGTGTGCGGTGAGCGTTGTGACTGCAGGGATTGCACGGTGTGTGGTGAGTGCAGTGACTGCCGGCTGTTCAGGGAGTGCGGCGAGTGCAGTGAGTGCAGTGTCTGCAGGGAGTGCGGTCAGTGCAGTGACTGCAGGCATTGCAGGGAGTGCAGTGAGTGCAGTGACTTCAGGCTGTGTAGGGCGTGCGGTGAATGCAGTGACTGCAGGGAGTGCGGTGAGTGCAGTGACTGCAGGGATTGCGGTGATTGCTGTGACTGCAGGGTGTGCGGTGAGCGTTGTGACTGCAGGGATTGCAAGGTGTGTGGTGAGTGCAGTGACTGCAGGCTGTTCAGGGAGTGCGGCGAGTGCAGTGAGTGCAGTGTCTGCAGGGAGTGTGGTCAGTGCAGTGACTGCAGGCATTGCAGGGAGTGCAGTGAGTGCAGTGACTTCAGGCTGTGTAGGGCGTGCGGTGAATGCAGTGACTGCAGGGAGTGCGGTGAGTGCAGTGACTGCAGGCTGTTCAGGAATTGCGGAGAGTGCAGTGACTTCAGGGAGTGTGGTAAGTGCAGTGACTGCAGGCTGTGCAGGGAGTGCAGTGAGTGCAGTGACTGCAGGCTTTCAGTGAGTGCGGTGAGTGCAGTGACTGCAGCATTTGCACGGTGTGTAGTGAGTGCAGTGACTGCAGGCTGTGCAGGGAGTGCAGTGAATGCAGTGACTGCCGGGGGAGCGGTGAGTGCAGTGACTGCTGGGAGTGCGATGAATGCAGTGACTGCAGGGAGTCAGGTGAGTCCAGTGACTTCAGGGAGTGTGGTGAGTGCAGTGACTGCAGGCTGTGCAGGGAGTGCGGTGAGTGCAGTGACTGCAGGGAGTGCAGTGACTGCAGGCTGTGCAGCAAATGCAGTGAATGCAGTGACTGCAGGCTGTGCAGGGATTGAAGTGAGTTCAGTAACTGCAGACTGTGCAGGGAAGTGCGGTGAGTGCAGTGACTGCTGGGAGTGCGGTGAGTGCAGTGAGTGTAGTGACTGCAGGTTGTGCAGCGAGTGTGGTAAGAGCAGTGACTGCAGGCCGTGCAGGGACTCTGGTGAGTGCAGTGACTGCAGTCTGTGCAGCGAGTGTGGTGAGTAGAGTGACTGCAGGCCGTGCAGAGAGTGTGGTGAGTGCAGTGACTGCAGGCTGTGCAGCAATTGCGGTGAGTGCAGTGACTGCAGGCTGTGAAGCGAGTGCGGTGAATGCAGTGACTGCAGGCTGTGCAGGGAGTGCTGTGAGTGCAGTGACTGCAGGAAGTGTGGTGAGTGCAGTGACTGCAGGTTGTGCAGCGAGTGCGGTAAGAGCAGTGACTGCATGCCGTGCAGGGAGTCTGGTGAGTGCAGTGACTGCAGGCTGTGTAGCGAGTGTGGTGAGTGCAGTGACTGCAGGGAGTGCAGTGAGTACAGTGCCTGCAGGCCATGCAGAGAGTGTGGTGAGTGCAGTGACTGCAGGCTGTGTAGCAATTGTGGTGAGTTCAGTGACTGCAGGCTGTGCAGCGAGTGCGGTGAATGCAGTGACTGCAGGATGTGCAGGGAGTGCTGTGAGTGCAGTGACTGCAGGGAGTGCGGTGAGTGCAGTGACTGCAGGGAGTGCGGTGAGTGCTGTGAGTGCAGTGACTGCAGGGAGTGCGGTGAGTGCAGTGACTGCAGGGAGTGCGGTGAGTGCAGTGAGTGCAGTGACTGCAGGTTGTGCAGCGAGTGCGGTAAGAGCAGTGACTGCAGGCTGTGCAGGGAGTCTAGTGAGTGCTGTGACTGCAGGCTGTGCAGCGAGTGTGGTGAGTGCAGTGACTGCAGGGAGTGCAGAGAGTGTGGTGAGTGCAGTGACTGCAGGGAGTGCGGTGAGTTCAGTGACTGCAGGGAGTGTGGTGAGTACTGTGACTGCAGGGAATGCAGTGAGTACTGTGACTGCAGGGAATACAGTGAGTACAGTGACTGCAGGAAATGCGGTGATTACTGTGACTGCAGGGAATGCGGTGAGTACAGTGACTGCAGGGACTGCGGTGAGTGCAATGACTTCAGTGAGAGCGGTGATTGCAGTGACTGCAGGCGGTCCAGGGGGTACAGTGAAGGCAGTGACTGCAGGGAGTGCAGTGACTGCAGGCTGTGCAGCAAATGCAGTGTATGCAGTGACTGCAGGCTGTGCAGGGATTGAAGTGAGTTCAGTAACTGCAGACTGTGCAGGGAGTGCGGTGAGTGCAGTGAGTGTAGTGACTGCAGGTTGTGCAGCGAGTATGGTAAGAGCAGTGACTGCAGGCCGTGCAGGGACTCTGGTGAGTGCAGTGACTGCAGGCTGTGCAGCGAGTGTGGTGAGTAGAGTGACTGCAGGCCGTGCAGAGAGTGTGGTGAGTGCAGTGACTGCAGGCTGTGCAGCAATTGCGGTGAGTGCAGTGACTGCAGGCTGTGCAGCGAGTGCGGTGAATGCAGTGACTGCAGGCTGTGCAGGGAGTGCTGTGAGTGCAGTGACTGCAGGAAGTGCGGTGAGTGCAGTGACTGCAGGTTGTGCAGCGAGTGCGGTAAGAGCAGTGACTGCATGCCGTGCAGGGAGTCTGGTGAGTGCAGTGACTGCAGGCTGTGTAGCGAGTGTGGTGAGTGCAGTGACTGCAGGGAGTGCAGTGAGTACAGTGCCTGCAGGCCATGCGGAGAGTGTGGTGAGTGCAGTGACTGCAGGCTGTGCAGCGAGTGCGGTGAATACAGTGACTGCAGGATGTGCAGGGAGTGCTGTGAGTGCAGTGACTGCAGGGAGTGCGGTGAGTGCAGTGACTGCAGGGAGTGCGGTGAGTGCAGTGAGTGCAGTGACTGCAGGTTGTGCAGCGAGTGCGGTAAGAGCAGTGACTGCAGGCTGTGCAGGGAGTCTAGTGAGTGCTGTGACTGCAGGCTGTGCAGCGAGTGTGGTGAGTGCAGTGACTGCAGGGAGTGCAGTGAGTACAGTGACTGCAGGCCGTGCAGAGAGTGTGGTGAGTGCAGTGACTGCAGGGAGTGCGGTGAGTACAGTGACTGCAGGGAGTGTGGTGAGTACTGTGACTGCAGGGAATGCAGTGAGTACTGTGACTGCAGGGAATGCAGTGAGTACAGTGACTGCAGGAAGTGCGGTGATTACTGTGACTGCAGGGAATGCGGTGAGTTCAGTGACTGCAGGGACTGCGGTGAGTGCAATGACTTCAGTGAGAGCGGTGAGTGCAGTGACTGCAGGCGGTCCAGGGGGTACAGTGAAGGCAGTGACTGCAGGGAGTGCAGTGACTGCAGGCATTGCTGGCTGTGCGGTGAATGCAGTGACTGCAGGGTTTGCGGTGAGTGCAATGACTGCAGGCTCTGCAGCGAGTGTGGTGAGTTCAGTGACTGCTGGGAGTGCAGTGAGTGCAGGCTGTGCAGGGTGTGCGGTGAGTGCAGTGACTGCAGGGAGTGCGGTGAGCGCAGTGACTGCAAGCTGTGCAGGGATTGCCGTGAGTTCAGTAACTGCAGACCGTGCAGGGAGTGCGGTGAGTGCAGTGAGTGTAGTGACTGCAGGCTGTGCAGCGAGTGTGGTGAGTGCAGTGACTGCAGTGACTGCAGGCTCTGCAGCGAGTGTAGGGAGTGCAGTGAGTACAGTGACTGCAGGCCATGCAGAGAGTGTGGTGAGTGCAGTGACTGCAGGCTGTGCAGCATTTGCGGTTAGTGCAGTGACTGCAGGCTGTGCAGCGAGTGCGGTGAATGCAGTGACTGCAGGCTGTGTAGGGTGTGCGGTGAGTGCAGTGACTGCAGGGAGCGCGGTGAGTGCAGTGACTGCGGGGAGTGCAGTGAGTGCAGTGACTGCAGGGAGTACGGTGAGTGCAGTGACTGCAGTGACTGCAGGTTGTGCAACGAGTGCGGTAAGAGCAGTGACTGCAGGCCGTGCAGGGAGTCTGGTGAGTGCAGTGACAGCAGGCTGTGCAGCGAGTGTGGTGAGTGCAGTGACTGCAGGGAGTGCAGTGAGTACAGTGACTGTAGGACGTGCAGAGAGTGTGGTGAGTTTAGTGACTGCAGGGAGTGCGGTGAGTACTGTGACTGCAGGGAATGCAGTGAGTACTGTGACTGCAGGGAATGCAGTGAGTACAGTGACTGCAGGGAGTGCGGTGAGTACTGTGACTGCAGGGAATGCGGTGAGTGCAGTGACTGCAGGGAGTGCGGTGAGTGCTGTGACTGCAGGGAGATCGGTGAGTGCAGTGACTGCAAGCGGTGCAGGGTGTGCAGTGAATGCAGTGACGGCAGGGAGTGCAGTGACTGCAGGCATTGCTGGGTGTGCGGTGAATGCAGTGACTGCTGGGTTTGAGGTGAGTTCAGTGACTGCAGGCTGTGCAGGGTGTGCGGTGAGTGCAGTGACTGCAGGGAGTGCGGTGAGCGCAGTGACTGCAGGCTGTGCAGGGAGTGCGGTGTGTTCAGTGACTGCAGGGAGTGTGGTGAATGCAGTGACTGCAGGTAGTGCAGGGTGTGCGTTGAGTGCAGTGGCTGCAGGCTGTGTAGGGTGTGCAGTGAGTGCAGTGACTGCAGGTAGTGCGGTGTGTCCAGTGACTGCAGGGAGTGCGGTGAGTCCAGTGACTGCAGGGAGTGCAGTGACTGCAGGCTGTGCAGCAATTGCGGTGAGTGCAGTGACTGCAGGGAGTTCAGTGAGTACAGTTACTGCAGGGAGTGCAGTGAGTACAGTGACTGCCAGGGTTGCAGGGAGTGTGGTGAGTGCAGTGACTTCAGGCTGTGTAGGGCGTGCAGTGAGTGTAGTGTCTGCAGGCTGTGCAGCGAGTGTGGTGAGTGCAGTGACTGCAGGGAGGGCGGTGAGTGCAGTGAGTACTGTGACTGCAGGCCGTGCAGCGAGTGTGGTGAGTGCAGTGACTTCAGGCTGTGCAAGGTGTGTGGTGAAGGCAGCGACTGCAGGGCGTACAGGGAGTGTGGTGAATGCAGTGACTGCAGGCTGTGCAGGGCTTGCAGTCAGTGCAGTGACTGCAGGGATTGCGGTGATTGCTGTGACTGCAGGGTGTGCGGTGAGCATTGTGACTGCAGGGATTGCACGGTGTGTGGTGAGTACAGTGACTGCAGGCTGTTCAGGGAGTGCGGCAAGTGCAGTGAGTGCAGTGTATGCAGGGAGTGTGGTCAGTGCAGTGACTGCAGGCATTGCAGGGATTGCAGTGAGTGCAGTGACTTCAGGCTGTGTAGGGCGTGCAGTGAGTGCAGTGTCTGCAGGGAGTGTGGTGAGTGCAGTGACTGCAGGCATTGCAGCGTGAGCGGTGAATGCAGTGACTTCAGGGAGTGCGGTGACTGCAGTGACTGCAGGCTGTGCAGGGAGTGCAGTGAGTGCAGTGACTACAGGCTTTCAGTGAGTGTGGTGAGTGCAGTGACTGCAGCATTTGCACGGTGTGTAGTGAGTGCAGTGACTGCAGGCTGTGCAGGGAGTGCATTGAATGCAATGACTGCAGGGGTAGCGGTGAGTGCAGTGACTGCTGGGAGTGCGATGAATGCAGTGACTGCAGGGAGTTAGGTGAGTCCAGTGACTTCAGGGAGTGTGGTGAGTGCAGTGACTGCAGGCTGTGCAGGGAGTGCGGTGAGTGCAGTGACTGCAGGGAGTGCAGTGACTGCAGGCTGTGCAGCAAATGCAGTGAATGCAGTGACTGCAGGCTGTGCAGGGATTGAAGTGAGTTCAGTAACTGCAGACTGTGCAGGGAGTGCGGTGAGTGCAGTGACTGCTGGGAGTGCGGTGAGTGCAGTGAGTGCAGTGACTGCAGGTTGTGCAGCCATTGCGGTAAGTGCAGTGACTGCAGGCCGTGCAGGGAGTCTGGTGAGTGCAGTGACTGCAGGCTGTGCATCAAGTGTGGTGAGTGCAGTGACTGCAGGGAGTGCAGTGAGTACAGTGACTGCAGGCCGTGCAGAGAGTGTGATGAGTGCAGTGACTGCAGGCTGTGTAGCAATTGTGGTGAGTTCAGTGACTGCAGGCTGTGCAGCGAGTGCGGTGAATGCAGTGACTGCAGGCTGTGCAGGGAGTGCGGTGACTGCAGGGAGCGTGGTGAGTGCAGTGACTGCGGGGAGTGCAGTGAGTACAGTGACTGCAGGGTGTGCGGTGAGTGCAGTGACTGCAGGGAGTTCAGTGAGTGCAGTGACTGCAGGGAGCGTGGTGAGTGCAGTGACTGCGGGGAGTGCAGTGAGTACAGTGACTGCAGGGAATGCGGTGAGTGCAGTGACTGCAGGGAGTGCAGTGACTGCAGTGACTGCAGGCCGTGCAGAGAGTGTGGTGAGTGCAGTGACTGCAGGAAGTGTGGTGAGTACTGTGACTGCAGGGAATGCAGTGAGTACAGTGACTGCAGGAAGTGCGGTGAGTACTGTGACTGCAGGGAATGCGGTGAGTACAGTGACTGCAGGGAGTGCGGTGAGTGCAGTGACTTCAGTGAGAGCGGTGAGTGCAGTGACTGTAGGCGGTCCAGGGGGTGCAGTGAAGGCAGTGACTGCAGGGTGTGCAGTGACTGCAGGCATTGCTGGCTGTGCGGTGAATGCAGTGACTGCAGGGTTTGCGGTGAGTGCAATGACTGCAGGCTCTGCAGCGAGTGTGGTGAGTCCAGTGACTGCAGGCAGTGCAGCGAGTGTGGTGAGTCCAGTGACTGCTGGGAGTGCAGTGAGTGCAGGCGGTGCAGCGAGTATGCTGAATGCAGTGACTGCAGGCTGTGCAGGGTGTGCGGTGAGTGCAGTGACTGCAGGGAGTGCGGTGAGTGCAGTGACTGCAGGGAGTGCGGTGAGCGCAGTGACTGCAGGCTGTGCAGGGATTGCCGTGAGTTCAGTAACTGCAGACTCTGCAGGGAGTGTGGTGAGTGCAGACCGTGCAGGTAGTGTGGTGAGTGCAGTGAGTGCAGTGACTGCAGGCTGTGCAGCGAGTGTGGTGAGTGCAGTGACTGCAGGGAGTGCAGTGAGTACAGTGACTGCAGGCCATGCAGACAGTGTGGTGAGTGCAATGACTGCAGGCTGTGCGGCAATTGCGGTTAGTGCAGTGACTGCAGGCTGTGCAGGGAGCGCGGTGAGTGCAGTGACTGCGGGGAGTGCAGTGACTGCAGGGAGTGCGGTGAGTGCAGTGACTGCAGGGAGTGCGGTGAGTACAGTGACTGCAGTGACTGCAGGTTGTGCAACGAGTGCGGTAAGAGCAGTGACTGCAGGCCGTGCAGGGAGTCTGGTGAGTGCAGTGACAATAGGCTGTGCAGCGAGTGTGGTGAGTGCAGTGACTGCAGGGAGTGCAGTGAGTACAGTGACTGTAGGACGTGCAGAGAGTGTGGTGAGTACTGTGACTGCAGGGAATGCAGTGAGTACAGTGACTGCAGGGAGTGCGGTGAGTACTGTGACTGCAGGGAATGCAGTAAGTGCAGTGACTGCAGGGAGTGCGGTGAGTGCTGTGACTGCAGGGAGATCGGTGAGTGCAGTGACTGCAAGCGGTGCAGGGTGTGCATTGAATGCAGTGACTGCAGGGAGTGCAGTGACTGCAGGCATTGCTGGGTGTGCGGTGAGTGCAGTGACAGCAGGGAGTGCGGTGAGCGCAGTGACTGCAGGCTGTGCAGGGAGTGCGGTGTGTTCAGTGACTGCAGGGAGTGTGGTGAGTCCAGTGACTGCAGGGAGTGCCGTGACTGCAGGCTGTGCAGCGAATACAGTGAATGCATTGACTGCAGGCTGTGCAGGGATTGCAGTGAGTTCAGTAACTGCAGACTGTGCAGGGATTGCGGTGAGTGCAGTGACTGCAGGGAGTGCGGTGAGTGCAGTGACTGCGGGGAGTGCAGTGAGTGCAGTGACTGCAGTGAGTGCAGTGACTGCAGGTAGTGCGGTGAGTACTGTGACTGCAGGGAATGCGGTGAGTACAGTGACTGCAGGGAGTGCGGTGAGTGCAGTGACTTCAGTGAGAGCAGTGAGTGCAGTGACTGCAGGCGGTCCAGGGGGTGCAGTGAAGGCAGTGACTGCAGGGAGTGCAGTGACTGCAGGCATTGCTGGGTGTGCGGTGAATGCAGTGACTGCAGGGTTTGCGGTGAGTGCAATGACTGCAGGATCTGCAGCGAGTGTGGTGAGTCCAGTGACTGCAGGCAGTGCAGCGAGTGTGGTGAGTCCAGTGACTGCTGGGAGTGCAGTGAGTGCAGGCTGTGCAGCAAGTATGCTGAATGCGGTGACTGCAGGCTGTGCAGGGTGTGCGGTGAGTGCAGTGACTGCAGGGAGTGAGGTGAGTGCAATGACTGCAGGGAGTGCGGTGAGCGCAGTGACTGCAGGCTGTGCAGGGATTGCCGTGAGTTCAGTAACTGCATACTCTGCAGGGAGTGCGGTGAGTGCAGACCGTGCAGGGAGTGCGGTGAGTGCAGTGAGTGCAGTGACTGCAGGCTGTGCAGCGAGTGTGGTGAGTGCAGTGACTGCAGGGAGTCCGGTGAGTGCAGTGACTGCAGGGAGTGCGGTGAGTGCAGTGACTGCAGGCTGTGCGGTGAGTGCAGTGACTGCTGGGAGTGCGGTGAGTGCAGTGACTGCAGGCAGTGCAGGGTGTGCAGTGAATGCAGTGACTGCAGGGAGTGCGGTGAGTGCAGTGACTGCAGGGAGTGCGGTGAGTGCAGTGACTGCAGGCTGTGCGGTGAGTGCAGTGACTGCAGGGAGTGCGGTGAGTGCAGTGACTGCAGGGAGTGCGGTGAGTCCAGTGACTGCAGGGAGTCCGGTGAGTCCAGTGACTGCAGGGAGTGTGGTGAGTCCAGTGACTGAAGTTTGGGCAGCGAGTACGGTGAGTGCAGTGACTGCAGGGAGTGCACTGACTACAGTGACTACAGGGAGTGTGGTGAGTGCAGTGACTGCAGTCTGTTCAGGGAGTGCAGTGAGTGCAGTGATTGCAGGGCGTGCAGGGAGTGCGGTGAGTACAGTGACGGCAGGCTGTGCAGGGAGTGCGTGAGTGCTGTGACGGCAGGCTGTGCGGCAAGTGCGGTGAATGCAGTGACTGCAGGCTGTGCAGGGAGTGCAGTGAGTTCAGTAACTGCATACTCTGCAGGGAGTGCGGTGAGTGCAGACCGTGCAGGGAGTGCGGTGAGTGCAGTGAGTGCAGTGACTGCAGGCTGTGCAGCGAGTGTGGTGAGTGCAGTGACTGCAGGGAGTGCAGTGAGTACAGTGACTGCAGGCCGTGCAGAGAGTGTGGTGAGTGCAGTGACTGCAGGGAGTGCGCTGAGTACAGTTACTGCAGGGAGTGCGGTGAGTACTGTGACTGCAGGGAATGCGGTGAGTACAGTGACTGCAGGGAGTGCGGTGAGTACTGTGACTGCAGGGAATGCGGTGAGTGCAGTGACTGCAGGGAGTGCAGTGAGTACAGTGACTGCAGGCCATGCAGACAGTGTGGTGAGTGCAATGACTGCAGGCTGTGCGGCAATTGCGGTTAGTGCAGTGACTGCAGGCTGTGCAGGGAGCGCGGTGAGTGCAGTGACTGCGGGGAGTGCAGTGACTGCAGGGAGTGCGGTGAGTGCAGTGACTGCAGGGAGTGCGGTGAGTACAGTGACTGCAGTGACTGCAGGTTGTGCAACGAGTGCGGTAAGAGCAGTGACTGCAGGCCGTGCAGGGAGTCTGGTGAGTGCAGTGACAATAGGCTGTGCAGCGAGTGTGGTGAGTGCAGTGACTGCAGGGAGTGCAGTGAGTACAGTGACTGTAGGACGTGCAGAGAGTGTGGTGAGTACTGTGACTGCAGGGAATGCAGTGAGTACAGTGACTGCAGGGAGTGCGGTGAGTACTGTGACTGCAGGGAATGCAGTAAGTGCAGTGACTGCAGGGAGTGCGGTGAGTGCTGTGACTGCAGGGAGATCGGTGAGTGCAGTGACTGCAAGCGGTGCAGGGTGTGCATTGAATGCAGTGACTGCAGGGAGTGCAGTGACTGCAGGCATTGCTGGGTGTGCGGTGAGTGCAGTGACAGCAGGGAGTGCGGTGAGCGCAGTGACTGCAGGCTGTGCAGGGAGTGCGGTGTGTTCAGTGACTGCAGGGAGTGTGGTGAGTCCAGTGACTGCAGGGAGTGCCGTGACTGCAGGCTGTGCAGCGAATACAGTGAATGCATTGACTGCAGGCTGTGCAGGGATTGCAGTGAGTTCAGTAACTGCAGACTGTGCAGGGATTGCGGTGAGTGCAGTGACTGCAGGGAGTGCGGTGAGTGCAGTGACTGCGGGGAGTGCAGTGAGTGCAGTGACTGCAGTGAGTGCAGTGACTGCAGGTAGTGCGGTGAGTACTGTGACTGCAGGGAATGCGGTGAGTACAGTGACTGCAGGGAGTGCGGTGAGTGCAGTGACTTCAGTGAGAGCAGTGAGTGCAGTGACTGCAGGCGGTCCAGGGGGTGCAGTGAAGGCAGTGACTGCAGGGAGTGCAGTGACTGCAGGCATTGCTGGGTGTGCGGTGAATGCAGTGACTGCAGGGTTTGCGGTGAGTGCAATGACTGCAGGATCTGCAGCGAGTGTGGTGAGTCCAGTGACTGCAGGCAGTGCAGCGAGTGTGGTGAGTCCAGTGACTGCTGGGAGTGCAGTGAGTGCAGGCTGTGCAGCAAGTATGCTGAATGCGGTGACTGCAGGCTGTGCAGGGTGTGCGGTGAGTGCAGTGACTGCAGGGAGTGAGGTGAGTGCAATGACTGCAGGGAGTGCGGTGAGCGCAGTGACTGCAGGCTGTGCAGGGATTGCCGTGAGTTCAGTAACTGCATACTCTGCAGGGAGTGCGGTGAGTGCAGACCGTGCAGGGAGTGCGGTGAGTGCAGTGAGTGCAGTGACTGCAGGCTGTGCAGCGAGTGTGGTGAGTGCAGTGACTGCAGGGAGTCCGGTGAGTGCAGTGACTGCAGGGAGTGCGGTGAGTGCAGTGACTGCAGGCTGTGCGGTGAGTGCAGTGACTGCTGGGAGTGCGGTGAGTGCAGTGACTGCAGGCAGTGCAGGGTGTGCAGTGAATGCAGTGACTGCAGGGAGTGCGGTGAGTGCAGTGACTGCAGGGAGTGCGGTGAGTGCAGTGACTGCAGGCTGTGCGGTGAGTGCAGTGACTGCAGGGAGTGCGGTGAGTGCAGTGACTGCAGGGAGTGCGGTGAGTCCAGTGACTGCAGGGAGTCCGGTGAGTCCAGTGACTGCAGGGAGTGTGGTGAGTCCAGTGACTGAAGTTTGGGCAGCGAGTACGGTGAGTGCAGTGACTGCAGGGAGTGCACTGACTACAGTGACTACAGGGAGTGTGGTGAGTGCAGTGACTGCAGTCTGTTCAGGGAGTGCAGTGAGTGCAGTGATTGCAGGGCGTGCAGGGAGTGCGGTGAGTACAGTGACGGCAGGCTGTGCAGGGAGTGCGTGAGTGCTGTGACGGCAGGCTGTGCGGCAAGTGCGGTGAATGCAGTGACTGCAGGCTGTGCAGGGAGTGCAGTGAGTTCAGTAACTGCATACTCTGCAGGGAGTGCGGTGAGTGCAGACCGTGCAGGGAGTGCGGTGAGTGCAGTGAGTGCAGTGACTGCAGGCTGTGCAGCGAGTGTGGTGAGTGCAGTGACTGCAGGGAGTGCAGTGAGTACAGTGACTGCAGGCCGTGCAGAGAGTGTGGTGAGTGCAGTGACTGCAGGGAGTGCGCTGAGTACAGTTACTGCAGGGAGTGCGGTGAGTACTGTGACTGCAGGGAATGCGGTGAGTACAGTGACTGCAGGGAGTGCGGTGAGTACTGTGACTGCAGGGAATGCGGTGAGTGCAGTGACTGCAGGGAGTGAGGTGAGTGCTGTGACTGCAGGGAGTGCGGTGAGTGCAGTGACTGCAGGGAGTGCAGTGAGTGCAGTGACTGCAGGGAGTGCGGTGAGTGCAGTGACTGCAGGGAGTGCGGTGAGTGCAGTGACTGCAGGGAGTGCGGTGAGTGCAGTGACTGCAGTGACTGCAGGTTGTGCAACGAGTGCGGTAAGAGCTGTGACTGCAGGCCGTGCAGGGAGTCTGGTGAGTGCAGTGACAGCAGGCTGTGCAGCGAGTGTGGTGAGTGCAGTGACTGCAGGGAGTGCAGTGAGTACAGTGACTGTAGGACGTGCAGAGAGTGTGGTGAGTGCTGTGACTGCAGAGAATGTAGTGAGTACAATGACTGCAGGGAGTGCGGTGAGTACTGTGACTGCAGGGAATGCGGTGAGTGCAGTGACTGCAGGGAGTGCGGTGAGTGCTGTGACTGCAAGCGGTGCAGGGTGTGCAGTGAATGCAGTGACTGCAGGGAGTGCAGTGACTGCAGGCATTGCTGGGTGTGCGGTAAATGCAGTGACTGCAGGGTTTGTGGTGAGTGCAGTGACTGCAGGCTGTGCAGGGTGTGCGGTGAGTGCAGTGACAGCAGGGAGTGCGGTGAGTGCAGTGACTGCAGGGAGTGCGGTGAGCGCAGTGACTGTAGGCTGTGCAGGGAGTGCGCTGTGTTCAGTGACTGCAAGGAGTGTGGTGAGTCCAGTGACTGCAGGGAGAGCCGTGACTGCAGGCTGTGCAGCGAATACAGTGAATGCAGTGACTGCAGGCTGTGCAGGGATTGCAGTGAGTTCAATAACTGCAGACTGTGCAGGGATTGCGGTGAGTGCAGTGACTGCAGGAAGTGCGGTGAGTGCAGTGAGTGCAGTGACTGCAGGTTGTGCAGCAAGTGCGGTAATTGCAGTGACTGCAGGCTGTGCAGCGAATGCGGTGAATGCAGTGACTGCAGGCTGTGCAGGGAGTGCGGTGAGTGCAGTGACTGCAGGGAGTGCGGTGAGTGAAGTGACTGCAGGGAGTGTGGTGAGTGCTGTGACTGCAGAGAGTGTGGTGAGTGCAGTGACTGCAGGGAGTGCAGTGACTGCAGGCATTGCTTGGTGTGCGGTGAATGCAGTGACTGCAGGGAGTGCGGTGAGTGCAATGACTGCAGGCTGTGCAGGGTGTGCGGTGAATGCAGTGACTGCAGGGGGAGCGGTGAGTGCAGTGACTGCAGGGAGTCCGGTGCGTGCAGTGACTGCAGGGAGTGCAGGGAGTCTGGTGAGTGCAGTGACTGCAGGCTGTGCAGCGAGTGTGGTGAGTGCAGTGACTGCAGGGAGTGCGCTGAGTACAGTGACTGCAGGGAATGCGGAGAGTACTGTGACTGTAGGGAATGCAATGAGTACAGTGAATGCAGGGAGTGCGGTGAGTTCTGTGACTGTACAGAATGCGGTGAGTGCAGTGACTGCAGGGATGCGGTCAGTGCAGTGACTGCAGGCATTGCAGGGTGTGCGGTGAATGCAGTGAGTGCAGGGTTTGCAGTGAGTGGAATGACTGCAGGCTCTGCAGCGAGTGTGGTGAATTCAGTGACTGCAGGCTGTGCAGCGAGTGTGGTGAATCCAGTGACTGCTGGGAGTGCAGTGACAGCAGGCTGTGCAGCGAGTGTGGTGAATGCAGTGACTGCAGGCTGTGCAGGGTGTGTGGTGATTGCAGTGACTGCAGGGAGTGCGGTGAGCGCAGTGAGTGCAGGCTGTGCAGGGAGTGCGGTGAGTGCAGTGACTGCAGGCATTGCACGGTGTGCGGTGAATGCAGTGACTGCAGGGAGTCTGGTGAGTGCAGTGACTGCAGGCTGTGCAGCGAGTGTGGTGAGTGCAGTGACTGCTGGGAGTGTGGTGAGTACAGTGACTGCAGGGAGTGCACTGAGTGCAGTGAGTACTGTGACTGCAGGCTGTGCAGGGAGTGTGGTGAAGGCAGTGACTGCAGGCTGTGCAGGTCTTGCAGTGAGTGCAGTGACTGCAGGGATAGCGTTGAGTACTATGACTGCAGGGAATGCAGTGAGTACAGTGACTGCAGAGAGTGCGGTGAGTTCTGTGACTGCACGGAATGCGGTGAGTGCAGTGTCTGCAGGGAGAGCGGTGAGTGCAGTGACGGAAGGCGGTGCTGGGTGTGCAGTGAATGCAGTGACTGCAGGGAGTGCAGTGACTGCAGGCATTGCTGGGTGTGCGGTGAATGCAGTGACTGCAGGGAGTGTGGTGAGTGCAGTGACTGCAGGGAGTGCGGTGAGTGCTGTGACTGCAGGGAGTGCGGTGAGTGCAGTGACTGCAGGGAGTGCAGTGAGTGCAGTGACTGCAGGGAGTGCGGTGAGTGCAGTGACTGCAGGGAGTGCGGTGAGTGCAGTGACTGCAGTGACTGCAGGTTGTGCAACGAGTGCGGTAAGAGCTGTGACTGCAGGCCGTGCAGTGAGTCTGGTGAGTGCAGTGACAGCAGGCTGTGCAGCGAGTGTGGTGAGTGCAGTGACTGCAGAGAGTGCAGTGAGTACAGTGACTGTAGGACGTGCAGAGAGTGTGGTGAGTGCTGTGACTGCAGAGAATGTAGTGAGTACAATGACTGCAGGGAGTGCGGTGAGTGCTGTTACTGCAAGCGGTGCAGGGTGTGCAGTGAATGCAGTGACTGCAGGGAGTGCAGTGACTGCAGGCATTGCTGGGTGTGCGGTGAATGCAGTGACTGCAGGGTTTGTGGTGAGTGCAGTGACTGCAGGCTGTGCAGGGTGTGCGGTGAGTGCAGTGACAGCAGGGAGTGCGGTGAGTGCAGTGACTGCAGGGAGTGCGGTGAGCGCAGTGACTGCAGGCTGTGCAGGGAGTGCGCTGTGTTCAGTGACTGCAAGGAGTGTGGTGAGTCCAGTGACTGCAGGGAGAGCCGTGACTGCAGGCTGTGCAGCGAATACAGTGAATGCAGTGACTGCAGGCTGTGCAGGGATTGCAGTGAGTTCAATAACTGCAGACTGTGCAGGGATTGCGGTGAGTGCAGTGACTGCAGGAAGTGCGGTGAGTGCAGTGAGTGCAGTGACTGCAGGTTGTGCAGCAAGTGCGGTAATTGCAGTGACTGCAGGCTGTGCAGCGAATGCGGTGAATGCAGTGACTGCAGGCTGTGCAGGGAGTGCGGTGAGTGCAGTGACTGCAGGGAGTGCGGTGAGTGAAGTGACTGCAGGGAGTGTGGTGAGTGCTGTGACTGCAGAGAGTGTGGTGAGTGCAGTGACTGCAGGGAGTGCAGTGACTGCAGGCATTGCTTGGTGTGCGGTGAATGCAGTGACTGCAGGGAGTGCGGTGAGTGCAATGACTGCAGGCTGTGCAGGGTGTGCGGTGAATGCAGTGACTGCAGGGGGAGCGGTGAGTGCAGTGACTGCAGGGAGTCCGGTGCGTGCAGTGACTGCAGGGAGTGCAGGGAGTCTGGTGAGTGCAGTGACTGCAGGCTGTGCAGCGAGTGTGGTGAGTGCAGTGACTGCAGGGAGTGCGCTGAGTACAGTGACTGCAGGGAATGCGGAGAGTACTGTGACTGTAGGGAATGCAATGAGTACAGTGAATGCAGGGAGTGCGGTGAGTTCTGTGACTGTACAGAATGCGGTGAGTGCAGTGACTGCAGGGATGCGGTCAGTGCAGTGACTGCAGGCATTGCAGGGTGTGCGGTGAATGCAGTGAGTGCAGGGTTTGCAGTGAGTGGAATGACTGCAGGCTCTGCAGCGAGTGTGGTGAATTCAGTGACTGCAGGCTGTGCAGCGAGTGTGGTGAATCCAGTGACTGCTGGGAGTGCAGTGACAGCAGGCTGTGCAGCGAGTGTGGTGAATGCAGTGACTGCAGGCTGTGCAGGGTGTGTGGTGATTGCAGTGACTGCAGGGAGTGCGGTGAGCGCAGTGAGTGCAGGCTGTGCAGGGAGTGCGGTGAGTGCAGTGACTGCAGGCATTGCACGGTGTGCGGTGAATGCAGTGACTGCAGGGAGTCTGGTGAGTGCAGTGACTGCAGGCTGTGCAGCGAGTGTGGTGAGTGCAGTGACTGCTGGGAGTGTGGTGAGTACAGTGACTGCAGGGAGTGCACTGAGTGCAGTGAGTACTGTGACTGCAGGCTGTGCAGGGAGTGTGGTGAAGGCAGTGACTGCAGGCTGTGCAGGTCTTGCAGTGAGTGCAGTGACTGCAGGGATAGCGTTGAGTACTATGACTGCAGGGAATGCAGTGAGTACAGTGACTGCAGAGAGTGCGGTGAGTTCTGTGACTGCACGGAATGCGGTGAGTGCAGTGTCTGCAGGGAGAGCGGTGAGTGCAGTGACGGAAGGCGGTGCTGGGTGTGCAGTGAATGCAGTGACTGCAGGGAGTGCAGTGACTGCAGGCATTGCTGGGTGTGCGGTGAATGCAGTGACTGCAGGGAGTGTGGTGAGTGCAGTGACTGCAGGGAGTGCGGTGAGTGCTGTGACTGCAGGGAGTGCGGTGAGTGCAGTGACTGCAGGGAGTGCAGTGAGTGCAGTGACTGCAGGGAGTGCGGTGAGTGCAGTGACTGCAGGGAGTGCGGTGAGTGCAGTGACTGCAGTGACTGCAGGTTGTGCAACGAGTGCGGTAAGAGCTGTGACTGCAGGCCGTGCAGTGAGTCTGGTGAGTGCAGTGACAGCAGGCTGTGCAGCGAGTGTGGTGAGTGCAGTGACTGCAGAGAGTCCGGTGCGTGCAGTGACTGCAGGGAGTGCAGGGAGTCTGGTGAGTGCAGTGACTGCAGGCTGTGCAGCGAGTGTGGTGAGTGCAGTGACTGCAGGGAGTGCAGTGAGTACAGTGGCTGCAGGCCGTGCAGAGAGTGCGGTGAGTACAGTGACTGCAGGGAGTGCGCTGAGTACAGTGACTGCAGGGAATGCGGAGAGTACTGTGACTGTAGGGGATGCAGTGAGTACAGTGAATGCAGGGAGTGCGGTGAGTTCTGTGACTGCACAGAATGCGGTGAGTGCAGTGACTGCAGGGATGCGGTCAGTGCAGTGACTGCAGGCATTGCAGGGTGTGCGGTGAATGCAGTGAGTGCAGGGTTTGCAGTGAGTGGAATGACTGCAGGCTCTGCAGCGAGTGTGGTGAATCCAGTGACTGCAGGCTGTGCAGCGAGTGTGGTGAATCCAGTGACTGCTGGGAGTGCAGTGACAGCAGGCTGTGCAGCAAGTGTGGTGAATGCAGTGACTGCAGGCTGTGCAGGGTGTGTGGTGATTGCAGTGACTGCAGGGAGTGCGGTGAGCGCAGTGACTGCAGGCTGTGCAGGGAGTGCGGTGAGTGCAGTGACTGCAGGCATTGCACGGTGTGCGGTGAATGCAGTGACTGCAGGGAGTCTGGTGAGTACAGTGACTGCAGGGAGTGCACTGAGTGCAGTGAGTACTGTGACTGCAGGCTGTGCAGGGAGTGTGGTGAAGGCAGTGACTGCAGGCTGTGCAGGTCTTGCAGTGAGTGCAGTGACTGCAGGGATAGCGTTGAGTACTATGACTGCAGGGAATGCAGTGAGTACAGTGACTGCAGGGAGTGCGGTGAGTTCTGTGACTGCACGGAATGCGGTGAGTGCAGTGACTGCAGGGAGAGCGGTGAGTGCAGTGACGGAAGGCGGTGCTGGGTGTGCAGTGAATGCAGTGACTGCAGGGAGTTCAGTGACTGCAGGCATTGCTGGGTGTGCGGTGAATGCAGTGACTGCAGGGAGTGTGGTGAGTGCAGTGACTGCAGGCAGTGCAGTGAGTACAGTTACTGCAGGGAGTGTAGTGAGTGCAGTAACTGCAGGGGATGCAGGGAGTGCGGTGAGTGCAGTGACTTCAGGCTGTGTAGGGCGTGCAGTGTCTGCAGGGAGTGCGGTGAGTGCAGTGACTGCAGGCATTGCAGGGTGTGCAGTGAATGCAGTGACTGCAGGGAGTCTGGTGAGTGCAGTGACTGCAGGCTGTGCAGCGAGTGTGGTGAGTGCAGTGACTGCAGGGAGTGAACTGAGTGCAGTGAGTACTGTGACTGCAGGCTGTGCAGGGAGTGTGGTGAAGGCAGTGACTGCAGGCTGTGCAGGGCTTGCAGTGAGTTTAGTGTCTGCATGGACTGCGGTGAGTGTTGTGACTGCAGGGTTTGCACGGTGTGTGGTGAGTGCAGTGACTGCAGGTTGTTAAGGGAGTGCGGCGAGTGCAGTGACTTCAGGGAGTGTACGGTGTGCGGTGAGTGCAGTGACTGCAGGCTGTGCAGGGAGTGCAGTGAGTGCAGTGTCTGCAGGGAGTGCGGTCAGTGCAATGACTGCAGGCTCTGCAGTGAGTGTCGTGAATCCATTGACTGCAGGCTGTGCAGCGAGTGTGGTGAGTCCAATGACTGCTGGGAGTGCAGTGAGTGCACGCTGTGCAGCGAGTATGGTGAATGCATTGATTGCAGGCTGTGCAGGGTGTGCGGTGAGTGCAGTGACTGCAGGGAGTGCGGTGAGTGCAGTGACTGTAGGGAGTGCAGTGAGCGCAGTGACTGCAGGCTGTGCAGGGAGTGCGGTGAGTGCAGTGACTGCAGGCATTGCACGATGTGCGGTGAATGCAGTAACTGCAGGGAGTCTGGTGAATGCAGTGACTGCAGGCTGTGCAGCGAGTGTGGTGAGTGCAGTGTATGCTGGGAGGGTGGTGAGTACAGTGACTGCAGGCTGTGCAGGGAGTGTGGTGAAGGCAGTGACTGCAGGCTGTGCAGGGCTTGCAGTGAGTGCAGTGACTGCAGGGTGTGCGGTGAGCTTTGTGACTGCAGGGATGGCACGGTGTGTGGTGAGTGCAGTGACTGCAGGGAGTGTACGGTGTGCGGTGAGTGCAGTGACTGCAGGCTGTGCAGGGAGTGCAGTGAGTGCAGTGTCTGCAGGGTGTGCGTTCAGTGCAGTGACTGCAGGCATTGCAGGGAGTGCGGTGAGTGCAGTGACTTCAGGCTGTGTAGGACGTGCAGTGAGTGCAGTGTCTGCAGGGAGTGCGGTGAGTGCAGTGACTGCAGGCTGTGCAGGGAGTGCAGTGAATGCAGTGACTGCAGGGGGAGCAGTGAGTGCAGTGACTGCTGGTAGTCCAGTGAGTGCAGTGACTGCAGGGAGTGTGATGAATGCAGTGACTGCAGGGAGTTAGGTGAGTCCAGTGACTTCAGGCAGTGCGATGAGCGCAGTGACTGCAAGCTGTGCAGGGAGTGCGTTGAGTGCAGTGACTGCAGGGAGTGTGGTGAGTCCCGTGACTGCAGGGAGTGCAGTGACTGCAGGCTGTGCAGCGAATGCAGTGAATGCAGTGACTGCAGGCTGTACAGGGATTGCAGTGAGTTCAGTAACTGCAGACTGTGCAGGGAGTGCGGTGAATGCAGTGACTGCAGGGAGTGCGGTGAGTGCAGTGAGTGTAGTGAATGCAGGTTGTGCAGCAAGTGCGGTAAGTGCAGTGACTGCAGACCGTGCAGGGAGTCTGGTGAGTGCAGTGACTGCAGGCTGTGCAGCGAGTGTGGTGAGTGCAGTGACTGCAGGGAATGCAGTGTGTACAGTGACTGCAGGCCATGCAAAGAGTGTGGTGAGTGCAATGACTGCAGGCTGTGCAGCAAGTGCGGTGAGTGCAGTGACTGCAGGCTGTGCAGCGAGTGCGGTGAATACAGTGACTGCAGGCTGTGCAGGGTGTGCGGTGAGTGCAGGGACTGCAGGGAGCACGGTGAGTGCAGTGACTGCAGGTTGTGCAGTGACTGCAGGTTGTGCAGTGACTGCAGGTTGTGCAGTGACTGCAGGGGTTGCGGTGAGTGCAGTGACTATAGGGAGTGCGGTGAGTGCAGTGAGTGCAGTGACTGCAGGTTGTGCAGCGATTGCGGTAAGCGCAGTGACTGAAGGCCGTGCAGGGAGTCTGGTGAGTGCATTGACTGCAGGGAGTGCAGCGAGTGTGGTGATTGCAGTGACTGCAGGGAGTGCAGTGAGTATAGTGACTGCAGGGACTGCGGTGAGTACTGTGACTGCAGGGAATGCAGTGAGTACTGTGACTGCAGGGAATGTGGTGAGTACTGTGACTGCAGGGAATGCAGTGAGTACTGTGACTGCAGGGACTGCGGTGAGTACTGTGACTGCAGGGAATGCAGTGAGTACTGTGACTGCAGGGAATGTGGTGAGTACTGTGACTGCAGGGAGTGCGGTGAGTGCAGTGACTGCAGGGAGAGTGGTGAGTGCAGTGAGTGCAGGTGGTGCAGGGTGTGCAGTGACTGCAGTAACTGCAGGGAGTGCAGTGACTGCAGGCATTGCTGGGTGTGTGGTGAATGAAGTGACTGCAGGGTTTGCGGTGAGTGCAATGACTGCAGGCTCTGCAGCGAGTGTGGTGAGTCCAGTGACTGCAGGCTGTGCAGCGAGTGTGGTAAGTCCAGTGACTGCTGGGAGTGCAGTGACAGCGAGTGTAGTGAATGCAGTGACTGCAGGCTGTGCAGGGTGTGTGGTGATTGCAGTGACTGCAGGGAGTGCGATGAGTGCAGTGACTGCAGGGAGTGCGGTGAGTGCAGTGACTGCAGGGAGTGCAGTGACTGCAGGCATTGCTGGGTGTGCGGTGAATGCAGTGACTGCAGGGAGTGCGGTGAGTGCAATGACCGCAGGCTCTGCAGGCAGTGTGGTGAGTGCAGTGACTGCAGGGAGTGCGGTGAGTGCAGTGACTGCAGGGTGTGCGATGAATGCAGTGACTGCAGGGAGTGCGGTGAATGCAGTGACTGCAGGGGATGCAGGGAGTGCGGTGAGTGCAGTGACTGCAGATTTCTAGGGTGTGCATGAGTGCAGTGACTGCAGGGAGTGCGGTGGGTCCAGTGACTGCAGGGAGTGTGGTGAGTGCAGTGAGTGCAGTGATTGCAGGTTGTGCAGCGAGTGCGGTAAGAGCAGTGACTGCAGGCCATGCAGGGAGTCTAGTGAGTGCAGTGACTGCAAGCTGTGCAGCGAGTGTGGTGAGTGCAGTGACTGCAGGGAGTGCAGAGAGTACAGTGACTGCAGGCCGTACAGAGAGTGTGGTGAGTACAGTGACTGCAGGGAGTGTGGTGAGTACTGTGACTGCAGGGAATGCAGTGAGTACAGTGACTGCAGCGAGTGTGGTGAATGCAGTGACTGCAGGCATTGCTGGGTGTGCGGTGAATGCAGTGACTGCAGGGAGTGTGGTGAGTGCAGTGACTGCAGGCAGTGCAGTGAGTACAGTTACTGCAGGGAGTGTAGTGAGTGCAGTAACTGCAGGGGATGCAGGGAGTGCGGTGAGTGCAGTGACTTCAGGCTGTGTAGGGCGTGCAGTGTCTGCAGGGAGTGCGGTGAGTGCAGTGACTGCAGGCATTGCAGGGTGTGCAGTGAATGCAGTGACTGCAGGGAGTCTGGTGAGTGCAGTGACTGCAGGCTGTGCAGCGAGTGTGGTGAGTGCAGTGACTGCAGGGAGTGAACTGAGTGCAGTGAGTACTGTGACTGCAGGCTGTGCAGGGAGTGTGGTGAAGGCAGTGACTGCAGGCTGTGCAGGGCTTGCAGTGAGTTTAGTGTCTGCATGGACTGCGGTGAGTGTTGTGACTGCAGGGTTTGCACGGTGTGTGGTGAGTGCAGTGACTGCAGGTTGTTAAGGGAGTGCGGCGAGTGCAGTGACTTCAGGGAGTGTACGGTGTGCGGTGAGTGCAGTGACTGCAGGCTGTGCAGGGAGTGCAGTGAGTGCAGTGTCTGCAGGGAGTGCGGTCAGTGCAATGACTGCAGGCTCTGCAGTGAGTGTCGTGAATCCATTGACTGCAGGCTGTGCAGCGAGTGTGGTGAGTCCAATGACTGCTGGGAGTGCAGTGAGTGCACGCTGTGCAGCGAGTATGGTGAATGCATTGATTGCAGGCTGTGCAGGGTGTGCGGTGAGTGCAGTGACTGCAGGGAGTGCGGTGAGTGCAGTGACTGTAGGGAGTGCAGTGAGCGCAGTGACTGCAGGCTGTGCAGGGAGTGCGGTGAGTGCAGTGACTGCAGGCATTGCACGATGTGCGGTGAATGCAGTAACTGCAGGGAGTCTGGTGAATGCAGTGACTGCAGGCTGTGCAGCGAGTGTGGTGAGTGCAGTGTATGCTGGGAGGGTGGTGAGTACAGTGACTGCAGGCTGTGCAGGGAGTGTGGTGAAGGCAGTGACTGCAGGCTGTGCAGGGCTTGCAGTGAGTGCAGTGACTGCAGGGTGTGCGGTGAGCTTTGTGACTGCAGGGATGGCACGGTGTGTGGTGAGTGCAGTGACTGCAGGGAGTGTATGGTGTGCGGTGAGTGCAGTGACTGCAGGCTGTGCAGGGAGTGCAGTGAGTGCAGTGTCTGCAGGGTGTGCGTTCAGTGCAGTGACTGCAGGCATTGCAGGGAGTGCGGTGAGTGCAGTGACTTCAGGCTGTGTAGGACGTGCAGTGAGTGCAGTGTCTGCAGGGAGTGCGGTGAGTGCAGTGACTGCAGGCTGTGCAGGGAGTGCAGTGAATGCAGTGACTGCAGGGGGAGCAGTGAGTGCAGTGACTGCTGGTAGTCCAGTGAGTGCAGTGACTGCAGGGAGTGTGATGAATGCAGTGACTGCAGGGAGTTAGGTGAGTCCAGTGACTTCAGGCAGTGCGATGAGCGCAGTGACTGCAAGCTGTGCAGGGAGTGCGTTGAGTGCAGTGACTGCAGGGAGTGTGGTGAGTCCCGTAACTGCAGGGAGTGCAGTGACTGCAGGCTGTGCAGCGAATGCAGTGAATGCAGTGACTGCAGGCTGTACAGGGATTGCAGTGAGTTCAGTAACTGCAGACTGTGCAGGGAGTGCGGTGAATGCAGTGACTGCAGGGAGTGCGGTGAGTGCAGTGAGTGTAGTGAATGCAGGTTGTGCAGCAAGTGCGGTAAGTGCAGTGACTGCAGACCGTGCAGGGAGTCTGGTGAGTGCAGTGACTGCAGGCTGTGCAGCGAGTGTGGTGAGTGCAGTGACTGCAGGGAATGCAGTGTGTACAGTGACTGCAGGCCATGCAAAGAGTGTGGTGAGTGCAATGACTGCAGGCTGTGCAGCAAGTGCGGTGAGTGCAGTGACTGCAGGCTGTGCAGCGAGTGCGGTGAATACAGTGACTGCAGGCTGTGCAGGGTGTGCGGTGAGTGCAGGGACTGCAGGGAGCACGGTGAGTGCAGTGACTGCAGGTTGTGCAGTGACTGCAGGTTGTGCAGTGACTGCAGGTTGTGCAGTGACTGCAGGTTGTGCAGTGACTGCAGGGGTTGCGGTGAGTGCAGTGACTATAGGGAGTGCGGTGAGTGCAGTGAGTGCAGTGACTGCAGGTTGTGCAGCGATTGCGGTAAGCGCAGTGACTGAAGGCCGTGCAGGGAGTCTGGTGAGTGCATTGACTGCAGGGAGTGCAGCGAGTGTGGTGATTGCAGTGACTGCAGGGAGTGCAGTGAGTATAGTGACTGCAGGGACTGCGGTGAGTACTGTGACTGCAGGGAATGCAGTGAGTACTGTGACTGCAGGGAATGTGGTGAGTACTGTGACTGCAGGGAATGCAGTGAGTACTGTGACTGCAGGGACTGCGGTGAGTACTGTGACTGCAGGGAATGCAGTGAGTACTGTGACTGCAGGGAATGTGGTGAGTACTGTGACTGCAGGGAGTGCGGTGAGTGCAGTGACTGCAGAGAGAGTGGTGAGTGCAGTGAGTGCAGGTGGTGCAGGGTGTGCAGTGACTGCAGTAACTGCAGGGAGTGCAGTGACTGCAGGCATTGCTGGGTGTGTGGTGAATGAAGTGACTGCAGGGTTTGCGGTGAGTGCAATGACTGCAGGCTCTGCAGCGAGTGTGGTGAGTCCAGTGACTGCAGGCTGTGCAGCGAGTGTGGTAAGTCCAGTGACTGCTGGGAGTGCAGTGACAGCGAGTGTAGTGAATGCAGTGACTGCAGGCTGTGCAGGGTGTGTGGTGATTGCAGTGACTGCAGGGAGTGCGATGAGTGCAGTGACTGCAGGGAGTGCGGTGAGTGCAGTGACTGCAGGGAGTGCAGTGACTGCAGGCATTGCTGGGTGTGCGGTGAATGCAGTGACTGCAGGGAGTGCGGTGAGTGCAATGACCGCAGGCTCTGCAGGCAGTGTGGTGAGTGCAGTGACTGCAGGGAGTGCGGTGAGTGCAGTGACTGCAGGGTGTGCGATGAATGCAGTGACTGCAGGGAGTGCGGTGAATGCAGTGACTGCAGGGGATGCAGGGAGTGCGGTGAGTGCAGTGACTGCAGATTTCTAGGGTGTGCATGAGTGCAGTGACTGCAGGGAGTGCGGTGGGTCCAGTGACTGCAGGGAGTGTGGTGAGTGCAGTGAGTGCAGTGATTGCAGGTTGTGCAGCGAGTGCGGTAAGAGCAGTGACTGCAGGCCATGCAGGGAGTCTAGTGAGTGCAGTGACTGCAAGCTGTGCAGCGAGTGTGGTGAGTGCAGTGACTGCAGGGAGTGCAGAGAGTACAGTGACTGCAGGCCGTACAGAGAGTGTGGTGAGTACAGTGACTGCAGGGAGTGTGGTGAGTACTGTGACTGCAGGGAATGCAGTGAGTACAGTGACTGCAGGGAATGCAGAGAGTACAGTGACTGCAGGGAGTGCGGTGAGTACTGTGACTGCAGGGAGTGCGGTGAGTACTGTGACTGCAGGGAATACGGTGAGTACAGTGACTGCAGGGAGTGCAGAGAGTGCAGTGACTTCTATGAGAGCAGTCAGTGCAGTGACTACAGGCGGTCCAGGGTGTGCAGTGAATGCAGTGATTGCAGGGAGTGCAGTGACTGCAGGCATTGCTGGCTGTGCGGTGAATGCAGTGACTGCAGCGTTTGCGGTGAGTGCAATGACTGCAGGCTCTGCAGCGAGTGTGGTGAGTCCAGTGACTGCAGGCTGTGTAGCGAGTGTGGTGAGTCCAGTGACTTCTGGGAGTGCAGTGAGTGCAGGCTGTGCAGCGAGTATGGTGAATGCAGTGACTGCAGGCTGTGCAGGGTGTGTGGTGAGTGCAGTGACTGCAGTGAGTGCGGTGCGTGCAGTGACTGCAGGCTGTGCAGGGAGTGCGGTGAGTGCAGTGACTGCAGGCTGTGCAGCGAATACAGTGAATGCAGTGACTGCAGGCTGTGCAGGGATTGCGGTGAGTTCAGTAACTGCAGACTGTGCAGGGAGTGCGGTGAGTGCAGTGACTGCAGGGAGTGCGGTGAGTGCAGTGAGTGTAGTGACTGCAGGCTGTGCAGCGAGTGTGGTGAGTGCAGTGACTGCAGGGAGTGCAGTGAGTACAGTGACTTCAGGCAGTGCAGAGTGTGTGGAAAGTGCAGTGACTGCAGGCTGTGTAGCAACTGCGGTTAGTGCAGTGACTGCAGGCTGTGCCGCGAGTGTGGTGAATGCAGTGACTGCAGGCTGTGCAGGGTGTGCGGTGAGTGCAGTGACTGCAGGGAGTGCGGTGAGTGCAGTGACTGCAGGGAGTGCGGTGAGTGCAGTGACTGCAGTGACTGCAGGTTGTGCAGGGAGTCTGGTGAGTGCAGTGACAGCACGCTGTGCAGCGAGTGTGGTGAGTGCAGTGACTGCAGGGAGTGCAGTGAGTACAGTGACTGTAGGACGTACAGAGAGTGTGGTGAGTGCAGTGACTGCAGGGAGTGCGGTGAGTACAGTGACAGCAGGGAGTGCGGTGAGTACTGTGACTGCAGGGAATGCAGTGAGTACAGTGACTGCAGGGAATGCAGTGAGTACAGTGACTGCAGGGAGTGCGGTGAGTACTGTGACTGCAGCGAATGCGGTGAGTACAGTGACTGCAGGGAGTGCGGTGAGTGCAGTGACTGCAGGGAGAGCGGTGAGTGCAGTGACTGCAGGCGGTGCAGGGTGTACAGTGAATGCAGTGACTGCAGGGAGTGCAGTGACTGCAGGCATCGCTGGGTGTGCGGTGAATTGAGTGACTGCAGGGTTTGCAGTGAGTGCAATGACTGCAGGCTCTGCAGCGAGTGTGGTGAGTCCAGTGACTGCAGGCTGTGCAGCGAGTGTGGTGAATGCAGTGACTGCAGGCTGTGCAGGGTGTGTGGTGAGTGCAGTGACTGCAGGGAGTGCGGTGAGTGCAGTGACTGCAGGCTGTGCAGGGAATGTGGTGAGTTCAGTGACTGCAGGGAGTGTGGTGAGTTCAGTGACTGCAGGGAGTGTGGTGAGTCCAATGACTGCAGGGAGTGTCATGACTGCAGGCTGTGCAGCGAATACAGTGAATGCAGTAACTGCAGGCTGTGCAGTGATTGCGGTGAGTGCAGTGACTGCAGGCTGCGTAGGGTGTGCAGTGGGTGCAGTGACTGCAGGGAGTGTGTTGGGTCCAGTGACTGCAGGGAGTTGCGTGAGTCCAGTGACTGCATGGAGTGCAGTGACTGCAGGGTGTGCAGCGATTGCGGTGAGTGCAGTGAGTACAGTTACTGCAGGGTGTGCGTTGAGTGCAGTGACTGCGGGGGATGCAGGTTGTGCGGTGAATGCAGTGACTGCAGGTTGAGCGGTGAGTGCAGTGACTGCAGGGAGTCCGGTGTGTGCAGTGACTGAAGGGAGTGCAGGGATTCTGGTGAGTGCAGTGACTGCAGGCTGTGCAGCGAGTGTGGTAAGTGCAGTGACTGCAGGCCGTGCAGGGAGTCTGGTGAGTGCAGTGACTGCAGGTTCTGCAGCGAGTGTGGTGAGTGCAGTGACTGCAGGGAGTGCAGTGAGTACAGTGGCTGCAGGCCGTGCAGAGAGTGCGGTGAGTGCAGTGACTGCAGGGAGTGCGCTGAGTACAGTGACTGCAGGGAATGCGGTGAGTACTGTGACTGCAGGGAGTGCGGTGAGTTCTGTGACTGCATGGAATGCGGTGAGTGCAGTGACTGCAGGGAGAGCGGTGAGTTCTGTGACTGCAGGCAGTGCTGGGTGTGCAGTGAATGCAGTGTCTGCAGGGAGTGCAGTGACTGCAGGCATTGCTGGGTGTGCGGTGAATGCAATGACTGCAGGGAGTGTGGTGAGTGCAGTGACTGCAGGCAGTGCAGTGAGTACAGTTACTGCAGGGAGTGCAGTGGGTGCACTTTCTGCAGGGGTGCAGGGAGTGCGGTGAGTGCAGTGACTTCAGGCTGTGTAGGGTGTGCAGTGAGTGCAGTGTCTGCAGGGAGTGCGGTTAGTGCTGTGACTGCAGGCATTGCAGGGAGTGCGGTGAATGCAGTGACTGCAGGGAGCCTGGTGGGTGCAGTGACTGCAGGCTGTGCAGCGAGTGTGGTGAGTGCAGTGACTGCAGGGAGTGTGGTGAGTACAGTGACTGTAGGAAGTGTGCTGAATGCAGTGACTGCAGGGAGTGTGGTGAGTATAGTGACTGCAGGCTGTGCAGTCAGTGCGGTGAATGCAGTGTCTGCAGGGGGAGCGGCGAGTGCAGTGACTGCTGGGAGTCTGGTGAGTGCAGTGACAGCAGGGTGTGCGATGAATGCTGTGACTGCAGGGAGTTCGGTGAGTCCAGTGACTTCAGGAAGTGCGGTGAGCGCAGTGACTCCAGGCTGTGCAGGGAGTGCGGTGAGTGCAGTGACTGCAGGGAGTGCAGTGACTGCAGGCTGTGTAGCAAATGCAGTGAATGCAGTGACTGCAGGCTGTACAGGGATTGCAGTGAGTTCAGTAACTGCAGACTGTGCAGGGAGTGCGGTGAATGCAGTGACTGCAGGGAGTGCGGTGAGTGCAGTGAGTGTAGTGAATGCAGGTTGTGCAGCAAGTGCGGTAAGTGCAGTGACTGCAGACCATGCAGGGAGTCTGGTGAGTGCAGTGACTGCAGGCTGTGCAGCGAGTGTGGTGAGTGCAGTGACTGCAGGGAATGCAGTGTGTACAGTGACTGCAGGCCATGCAATGAGTGTGGTGAGTGCAATGACTGCAGGCTGTGCAGCAAGTGCGGTGAGTGCAGTGACTGCAGGCTGTGCAGCGAGTGCGGTGAATACAGTGACTGCAGGCTGTGCAGGGTGTGCGGTGAGTGCAGGGACTGCAGGGAGCACGGTGAGTGCAGTGACTGCAGGTTGTGCAGTGACTGCAGGGGTTGCGGTGAGTGCAGTGACTGTAGGGAGTGCGGTGAGTGCAGTGACTGCAGGTTGTGCAGCGATTGCGGTAAGCGCAGTGACTGAAGGCCGTGCAGGGAGTCGGGTGAGTGCATTGACTGCAGGGAGTGCAGCGAGTGTGGTGATTGCAGTGACTGCAGGGAGTGCAGTGAGTATAGTGACTGCAGGGACTGCGGTGAGTACTGTGACTGCAGGGAATGCAGTGAGTACTGTGACTGCAGGGAATGTGGTGAGTACTGTGACTGCAGGGAATGCAGTGAGTACTGTGACTGCAGGGACTGCGGTGAGTACTGTGACTGCAGGGAATGCAGTGAGTACTGTGACTGCAGGGAATGTGGTGAGTACTGTGACTGCAGGGAGTGCGGTGAGTGCAGTGACTGCAGGGAGAGTGGTGAGTGCAGTGAGTGCAGGTGGTGCAGGGTGTGCAGTGACTGCAGTAACTGCAAGGAGTGCAGTGACTGCAGGCATTGCTGGGTGTGTGGTGAATGAAGTGACTGCATGGTTTGCGGTGAGTGCAATGACTGCAGGCTCTGCAGCGAGTGTGGTGAGTCCAGTGACTGCAGGCTGTGCAGCGAGTGTGGTAAGTCCAGTGACTGCTGGGAGTGCAGTGACAGCGAGTGTAGTGAATGCAGTGACTGCAGGCTGTGCAGGGTGTGTGGTGATTGCAGTGACTGCTGGGAGTGTGGTGAGTACAGTGACTGCAGGGAGTGCACTGAGTGCAGTGAGTACTGTGACTGCAGGCTGTGCAGGGAGTGTGGTGAAGGCAGTGACTGCAGGCTGTGCAGGTCTTGCAGTGAGTGCAGTGACTGCAGGGATAGCGTTGAGTACTATGACTGCAGGGAATGCAGTGAGTACAGTGACTGCAGAGAGTGCGGTGAGTTCTGTGACTGCACGGAATGCGGTGAGTGCAGTGTCTGCAGGGAGAGCGGTGAGTGCAGTGACGGAAGGCGGTGCTGGGTGTGCAGTGAATGCAGTGACTGCAGGGAGTGCAGTGACTGCAGGCATTGCTGGGTGTGCGGTGAATGCAGTGACTGCAGGGAGTGTGGTGAGTGCAGTGACTGCAGGGAGTGCGGTGAGTGCTGTGACTGCAGGGAGTGCGGTGAGTGCTGTGACTGCAGGGAGTGCGGTGAGTGCAGTGACTGCAGGGAGTGCAGTGAGTGCAGTGACTGCAGGGAGTGCGGTGAGTGCAGTGACTGCAGGGAGTGCGGTGAGTGCAGTGACTGCAGTGACTGCAGGTTGTGCAACGAGTGCGGTAAGAGCTGTGACTGCAGGCCGTGCAGTGAGTCTGGTGAGTGCAGTGACAGCAGGCTGTGCAGCGAGTGTGGTGAGTGCAGTGACTGCAGAGAGTGCAGTGAGTACAGTGACTGTAGGACGTGCAGAGAGTGTGGTGAGTGCTGTGACTGCAGAGAATGTAGTGAGTACAATGACTGCAGGGAGTGCGGTGAGTGCTGTTACTGCAAGCGGTGCAGGGTGTGCAGTGAATGCAGTGACTGCAGGGAGTGCAGTGACTGCAGGCATTGCTGGGTGTGCGGTGAATGCAGTGACTGCAGGGTTTGTGGTGAGTGCAGTGACTGCAGGCTGTGCAGGGTGTGCGGTGAGTGCAGTGACAGCAGGGAGTGCGGTGAGTGCAGTGACTGCAGGGAGTGCGGTGAGCGCAGTGACTGCAGGCTGTGCAGGGAGTGCGCTGTGTTCAGTGACTGCAAGGAGTGTGGTGAGTCCAGTGACTGCAGGGAGAGCCGTGACTGCAGGCTGTGCAGCGAATACAGTGAATGCAGTGACTGCAGGCTGTGCAGGGATTGCAGTGAGTTCAATAACTGCAGACTGTGCAGGGATTGCGGTGAGTGCAGTGACTGCAGGAAGTGCGGTGAGTGCAGTGAGTGCAGTGACTGCAGGTTGTGCAGCAAGTGCGGTAATTGCAGTGACTGCAGGCTGTGCAGCGAATGCGGTGAATGCAGTGACTGCAGGCTGTGCAGGGAGTGCGGTGAGTGCAGTGACTGCAGGGAGTGCGGTGAGTGAAGTGACTGCAGGGAGTGTGGTGAGTGCTGTGACTGCAGAGAGTGTGGTGAGTGCAGTGACTGCAGGGAGTGCAGTGACTGCAGGCATTGCTTGGTGTGCGGTGAATGCAGTGACTGCAGGGAGTGCGGTGAGTGCAATGACTGCAGGCTGTGCAGGGTGTGCGGTGAATGCAGTGACTGCAGGGGGAGCGGTGAGTGCAGTGACTGCAGGGAGTGCAGGGAGTCTGGTGAGTGCAGTGACTGCAGGCTGTGCAGCGAGTGTGGTGAGTGCAGTGACTGCAGGGAGTGCGCTGAGTACAGTGACTGCAGGGAATGCGGAGAGTACTGTGACTGTAGGGAATGCAATGAGTACAGTGAATGCAGGGAGTGCGGTGAGTTCTGTGACTGTACAGAATGCGGTGAGTGCAGTGACTGCAGGGATGCGGTCAGTGCAGTGACTGCAGGCATTGCAGGGTGTGCGGTGAATGCAGTGAGTGCAGGGTTTGCAGTGAGTGGAATGACTGCAGGCTCTGCAGCGAGTGTGGTGAATTCAGTGACTGCAGGCTGTGCAGCGAGTGTGGTGAATCCAGTGACTGCTGGGAGTGCAGTGACAGCAGGCTGTGCAGCAAGTGTGGTGAATGCAGTGACTGCAGGCTGTGCAGGGTGTGTGGTGATTGCAGTGACTGCAGGGAGTGCGGTGAGCGCAGTGAGTGCAGGCTGTGCAGGGAGTGCGGTGAGTGCAGTGACTGCAGGCATTGCACGGTGTGCGGTGAATGCAGTGACTGCAGGGAGTCTGGTGAGTGCAGTGACTGCAGGCTGTGCAGCGAGTGTGGTGAGTGCAGTGACTGCTGGGAGTGTGGTGAGTACAGTGACTGCAGGGAGTGCACTGAGTGCAGTGAGCACTGTGACTGCAGGCTGTGCAGGGAGTGTGGTGAAGGCAGTGACTGCAGGCTGTGCAGGTCTTGCAGTGAGTGCAGTGACTGCAGGGATAGCGTTGAGTACTATGACTGCAGGGAATGCAGTGAGTACAGTGACTGCAGAGAGTGCGGTGAGTTCTGTGACTGCACGGAATGCGGTGAGTGCAGTGTCTGCAGGGAGAGCGGTGAGTGCAGTGACGGAAGGCGGTGCTGGGTGTGCAGTGAATGCAGTGACTGCAGGGAGTGCAGTGACTGCAGGCATTGCTGGGTGTGCGGTGAATGCAGTGACTGCAGGGAGTGTGGTGAGTGCAGTGACTGCAGGGAGTGCGGTGAGTGCTGTGACTGCAGGGAGTGCGGTGAGTGCAGTGACTGCAGGGAGTGCAGTGAGTGCAGTGACTGCAGGGAGTGCGGTGAGTGCAGTGACTGCAGGGAGTGCGGTGAGTGCAGTGACTGCAGTGACTGCAGGTTGTGCAACGAGTGCGGTAAGAGCTGTGACTGCAGGCCGTGCAGTGAGTCTGGTGAGTGCAGTGACAGCAGGCTGTGCAGCGAGTGTGGTGAGTGCAGTGACTGCAGAGAGTGCAGTGAGTACAGTGACTGTAGGACGTGCAGAGAGTGTGGTGAGTGCTGTGACTGCAGAGAATGTAGTGAGTACAATGACTGCAGGGAGTGCGGTGAGTGCTGTTACTGCAAGCGGTGCAGGGTGTGCAGTGAATGCAGTGACTGCAGGGAGTGCAGTGACTGCAGGCATTGCTGGGTGTGCGGTGAATGCAGTGACTGCAGGGTTTGTGGTGAGTGCAGTGACTGCAGGCTGTGCAGGGTGTGCGGTGAGTGCAGTGACAGCAGGGAGTGCGGTGAGTGCAGTGACTGCAGGGAGTGCGGTGAGCGCAGTGACTGCAGGCTGTGCAGGGAGTGCGCTGTGTTCAGTGACTGCAAGGAGTGTGGTGAGTCCAGTGACTGCAGGGAGAGCCGTGACTGCAGGCTGTGCAGCGAATACAGTGAATGCAGTGACTGCAGGCTGTGCAGGGATTGCAGTGAGTTCAATAACTGCAGACTGTGCAGGGATTGCGGTGAGTGCAGTGACTGCAGGAAGTGCGGTGAGTGCAGTGAGTGCAGTGACAGCAGGTTGTGCAGCAAGTGCGGTAATTGCAGTGACTGCAGGCTGTGCAGCGAATGCGGTGAATGCAGTGACTGCAGGCTGTGCAGGGAATGCGGTGAGTGCAGTGACTGCAGGGAGTGCGGTGAGTGAAGTGACTGCAGGGAGTGTGGTGAGTGCAGTGACTGCAGAGAGTGTGGTGAGTGCAGTGACTGCAGGGAGTGCAGTGACTGCAGGCATTGCTGGGTGTGCGGTGAATGCAGTGACTGCAGGGAGTGCGGTGAGTGCAATGACTGCAGGCTGTGCAGGGTGTGCGGTGAATGCAGTGACTGCAGGGGGAGCGGTGAGTGCAGTGACTGCAGGGAGTCCGGTGCGTGCAGTGACTGCAGGGAGTGCAGGGAGTCTGGTGAGTGCAGTGACTGCAGGCTGTGCAGCGAGTGTGGTGAGTGCAGTGACTGCAGGGAGTGCAGTGAGTACAGTGGCTGCAGGCCGTGCAGAGAGTGCGGTGAGTACAGTGACTGCAGGGAGTGCGCTGAGTACAGTGACTGCAGGGAATGCGGAGAGTACTGTGACTGTAGGGGATGCAGTGAGTACAGTGAATGCAGGGAGTGCGGTGAGTTCTGTGACTGCACAGAATGCGGTGAGTGCAGTGACTGCAGGGATGCGGTCAGTGCAGTGACTGCAGGCATTGCAGGGTGTGCGGTGAATGCAGTGAGTGCAGGGTTTGCAGTGAGTGGAATGACTGCAGGCTCTGCAGCGAGTGTGGTGAATCCAGTGACTGCAGGCTGTGCAGCGAGTGTGGTGAATCCAGTGACTGCTGGGAGTGCAGTGACAGCAGGCTGTGCAGCAAGTGTGGTGAATGCAGTGACTGCAGGCTGTGCAGGGTGTGTGGTGATTGCAGTGACTGCAGGGAGTGCGGTGAGCGCAGTGACTGCAGGCTGTGCAGCGAGTGCGGTGAATACAGTGACTGCAGGCTGTGCAGGGTGTGCGGTGAGTGCAGGGACTGCAGGGAGCACGGTGAGTACAGTGACTGCAGGTTGTGCAGTGACTGCAGGGGTTGCGGTGAGTGCAGTGACTGTAGGGAGTGCGGTGAGTGCAGTGACTGCAGGTTGTGCAGCGATTGCGGTAAGCGCAGTGACTGAAGGCCGTGCAGGGAGTCTGGTGAGTGCATTGACTGCAGGGAGTGCAGCGAGTGTGGTGATTGCAGTGACTGCAGGGAGTGCAGTGAGTATAGTGACTGCAGGGACTGCGGTGAGTACTGTGACTGCAGGGAATGCAGTGAGTACTGTGACTGCAGGGAATGTGGTGAGTACTGTGACTGCAGGGAATGCAGTGAGTACTGTGACTGCAGGGACTGCGGTGAGTACTGTGACTGCAGGGAATGCAGTGAGTACTGTGACTGCAGGGAATGTGGTGAGTACTGTGACTGCAGGGAGTGCGGTGAGTGCAGTGACTGCAGGGAGAGTGGTGAGTGCAGTGAGTGCAGGTGGTGCAGGGTGTGCAGTGACTGCAGTAACTGCAAGGAGTGCAGTGACTGCAGGCATTGCTGGGTGTGTGGTGAATGAAGTGACTGCATGGTTTGCGGTGAGTGCAATGACTGCAGGCTCTGCAGCGAGTGTGGTGAGTCCAGTGACTGCAGGCTGTGCAGCGAGTGTGGTAAGTCCAGTGACTGCTGGGAGTGCAGTGACAGCGAGTGTAGTGAATGCAGTGACTGCAGGCTGTGCAGGGTGTGTGGTGATTGCAGTGACTGCAGGGAGTGCGATGAGTGCAGTGACTGCAGGGAGTGCGGTGAGTGCAGTGACTGCAGGGAGTGCAGTGACTGCAGGCATTGCTGGGTGTGCGGTGAATGCAGTGACTGCAGGGAGTGCGGTGAGTGCAATGACCGCAGGCTCTGCAGGCAGTGTGGTGAGTGCAGTGACTGCAGGGAGTGCGGTGAGTGCAGTGACTGCAGGGTGTGCGGTGAATGCAGTGACTGCAGGGAGTGCGGTGAATGCAGTGACTGCAGGGGATGCAGGGAGTGCGGTGAGTGCAGTGACTGCAGATTTCTAGGGTGTGCATGAGTGCAGTGACTGCAGGGAGTGCGGTGGGTCCAGTGACTGCAGGGAGTGTGGTGAGTACTGTGACTGCAGGGAATGCAGTGAGTACAGTGACTGCAGGGAGTGCAGTGAGTACAGTGACTGCAGGGAATGTGATGAGTGCCGTGACTGCAGGGAGAGCGGTGAGTTTCGTGACTGCAGGCGGTGCTGGGTGTGCAGTGAATGCAGTGCCTGCAGGCTGTTCACGGAATGCGGAGAGTGCAGTGACTTCAGAGAGTGCGGTAAGTGCAGTGACTACAGGCTGTGCAGGGAGTGCAGTGAGTGCAGTGACTGCAGGCTTTCAGTGAGTGCGGTGAGTGCAGTGACTGCAGCATTTGCACGGTGTGTGGTGAGTGCAGTGACTGCAGGCTGTGCAGGGAGTGCAGTGAATGCAGTGACTGCAAGGGGAGCGGTGAGTGCAGTGACTGCTGGGAGTGTGATGAATGCAGTGACTGCAGGGAGTTAGGTGAGTCCAGTGACTTCATGGAGTGTGGTGAGTGCAGTGACTGCAGGCTATGCAACAAATGCAGTGAATGCAGTGACTGCTGGCTGTGCAGGGATTGAATTGAGTTCAGTAACTGCAGACTGTGCAGGGAGTGCGGTGAGTGCAGTGACTGCAGGGAGTGCGGTGAGTGCAGTGAGTGTAGTGACTGCAGGTTGTGCAGCAAGTGCGGTACGTGCAGTGACTGCAGACCGTGCAGGGAGTCTGGTGAGTGCAGTGACTGCAGGCTGTGCAGTGAGTGTGGTGAGGGCAGTGACTGCAGGGAATTCAGTTAGTACAGTGACTGCAGGCCGTGCAGAGAGTGTGGTGAGTGCAGTGACTGCAGGCTGTGCAGCGAGTGCGGTGTATGCAGTGACTGCAGGCTGTGCAGGGTGTGCGGTGAGTGCAGTGACTGCGGGGAGTGCAGTGAGTACAGTGACTGCAGGGAGTGCGGTGAGTGCAGTGACTGCAGGGAGTGCAGTGAGTACAGTGACTGCAGGCCGTGCAGAGAGTGTGGTGAGTGCAGTGACTGCAGTGAGTGCGGTGAGTACAGTGACTGCAGGGAGTGTGGTGAGTACTGTGACTGCAGGGAATGCAGTGAGTACAGTGACTGCAGGAAGTGCGTTGAGTACTGTGACTGCAGGGAATGCGGTGAGTACAGTGACTGCATGGAGTGCGGTGAGTGCAGTGACTTCAGTGAGAGCGGTGAATGCAGTGACTGCAGGCTGTCCAGGGTGTGCAGTGAATGCAGTGACTGCAGGGAGTGCAGTGACTGCAGGCATTGCTGGCTGTGCGGTGAATGCAGTGACTGCAGGGTTTGCGGTGAGTGCAATGACTGAAGGCTCTGCAGCGAGTGTGGTGAGTCCAGTGACTGCAGGCTGTGCAGCGAGTTTGGTGAGTCCAGTGACTTCTGGGAGTGCAGTGAGTGCAGGCTGTGCAGCGAGTATGGTGAATGCAGTGACTGCAGGCTGTGCAGGGTGTGTGGTGAGTGCAGTGACTGCAGTGAGTGCGGTGAGTGCAGTGACTGCAGGGGGAGCGGTGAGTGCAGTGACTGCTGGGAGTCCGATGAGTGCAGTGACAGCAGGGTGTGCGATGAATCCAGTGACTGCAGGGAGTTCGGTGAGTCCAGTGACTTCAGGAAGTGCGGTGAGCGCAGTGACTGCAGTCTGTGCAGGGAGTGCGGTGAGTGCAGTGACTGCAGGGAGTTTGGTGAGTCCAGTTACTTCAGGGAGTGCAGGGAGTGCAGTAACTGCAGGCTGTGCAGCGAATGCAGTGAATGCAGTGACTGCAGGCTGTGCAGGGATTGCAGTGTGTTCAGTAACGTCAGACTGTGCAGGGAGTGCGGTGAGTGCAGTGAATGCAGGGAGTGCAGTGAGCGCAGTGAGTGCAGTCACTGCAGGTTTTGCAGCAAGTGCGGCAAGTGCAGTGACTGCAGACCATGCAGGAAGTCTGGTGAGTACAGTGACTGCAGGCTGTGCAGTGAGTGTGGTGAGTGCAGTGACTGCAGGGAGTGCAGTGAGTACAGTGACTGCAGGCCTTGCAGAGTGTGTGGTGAGTGCAGTGACTGCAGGGAGTGCGGTGAGTACTGTGACTGCAGGGAATGCGGTGAGTACAGTGACTGCAGGGAATGCGGAGAGTACTGTGACTGCAGGGAATGCAGTGAGTACAGTGACTGCAGGGAGTGCGGTGAGTTCTGTGACTGCACGGAATGCGGTGGTTGCAGTGACTGCAGGGAGAGCGGTGAGTGCAGTGACTGCAGGCGGTGCTGGGTGTGCAGTGAATGCAGTGTCTGCAGGGAGTGCAGTGACTGCAGGCGGTGCTGGGTGTGCGGTGAATGCAGTGACTGCAGGGAGTGTGGTGAGTGCAGTGACTGCAGGCAGTGCAGTGAGTACAGTTACTGCAGGGAGTGCAGTGAGTGCACTTTCTGCAGGGGCTGCAGGGAGTGCGGTGAGTGCAGTGACTTCAGGCTGTGTAGGGCGTGCAGTGTCTGCAGGGAGTGCGGTGAGTGCAGTGACTGAAGGCAATGCAGGGTGTGCGGTGAATGCAGTGACTGCAGAGAGTGTGGTGAGTGCAGTGACTGCAGGGAGTGTGGTGAGTACAGTGACTGCAGGGAGTGTGATGAATGCAGTGACTGCAGGAAGTGTGGTGAGTACAGTGACTGCAGACTGTGCAGTCAGTGCTGTGAATGCAGTGTCTGCAGGGGGAGCGGAGAGTGCAGTGACTGCTGGGAGTCCGGTGAGTGCAGTGACAGCAGGGTGTGCGATGAATGCAGTGACTGCAGGGAGTTAGGTGAGTCCAGTGACTTCAGGAAGTGCGGTGAGCGCAGTGACTGCAGGCTGTGCAGGGTGTGCGGTGAGTGCAGTGACTGCAGGGGGAGCGGTGAGTGCAGTGACTGCAGGGAGTCCGGTGTGTGCAGTGACTGCAGGGAGTGCAGGGATTCTGGTGTGTGCAGTGACTGCAGGCTGTGCAGCGAGTGTGGTGAGTGCAGTGACTGCAGGCCGTGCAGGGAGTCTGGTGAGTGCAGTGACTGCAGGCTCTGCAGCGAGTGTGGTGAGGGCAGTGACTGCAGGGAGTGCAGTGAGTACAGTGGCTGCAGGCCGTGCAGAGAATGCGGTGAGTGCAGTGACTGCAGGGAGTGCGCTGAGTACAGTGACTGCAGGGAATGCGGTGAGTACTGTGACTGCAGGGAGTGCGGTGAGTACAGTGACTGCAGGGAGTGCGGTGAGTACTGTGACTGCAGGGAGTGCGGTGAGTACTGTGACTGCAGGGAGTGCGGTGAGTACTGTGACTGCAGGGAATGCGGTGAGTACTGTGACTGCAGGGAGTGCGGTGAGTTCAGTGACTTCAGGGAGTGCGGTGAGTACTGTGACTGTAGGGAATGCGGTGAGTTCAGTGACTTCAGGGAGTGCGGTGAGTGCAGTGACTGCAGGGAGTTCGGTGAGCGCAGTGACTGCAGGGAGTGTGGTGAGTGCAGTGACTGCAGGGAGTGCAGTGACTGCAGGCATTGCTGGGTGTGCGGTGAATGGAGTGACTGCAGGGAGTGCGGTGAGTGCAATGACTGCAGGCTCTGCAGGGAGTCTGGTGAATGCAGTGACTGCAGGGAGTGCGGTGAGTGCAGTGACTGCAGGCTGTGCAAGGTATGCGGTGAATGCAGGGACTGCAGGGAGTGCGGTGAGTGCAGCGACTGCAGGTTGTGCAGTGAGTGCGGTGACTGCAGTGAGTGTGGTGAATGCAGTGACTGCAGGGGATGCAGGGAGTTCGGTGAGTGCAGTGACTGCAGGCTGTGTAGGGTGTGCAGTTGTTGCAGTGACTGCAGGGAGTGTGTTGGGTCCAGTGACTGCAGGGAGTTGCGTGAGTCCAGTGACTGCAGGGAGTGCAGTGACTGCAGGCTGTGCAGCGATTGCGGTGAGTGCAGTGAGTACAGTTACTGCAGGGTGTGCGTTGAGTGCAGTGACTGCAGGGGATGCAGGTTGTGCGTTGAATGCAGTGACTGCAGGGGGAGCGGTGAGTGCAGTGACTGCAGGGAGTCTGGTGCGTGCAGTGACTGCAGGGAGTGCAGGGAGTCTGGTGAGTGCAGTGACGGCAGGCTGTGCAGCGTGTGTGGTGAGTGCAGTGACTGCAGGCCGTGCAGGGAGTCTGGTGAGTGCAGTGACTGCAGGCTCTGCAGCGAGTGTGGTGAGTGCAGTGACTGCAGGGAGTGCAGTGAGTACAGTGACTGCAGGCTGTGCAGAGAGTGCGGTGAGTGCAGTGACTGCAGGGAGTGCGCTGAGTACAGTGACTGCAGGGAATGCGGTGAGTACTGTGACTGCAGGGAGTGCGGTGAGTGCAGTGACTGCAGGCAGTGCAGTGAGTACAGTTACTGCAGGGAGTGCAGTGAGTGCACTTTCTGCAGGGGCTGCAGGGAGTGCGGTGAGTGCAGTGACTTCAGGCTGTGTAGGGCATGCAGTGAGTGCAGTGTCTGCAGGGAGTGCGGTGAGTGCAGTGACTGCAGGCAATGCAGGGTGTGCGGTGAATGCAGTGACTGCAGAGAGTGTGGTGAGTGCAGTGACTGCAGGGAGTGTGGTGAGTACAGTGACTGCAGGGAGTGTGATGAATGCAGTGACTGCAGGAAGTGTGGTGAGTACAGTGACTGCAGGAAGTGTGGTGAGTACAGTGACTGCAGACTGTGCAGTCAGTGCTGTGAATGCAGTGTCTGCAGGGGGAGCGGAGAGTGCAGTGACTGCTGGGAGTCCGGTGAGTGCAGTGACAGCAGGGTGTGCGATGAATGCAGTGACTGCAGGGAGTTAGGTGAGTCCAGTGACTTCAGGAAGTGCGGTGAGCGCAGTGACTGCAGGCTGTGCAGGGTGTGCGGTGAGTGCAGTGACTGCAGGGGGAGCGGTGAGTGCAGTGACTGCAGGGAGTCCGGTGTGTGCAGTGACTGCAGGGAGTGCAGGGATTCTGGTGAGTGCAGTGACTGCAGGCTGTGCAGCGAGTGTGGTGAGTGCAGTGACTGCAGGCCGTGCAGGGAGTCTGGTGAGTGCAGTGACTGCAGGCTCTGCAGCGAGTGTGGTGAGTGCAGTGACTGCAGGGAGTGCAGTGAGTACAGTGACTGCAGGCCGTGCAGAGAGTGCGGTGAGTGCAGTGACTGCAGGGAGTGCGCTGAGTACAGTGACTGCAGGGAATGCAGTGAGTACTGTGACTGCAGGGAGTGCGGTGAGTGCACTGACTGCAGGCAGTGCAGTGAGTACAGTTACTGCAGGGAGTGCAGTGAGTGCACTTTCTGCAGGGGCTGCAGGGAGTGCGGTGAGTGCAGTGACTTCAGGCTGTGTAGGGCATGCAGTGATTGCAGTGTCTGCAGGGAGTGCGGTGAGTGCAGTGACTGCAGGCAATGCAGGGTGTGCGGTGAATGCAGTGACTGCAGAGAGTGTGGTGAGTGCAGTGACTGCAGGGAGTGTGGTGAGTACAGTGACTGCAGGGAGTGTGATGAATGCAGTGACTGCAGGAAGTGTGGTGAGTACAGTGACTGCAGGAAGTGTGGTGAGTACAGTGACTGCAGACTGTGCAGTCAGTGCTGTGAATGCAGTGTCTGCAGGGGGAGCGGAGAGTGCAGTGACTGCTGGGAGTCCGGTGAGTGCAGTGACAGCAGGGTGTGCGATGAATGCAGTGACTGCAGGGAGTTAGGTGAGTCCAGTGACTTCAGGAAGTGCGGTGAGCGCAGTGACTGCAGGCTGTGCAGGGTGTGCGGTGAGTGCAGTGACTGCAGGGGGAGCGGTGAGTGCAGTGACTGCAGGGAGTCCGGTGTGTGCAGTGACTGCAGGGAGTGCAGGGATTCTGGTGAGTGCAGTGACTGCAGGCTGTGCAGCGAGTGTGGTGAGTGCAGTGACTGCAGGCCGTGCAGGGAGTCTGGTGAGTGCAGTGACTGCAGGCTCTGCAGCGAGTGTGGTGAGTGCAGTGACTGCAGGGAGTGCAGTGAGTACAGTGGCTGCAGGCCGTGCAGAGAATGCGGTGAGTGCAGTGACTGCAGGGAGTGCGCTGAGTACAGTGACTGCAGGGAATGCGGTGAGTACTGTGACTGCAGGGAGTGCGGTGAGCACAGTGACTGCAGGGAGTGCGGTGAGTACAGTGACTGCAGGGAATGCGGTGAGTACTGTGACTGCAGGGAGTGCAGTGAGTACTGTGACTGCAGGGAATGCGGTGAGTACTGTGACTGCAGGGAGTGCGGTGAGTACAGTGACTGCAGGGAGTGCGGTGAGTACTGTGACTGTAGGGAATGCGGTGAGTTCAGTGACTTCAGGGAGTGCGGTGAGTACTGTGACTGTAGGGAATGCGGTGAGTTCAGTGACTTCAGGGAGTGCGGTGAGTGCAGTGACTGCAGGGAGTTCGGTGAGCGCAGTGACTGCAGGGAGTGTGGTGAGTGCAGTGACTGCAGGGAGTGCAGTGACTGCAGGCATTGCTGGGTGTGCGGTGAATGCTGTGACTGCAGGGAGTGCGGTGAGTGCAATGACTGCAGGCTCTGCGGGGAGTCTGGTGAATGCAGTGACTGCAGGGAGTGCGGTGAGTGCAGTGACTGCAGGCTGTGCAAGGTATGCGGTGAATGCAGGGACTGCAGGGTGTGCGGTGAGTGCAGCGACTGCAGGTTGTGCAGTGAGTGCGGTGACTGCAGTGAGTGTGGTGAATGCAGTGACTGCAGGGGATGCAGGGAGTTCGGTGAGTGCAGTGACTGCAGGCTGTGTAGGGTGTGCAGTTGTTGCAGTGACTGCAGGGAGTGTGTTGGGTCCAGTGACTGCAGGGAGTTGCGTGAGTCCAGTGACTGCAGGGAGTGCAGTGACTGCAGGCTGTGCAGCGATTGCGGTGAGTGCAGTGAGTACAGTTACTGCAGGGTGTGCGTTGAGTGCAGTGACTGCAGGGGATGCAGGTTGTGCGTTGAATGCAGTGACTGCAGGGGGAGCGGTGAGTGCAGTGACTGCAGGGAGTCTGGTGCGTGCAGTGACTGCAGGGAGTGCAGGGAGTCTGGTGAGTGCAGTGACTGCAGGCTGTGCAGCGTGTGTGGTGAGTGCAGTGACTGCATGCCGTGCAGGGAGTCTGGTGAGTGCAGTGACTGCAGGCTCTGCAGCCAGTGTGGTGAGTGCAGTGACTGCAGGGAGTGCAGTGAGTACAGTGACTGCAGGCCGTGCAGAGAGTGCGGTGAGTGCAGTGACTGCAGGGAGTGCGCTGAGTACAGTGACTGCAGGGAATGCGGTGAGTACTGTGACTGCAGGGAGTGCGGTGAGTGCAGTGACTGCAGGCAGTGCAGTGAGTACAGTTACTGCAGGGAGTGCAGTGAGTGCACTTTCTGCAGGGGCTGCAGGGAGTGCGGTGAGTGCAGTGACTTCAGGCTGTGTAGGGCATGCAGTGAGTGCAGTGTCTGCAGGGAGTGCGGTGAGTGCAGTGACTGCAGGCAATGCAGGGTGTGCGGTGAATGCAGTGACTGCAGAGAGTGTGATGAATGCAGTGACTGCAGGAAGTGTGGTGAGTACAGTGACTGCAGGAAGTGTGGTGAGTACAGTGACTGCAGACTGTGCAGTCAGTGCTGTGAATGCAGTGTCTGCAGGGGGAGCGGAGAGTGCAGTGACTGCTGGGAGTCCGGTGAGTGCAGTGACAGCAGGGTGTGCGATGAATGCAGTGACTGCAGGGAGTTAGGTGAGTCCAGTGACTTCAGGAAGTGCGGTGAGCGCAGTGACTGCAGGCTGTGCAGGGTGTGCGGTGAGTGCAGTGACTGCAGGGGGAGCGGTGAGTGCAGTGACTGCAGGGAGTCCGGTGTGTGCAGTGACTGCAGGGAGTGCAGGGATTCTGGTGAGTGCAGTGACTGCAGGCTGTGCAGCGAGTGTGGTGAGTGCAGTGACTGCAGGCCGTGCAGGGAGTCTGGTGAGTTCAGTGACTGCAGGCTCTGCAGCGAGTGTGGTGAGTGCAGTGACTGCAGGGAGTGCAGTGAGTACAGTGGCTGCAGGCCGTGCAGAGAATGCGGTGAGTGCAGTGACTGCAGGGAGTGCGCTGAGTACAGTGACTGCAGGGAATGCGGTCAGTACAGTGACTGCAGGGAGTGCGGTGAGTACAGTGACTGCAGGGAGTGCGGTGAGTACAGTGACTGCAGGGAGTGCGGTGAGTACAGTGACTGCAGGGAGTGCGGTGAGTACTGTGACTGCAGGGAGTGCGGTGAGTACAGTGACTGCAGGGAGTGCGGTGAGTACTGTGACTGTAGGGAATGCGGTGAGTTCAGTGACTTCAGGGAGTGCGGTGAGTACTGTGACTGTAGGGAATGCGGTGAGTTCAGTGACTTCAGGGAGTGCGGTGAGTACTGTGACTGTAGGGAATGCGGTGAGTGCAGTGACTGCAGGGAGTTCGGTGAGCGTAGTGACTGCAGGGAGTGCGGTGAGCGCAGTGACTGCAGGGAGTGTGGTGAGTGCAGTGACTGCAGGGAGTGCAGTGACTGCAGGCATTGCTGGGTGTGCGGTGAATGGAGTGACTGCAGGGAGTGCGGTGAGTGCAATGACTGCAGGCTCTGCAGGGAGTCTGGTGAATGCAGTGACTGCAGGGAGTGCGGTGAGTGCAGTGACTGCAGGCTGTGCAAGGTATGCGGTGAATGCAGGGACTGCAGGGAGTGCGGTGAGTGCAGCGAATGCAGGTTGTGCAGTGAGTGCGGTGACTACAGTGAGTGTGGTGAATGCAGTGACTGCAGGGGATGCAGGGAGTTCGGTGAGTGCAGTGACTGTAGGCTGTGTAGGGTGTGCAGTTGTTGCAGTGACTGCAGGGAGTGTGTTGGGTCCAGTGACTGCAGGGAGTTGCGTGAGTCCAGTGACTGCAGGGAGTGCAGTGACTGCAGGCTGTGCAGCGATTGCGGTGAGTGCAGTGAGTACAGTTACTGCAGGGTGTACGTTGAGTGCAGTGACTGCAGGGGATGCAGGTTGTGCGTTGAATGCAGTTACTGCAGGGGGAGCGGTGAGTGCAGTGACTGCAGGGAGTCTGGTGCGTGCAGTGACTGCAGGGAGTGCAGGGAGTCTGGTGAGTGCAGTGACTGCAGGCTGTGCAGCGTGTGTGGTGAGTGCAGTGACTGCAGGCCGTGCAGGGAGTCTGGTGAGTGCAGTGACTGCAGGCTCTGCAGCGAGTATGGTGAGTGCAGTGACTGCAGGGAGTGCAGTGAGTACAGTGGCTGCAGGCCGTGCAGAGAGTGCGGTGAGTGCAGTGACTGCAGGGAGTGCGCTGAGTACAGTGACTGCAGGGAATGCGGTGAGTACTGTGACTGCAGGGAGTGCGGTGAGTACAGTGACTGCAGGGAGTGCGGTGAGTACTGTGACTGCAGGGAATGCGGTGAGTACAGTGACTGCAGGGAGTGCGGTGAGTACTGTGACTGTAGGGAATGCGGTGAGTTCAGTGACTTCAGGGAGTGCGGTGAGTGCAGTGACTGCAGGGAGAGCGGTGAGTGCAGTGACTGCAGGCTGTGCAGTGAATGCAGTGACTGCAGGGAGTGCAGTGAATGCAGGCATTGCTGGGTGTGGGGTGAATGCAGTGACTGCAGGGAGTGCGGTGAGTGCAGTGAGTGCAGTGCCTGCAGGTTGTGCAGCGAGTGTTGTAAGTACAGTGACTGCAGACCGTGCAGGCTGTGCAGTGAGTGTGGTGCGTGCAGTGACTGCGGGGAGTGCAGTGAGTACAGTGACTGCAGGCTGTGCAGTGAGTGTGGTGAGTGCAGTGACTGCAGGGAGTGCGGTGAGTACAGTGACTGCAGGCCGTGCAGAGAGTGCGGTGAGTGCAGTGACTGCAGGGAGTGCGGTGAGTACAGTGACTGCAGGGAGTGTGGTGAGTACTGTGACTGCAGGGAATGCGGTGAGTACAGTGACTACAGGGAGTGCGGTGAGTACTGTGACTGCAGGGACTGCAGTGAGTGCAGTGTCTGCAGGGAGAGCGGTGAGTGCAGTGACTGCAGGCGGTGCTGGGTGTGCAGTGAATGCAGTGTCTGCAGGGAGTGCAGTGACTGCAGGCTTTGCTGGGTGTGCGGTGAATGCAGTGACTGCAGGGAGTGTGGTGAGTGCAGTGACTGCAGGCAGTGCAGTGAGTACAGTTACTGCAGGGAGTGCAGTGAGTGCACTTTCTGCAGGGGATGCAGGGAGTGCAGTGAGTGCAGTGACTTCAGGCTGTGTAGGGCGTGCAGTGAGTGCAGTGTCTGCAGGGAGTGCGGTGAGTGCACTTTCTGCAGGGGCTGCAGGGAGTGCGGTGAGTGCAGTGACTTCAGGCTGTGTAGGGCGTGCAGTGAGTGCAGTGTCTGCAGGGAGTGCGGTGAGTGCAGTGACTGCAGGCATTGCAGTGTGTGCGGTGAATGCAGTGACTGCAGGGAGTCTGGTGAGTGCAGTGACTGCAGGCTGTGCAGTGAGTGTGGTGAGTGCAGTGACTGCAGGCTGTGCAGTGAGTGTGGTGAATACAGTGACTGCAGGGAGTGTGGTGAGTACAGTGACTGCAGGGAGTGTGATGAATGCAGTGACTGCAGGGAGTGTGGTGAGTACAGTGACTGCAGACTGTGCAGTCAGTGCGGTGAATGCAGTGTCTGCAGGGGGAGCGGAGAGTGCAGTGACTGCTGGGAGTCCGGTGAGTGCAGTGACAGCAGGGTGTGCGATGAATGCAGTGACTGCAGGGATTTAGGTGAGTCCAGTGACTTCAGGAAGTGCGGTGAGCGCAGTGACTGCAGGCTGTGCAGAGTGTGCAGTGAATGCAGTGACTGCAGGGGGAGCGGTGAGTGCAGTGACTGCTGGGAGTCCGGTGAGTCTAGTGACTGCAGGGAGTGTGATGAATGCAGTGACTGCAGGCTGTGCGGGCTGTGCAGTCAGTGCGGAGAATGCAGTGACTGCAGGGGGAGCGGTGAGTGCAGGCTGTGCGATGAATCCAGTGACTGCAGGGAGTTCGGTGAGTCCAGTGACTTCAGGAAGTGCGGTGAGCGCAGTGACTGCAGTCTGTGCAGGGAGTGCGGTGAGTGCAGTGACTGCAGGGAGTGTGGTGAGACCAGTGACTTCAGGGAGTGCAGGGAGTGCAGTAACTGCAGGCTGTGCAGCGAATGCAGTGACTGCAGGCTGTGCAGGGATTGCAGTGTGTTCAGTAACGTCAGACTGTGCAGGGAGTGCGGTGAGTGCAGTGAATGCAGGGAGTGCAGTGAGCACAGTGAGTGCAGTCACTGCAGGTTTTGCAGCAAGTGCGGCAAGTGCAGTGACTGCAGACCATGCAGGAAGTCTGGTGAGAGCAGTGACTGCAGGCTGTGCAGTGAGTGTGGTGAGTGCAGTGACTGCAGGGAGTGCAGTGAGTACAGTGACTGCAGGCCGTGCAGAGTGTGTGGTGAGTGCAGTGACTGCAGGGAGTGCGGTGAGTACTGTGACTGCAGGGAATGCGGTGAGTACAGTGACTGCAGGGAATGCGGTGAGTTCTGTGACTGCATGGAATGCGGTGGTTGCAGTGACTGCAGGGAGAGCGGTGAGTGCAGTGACTGCAGGCGGTGCTGGGTGTGCGGTGAATGCAGTGACTGCAGGGAGTGTGGTGAGTGCAGTGACTGCAGGCAGTGCAGTGAGTACAGTTACTGCAGGGAGTGCAGTGAGTGCACTTTCTGCAGGGGCTGCAGGGAGTGCGGTGAGTGCAGTGACTTCAGGCTGTGTAGGGCGTGCAGTGAGTGCAGTGTCTGCAGGGAGTGCGGTGAGTGCAGTGACTGCAGGCAATGCAGGGTGTGCGGTGAATGCAGTGACTGCAGAGAGTGTGGTGAGTGCAGTGACTGCAGGGAGTGTGGTGAGTACAGTGACTGCAGGGAGTGTGATGAATGCAGTGACTGCAGGAAGTGTGGTGAGTACAGTGACTGCAGACTGTGCAGTCAGTGCTGTGAATGCAGTGTCTGCAGGGGGAGCGGAGAGTGCAGTGACTGCAGGGAGTGCGGTGAGCGCAGTGACTGCAGGGAGTGTGGTGAGTGCAGTGACTGCAGGGAGTGCAGTGACTGCAGGCATTGCTGGGTGTGCGGTGAATGGAGTGACTGCAGGGAGTGCGGTGAGTGCAATGACTGCAGGCTCTGCAGGGAGTCTGGTGAATGCAGTGACTGCAGGGAGTGCGGTGAGTGCAGTGACTGCAGGCTGTGCAAGGTATGCGGTGAATGCAGGGACTGCAGGGAGTGCGGTGAGTGCAGCGAATGCAGGTTGTGCAGTGAGTGCGGTGACTACAGTGAGTGTGGTGAATGCAGTGACTGCAGGGGATGCAGGGAGTTCGGTGAGTGCAGTGACTGTAGGCTGTGTAGGGTGTGCAGTTGTTGCAGTGACTGCAGGGAGTGTGTTGGGTCCAGTGACTGCAGGGAGTTGCGTGAGTCCAGTGACTGCAGGGAGTGCAGTGACTGCAGGCTGTGCAGCGATTGCGGTGAGTGCAGTGAGTACAGTTACTGCAGGGTGTACGTTGAGTGCAGTGACTGCAGGGGATGCAGGTTGTGCGTTGAATGCAGTTACTGCAGGGGGAGCGGTGAGTGCAGTGACTGCAGGGAGTCTGGTGCGTGCAGTGACTGCAGGGAGTGCAGGGAGTCTGGTGAGTGCAGTGACTGCAGGCTGTGCAGCGTGTGTGGTGAGTGCAGTGACTGCAGGCCGTGCAGGGAGTCTGGTGAGTGCAGTGACTGCAGGCTCTGCAGCGAGTATGGTGAGTGCAGTGACTGCAGGGAGTGCAGTGAGTACAGTGGCTGCAGGCCGTGCAGAGAGTGCGGTGAGTGCAGTGACTGCAGGGAGTGCGCTGAGTACAGTGACTGCAGGGAATGCGGTGAGTACTGTGACTGCAGGGAGTGCGGTGAGTACAGTGACTGCAGGGAGTGCGGTGAGTACTGTGACTGCAGGGAATGCGGTGAGTACAGTGACTGCAGGGAGTGCGGTGAGTACTGTGACTGTAGGGAATGCGGTGAGTTCAGTGACTTCAGGGAGTGCGGTGAGTGCAGTGACTGCAGGGAGAGCGGTGAGTGCAGTGACTGCAGGCGGTGCAGTGAATGCAGTGACTGCAGGGAGTGCAGTGAATGCAGGCATTGCTGGGTGTGGGGTGAATGCAGTGACTGCAGGGAGTGCGGTGAGTGCAGTGAGTGCAGTGCCTGCAGGTTGTGCAGCGAGTGCTGTAAGTACAGTGACTGCAGACCGTGCAGGCTGTGCAGTGAGTGTGGTGCGTGCAGTGACTGCGGGGAGTGCAGTGAGTACAGTGACTGCAGGCTGTGCAGTGAGTGTGGTGAGTGCAGTGACTGCAGGGAGTGCGGTGAGTACAGTGACTGCAGGCCGTGCAGAGAGTGCGGTGAGTGCAGTGACTGCAGGGAGTGCGGTGAGTACAGTGACTGCAGGGAGTGTGGTGAGTACTGTGACTGCAGGGAATGCGGTGAGTACAGTGACTACAGGGAGTGCGGTGAGTACTGTGACTGCAGGGACTGCAGTGAGTGCAGTGTCTGCAGGGAGAGCGGTGAGTGCAGTGACTGCAGGCGGTGCTGGGTGTGCAGTGAATGCAGTGTCTGCAGGGAGTGCAGTGACTGCAGGCTTTGCTGGGTGTGCGGTGAATGCAGTGACTGCAGGGAGTGTGGTGAGTGCAGTGACTGCAGGCAGTGCAGTGAGTACAGTTACTGCAGGGAGTGCAGTGAGTGCACTTTCTGCAGGGGATGCAGGGAGTGCAGTGAGTGCAGTGACTTCAGGCTGTGTAGGGCGTGCAGTGAGTGCAGTGTCTGCAGGGAGTGCGGTGAGTGCACTTTCTGCAGGGGCTGCAGGGAGTGCGGTGAGTGCAGTGACTTCAGGCTGTGTAGGGCGTGCAGTGAGTGCAGTGTCTGCAGGGAGTGCGGTGAGTGCAGTGACTGCAGGCATTGCAGTGTGTGCGGTGAATGCAGTGACTGCAGGGAGTCTGGTGAGTGCAGTGACTGCAGGCTGTGCAGTGAGTGTGGTGAGTGCAGTGACTGCAGGCTGTGCAGTGAGTGTGGTGAATACAGTGACTGCAGGGAGTGTGGTGAGTACAGTGACTGCAGGGAGTGTGATGAATGCAGTGACTGCAGGGAGTGTGGTGAGTACAGTGACTGCAGACTGTGCAGTCAGTGCGGTGAATGCAGTGTCTGCAGGGGGAGCGGAGAGTGCAGTGACTGCTGGGAGTCCGGTGAGTGCAGTGACAGCAGGGTGTGCGATGAATGCAGTGACTGCAGGGATTTAGGTGAGTCCAGTGACTTCAGGAAGTGCGGTGAGCGCAGTGACTGCAGGCTGTGCAGAGTGTGCAGTGAATGCAGTGACTGCAGGGGGAGCGGTGAGTGCAGTGACTGCTGGGAGTCCGGTGAGTCTAGTGACTGCAGGGAGTGTGATGAATGCAGTGACTGCAGGCTGTGCGGGCTGTGCAGTCAGTGCGGAGAATGCAGTGACTGCAGGGGGAGCGGTGAGTGCAGGCTGTGCGATGAATCCAGTGACTGCAGGGAGTTCGGTGAGTCCAGTGACTTCAGGAAGTGCGGTGAGCGCAGTGACTGCAGTCTGTGCAGGGAGTGCGGTGAGTGCAGTGACTGCAGGGAGTGTGGTGAGACCAGTGACTTCAGGGAGTGCAGGGAGTGCAGTAACTGCAGGCTGTGCAGCGAATGCAGTGACTGCAGGCTGTGCAGGGATTGCAGTGTGTTCAGTAACGTCAGACTGTGCAGGGAGTGCGGTGAGTGCAGTGAATGCAGGGAGTGCAGTGAGCACAGTGAGTGCAGTCACTGCAGGTTTTGCAGCAAGTGCGGCAAGTGCAGTGACTGCAGACCATGCAGGAAGTCTGGTGAGAGCAGTGACTGCAGGCTGTGCAGTGAGTGTGGTGAGTGCAGTGACTGCAGGGAGTGCAGTGAGTACAGTGACTGCAGGCCGTGCAGAGTGTGTGGTGAGTGCAGTGACTGCAGGGAGTGCGGTGAGTACTGTGACTGCAGGGAATGCGGTGAGTACAGTGACTGCAGGGAATGCGGTGAGTTCTGTGACTGCATGGAATGCGGTGGTTGCAGTGACTGCAGGGAGAGCGGTGAGTGCAGTGACTGCAGGCGGTGCTGGGTGTGCGGTGAATGCAGTGACTGCAGGGAGTGTGGTGAGTGCAGTGACTGCAGGCAGTGCAGTGAGTACAGTTACTGCAGGGAGTGCAGTGAGTGCACTTTCTGCAGGGGCTGCAGGGAGTGCGGTGAGTGCAGTGACTTCAGGCTGTGTAGGGCGTGCAGTGAGTGCAGTGTCTGCAGGGAGTGCGGTGAGTGCAGTGACTGCAGGCAATGCAGGGTGTGCGGTGAATGCAGTGACTGCAGAGAGTGTGGTGAGTGCAGTGACTGCAGGGAGTGTGGTGAGTACAGTGACTGCAGGGAGTGTGATGAATGCAGTGACTGCAGGAAGTGTGGTGAGTACAGTGACTGCAGACTGTGCAGTCAGTGCTGTGAATGCAGTGTCTGCAGGGGGAGCGGAGAGTGCAGTGACTGCTGGGAGTCCGGTGAGTGCAGTGACAGCAGGGTGTGCGATGAATGCAGTGACTGCAGGGATTTAGGTGAGTCCAGTGACTTCAGGAAGTGCGGTGAGCGCAGTGACTGCAGGCTGTGCAGAGTGTGCAGTGAATGCAGTGACTGCAGGGGGAGCGGTGAGTGCAGTGACTGCTGGGAGTCCGGTGAGTCTAGTGACTGCAGGGAGTGTGATGAATGCAGTGACTGCAGGCTGTGCGGGCTGTGCAGTCAGTGCGGAGAATGCAGTGACTGCAGGGGGAGCGGTGAGTGCAGGCTGTGCGATGAATCCAGTGACTGCAGGGAGTTCGGTGAGTCCAGTGACTTCAGGAAGTGCGGTGAGCGCAGTGACTGCAGTCTGTGCAGGGAGTGCGGTGAGTGCAGTGACTGCAGGGAGTGTGGTGAGACCAGTGACTTCAGGGAGTGCAGGGAGTGCAGTAACTGCAGGCTGTGCAGCGAATGCAGTGACTGCAGGCTGTGCAGGGATTGCAGTGTGTTCAGTAACGTCAGACTGTGCAGGGAGTGCGGTGAGTGCAGTGAATGCAGGGAGTGCAGTGAGCACAGTGAGTGCAGTCACTGCAGGTTTTGCAGCAAGTGCGGCAAGTGCAGTGACTGCAGACCATGCAGGAAGTCTGGTGAGAGCAGTGACTGCAGGCTGTGCAGTGAGTGTGGTGAGTGCAGTGACTGCAGGGAGTGCAGTGAGTACAGTGACTGCAGGCCGTGCAGAGTGTGTGGTGAGTGCAGTGACTGCAGGGAGTGCGGTGAGTACTGTGACTGCAGGGAATGCGGTGAGTACAGTGACTGCAGGGAATGCGGTGAGTTCTGTGACTGCATGGAATGCGGTGGTTGCAGTGACTGCAGGGAGAGCGGTGAGTGCAGTGACTGCAGGCGGTGCTGGGTGTGCGGTGAATGCAGTGACTGCAGGGAGTGTGGTGAGTGCAGTGACTGCAGGCAGTGCAGTGAGTACAGTTACTGCAGGGAGTGCAGTGAGTGCACTTTCTGCAGGGGCTGCAGGGAGTGCGGTGAGTGCAGTGACTTCAGGCTGTGTAGGGCGTGCAGTGAGTGCAGTGTCTGCAGGGAGTGCGGTGAGTGCAGTGACTGCAGGCAATGCAGGGTGTGCGGTGAATGCAGTGACTGCAGAGAGTGTGGTGAGTGCAGTGACTGCAGGGAGTGTGGTGAGTACAGTGACTGCAGGGAGTGTGATGAATGCAGTGACTGCAGGAAGTGTGGTGAGTACAGTGACTGCAGACTGTGCAGTCAGTGCTGTGAATGCAGTGTCTGCAGGGGGAGCGGAGAGTGCAGTGACTGCAGGGAGTGCGGTGAGCGCAGTGACTGCAGGGAGTGTGGTGAGTGCAGTGACTGCAGGGAGTGCAGTGACTGCAGGCATTGCTGGGTGTGCGGTGAATGGAGTGACTGCAGGGAGTGCGGTGAGTGCAATGACTGCAGGCTCTGCAGGGAGTCTGGTGAATGCAGTGACTGCAGGGAGTGCGGTGAGTGCAGTGACTGCAGGCTGTGCAAGGTATGCGGTGAATGCAGGGACTGCAGGGAGTGCGGTGAGTGCAGCGAATGCAGGTTGTGCAGTGAGTGCGGTGACTACAGTGAGTGTGGTGAATGCAGTGACTGCAGGGGATGCAGGGAGTTCGGTGAGTGCAGTGACTGTAGGCTGTGTAGGGTGTGCAGTTGTTGCAGTGACTGCAGGGAGTGTGTTGGGTCCAGTGACTGCAGGGAGTTGCGTGAGTCCAGTGACTGCAGGGAGTGCAGTGACTGCAGGCTGTGCAGCGATTGCGGTGAGTGCAGTGAGTACAGTTACTGCAGGGTGTACGTTGAGTGCAGTGACTGCAGGGGATGCAGGTTGTGCGTTGAATGCAGTTACTGCAGGGGGAGCGGTGAGTGCAGTGACTGCAGGGAGTCTGGTGCGTGCAGTGACTGCAGGGAGTGCAGGGAGTCTGGTGAGTGCAGTGAGTGCAGTGCCTGCAGGTTGTGCAGCGAGTGCTGTAAGTACAGTGACTGCAGACCGTGCAGGCTGTGCAGTGAGTGTGGTGCGTGCAGTGACTGCGGGGAGTGCAGTGAGTACAGTGACTGCAGGCTGTGCAGTGAGTGTGGTGAGTGCAGTGACTGCAGGGAGTGCGGTGAGTACAGTGACTGCAGGCCGTGCAGAGAGTGCGGTGAGTGCAGTGACTGCAGGGAGTGCGGTGAGTACAGTGACTGCAGGGAGTGTGGTGAGTACTGTGACTGCAGGGAATGCGGTGAGTACAGTGACTACAGGGAGTGCGGTGAGTACTGTGACTGCAGGGACTGCAGTGAGTGCAGTGTCTGCAGGGAGAGCGGTGAGTGCAGTGACTGCAGGCGGTGCTGGGTGTGCAGTGAATGCAGTGTCTGCAGGGAGTGCAGTGACTGCAGGCTTTGCTGGGTGTGCGGTGAATGCAGTGACTGCAGGGAGTGTGGTGAGTGCAGTGACTGCAGGCAGTGCAGTGAGTACAGTTACTGCAGGGAGTGCAGTGAGTGCACTTTCTGCAGGGGATGCAGGGAGTGCAGTGAGTGCAGTGACTTCAGGCTGTGTAGGGCGTGCAGTGTCTGCAGGGAGTGCGGTGAGTGCACTTTCTGCAGGGGCTGCAGGGAGTGCGGTGAGTGCAGTGACTTCAGGCTGTGTAGGGCGTGCAGTGAGTGCAGTGTCTGCAGGGAGTGCGGTGAGTGCAGTGACTGCAGGCATTGCAGTGTGTGCGGTGAATGCAGTGACTGCAGGGAGTCTGGTGAGTGCAGTGACTGCAGGCTGTGCAGTGAGTGTGGTGAGTGCAGTGACTGCAGGCTGTGCAGTGAGTGTGGTGAATACAGTGACTGCAGGGAGTGTGGTGAGTACAGTGACTGCAGGGAGTGTGATGAATGCAGTGACTGCAGGGAGTGTGGTGAGTACAGTGACTGCAGACTGTGCAGTCAGTGCGGTGAATGCAGTGTCTGCAGGGGGAGCGGAGAGTGCAGTGACTGCTGGGAGTCCGGTGAGTGCAGTGACAGCAGGGTGTGCGATGAATGCAGTGACTGCAGGGATTTAGGTGAGTCCAGTGACTTCAGGAAGTGCGGTGAGCGCAGTGACTGCAGGCTGTGCAGAGTGTGCAGTGAATGCAGTGACTGCAGGGGGAGCGGTGAGTGCAGTGACTGCTGGGAGTCCGGTGAGTCTAGTGACTGCAGGGAGTGTGATGAATGCAGTGACTGCAGGCTGTGCGGGCTGTGCAGTCAGTGCGGAGAATGCAGTGACTGCAGGGGGAGCGGTGAGTGCAGGCTGTGCGATGAATCCAGTGACTGCAGGGAGTTCGGTGAGTCCAGTGACTTCAGGAAGTGCGGTGAGCGCAGTGACTGCAGTCTGTGCAGGGAGTGCGGTGAGTGCAGTGACTGCAGGGAGTGTGGTGAGACCAGTGACTTCAGGGAGTGCAGGGAGTGCAGTAACTGCAGGCTGTGCAGCGAATGCAGTGACTGCAGGCTGTGCAGGGATTGCAGTGTGTTCAGTAACGTCAGACTGTGCAGGGAGTGCGGTGAGTGCAGTGAATGCAGGGAGTGCAGTGAGCACAGTGAGTGCAGTCACTGCAGGTTTTGCAGCAAGTGCGGCAAGTGCAGTGACTGCAGACCATGCAGGAAGTCTGGTGAGAGCAGTGACTGCAGGCTGTGCAGTGAGTGTGGTGAGTGCAGTGACTGCAGGGAGTGCAGTGAGTACAGTGACTGCAGGCCGTGCAGAGTGTGTGGTGAGTGCAGTGACTGCAGGGAGTGCGGTGAGTGCAGTGACTGCAGGGAGTGCGGTGAGTACTGTGACTGCAGGGAATGCGGTGAGTACAGTGACTGCAGGGAATGCGGTGAGTTCTGTGACTGCATGGAATGCGGTGGTTGCAGTGACTGCAGGGAGAGCGGTGAGTGCAGTGACTGCAGGCGGTGCTGGGTGTGCGGTGAATGCAGTGACTGCAGGGAGTGTGGTGAGTGCAGTGACTGCAGGCAGTGCAGTGAGTACAGTTACTGCAGGGAGTGCAGTGAGTGCACTTTCTGCAGGGGCTGCAGGGAGTGCGGTGAGTGCAGTGACTTCAGGCTGTGTAGGGCGTGCAGTGAGTGCAGTGTCTGCAGGGAGTGCGGTGAGTGCAGTGACTGCAGGCAATGCAGGGTGTGCGGTGAATGCAGTGACTGCAGAGAGTGTGGTGAGTGCAGTGACTGCAGGGAGTGTGGTGAGTACAGTGACTGCAGGGAGTGTGATGAATGCAGTGACTGCAGGAAGTGTGGTGAGTACAGTGACTGCAGACTGTGCAGTCAGTGCTGTGAATGCAGTGTCTGCAGGGGGAGCGGAGAGTGCAGTGACTGCTGGGAGTCCGGTGAGTGCAGTGACAGCAGGGTGTGCGATGAATGCAGTGACTGCAGGGAGTTAGGTGAGTCCAGTGACTTCAGGAAGTGCGGTGAGCGCAGTGACTGCAGGCTGTGCAGGGTATGCGTGAGTGCAGTGACTGCAGGGGGAGCGGTGAGTGCAATGACTGCAGGGAGTCCGGTGTGTGCAGTGACTGCAGGGAGTGCAGGGATTCTGGTGAGTGCAGTGACTGCAGGCTGTGCAGCGAGTGTGGTGAGTGCAGTGACTGCAGGCCGTGCAGGGAGTCTGGTGAGTGCAGTGACTGCAGGCTCTGAAGCGAGTGTGGTGAGTGCAGTGACTGCAGGGAGTGCAGTGAGTACAGTGGCTGCAGGCCGTGCAGAGAATGCGGTGAGTGCAGTGACTGCAGGGAGTGCGCTGAGTACAGTGACTGCAGGGAATGCGGTGAGTAATGTGACTGCAGGGAGTGAGGTGAGTACAGTGACTGCAGGGAGTGCGGTGAGTACTGTGACTGTAGGGAATGCGGTGAGTTCAGTGACTTCAGGGAATGCGGTGAGTACTGTGACTGCAGGGAGTGCGGTGAGTGCAGTGACTGCAGGGAATGCGGTGAGTACAGTGACTGCAGGGAATGCAGTGAGTACAGTGACTGCAGGGAGTGCGGTGGTTGGAGTGTCTGCAGGGAGAGCGGTGAGTGCAGTGACTGCAGGCGATGCTGGGTGTGCAGTGAATGCAGTGTCTGCAGGGAGTGCAGTGACTGCAGGCTTTGCTGGGTGTGCGGTGAATGCAGTGACTGCAGGGAGTGTGGTGAGTGCAGTGACTGCAGGCAGTGCAGTGAGTACAGTTACTGCAGGGAGTGCAGTGAGTGCACTTTCTGCAGGGGATGCAGGGAGTGCGGTGAGTGCAGTGACTTCAGGCTGTGTAGGGCGTGCAGTGAGTGCAGTGTCTGCAGGGAGTGTGGTGAGTGCAGTGACTGCAGGCATTGCAGTGTGTGCGGTGAATGCAGTGACTGCAGGGAGTCTGGTAAGTGCAGTGACTGCAGGGAGTGTGGTGAGTACAGTGACTGCAGGGAGTGCGATGAGTACTGTGACTGTAGGGAATGCGGTGAGTTCAGTGACTTCAGGGAGTGCGGTGAGTGCAGTGACTGCAGAGAGTGCGGTGAGTGCAGTGACTGCAGGGAGTGCGGTGAGTACAGTGACTGCAGGGAGTGTGGTGAGTACTGTGACTGCAGGGAATGCGGTGAGTACAGTGACTACAGGGAGTGCGGTGAGTACTGTGACTGCAGGGACTGCAGTGAGTGCAGTGTCTGCAGGGAGAGCGGTGAGTGCAGTGACTGCAGGCGGTGCCGGGTGTGCAGTGAATGCAGTGTCTGCAGGGAGTGCAGTGACTGCAGGCTTTGCTGGGTGTGCGGTGAATGCAGTGACTGCACGGAGTGTGGTGAGTGCAGTGACTGCAGGCAGTGCAGTGAGTACAGTTACTGCAGGGAGTGCAGTGAGTGCACTTTCTGCAGGGGATGCAGGGAGTGCGGTGAGTGCAGTGACTTCAGGCTGTGTAGGGCGTGCAGTGAGTGCAGTGTCTGCAGGGAGTGCGGTGAGTGCAGTGACTGCAGGCATTGCAGTGTGTGCGGTGAATGCAGTGACTGCAGGGAGTCTGGTGAGTGCAGTGACTGCAGGCTGTGCAGTGAGTGTGGTGAGTGCAGTGACTGCAGGCTGTGCAGTGAGTGTGATGAATATAGTGACTGCAGGGAGTGTGGTGAGTACAGTGACTGCAGGGAGTGTGATGAATGCAGTGACTGCAGGGAGTGTGGTGAGTACAGTGACTGCAGACTGTGCAGTCAGTGCGGTGAATGCAGTGTCTGCAGGGGGAGCGGAGAGTGCAGTGACTGCTGGGAGTCCGGTGAGTGCAGTGACAGCAGGGTGTGCGATGAATGCAGTGACTGCAGGGATTTAGGTGAGTCCAGTGACTTCAGGAAGTGCGGTGAGCGCAGTGACTGCAGGCTGTGCAGAGTGTGCAGTGAATGCAGTGACTGCAGGGGGAGCGGGGAGTGCAGTGACTGCTGGGAGTCCGGTGAGTCTAGTGACTGCAGTGACTGCAGGGAGTGTGATGAATGCAGTGACTGCAGGCTGTGCAGGCTGTGCAGTCAGTGCGGAGAATGCAGTGACTGCAGGGGGAGCGGTGAGTGCAGGCTGTGCGATGAATCCAGTGACTGCAGGGAGTTCGGTGAGTCCAGTGACTTCAGGAAGTGCGGTGAGCGCAGTGACTGCAGTCTGTGCAGGGAGTGCGGTGAGTGCAGTGACTGCAGGGAGTGTGGTGAGTCCAGTGACTTCAGGGAGTGCAGGGAGTGCAGTAACTGCAGGCTGTGCAGCGAATGCAGTGACTGCAGGCTGTGCAGGGAGTGCGGTGAGTGCAGTGAATGCAGGGAGTGCAGTGAGCGCAGTGAGTGCAGTCACTGCAGGTTTTGCAGCAAGTGCGGCAAGTGCAGTGACTGCAGACCATGCAGGAAGTCTGCTGAGAGCAGTGACTGCAGGCTGTGCAGTGAGTGTGGTGAGTGCAGTGACTGCAGGGAGTGCAGTGAGTACAGTGACTGCAGGCCGTGCAGAGTGTGTGGTGAGTGCAGTGACTGCAGGGAGTGCGGTGAGTACTGTGACTGCAGGGAATGCGGTGAGTACAGTGACTGCAGGGAATGCGGTGAGTACTGTGACTGCAGGGAGTGCAGTGAGTTCTGTGACTGCACGGAATGCGGTGGTTGCAGTGACTGCAGGCGGTGCTGGGTGTGCGGTGAATGCAGTGACTGCAGGGAGTGTGGTGAGTGCAGTGACTGCAGGCAGTGCTGTGAGTACAGTTACTGCAGGGAGTGCAGTGAGTGCACTTACTGCAGGGGCTGCAGGGAGTGCGGTGAGTGCAGTGACTTCAGGCTGTGTAGGGCGTGCAGTGAGTGCAGTGTCTGCAGGGAGTGCGGTGAGTGCAGTGACTGCAGGCAATGCAGGGTGTGCGGTGAATGCAGTGACTGCAGAGAGTGTGGTGAGTGCAGTGACTGCAGGGAGTGTGGTGAGTACAGTGACTGCAGGGAGTGTGATGAATGCAGTGACTGCAGGAAGTGTGGTGAGTACAGTGACTGCAGACTGTGCAGTCAGTGCTGTGAATGCAGTGTCTGCAGGGGGAGCGGAGAGTGCAGTGACTGCTGGGAGTCCGGTGAGTGCAGTGACAGCAGGGTGTGCGATGAATGCAGTGACTGCAGGGAGTTAGGTGAGTCCAGTGACTTCAGGAAGTGCGGTGAGCGCAGTGACTGCAGGCTGTGCAGGGTGTGCGTGAGTGCAGTGACTGCAGGGGGAGCGGTGAGGGCAATGACTGCAGGGAGTCCGGTGTGTGCAGTGACTGCAGGGAGTGCAGGGATTCTGGTGAGTGCAGTGACTGCAGGCTGTGCAGCGAGTGTGGTGAGTGCAGTGACTGCAGGCCGTGCAGGGAGTCTGGTGAGTGCAGTGACTGCAGGCTCTGCAGCGAGTGTGGTGAGTGCAGTGACTGCAGGGAGTGCAGTGAGTACAGTGGCTGCAGGCCGTGCAGAGAATGCGGTGAGTGCAGTGACTGCAGGGAGTGCGCTGAGTACAGTGACTGCAGGGAATGCGGTGAGTAATGTGACTGCAGGGAGTGCGGTGAGTACAGTGACTGCAGGGAGTGCGGTGAGTACTGTGACTGTAGGGAATGCGGTGAGTTCAGTGACTTCAGGGAATGCGGTGAGTACTGTGACTGCAGGGAGTGCGGTGAGTGCAGTGACTGCAGGGAATGCGGTGAGTACAGTGACTGCAGGGAATGCGGTGAGTACTGTGACTGCAGGGAATGCAGTGAGTACTGTGACTGCAGGGAGTGCGGTGGTTGCAGTGTCTGCAGGGACAGCGGTAAGTGCAGTGACTGCAGGCGATGCTGGGTGTGCAGTGAATGCAGTGTCTGCAGGGAGTGCAGTGACTGCAGGCTTTGCTGGGTGTGCGGTGAATGCAGTGACTGCAGGGAGTGTGGTGAGTGCAGTGACTGCAGGCAGTGCAGTGAGTACAGTTACTGCAGGGAGTGCAGTGAGTGCACTTTCTGCAGGGGATGCAGGGAGTGCGGTGAGTGCAGTGACTTCAGGCTGTGTAGGGCGTGCAGTGAGTGCAGTGTCTGCAGGGAGTGTGGTGAGTGCAGTGACTGCAGGCATTGCAGTGTGTGCGGTGAATGCAGTGACTGCAGGGAGTCTGGTGAGTGCAGTGACTGCAGGGAGTGTGGTGAGTACAGTGACTGCAGGGAGTGTGATGAATGCAGTGACTGCAGGGAGTGTGGTGAGTACAGTGACTGCAGACTGTGCAGTCAGTGCGGTGAATGCAGTGTCTGCAGGGGGAGCGGAGAGTGCAGTGACTGCTGGGAGTCCGGTGAGTGCAGTGACAGCAGGGTGTGCGATGAATGCAGTGACTGCAGGGATTTAGGTGAGTCCAGTGACTTCAGGAAGTGCGGTGAGCGCAGTGACTGCAGGCTGTGCAGGGTGTGCGGTGAATGCAGTGACTGCAGGGAGAGCGGGGAGTGCAGTGACTGCTGGGAGTCCGGTGAGTCTAGTGACTGCAGGGTGTGTGGTGAATGCAGTGACTGCAGGGGGAGCGGAGAGTGCAGTGACTGCTGGGAGTCCGGTGAGTGCAGTGACAGCAGGGTGTGCGATGAATCCAGTGACTGCAGGGAGTTCGGTGAGTCCAGTGACTTCAGGAAGTGCGGTGAGCGCAGTGACTGCAGTCTGTGCAGGGAGTGCGGTGAGTGCAGTGACTGCAGGGAGTGTGGTGAGTCCAGTTACTTCAGGGAGTGCAGGGAGTGCAGTAACTGCAGGCTGTGCAGCGAATGCAGTGAATGCAGTGACTGCAGGCTGTGCAGGGATTGCAGTGTGTTCAGTAACGTCAGACTGTGCAGGGAGTGCGGTGAGTGCAGTGAATGCAGGGAGTGCAGTGAGCGCAGTGAGTGCAGTCACTGCAGGTTTTGCAGCAAGTGCGGCAAGTGCAGTGACTGCAGACCATGCAGGAAGTCTGGTGAGAGCAGTGACTGCAGGCTGTGCAGTGAGTGTGGTGAGTGCAGTGACTGGAGGGAGTGCAGTGAGTACAGTGACTGCAGGCCGTGCAGAGTGTGTGGTGAGTGCAGTGACTGCAGGGAGTGCGGTGAGTACTGTGACTGCAGGGAATGCGGTCAGTACAGTGACTGCAGGGAATGCGGTGAGTACTGTGACTGCAGGGAATGCGGTGAGTTCTGTGACTGCACGGAATGCGGTGGTTGCAGTGACTGCAGGGAGAGCGGTGAGTGCAGTGACTGCAGGCGGTGCTGGGTGTGCAATGAATGCAGTGTCTGCAGGGAGTGCAGTGACTGCAGGCGGTGCTGGGTGTGCGGTGAATGCAGTGACTGCAGGGAGTGTGGTGAGTGCAGTGACTGCAGGCAGTGCAGTGAGTACAGTTACTGCAGGGAGTGCAGTGAGTGCTCTTTCTGCAGGGGCTGCAGGGAGTGCGGTGAGTGCAGTGACTTCAGGCTGTGTAGGGCGTGCAGTGAGTGCAGTGTCTGCAGGGAGTGCGGTGAGTGCAGTGACTGCAGGCAATGCAGGGTGTGTGGTGAATGCAGTGACTGCAGAGAGTGTGGTGAGTGCAGTGACTGCAGGGAGTGTGGTGAGTACAGTGACTGCAGGGAGTGTGATGAATGCAGTGACTGCAGGAAGTGTGGTGAGTACAGTGACTGCAGACTGTGCAGTCAGTGCTGTGAATGCAGTGTCTGCAGGGGGAGCGGAGAGTGCAGTGACTGCTGGGAGTCCGGTGAGTGCAGTAACAGCAGGGTGTGCGATGAATGCAGTGACTGCAGGGAGTTAGGTGAGTCCAGTGACTTCAGGAAGTGCGGTGAGCGCAGTGACTGCAGGCTGTGCAGGGTGTGCGGTGAGTGCAGTGACTGCAGGGGGAGCGGTGAGTGCAGTGACTGCAGGGAGTCCGGTGTGTGCAGTGACTGCAGGGAGTGCAGGGATTCTGGTGAGTGCAGTGACTGCAGGCTGTGCAGCGAGTGTGGTGAGTGCAGTGACTGCAGGCCGTGCAGGGAGTCTGGTGAGTGCAGTGACTGCAGGCTCTGCAGCGAGTGTGGTGAGTGCAGTGACTGCAGGGAGTGCAGTGAGTACAGTGGCTGCGGGCCGTGCAGAGAATGCGGTGAGTGCAGTGACTGCAGGGAGTGCGCTGAGTACAGTGACTGCAGGGAATGCGGTGAGTACTGTGACTGCAGGGAGTGCGGTGAGTACAGTGACTGCAGGGAGTGCGGTGAGTACTGTGACTGCAGGGAATGCGGTGAGTACTGTGACTGCAGGGAGTGCGGTGAGTACAGTGACTGCAGGGAGTGCGGTGAGTACTGTGACTGTAGGGAATGCGGTGAGTTCAGTGACTTCAGGGAGTGCGGTGAGTACTGTGACTGTAGGGAATGCGGTGAGTTCAGTGACTTCAGGGAGTGCGGTGAGTGCAGTGACTGCAGGGAGTTCGGTGAGCGCAGTGACTGCAGGGAGTGTGGTGAGTGCAGTGACTACAGGGAGTGCAGTGACTGCAGGCATTGCTGGGTGTGCAGTGAATGCAGTGACTGCAGGGAGTGCGGTGAGTGCAATGACTGCAGGCTCTGCAGTGAGTCTGGTGAATGCAGTGACTGCAGGGAGTGCGGTGAGTGCAGTGACTGCAGGCTGTGCAAGGTGTGTGGTGAATGCAGGGACTGCAGGGAGTGCGGTGAGTGCAGCGACTGCAGGTTGTGCAGTGAGTGCGGTGACTGCAGTGAGTGTGGTGAATGCAGTGACTGCAGGGGATGCAGGGAGTTCGGTGAGTGCAGTGACTGCAGGCTGTGTAGGGTGTGCAGTTGTTGCAGTGACTGCAGGGAGTGTGTTGGGTCCAGTGACTGCAGGGAGTTGCGTGAGTCCAGTGACTGCAGGGAGTGCAGTGACTGCAGGCTGTGCAGCGATTGCGGTGAGTGCAGTGAGTACAGTTACTGCAGGGTGTGCGTTGAGTGCAGTGACTGCAGGGGATGCAGGTTGTGCGTTGAATGCAGTGACTGCAGGGGGAGCGGTGAGTGCAGTGACTGCAGGGAGTCTGGTGCGTGCAGTGACTGCAGGGAGTGCAGGGAGTCTGGTGAGTGCAGTGACTGCAGGCTGTGCAGCGAGTGTGGTGAGTGCAGTGACTGCAGGCCGTGCAGGGAGTCTGGTGAGTGCAGTGACTGCAGGCTCTGCAGCGAGTGTGGTGAGTGCAGTGACTGCAGGGAGTGCAGTGAGTACAGTGGCTGCAGGCCGTGCAGAGAGTGCGGTGAGTGCAGTGACTGCAGGGAGTGCGCTGAGTACAGTGACTGCAGGGAATGCGGTGAGTACTGTGACTGCAGGGAGTGCGGTGAGTACTGTGACTGCAGGGAGTGCGGTGAGTACAGTCACTGCAGGGAGTGCGGTGAGTACTGTGACTGCAGGGAATGCGGTGAGTACAGTGACTGCAGGGAGTGCGGTGAGTGCAGTGACTGCAGGGAGAGCGGTGAGTGCAGTGACTGCAGGCGGTGCAGTGAATGCAGTGACTGCAGGGAGTGCAGTGAATGCAGGCATTGCTGGGTGTGGGGTGAATGCAGTAACTGCAGGGAGTGCGGTGAGTGCAGTGAGTGCAGTGCCTGCAGGTTGTGCAGCGAGTGCTGTAAGTACAGTGACTGCAGGCCGTGCAGGGAGTCTGGCGAGTGCAGTGACTGCAGGCTGTGCAGTGAGTGTGGTGAGTGCAGTGACTGCAGGGAGTGCAGTGAGTACAGTGACTGCAGGCCGTGCAGAGAGTGCGGTGAGTGCAGTGACTGCAGGGAGTGCGGTGAGTACAGTCACTGCAGGGAGTGCGGTGAGTACTGTGACTGCAGGGAATGCGGTGAGTACAGTGACTACAGGGAGTGCAGTGAGTACTGTGACTGCAGGGACTGCAGTGAGTGCAGTGTCTGCAGGGAGAGCGGTGAGTGCAGTGACTGCAGGCGGTGCTGGGTGTGCAGTGAATGCAGTGTCTGCAGGGAGTGCAGTGACTGCAGGCTTTGCTGGGTGTGCGGTGAATGCAGTGACTGCAGGGAGTGTGGTGAGTGCAGTAACTGCAGGCAGTGCAGTGAGTACAGTTACTGCAGGGAGTGCAGTGAGTGCACTTTCTGCAGGGGATGCAGGGAGTGCGGTGAGTGCAGTGACTTCAGGCTGTGTAGGGCGTGCAGTGAGTGCAGTGTCTGCAGGGAGTGCGGTGAGTGCAGTGACTGCAGGCATTGCAGTGTGTGCGGTGAATGCAGTGACTGCAGGGAGTCTGCTGAGTGCAGTGACTGCAGGCTGTGCAGTGAGTGTGGTGAATGCAGTGACTGCAGGGAGTGTGGTGAGTACAGTGACTGCAGGGAGTGTGATGAATGCAGTGACTGCAGGGATTTAGGTGAGTCCAGTGACTTCAGGAAGTGTGGTGAGCGCAGTGACTGCAGGTTGTGCAGAGTGTGCAGTGAATGCAGTGACTGCAGGGAGAGCGGGGAGTGCAGTGACTGCTGGGAATCCGGTGAGTCTAGTGACTGCAGTGACTGCAGGGAGTTCGGTGAGTCCAGTGACTTCAGGAAGCGCGGTGAGCGCAGTGACTGCAGTCTGTGCAGGGAGTGCAGTGAGTGCAGTGACTGCAGGGAGTGTGTTGAGTCCAGTGACTTCAGGGAGTGCAGGGAGTGCAGTAACTGCAGGCTGTGCAGCGAATGCAGTGACTGCAGGCTGTGCAGGGATTGCAGTGTGTTCAGTAACGTCAGACTGTGCAGGGAGTGCGGTGAGTGCAGTGAATGCAGGGAGTGCAGTGAGCGCAGTGAGTGCAGTCACTGCAGGTTTTGCAGCAAGTGCGGCAAGTGCAGTGACTGCAGACCATGCAGGAAGTCTGGTGAGAGCAGTGATTGCAGGCTGTGCAGTGAGTGTGGTGAGTGCAGTGACTGCAGGGAGTGCAGTGAGTACAGTGACTGCAGGCCGTGCAGAGTGTGTGGTGAGTGCAGTGACTGCAGGGAGTGCGGTGAGTACTGTGACTGCAGGGAATGCGGTGAGTACAGTGACTGCAGGGAATGCGGTGAGTACAGTGACTGCAGGGAATGCAGTGAGTACAGTGACCGCAGGGAGTGCGGTGAGTTCTGTGACTGCACGGAATGCGGTGGTTGCAGTGACTGCAGGGAGAGCGGTGAGTGCAGTGACTGCAGGCAGTGCTGGGTGTGCGGTGAATGCAGTGACTGCAGGGAGTGTGGTGAGTGCAGTGACTGCAGGCAGTGCAGTGAGTACAGTTACTGCAGGGAGTGCAGTGAGTGCACTTTCTGCAGGGGCTGCAGGGAGTGCGGTGAGTGCAGTGACTTCAGGCTGTGTCGGGCGTGCAGTGAGTGCAGTGTCTGCAGGGAGTGCGGTGAGTGCAGTGACTGCAGGCAATGCAGGGTGTGCGGTGAATGCAGTGACTGCAGAGAGTGTGGTGAGTGCAGTGACTGCAGGGAGTGTGGTGAGTACAGTGACTGCAGGGAGTGTGATGAATGCAGTGACTGCAGGAAGTGTGGTGAGTACAGTGACTGCAGACTGTGCAGTCAGTGCTGTGAATGCAGTGTCTGCAGGGGGAGCGGAGAGTGCAGTGACTGCTGGGAGTCCGGTGAGTGCAGTGACAGCAGGGTGTGCGATGAATGCAGTGACTGCAGGGAGTTAGGTGAGTCCAGTGACTTCAGGAAGTGCGGTGAGCGCAGTGACTGCAGGCTGTGCAGGGTGTGCGGTGAGTGCAGTGACTGCAGGGGGAGCGGTGAGTGCAGTGACTGCAGGGAGTCTGGTGTGTGCAGTGACTGCAGGGAGTGCAGGGATTCTGGTGAGTGCAGTGACTGCAGGCTGTGCAGTGAGTGTGGTGAGTGCAGTGACTGCAGGCCGTGCAGGGAGTCTGGTGAGTGCAGTGACTGCAGGCTCTGCAGCGAGTGTAGTGAGTGCAGTGACTGCAGGGAGTGCAGTGAGTACAGTGGCTGCATGCCGTGCAGAGAATGCGGTGAGTGCAGTGACTGCAGGGAGTGCGCTGAGTACAGTGACTGCAGGGAATGCGGTGAGTAATGTGACTGCAGGGAATGCGGTGAGTAATGTGACTGCAGGGAGTGCGGTGAGTACTGTGACTGCAGGGAATGCGGTGAGTACAGTGACTGCAGGGAATGCGGTGAGTACAGTGACTGCAGGGAATGCAGTGAGTACAGTGACTGCAGGGAGTGCGGTGAGTTCTGTGACTGCACGGAATGCGGTGAGTACAGTGACTGCAGGGAGTGCGGTGAGTCCAGTGACTGCAGGGAGTGCGGTGAGTTCTGTGACTGCACGGAATGCGGTGGTTGCAGTGACTGCAGGCAGTGCTGGGTGTGCGGTGAATGCAGTGACTGCAGGGAGTGTGGTGAGTGCAGTGACTGCAGGCAGTGCAGTGAGTACAGTTACTGCAGGGAGTGCAGTGAGTGCTCTTTCTGCAGGGGCTGCAGGGAGTGCGGTGCGTGCAGTGACTTCAGGCTGTGTAGGGCGTGCAGTGAGTGCAGTGTCTGCATGGAGTGCGGTGAGTGCAGTGACTGCAGGCAATGCAGGGTGTGCGGTGAATGCAGTGACTGCAGAGAGTGTGTTGAGTGCAGTGACTGCAGGGAGTGTGGTGAGTACAGTGACTGCAGGGAGTGTGATGAATGCAGTGACTGCAGGAAGTGTGGTGAGTACAGTGACTGCAGACTGTGCAGTCAGTGCTGTGAATGCAGTGTCTGCAGGGGGAGTGGAGAGTGCAGTGACTGCTGGGAGTCCGGTGAGTGCAGTGACAGCAGGGTGTGCGATGAATGCAGTGACTGCAGGGAGTTAGGTGAGTCCAGTGACTTCAGGAAGTGTGGTGAGCGCAGTGACTGCAGGCTGTGCAGGGTGTGCGGTGAGTGCAGTGACTGCAGGGGGAGCGGTGAGTGCAGTGACTGCAGGGAGTCCGGTGTGTGCAGTGACTGCAGGGAGTGCAGGGATTCTGGTGAGTGCAGTGACTGCAGGCTGTGCAGCGAGTGTGGTGAGTGCAGTGACTGCAGGCCGTGCAGGGAGTCTGGTGAGTGCAGTGACTGCAGGCTCTGCAGCGAGTGTGGTGAGTGCAGTGACTGCAGGGAGTGCAGTGAGTACAGTGGCTGCAGGCCGTGCAGAGAATGCAGTGAGTGCAGTGACTGCAGGGAGTGCGCTGAGTACAGTGACTGCAGGGAATGCGGTGAGTACTGTGACTGCAGGGAGTGCGGTGAGTACAGTGACTGCAGGGAGTGCGGTGAGTACAGTGACTGCAGGGAGTGCGGTGAGTACTGTGACTGCAGGGAGTGCGGTGAGTACAGTGACTGCAGGGAGTGCGGTGAGTACAGTGACTGCAGGGAGTGCGGTGAGTACTGTGACTGTAGGGAATGCGGTGAGTTCAGTGACTTCAGGGAGTGCGGTGAGTGCAGTGACTGCAGGGAGTGCGGTGAGTGCAGTGACTGCAGGCAGTGCAGTGAATGCAGTGACTGCAGGGAGTGCAGTGAATGCAGGCATTGCTGGGTGTGGGGTGAATGCAGTGACTGCAGGGAGTGCGGTGAGTGCAGTGAGTGCAGTGACTGCAGGTGGTGCAGCGAGTGCGATAAGTACAGTGACTGCAGGCCGTGCAGGGAGTCTGGTGAGTGCAGTGACTGCAGGCTGTGCCGCGAGTGTGGTGAGTGCAGTGACTGCAGGGAGTGCAGTGAGTACAGTGACTGCAGGCCGTGCAGAGAGTGTGGTGAGTGCAGTGACTGCAGGGAGTGCGGTGAGTACAGTTACTGCAGGGAGCGCGGTGAGTACTGTGACTGCAGGGAGTGCGGTGAGTCCAGTGACTGCAGGGAATGCGGTGAGTCCAGTGACTGCAGGGAATGCGGTGAGTACAGTGACTGCAGGGAATGCGGTGAGTACAGTGACTGCAGGGAGTGTGGTGAGTACAGTGACTGCAGACTGTGCAGTCAGTGCGGTGAATGCAGTGTCTGCAGGGGGAGCGGAGAGTGCAGTGACTGCTGGGAGTCCGGTGAGTGCAGTGACAGCAGGGTGTGCGATGAATGCAGTGACTGCAGGGAGTGTTGTGAGTGCAGTGACTGCAGGGAGTGTGGTGAGTACAGTGACTGCAGGGAGTGTGATGAATGCAGTGACTGCAGGAAGTGTGGTGAGTACAGTGACTGCAGACTGTGCAGTCAGTGCTGTGAATGCAGTGTCTGCAGGGGGAGTGGAGAGTGCAGTGACTGCTGGGAGTCCGGTGAGTGCAGTGACAGCAGGGTGTGCGATGAATGCAGTGACTGCAGGGAGTTAGGTGAGTCCAGTGACTTCAGGAAGTGCGGTGAGCGCAGTGACTGCAGGCTGTGCAGGGTGTGCGGTGAGTGCAGTGACTGCAGGGGGAGCGGTGAGTGCAGTGACTGCAGGGAGTCCGGTGTGTGCAGTGACTGCAGGGAGTGCAGGGATTCTGGTGAGTGCAGTGACTGCAGGCTGTGCAGCGAGTGTGGTGAGTGCAGTGACTGCAGGCCGTGCAGGGAGTCTGGTGAGTGCAGTGACTGCAGGCTCTGCAGCGAGTGTGGTGAGTGCAGTGACTGCAGGGAGTGCAGTGAGTACAGTGGCTGCAGGCCGTGCAGAGAATGCGGTGAGTGCAGTGACTGCAGGGAGTGCGCTGAGTACAGTGACTGCAGGGAGTGCGCTGAGTACAGTGACTGCAGGGAATGCGGTGAGTAATGTGACTGCAGGGAGTGCGGTGAGTACAGTGACTGCAGGGAGTGCGGTGAGTACTATGACTGCAGGGAGTGCGGTGAGTACTGTGACTGCAGGGAGTGCGGTGAGTACAGTGACTGCAGGGAGTGCGGTGAGTACTGTGACTGTAGGGAATGCGGTGAGTTCAGTGACTTCAGGGAGTGCGGTGAGTACTGTGACTGCAGGGAGTGCGGTGAGTGCAGTGACTGCAGAGAGTGCGGTGAGTACTGTGACTGCAGGGAATGCGGTGAGTACAGTGACTGCAGGGAATGCGGTGAGTACTGTGACTGCAGGGAATGCAGTGAGTACAGTGACTGCAGGGAGTGCGGTGAGTTCTGTGACTGCACGGAATGCGGTGGTTGCAGTGACTGCAGGGAGAGCGGTGAGTGCAGTGACTGCAGGCAGTGCTGGGTGTGCGGTGAATGCAGTGACTGCAGGGAGTGTGGTGAGTGCAGTGACTGCAGGCAGTGCAGTGAGTACAGTTACTGCAGGGAGTGCAGTGAGTGCTCTTTCTGCAGGGGCTGCAGGGAGTGCGGTGAGTGCAGTGACTTCAGGCTGTGTAGGGCGTGCAGTGAGTGCAGTGTCTGCATGGAGTGCGGTGAGTGCAGTGACTGCAGGCAATGCAGGGTGTGCGGTGTATGCAGTGACTGCAGAGAGTGTGGTGAGTGCAGTGACTGCAGGGAGTGTGGTGAGTACAGTGACTGCAGGGAGTGTGATGAATGCAGTGACTGCAGGAAGTGTGGTGAGTACAGTGACTGCAGACTGTGCAGTCAGTGCTGTGAATGCAGTGTCTGCAGGGGGAGCGGAGAGTGCAGTGACTGCTGGGAGTCCGGTGAGTGCAGTGACAGCAGGGTGTGCGATGAATGCAGTGACTGCAGGGAGTTAGGTGAGTCCAGTGACTTCAGGAAGTGCGGTGAGCGCAGTGACTGCAGGCTGTGCAGGGTGTGCGGTGAGTGCAGTGACTGCAGGGGGAGCGGTGAGTGCAGTGACTGCAGGGAGTCTGGTGTGTGCAGTGACTGCAGGGAGTGCAGGGATTCTGGTGAGTGCAGTGATTGCAGGCTGTGCAGCGAGTGTGGTGAGTGCAGTGACTGCAAGGGGTGCGCTGAGTACAGTGACTGCAGGGAATGCGGTGAGTAATGTGACTGCAGGGAGTGCGGTGAGTACAGTGACTGCAGGGAGTGCGGTGAGTACTGTTACTGCAGGGAGTGCGGTGAGTACTGTGACTGCAGGGAGTGCGGTGAGTACAGTGACTGCAGGGAGTGCGGTGAGTACTGTGACTGTAGGGAATGCGGTGAGTTCAGTGACTTCAGGGAGTGCGGTGAGTGCACTGACTGCAGGGAGTGCGGTGAGTGCAGTGACTGCAGGGAGTGCAGTGAATGCAGGCATTGCTGGGTGTGGGGTGAATGCAGTGACTGCAGGGAGTGCAGTGAGTGCAGTGACTGCAGGGAGTCCGGTGTGTGCAGTGACTGCAGGGAGTGCAGGGAGTCTAGTGAGTGCAGTGACTGCAGGTGGTGCAGCGAGTGCGATAAGTACAGTGACTGCAGGCCGTGCAGGGAGTCTGGTGAGTGCAGTGACTGCAGGCTGTGCAGCGAGTGTGGTGAGTGCAGTGACTGCAGGGAGTGCAGTGAGTACAGTGACTGCAGGCCGTGCAGAGAGTGTGGTGAGTGCAGTGACTGCAGGGAGTGCGGTGAGTACAGTTACTGCAGGGAGCGCGGTGAGTACTGTGACTGCAGGGAGTGCGGTGAGTCCAGTGACTGCAGGGAATGCGGTGAGTCCAGTGACTGCAGGGAATGCGGTGAGTACAGTGACTGCAGGGAATGCGGTGAGTACAGTGACTGCAGGGAATGCGGTGAGTACAGTGACTGCAGTGAGTGTGGTGAGTACAGTGACTGCAGACTGTGCAGTCAGTGCGGTGAATGCAGTGTCTGCAGGGGGAGCGGAGAGTGCAGTGACTGCTGGGAGTCCGGTGAGTGCAGTGACAGCAGGGTGTGCGATGAATGCAGTGACTGCAGGGAGTGTGTTGGGTCCAGTGACTGCAGGGAGTTGCTTGAGTCCAGTGACTGCAGGGAGTGCAGTGACTACAGGCTGTGCAGGGATTGCGGTGAGTGCAGTGAGTACAGTTACTGCAGGGTGTGCGTTGAGTGCAGTGACTGCAGGGGGAGCGGTGAGTGCAGTGACTGCAGGGAGTCCGGTGTGTGCAGTGACTGCAGGGAGTGCAGGGAGTCTAGTGAGTGCAGTGACTGCAGGCTGTGCAGCGAGTGTGGTGAGTGCAGTGACTGCAGGCCGTGCAGGGAGTCTGGTGAGTGCAGTGACTGCAGGCTCTGCAGCGAGTGTGGTGAGTGCAGTGACTGCAGGGAGTGCAGTGAGTACAGTGGCTGCAGGCCGTGCAGAGAGTGCGGTGAGTGCAGTGACTGCAGGGAGTGCGCTGAGTACAGTGACTGCAGGGAATGCGGTGAGTACTGTGACTGCAGGGAGTGCGGTGAGTACAGTGACTGCAGGGAGTGCGGTGAGTACGGTGACTGTAGGGAATGCGGTGAATGCAGTGACTGCAGGGAGAGCGGTGAGGGCAGTGACTGCAGGCGGTGCAGTGAATGCAGTGACTGCAGGGAGTGCAGTGAATGCAGGCATTGCTGGGTGTGGGGTGAATGCAGTGACTGCAGGGAGTGTGGTGAGTGCAGTGAGTGCAGTGACTGCAGGTTGTGCAGCGAGTGCGATAAGTACAGTGACTGCAGGCCGTGCAGGGAGTCTGGTGAGTGCAGTGACTGCAGGCTGTGCAGTGAGTGTGGTGAGTGCAGTGACTGCAGGGAGTGCAGTGAGTACAGTGACTGCAGGGAATGCGGTGAGTACAGTGACTGCAGGGAGTGCGGTGAGTACGGTGACTGTAGGGAATGCGGGGAATGCAGTGACTGCAGGGAGAGCGGTGAGGGCAGTGACTGCAGGCGGTGCAGTGACTGCAGGGAGTGCAGTGAATGCAGGCATTGCTGGGTGTGGGGTGAATGCAGTGACTGCAGGGAGTGTGGTGAGTGCAGTGAGTGCAGTGACTGCAGGTTGTGCAGCGAGTGCGATAAGTACAGTGACTGCAGGCCGTGCAGAGAGTCTGGTGAGTGCAGTGACTGCAGGCTGTGCAGTGAGTGTCGTGAGTGCAGTGACTGCAGGGAGGTACGTGATATATGTACACAATGACTGAGGTATATTACCCCGTGTAGACAATGATTGATGTACATCACCTAATGTACAGAGTGACAGAGGGACATCACTCTGTGTGCACAGTGACTGACGTACATGACCCATGTATACATTGATTGAGGTATATGATCCTGTACATAGTGGTTGAGGTTCATCACCCCATGTTCACAGGGACTGAGGTACATGATCTCACGTACACTGTGGCTGAGGTACATCACCATGTGTACACAGTGACTAAAATACATGACCTATGTAGACAGTCACTGAGGTCCATGGCCCCATGTTCACAGTGATTGAGCTTCATCATGCATGTTCACAGGGACTGAGGTACATGACCCAGTGTACACAGAGACTGATGTACAAAACCCCATGCTAGTAAAATACATGACCTACGTAGACAGTAACTGAGGTAAATGACCCCGTGTATACAGTGACTGAGATCCATCGCCCCGTGTTCACAGTGACTGAAGTACATCACCTATATAGACAGTGATTGAGATAAATGACCCCATGTACTCAGTGACTGAGTTAAATGACCCCCATCTACACAGTGACTGAGTTACATCAGCCCCTGTACACAGTGATTGAAGTGCATCACCGAATGTACACAGTGAATGAGGTACTTGACCCCATGTACACAGTGACTGAGATAAATAACCCCATGTACACTGTGACTGAGGTACATGATCCTATGTACATAGTGGTTGAGGTTCATCACCCCATGTTCACAGGGACTGAGGTACATGACCATGTGCACACAGTGACAGAGTTACATGACCCTGTGTACACAGTGATTGATGTTCATCATCTCGTGTTCACAGGGACTGAGGTACATGACCCAGTGTACACAATGACAGAGGTACATGATCCTGTATACAAAATGACAGAGGTACATGACACTGTGCACTCAGTGACTGACGTGCTAGACCCCTTGTACACCGTGACTGGGGTCCATGACCCCATGTACAAAGTGACTGTGTCTGATGACCCCAAGTATACATTACTGATATACATGACACAGTGTACACAGTGACTGACATACATGACCCCCATGTACACAGTGACTTACGTACATCAGCCATGTACACAGTTACTGGGGTACGTCACCCTGTGTCCACAGTGACTAAACTATATGACCTATGTAGACAGTGACTGAGGTACATGACCCCATGTACACCGTGACTGAGGTACATGACCCCATATACACAGTGACTGAGGGACATAACCTCATGTACACAATAATTTAGGTTCATCAACCCGTATTTACAGGGACCGAGGCACATGACCTGATCTACACAGGCGCTAAGGTATATCACCCATGTACACAGTGACTGAGGTACATCACCCATGAGCACAGTGTCTGAGGTGCATCACCCAGGGCACACAGTGATTGAGGTACATTACTCATGTGCACAGTGACTGAGGCATATCAATCCGTGTACACAATTACAGAGGCACATGTGTACACAGTGACTAAGATACCTGACCCCGTGTACACCATGACTGGAGTACATGACCCCGTGTACTCAGTGACTGAGGTACATCACCCCGTGTACACAGTGATTGAAGTACATCACCCAATGTACACAGTGCCTGTGTTACATGACCCATGTATATAGTGACTGAGGTGCATGAACCTGTGTACACAATGAATGAGGGACATGACACCACGTACACAGTGATTGAGGTACGTCAGCCCGTGTACACAATGACTAAAGTACATGATGAGGTGTACACAGTGACTGAGCTAGATTACCCCATGTACACAGAACTGTTGTGCATAACACAATGTACACAGTGACTGATGTACACCTCCACATGTACAAAGTGACTGAAGTACATCACCCCATGTACACAGTGGCTGAGGCACATGACACTGTGCACACAGTGACTGAGGTATAGTATCCCATGTAGACAATGTTTGAATTACATCACTCAATATGAGGTACATCACTCTGTGTATACAGTGACTGAGGTACATGACCTATGTATACAGTGACTGAGCTACGTGATCCTGTGTACGCAGTGACTGAGGTACATGACCCCATGTACACTGTGACTAAGATACATCATCCCGGGTACACTGTGACTAAAGTACATGACCTATGTAGACAGTTACTGAGACACATGACACTGTGTACACAGTGACTGACGTACGCCAACTTGTGTACACAGTGACTGAGGTAACGACACCATATACACCATGACTGAAGTGCAAGAACCTGTGTACACAGTGACTGAGGTACTTGAACCCGTGTACACAGTGACTGAGGTACATGATCCCATGTAAACAATGACTGAGATACATGACCCCATGTGCACAGGGACTGAGGTACATCGCCCCGTGTACAAAATGACTAAAGTACATGACCAATGTAGACAGTGACTGAGTTATATAACTCCATGTGCACAGTTACTGAGGTACATCATCCTGTGTACACAGTGAATAAAGTACATGACCATGTGTACACAGTGAATAAAGTACATGACCACGTGTACACAGTGACTGAGGCAGATGACCCCATGTCCACAGTACTGACTTACATAACACAGTGTACAAAGTGACTGACATAAATGACCCTCTGTACAGAGTGACTGACATACATCTCCACATGTACACAGTGACTGAGTTAGATGACCCCGTGTGCACAATGAGTGAGGTGCACAACTCTGTGTACACAGTGACTGAGGTGCATGACCCGACCTGCATAGTGACTGTGGCTCATAATCCTGTGTACGCAGTGCCTGAGGCATGTGACACCATGTTCACCATGACTGAGGTGCATGACCCTGTGTACACTGTGACTGAGGCACATCACCTCTTGCACAAAACTAAAGAACATGAGCTATGTCGACAATGACTGAGGTAAATGACCCCATATACACAGTGATAGAGGTAGATGATCCTGTGTACACAGTGACTGAGGTAGATAACCCCTTGTACACAGTACTGACGTATATGAGACAGTGTACAAAGAGACTGACATACATGACCTTGTGTACCCAGTGACTGACATACATATCCACACATACACAGTGATTGAGGTGGATGACCCCATGCACACAGTACCGACTCGCATCACACAGTGTACACAGTGACTCAGCTAGATGACCCTGTGTACACAGTGACTGACGTAAATCTCCATATGTACACAATGACTGAGGTACATCACCCCTGTACACAGTGATGGAGGCACATCAACCCTTGTACACAGTGACTGAGGTATGTGACCCTGTGTACACAGTCTCTGAGGTACATGACAGCGTTTACACCCTGACCAAGGTACATGACCCCCTGCACACAATGACCAAGGCACACCACCACTTGTACACACTGACTGGAGCACATTACCCCATGAACACAGTGATTGAAATACATCAACCATTGTACACAGTTGCTGGAGTACATGTGGTCAAGTATCTCAGTACCTGTGTACACAAGGTGATGCACCTCAGTCAATTTGAATGAAGTACATCACACAATGTACTCAGTGACTAAGGTACATCACCCTATGTGCACAGTGACTGAGGTACATGACGCATGAATACAGTGACTGAGGTACATGATGCTGTATACTTAGTGACTGAGGTACATGACGCCATGTACACCATGATTGAGGTGCATGACCCTGTGTAAACAGTGACTGAAGTACATGACCTCGTGTACACAGTGACTGAGGGACATGACCCTGTGTATGCAGTGACTGAGGTAAATCACTCTGTGTACACAGTGACTGAGGTACATGACCCCATGTGCACAGTGACTGAGGTAAATCACTCTGTGTACACAGTGACTGAGGTACATGACGCATGAATACAGTGACTGAGGTACATGACGCCATGTACACCATGACTGAGGTGCATGACCCTGTGTAAACAGTGACTGAAGTACATGACCTCATGTACACAGTGACTGAGGGACATGACCCTGTGTATGCAGTGACTGAGGTAAATCACTCTGTGTACACAGTGACTGAGGTACATGACCCCATGTGCACAGTGACTGAGGTAAATCACTCTGTGTACACAGTGACTGAGGTACATGACCCATGTCTACAGTGACTGAGGGACATGATCCTGTGTACACAGTGACTGAGTTACATGACCCCATGTGCACAGTGACTGAGGTAAATCACCCCGTATTCCAGGGGACTATCGTACATGGCCCGTGAAAACAGTGACTGATGTTCATGACTCCATGTACACAGTGACTGAGATACATTACCTCATGTATCCAGGGACTGGGGTATATGATCCCCAGTACACACGGACTGAGGTTCATGACCCTGTATACACAATGACTGAGATAAACTCACCTAATGTACACGGAGAATTAGTTTCTTGACCCCATGTTCTCGGCACTGACCAGTCCCCTTTTTGAAATGTTTTGGTGAATCCATGCTCATCATCCTGCCCAACAACGTCTAATTCTTGACCAGCCTCTGAACCAACAGACAAATTCTCTCCCCAGATACTGAGGCCTCAGTGCTCCCTGTCTCTGTGATTTCCTGCAACTCCTACAACCCTCTGAGTAATCTGCACTCCTCTAATTCTGGTCTCTTAAGCACCCCCAATTTTAATTGCTCCACCATTGGTAGTCAGGCCTTCAGCCGCCTAAGCCTTAAGCTGTGGGATCCTCTACCCAACCTCTCTGCCTCTCTTCCTCTCTTTCCCCCTTTAAGAAACTCCTTAAAACTAGCTCCTTGACCAAGCTTCTGGTCATCTGAATGAAAACCTCTTAATGGGGCTCGGTGTCACGCTTTGTTTCATAATGCCTCTGTGAAGAGATTTGAGATGTTTTTAATCACTTGAAAGGCACAATACAAATGCAAAGTGCTGTTGTTGTACAATAGTTGGGTTGCCGGGATACATTATTTGAATTATTCTCAGCCAGGGTGACAGTATGAGAGCCGCAATTCGTCAGTGTTGCTAAAGGCCGGAGAGGAAGATGAATCAGCCAATCCTGATTACGGCCCTAAGATCCCAGCTCCAATGGATATCGCTGGCCGGGGACCAGTTCAGGTCAATGCAACGATGCCACCAATAGTGGATACGAACCTCCAGATATTTGTCCATGCCAATTTCACAAAGTCACTGCTACCCGTGAATCCATAGCTCAGAATGTCAGATGAGAGGAGAGAGATTCACAGTCTAGGTGGGTGGGTTTGGATGAGTGGTGAATAACTCTACCCATTCAGCATGCTTGGAGTGAGATCCAGAGTCCTGATGCTGTCATTTCCAACTGTTCTTTGTGGATTCTGAAGGGTTGCCTCTTCTTTGTTTCCAGGACTGACCGAAAGTGGTTTGTGTGGGGATCGTTCACTCTCAGTTACCGGAACCCAGTTCAGCTGTCAGCAGTCAAGATGAAGCAGAGCGAGGCCACTGCTGTCACTGACACCATGGGATAGGAAGATACTACTCCCCAACACTCGCAATGGGTCTGCTCCTCAACACTAGCTCTGGGCTTGCTCCTCAACACTGGCACTGGGTCTGCTCCCCTGCCACTGGCACCGGCCCTGCTCCCTCAATACTGGCTCTGGACTTTCTCCCCAACACTGGCACTGGGCCTGTTTTCCCCAACACTGGTATTGGGCTTGCTCCCACCACCCCCACCACGCCCCATCACCCCCCCCCCCCCCCCCCCCCCCCCCCCCCACCCCCCGCCACCCCAACTGGCACCGGGCCTGCTCCCTCAACACTGGCTCTGGACTTTCTCCCGACACTGGCTCTGGGCTTGACTCCCCAGATCTGACATGCGCCTGCTCCCCAACACTGGTACTGGGCCTGCTCCCACGACACTGGCACTGGGCCTGCTCCCCAACACTGGCACTCAGCCTGCTCGCCAAATCTGCCACTGGGCCTTCTCCCCCAACGCTGGCTCTGGACTTTCTCCTCAGCACTGCCACTGGGCCTGCTGCCCCAGCACTGGCCCTAGGCCTGCTCCCGCAATACTGGCTCTGGACTTTCTGCCCAACACTGGCCCTGGGTCTGCTCACTAACCTTGGCACTGGGCATACATACGAATTAGGAGCAGGAGTAGGCCACTCAGCCCTACGAGCCTGCTCCGCCATTCAATAAGAGCATGGCTGATCTGAATGTAACCTCAACCCCACATTCCTGCCTACTGTTGATAATCTTTCACCCCCTTGTTAATCAAGATTCTGCTTCCATCACCTTTTCAGGATGGGAGTTCCAAAGACTCACAACCCTCTGAGAGAAAAAAATTCTCCTCATCTCTCTCTTAAATGAGCGATGCCTTATTTTGAAACAGTGATCCCTAGTTCTAGGTTATCTCACAAGAGGAAACATCCTCTCCACATCCACCCTGTCAAGACCCCTCAGGATCTTGTGTTTCAACTAAGTCGCCTCTTACTCTTCTAAATTCCAGTGGATACAAGCCTAACCTCTCCAGCCTTTCCTCATAAGACAACCTGCCCATTCCTGGTATTAGTCTAGGAAACCTTCCCTGAACTGCTTCCAATGCATTTACATCTTTATTTAAATAAGGAGACCAGTACTGTACACAATACTCCAGGTGTGGTCTCACCATTGCCCTGTATAACTGAAGCATAACCTCCTTACTTTTGTAATCAATTCCCCTCATAATAAGTGATAACATTCTATTAGCTTTCCTAATTACCTGCTATACCTGCATACTAACCTTTTGTGATTCATGCACTAGGACAGCCAGATCCCTCTGCATCTCAGAGCTCTGCAATCTCTCACCATTTAGATAATAAGCTTCTTTTTTATTCTTCCTGCCAAAATGAACAATTTTACATTTCCCCATATTATACTCCAAGTGCCAGATCTTTGCTCACTCACTTAACCTATCAATGTCACTTTTTAGATTCCTTACTTCTATGGTCATGAAAGAAACACCAGGATGGTATGTTGTCTCCCTGGTGTCAGGGTCCAGAGTGTCTCTGATCGGGTACGGGACATTCTGAAGGGGGAGCAAGAACAGCCAGAGTTCGTGGTACACATTGGTACTAACAACATAGGCAGGAAGAGTGATGAGGTCTTGCAGCGGGAGTTCAGAGGGTTAGGCAGAAAGTTAAAAAACAGGACCTCTAGGGTTGTAATCTCAGGATTACTCCCTGTGCCACGTGCCAGTGAGGCTAGAAATAGGAAGATAGTGCAGCTAAACATGTGGCTGAACAGATGGTGTAGGAGGGAGGGTTTCTGATATTTGGATCATTGGGATCTTTTCTAGGGCAGTTGGGACCTGTACAAGAAGGATGGGTTGCATCTAAACTGGAGGGGCACCAATATCCTGACTGCGAGGTTTGCTAGTGTCACTCGGGAGGGTTTAAACTATGGCAGGGGGCCGGGAACCAGAGCAATAGGTCAGCAGGTGAAATAAATGACTGGGAACCAGTGAATATGGCCAGTAGGACTAAGATGAAGGGCAGGCAGGGAGAAATTACTGAACACAGTGGGACTGGGGGTCTGAAATGCATTTGTTTCAATGCGAGAAGTGTAACAGGCAAGACAGATGAGCTTAGAGCTTGGATTAGTACTTGGGACTATGATGTTATTGCTATTACAGAGACTTGGTTGAAGGATGGACAGGATTGGCAGATAAACGTTCCAGAATTTAGATGTTTCAGGCAGGATAGAGAGGGATGTAGAAGAGGTGGGGGAGTTGCACTGCTGGTTAAGGGGAATATCACAGCTGTACAACAGGAGGACACCTCGTTGGGCTCATGCAGCGAGGCAATATGGGTAGAGCTCCGGAATAAGAAGGGTGCAGTCACAATGTTGGGCGTTTACTATAGGCCTCCCAATTGCCAGCAGGAGATTGAGGAACAGTTATGTAGGCAGATTTTGGAAAGATGTGAAAGCAATAGGGTTGTTGTGGGTGATTTTAACTTTCCCTATATTGACCGGGAATCATTTAGTGCTAGGGGTTTGGATGGTGCAGAATTTGTAAGGTGCATCCAGGAAGGCTTCCTGAGACAATATGTAGATGGTCCAACTAGGGAAGGGGCAATACTGGACCTGGTATTAGGGAATGAACCCGGCCAGGTGGTCGAAGTTTCAGTAGGAGACCATTTCAGGAAAAGTGACCATAATTCAGTAAGTTTCAAGGTACCGGTGGATAAGGATAAAAGGAGTCCTTGGGTTAAGGTGCTTAATTGGTGGAAGGCTAATTATAACAATATTAGGCAGGAACTGAGGAATCTAGACTGGAGGCGGATGTTTGAGGGCACTCAACAACTGACATGGGGGGGGGTTGGATTTCAAACATCACTTGATAAGAATTCAGGACCAGCATGTTCCTGCTAGGATGAAGGATAAGCATGGCAAGTTTCAGGAACCTTGGATAACGAAGGATATTGTGAGATTAGTCAAAAAGAAAAGGGAAGCTTTCGTAAGGGCTGGAAGGCTAAGACCAGCTGAAGCCCATGGAGAATATAAAGAAAGTAGGAAGAAACTTAAGCAAGAAGTCAGGAGGGCTAAAAGGGGCCATGAAAAGTCATTGGCAACCAGGATTTAGGAAAATCCCAAGGCCTTTTACACATATGTAAAAAGCAAAAGGGTAGCCAGGGAAAGGGTGGGCCCACTCAGGGACAGAGGTGGGAATCTGTGTGTGGAGCCAGAAGAAATGGGAGAGATATTAAATGAATACTTCTCATCAGTATTCACCAAAGAGAAGGACTTAGTGGTCGATTTGTCTAGGGAAGAGTGTGTAGACAGCCTGGATCATGTTGAGATCAAAAAAGAGGAGGTGTTAGGCGTCTTGAAGAATATTAAGGTGGATAAGTCCCCAGGACCAGATGGGATCTACCCCAGAGTACTGAGGGAAGCAAGGGAGGAGATTGCTGGGGCCTTCACAGAAATCTTTGTATCCTCACTGTCAATGGGTGAGGTCCCAGAGGACTGGAGAATGGCCAATGTTGTTCCATTGTTTAAGAAGGATAGCAGGGATAATCCAGGAAATTACAGGCCGGTGAGCCTTATGTCAGTGGTAGGGAAATTATTGGAGAAGATTCCTCGTGACTGGATTTACTACCATTTGGAAGCAAATGGGCAAATTAGTGAGAGGCAGCATGGTTTTGTGAGGGGGAGGTCATGTCTCACTAAATTGATCGAGTTTTTCAAGAAAGTGACAAAGATGATCGACAATGGAAGGGCAGTGGATGTTATATACATGGATTTCAGTAAGGCCTTTGACAAGGTCCCTCATGGCAGACTGGTACAGAAGGTAAAGTCGCACAGGATCAGAGGTGAGCTGGTAGGATAGATCCAGAATTGGCTTGGTCATAGAAGACAGAGGGTAGCAGTGGAAGGGTGCTTTTCTGAATGGAGAGCTGTGACTAGTGGAGTTCTGCAGGGATCAGTGCTGGGACCTTTGCTGTTTGTAGTATACATAAATGATTTGGAGGAAAATGTAACTGGGCTAATTAGTAAGTTTGCAGATGACACTAAGGTTGGAGGAGTTGCAGATAGTGAAGAGGATTGTCAAAGGATATAATGGGATATAGATCAGTTGGAGACTTGGGCGGAGGAGTGGCAGATGGAGATTAATCTGGACAAATGCAAGGTAATGCATTTTGTAAGGTCTAATACAGGCAGGAATTATACAGTAAATGGCAGAACCCTTAAGTGCATCGACAGGCAGAGGGATCTGGGTGTACAGGTCCACAGGTCACTGATAGTGGCCACGCAGGTGGATAAGATAGTCAGGAAGGCATATGGCATGCTAGCCTTCATCGGCAGGGTATTGAGTATAAAAGCTGGGAAGTCATGCTGCAGCTGTATAGAACCTTGGTTAGGCCACACTTGGAATATTGTGTGCAATTCTGGTCACCACATTACCAGAAGGATATGGAGGTGTTGGAGAGGGTGCAGAGGAGGTTTACCAGGATGATGCCTGGTCTGAAGATTATTAGCTATGAGGAGAGGTTAGAGAAACTCGGATTGTTCTCACTAGAGCGAAGGAGATTGAGGGGCAACTTGATAGAAGTTTACAAAATTATGAGTAGCATGGACAGAGTAGATAGTCAGAAGCTTTTTCTCAGAGTGGAAGAGGAGATGTGTGGGGCAAGTTTTTTTACGCAGAGGGTAGTGAATGTCTGGACTTCGCTGCCAGAGGAGGTGGTGGAAGCAGGTATGATAGTGGTGTTTAAGAGGCAGCTTGACATATACAAGAATAGGATGGGAATAGAGGGATACGGATCCCGGAAGTGCAAAAGTTTTAGTTTGACAGACAAAATGATCGACGCAGGCTTGGAGGGCCGAAGGGCCTGTTCCTGTGCTGTACTTTTCTTTGTTGTCTTTGTTACGTCCTCTTCACAATTTATTTTTCTACCTATGTTTGGGTCATCAGCAAATTCGGCAACCATACCTTCGGTCCCTTCATCTAAGCCATTTACATAAATTGTAAAAAGTTGAGGCCCCAGGACTGATCCCTGTGGCACACCACTCATTAAATCCTGCCAACCAGAAAAAGACCCATTTATGCCTACTGTCTGCTTCCTGTTAGCCAGTCAATCTTTTATCCATGCCAATATGTTACCCCCTACACAATGAGCTTTTATTTTCTGCAATAACCTTTGATGTGGCACCTTATCAAATGCCTTCTGGAAATCTAAGTACAGTACATCCACCTGTTCCCCTTTGTCCACAGCACATGTGACTCCTACAAAGAACTTCAGTAAATTGGTTAAACATGATTTCCCTTTCACAAAACCATGTTGACTCTGCCTGGTTGCCTTGAATTTTTCTAAGTGCCCTGCTATAACATCTTTAATAACAGCTTCTAACATTTTCCCTATGACATATGTAAGGCTAACTGGACTGTAGTTTCCCACTTTCTGTCTCCCTCCCTTTTTGAACAATGGAGTTACATTTGTTATTTTCCAATCTAATGGAACCTTTCCCAAAGCTAGGGAATTTTGGAAAATTAAAACCAAAGCATCAACTATCTCACTAGCCATTTCCTTCAAGACCTTAGGGCGAAGTCCACCTGGACCTGGGGATTTGCCAGCCCACAGCCCCAACAATTTACTCAATACCACTTCCCCGGTGATTGTAATTTTTCCGAGTTCCTCCCTCCCTTCCAGTTCCTAATTTACAGCTATTTCTGGAAGGTTAGTTGTGTTTTCTATAGTGAAGACTGAAGCAAAGTACCTGTTTAATTCATCCGCCATCTCCCTACTTTCCATTATCAATTCCCCAGCCTCACTTTCTATAGGACCAGTGCTCACTTTGTTAATTCTTTTCTTATTTAATTATCTATAGAAACTCTTACTATTCATCTTTATATTACTAGCTAGCTTTTTCTCCTTATTAATCTTTTTGTCATTCTTTGCTGTTCTTTATATTCTTTCCAATCTTCTGACCTGCCGCCCATCATTGTATAATTATATGCTTTTTCTTTAAATTTGATAATGTATTTAACTGTTTTAGTTAACCATGGATGGTGGGTCCTCCCCTTGGAATTTATCTTTCTTATTGGAATGTATATATTTTGTGTATTCTGAAATATCCCTTTAAGTGTCTGTCACTGAACCTCTGTTGACCGATCCCTTAACCTCATTTGCCAGTTCACTTTAACTAGCTCTGCTTTCATTCCTTCATTATTGCCCTTATGTTTAAAATACTAGTCTTGGATGTATTCACTTCTCCCTCAAAAAGAATGTAAAATTCAATCATATTATGATTGCTGTTACCTAGGGGGGCCTTCACTATGAGGTTATCAATTAATCCTATCTCATTGCCCAATACCAGGTCTAGTATAGCCTACTCCCTGGTTGGCTTCAGAACGTGCTGTTCTAAGAAACTATCCTGGAAACATTCTGTGAACTCTTCATCTACTCTACCTTTGCCCATCTGAATTTTCCAGCCTATATGTAAATTAAAATCCCCCATGATTATTGCTGTACCTTTCTGACAAGCTCCCATTATCTCTTCTTTTATACTCTGTCCATTGTGTAGTTACAATTAGGGGCCTGTATACTCTTCCTACAAGTGACTTTTTGCCTTTATCATTTCTCATCTCAACCTAGATCACTTCTACATCCTGGTTTCCTGAACTTAGATCATCCCTCTCTAATGTGCTAATACCGTCATTAACTAACAGAGCCACCCCTCCACATTTTCCTCACTTCCTGTCCTGCTAAATGCCATGTACCTTCAATATTCAGGTCCCAATCTATGTCACCCTGTAGCCTTGTCTCTGTAATGGCTTTCAAGTCATATTTATTTATTTCTATTTGCTCTATCAGTTCTTCTGTTTTGTTTTGAATGCTACGTGTGTTTAGATACAGAGCCTTTAGTTTTGTCCTTTTATTATTTTTGTTGCATCTAGCTTTATCTGCTGATTAACTCTTAGAATGTACTCTCTGTCTCTTCCCGTCACCGTCTGTTTATCATTTCCTATATTAATACCTGTCTCTCTTGCCTTGTCTCTTCTCTTTGATTTACTGCACCTTCCCAAATTTGATCCCTTGCCCCCACTATTCAGTTTGAAACCCTCTCTACTTCCCTAGTTATGCGGCTCGTGAGGACACCAGCCCCAGCACGGTTCAGGTGTAGACCGTCCCAATGGTACAGATCCCACTTACCCCAATACTGGTGCCAGTGCCCCACAAACCAGAACCCACTTCTCCCACATCAGTCCTGAGCCACGTATTCATTTCTCTAATCTCATTTGTCCTATGCCAGTTTGCACGTGGCTCAGGTAATAATCCAGAAATTATTACCTTTAAGGTTCTGCTTCTTAATTTGCTGCCTAGCTCCTAAAACTGACTAGGTCGTTGATACCTACATGGACCAAGACAACTGGATCGCTCCCTCCCACTGCAAGTTCCTCTCCAGCCCTAAGCAGATGTCCCGAACCCTGGCACTGGGCAGGCAAAACTGCCGTCTGTACTCCTGGTCTTAGCTACAGAGAACAGTGTCAATCCCCCTCACTATACTGCTCCCTACCATCACTTTGTTCCTTTTCATTCCCCACACTTGAATGGCTTCCTGTACCACTGTGCCATGGTCAGTTTGTTCATCCACCCTGCAGCCCCCACTCTCATCCAAACAAGCTGAGAGAACCTCAAACCTTTTGAACAATTGCAGAGGCACACACACCTGTACTCCTGCCCTCTGGGTCCCCTTACCTGCCTCACTCGCAGTCACACCCTCCTGTCCCTCACCACTGACCAAATCAGAAGACCCTATCCTAAGTGGTGTGACTGCCTCCTGGCATGAAGATTCCAGATAACTTTCTCCCTCCTGGTGTGTCACACATTCTGCAGCTCAGCCTCCAGATCAATGACTGAGCTGAAGTTCCTCAAGCTGCAAACGCTTACCACAGATGTGTTTGCCCTGGATCACAATGTTATCCAGGAGATCCCACATGCTGCAGCCTTGACACATCACCTGTCCTGCCATCCTTAATGTGTTTTCAATAATTACTTATTTATATTAATCACTTATTTATGTTGATTTCTTATATATTTGATTAATTTTGCCACCAAATAATGTATTTTTTTAAATCCTAGTGATAGAATAGAAATTATCCACTTACAATATACGCATCAAAGAGCTAGCTCCTTTCTCTGTAGTGGAGCAAGAATCAATTTCTATCGGAAGAGAAAGACAGAGGAAACAAACAACTCCTTCCCCGAACTGCAATCTCACCAACTCCAAGTTTTCACTCAGTCGTATGCAGTCCATTTGCCCACTTCCCAACGTAGAAACTGGGCCTAAATCTCCAACATACACTGGGCCTGAATCCCCAACACTGACACTGGGTGTGAATCCCGAATACTAACACTGGATCTGAATCACTAACTTTGACACATGGGCCTGAATCACCAACACTGACACTGGGCCAGAATCAATAACATTGACACTGGAACTGAATCCCCTGGGTTAACACTGGGCCGGAATCCCCATCTCTGACACTGGGCCTGATTCACCAACACTGACACTGGGCCAGAATCAATAACATTGACACTGGAACTGAATCCCATGGGTTAACACTGGGCCGGAATCCCCATCTCTGACACTGGGCCTGATTCACCAACACTGACACTGGGCCAGAATCAATAACATTGACACTGGAACTGAATCCCATGGGTTAACACTGGGCCGGAATCCCCATCTCTGACACTGGGCCAGAATCCCCAACACTGACACTGGGCCTGGAACACTAACACTGACACTGGGCCTGAATCACCAACACTGACACTGGGCCTGAGTCCACAGCACTGACACTGGGCCTGAGTCCACAGCACTGACACTGGGCCTGAATCACCAACACTGACACTGGGCCTGAATCACCAACACTGACACTGGGCCTGAATCACCAACACTGACACTGGGCCTGAATCACCAACACTGACACTGGGCCTGAATCACCAACACTGACACTGGGCCTGAATCACCAACACTGACACTGGGCCTGAATCACCAACACTGACACTGGGCCTGAATCACCAACACTGACACTGGGCCTGAATCACCAACACTGACACTGGGCCTGAATCACCAACACTGACACTGGGCCTGAATCACCAACACTGACACATGGGCCTGAATCACCAACACTGACACTGGGCCAGAATCAATAACATTGACACTGGAACTGAATCCCCTGGGTTAACACTGGGCCGGAATCCCCATCTCTGACACTGGGCCTGATTCACCAACACTGACACTGGGCCAGAATCAATAACATTGACACTGGAACTGAATCCCATGGGTTAACACTGGGCCGGAATCCCCATCTCTGACACTGGGCCTGATTCACCAACACTGACACTGGGCCAGAATCAATAACATTGACACTGGAACTGAATCCCATGGGTTAACACTGGGCCGGAATCCCCATCTCTGACACTGGGCCAGAATCCCCAACACTGACACTGGGCCTGGAACACTAACGCTGACACTGGGCCTGAATCACCAACACTGACACTGGGCCTGAGTCCACAGCACTGACACTGGGCCTGAGTCCACAGCACTGACACTGGGCCTGAATCACCAACACTGACACTGGGCCTGAATCACCAACACTGACACTGGGCCTGAATCACCAACACTGACACTGGGCCTGAATCACCAACACTGACACTGGGCCTGAATCACCAACACTGACACTGGGCCTGAATCACCAACACTGACACTGGGCCTGAATCACCAACACTGACACTGGGCCTGAATCACCAACACTGACACTGGGCCTGAATCACCAACACTGACACTGGGCCTGAATCACCAACACTGACACTGGGCCTGAATCACCAACACTGACACTGGGCCTGGAACACTAACACTGACACTGGGCCTGAATCACCAACACTGACACTTGGCCTGAGTCCACAGCACTGACACTGGGCCTGAATCACCAACACTGACACTGGGCCTGAATCACCAACACTGACACTGGGCCTGAATCACCAACACTGACACTGGGCCTGAATCACCAACACTGACACTGGGCCTGAATCACCAACACTGACACTGGGCCTGGAACACTAACACTGACATTGGGCCTGAATCACCAACACTGACACTTGGCCTGAGTCCACAGCACTGACACTGGGCCAGAATCACCAACTCTGACACTGGGCCTGAGTCCACAGCACTGACACTGGGCCTGAATCACCAACACTGATATTGGGCCAGAATCCTCAAACAATAGCACTCTGCCTGAATCTCCAAAGCTGGCTATGGGCCTGAATTGCCAACAATGTCACCAGGCCTGAATCCTCAACACTGAGACTGGGCCTGAATCACCAACACTGACATTGGACATGAATCCGCAACACTGACATTGGGCCTGATTCACTATCACTGACACAGTACTTGAATCACTATCACTGCCACTGGGCCTGAATCTCCAACATGGACACGGGGCTTGAATCCACAACACAGATGCTGGGCCTGAATTCCCAACACACATGGCCTGTATTGTGAAAACTGGCACTGAGGCTGAATCTTTAACACTGACACTGGGCCTTTTCCCTAGCACTGACATTAGGCCTGAATTTCCAACACTGGTACTGGGTCTGAATCCACAACAGTGACACTCGCCAGAAGCCCAACCCTGATGTTAGGCCTGAATCCTAAATACTAGCACTGTGCCTGAAACCTCAACACTGACACTGGCCCCAAATGTCCAACGCTAGAATCGTGTCTGAATCCCCAAGAATGGCACTGGGCCAGTGTGCCTAAATCTCACACTGGATTTGAATCCTCAACACTGACACTTGCCTGAATCCCCAACACTGATAATGGGCCTGAATCCCCAACACTGGCGCTGGGCCTGAACCACTGTCATTGACACTGGGCCTAAATGTCCAACTCTGACACTGGTCCTTAATCAATAACACTGACACTGGGCCAGAAACACCAACACTGGCACTGGGCCTGAACCACCTGCACTGGTACTGGGCCTGAATCCTCAAACACTAGCACTGGGCCTGAATCTCCAATGTTGGCAATGTGCCTGAATTACTAATGATGTCACCAACACTGAGACTGGATCTGAATCCTCAACACTGACGCTGGGCCTGAATTCCCAATACTGACATTGGTCCTGAACCACTGTCACTGACACTGGGCCAGAAATACCAGCATTGGCACTGGGACTGAATCTCCAACACTGACAGTGGGCCTGAATCTCCAAAACCGACACACGGGCCTGAATCCCCAACCTTGGCACTGGGCATGAGTCCCCAACACTGACACTCGGCCTGAATCCTCAACTCTGGCACGGGGCCTGAATCCTCAACTCTGGCACCAGGCCTGAATCCTCAACTCTGGCACCAGGCCTGAATCCTCAACTCTGGCACCAGGCCTGAATCCTCAACTCTGGCACTGGGCCTGAATCCTCAACTCTGGCACTGGGCCTGAATCCTCAACACTGGCACTGGGCCTGAATCCTCAACACTGGCACTGGGCCTGAATCCTCAACACTGACACTGGGCCTAAACTTTCAGCTCGAACCAACACAAGGTCGTCACCTCAGAGCCCATCTAGATCAGGATCAGACGTTTTGATGTCACAATGCAGTTTGCCACACTGACAGCCATTGGCCAAAATAGGTAAGAAACATGAGCAGGAGTAGGCCATTCAAGCCACCCAAGCCTGCTTCACCATCCAATACGATCAGAGCTGATCTTCAGTCTCAACTCCACTTTCCCACTCACTCCCCATATCCCTTGGTTCCTTGAGCGACCAAAAATCTGTCTACCTCAGTCTTAAAAATATTCAACAATGGAGTATGCACAACCGCATATAGATAGAAAGAAACTACTTCCACTGGGTGGGGAGTTTAGTTGTTGTATAATGTTGTATTATCTGTAAAGAGCTAGGAACTATTCACTTGGAATGAATTGTTATGTGTAAGTGGCCCAGGGGGCCATATTTCACGGTTGGCATGAGTAACTCATGTGATGTGGAACAGAATCAGTTCAAACTAGTCCTTCTATCATACAAGACAGTGTGGCAAGTTAAAGGTAAAAATCTTTCCAAGCATAAGGGTGTGGTTACTACCAACATCCAGGATCCAGGAAACAATAAAAACATAAAGCACTAGGGTTAGGAGTCAAATTAGAGTCAGAGACTTCAGCAGTGTAATTAGGAAGCACTTCCCCACAGATAGGGTGGGGGAAATTTGGAACTCTCTTCCACAAATTATAATTGATAATCAATCATTAATTTTAAAACTTAACATTTTTGTTATCCGTTCGTTTTAAAGGATGTAGGGCAAAGGTGGGTATCTAGTGCTAGGTTACAATTCAGCATTGAATGGTGGAACAGACTCAAAAGGCTCAATGGCCTCCTCATGTTCCTGTGTCTTTAGGAAAGTTACTGGATTCCCTACTGTTAGGACCCATTCTCTTCTCAGCTGACTGACGATTCACTGGGGAGTTCAAGGAGGAATCTCCACAACGCAACCACTTTTAAAGTGACCAATAATCGTGATTTTCCTGTAACACTTTTTAATAAATGTGATTTTCCTGTAACATCTTTTAATAAACGTGATTTTCCTGTAACATCTTTTAATAAACGTGATTTTCCTGTACCTTTTTGTTTTTTAACTAAAATATGAATGTTTTTCAGGTGACTTAATCAGAAGTGTTGCCCAGGTGTTTCTCATTCCTGCCACTAAAGCAAGTGACTGATGCTGTGATAATTCATCATGTGCCCCAGCCTGTACAGTGATATCTGTATTACAACACTTAGTGATTCACTCTATTGAAGATCCACAAATTATTTTATTAGAAGATTATTAGAAGGAACACATTGTCAGGATTTAGATCTGTAAATATTACCACTTTCCAACGGTTGATTACAAAATAACTGCACTGTAACAATTATCTTACAAACTACAGATATTTTGCAAACTCCAAACACTCATGGTGTTGGAGTGACTGATACTATTTAGGTATGTCATGTTGACTGTCAAATCAATGAATCAACGTTAAATTGCTATAATCGGAGCAGAAAACCTGTTCTGTCCTCACACTCAGGAGGGGGAGGGACAATATGGAGGAAAGATGGGGCTCCGTGCTCATTACCTAGTCTGTACAGCAGGTGGCAGCATCTTCCATTTAATGACCCAGATTTAATGGATCAGATTTAAAGAAAGATCTGCATTTCTATAGCACCTTTCACCACTTCAGGCAGCCACAAAGTGTAGTCACTGTTGAACTGTTATACAAAGCAAGATTGCATGAACAGCAATGTGACATGGATTAGATAATCTGTTTTTAGTGATGTTGGTTTAGGGCTCGATATTTGAGGCAGGCCTTGGCATGGTGGTATTGCCACAGACCAAGTAATCCTGAGGCACACTATCTCACGGCAGATGGTAAAATTTGAATCCAATAAAAATCTGGAATTAAAAGTCTAATGAGGACCATGAAACCATTGTCCATTGTTGTAAAAACCCACCTGGTTCACTAATGTCCTTTAGGGAAGAAAATCTACCTACTGTCCTTACCTTGCCTGGCCTACATGTGACTCCAGACCCACAGTGATGTAGTTGACTCTTCAATGCCCTCTGACATGGCCTGGCAAACCACTCATTTATATCAAAACACTAAAAAGCCTAAAAGGAATGAAACCGGATGGACCACCCAACGTCGACCTCGGCACCAGATACAATAATGACAAACTCATCCCCGTCGACCCAGCACAGTCCTCTTTACTAACATCTGGGGGCTTGTGCCAAAATTGGGAGAGCTGTCTCACAGACTAGTCAAGCAACAGCCTGAAATAGTCATCCTCATGGAATAATACCTTACAGATAATGTCCCAGACTCCACCATCACCATCCCTGGGTATGACCTGTCCCACTGACAGGACAGTCCCAGCAGGGGTAGTGGCACAGTGGTATACAGTTGGGAGGGAATTGCCCTGGGAGTCCTCAACATCAACTCCAGGCCCCATGAAGTCTCATGGCATTGGGTCAAACATGTGCAGGAGAACCTCCTGCTGATCACCATGTACGCCCTCTCTCAGCTGATGTATCAGTGCTCCTCCATGTTGAACACCACTTGGAGGAAGCACTGAGGGTGGCAAGGGTGCAGAATGTTCTCTGGGTGGGGGATATCAATACCCATCACCAAAAGTGACTCAGTAGCACCACTACTGACTGAGCTGGCCGAGTCCTAAAGGACATAGCTGTTAGACTGGGTCTGTGGCAGGTGACGAGGGAGCCAACAAGAGGGAAAAACACATTTGACCTCATCCTCACTAAGCTCCCTGCCGCCGATGCGCCTTGTCCATGGCAGTATCGGCAGGAGTGACCACCAAACAGACCTTGTGGAGACGAAGTCCCATCTTCACATCGAGGATACCCTCCATCATGTTGTGTGGCACTACCACCGCGCTAAATGAGATAGATTTGGAACAGATCTAGAAACTCAAGACTGGGCATCCATGAGGTGCTGTGGGCTATCAGCAACAGCAGAATTGTACTCGAACACAATCTGTAACCTCATGGCCCACCATATCCCCCACTCTACCATTATCATCAAGCCAGGGGATCAACACTGGTTCAATGAAGAGTGCAGGAGGGCAGGCCAGGAGCAGCACCAGGTATACCTAAAAATGAGGTGTCAACCTGGTGAAGCTATAACACAGGACTACTTGTGTGCCAAACAGTATAATCAGCAAGTGATAGACAGATCTAAGCTCTGCAATCCTGCCACATCCAATTGTGAATGGTGGTGGACAATTGAACAACTCACTGGAGGAGGAGGCTCCACAAATACCCCCATCCTCAATGATGGAGGAGCCCAGCACAACAGTGATACGAAAAGATAAGGCTGAAACATTTGCAACAATCTTCAGTCATAAGTGCCAAGTGGATGATCCATCTTGGCCTCCTCCAGAGGTCTCCAGCATCACAGATGCCAGTCTTCAGCCAATTCAATTCACTCCACATGATATCAAGAAACAGCTGAAGGCACTAAATACTGCAAAAGCTATGGGCCCTGACAATATTTTAGCAATAGAACTGAAGACTTGTGCTCCAGGACTTGCCACACCCCTAGCCAAGCTGTTCCAGTACAGCTGCAACACTGGCATCTACCCAGAAATGTGGAAAACTGCCCAGGTAAGTCCTGTACATAAAAAGCAGGAAAAATCCAACCTGGCTAATTACTACCCCATCAGTCTACTCTCAATCATCAGTAAAGTAATGGAAGAGGTCATCAATAGTGCTATCAAGCGGCACTTGCTTAGCAATAACCTGCTGACTGGTTCTCAGTTTGGGTTCCGTCAGGGTCACTCAGCTCCTGACCTCATTACAGCCTTGGTTCAAACATGGACAAAAGAGCTGAACTCCCGAGGTGAGAGTGACTGCCCTTGATATCAAGGCAGCATTTGACCAAGTGTGGCATCAAGGAGTCCTAGCAAAACTGGAGTCAATGGCAATCAGAGGGAAAGCTCTCTGCTGATTAGAGTCACACCTAGCACCAAGGAAGATGATTGTGGTTGTTGGAGGCCAATCATCTCAGCTCTAGGATATCACTGCAGGAGTTCCTCAGGGTAGTATCCTCGGCCCAACCTTCTTCAGCTGCTTCATCAATAACCTTCCTTCCATCATAAGGTCAGAAGTGGGGATGTTCGCTGATAATTGCACAATGTTCAGCACCATTCATGACTCCTCAGATACTGAAGCAGTCCATGTCCAAATGCAGCAAAACTTGGACAATATCCAGGCTTGGGCTGACAAGTAGCAAGTAACATTCGTGCCACACAAGTGTCAGGCAAGGACCATCTCCAACATGAGAGAATCTAACCATAGCCTCTTGACATTCAAAGGTATTACCATCACTGAATCCCCCACTATCAATATCCTGGGGTTTACCATTGATCAGAAACTGAACTGGACTAGCCATATAAATACTGTGGCTACAAGAGCAGGTCAGAGGCTAGGAATCATGCGATGAGTAACTCACCTCCTGACTCCCTAAAGCCTGTCCACCATCTACAAGGCACAAGTCAGGAGTGTGATGGAATACTCTCCACTTGCCTGGATGAGTGCAGCTCCCGCAACACTCAAGAAACTCGACACCATCCAGGACAAAGCAGCCCACTTGATGGGCACCACATCCACAAACATTGATTCCCTCCACTACTGACACACAGTAGCAGCAGTGTGTAGCATCTACAAGATGCACTGCAGAAATTCACCAAGGCTTAGTCGACAGCACCTTCCAAACCCATGACCACTACCATCTAGAAGGACAAGGGCAGCAGACACATGGGAACATCACCACCTGGATGTTCCCCTCCAAGTCACTCACCATCCTGACTTGGAAATTTTTTCACCATTCCTTCACTGTCGCTGGGTCAAAATCCTGGAACTCCCTCTCTAACAGCACTGTGGATGTACCTACATCAAATGGTTTGCAGAGATTCAAGAAGGCAGCTCACCCCCACCTTCTCAAGGGCAATTAGAGATGGGCAATAAATGCTAGCCTAGCCAGCGAAGCTCACATCCTGTGAATAACTAAATAAAAGGGCCAGGTCACCAGGGAGAACTCCCCATTTCCCCTTGGAATCGCATTATGGGATCCTTTACATCACCTTGAGAGGGTAGTTGGAGCCTCAGTTTAATGCTTCATGCAAATGCTGGCACCTCTGACAATGCAGCACTCCCTTGGGTTCTTCACTGGACGTTGGATCAACTTGAAACAGAGCATGAAATGGCACAAGGTTTCTTGGGTAAATGCCTCCAAGCACCATCCCCAACCCCACCCTCACTCCCACCCCACCTCTCAATCTTAGGAATCAGGGTGTTGTCTCAGTTCATGGGTCAGTTTTGCTCTCTAATCCAGTTGTCTTCCCTCATGCTTGGAGAAGTCATAGATCGATTAGCGGAGAAGGAGGCCATTCAATGTGTGTCAGCTTTCTGTATGAGCACCTCAGTTATTCTCATTCCCCAGCCCCTTTCCTCAGCCTCCACAATATTTTCCTCTTCAGGTACTAACCTAATCCCCTTTTTTAAATCCTCCTCCACACTCTCAGCCAGTCCATTCCAGATCCCAACCACTCGCTGCCTGAACAAGTTTCTCCTCATGTCACCTTTGCTTCTTTTGCCAATCACCTTCAATCTGTGTCCTCTGGTTCTCGATCCTTCCACCAATGGAAACAGTTTCTCCCTATCTACTCTGTCCAGACCCCTCATGATTTTGAGCCTCTGTATCAAATCTCCTCTTAGCCTTCTCTTCTCTGAGGAAAACAGCCCTAAATTCTCCAATGGATCCAAATAACTTCATTCACAGGATGTGGGCATTGCTGGCCAGGCCAGCAGTTATTGCCCATCCCTTATTGCCCGTGAGAAGGTGGTGGTGAGCTGCCTTCTTAAAGCGCCGCAGCCCATGTGGTGTAAGCACACCCACATTGCTGTTAGGAAGGGAGTTCCAGATTTTGGCCCAGCAACAGTGAAGGAACTGTGATACATTTCCAAACCCCTGATTCAAAGACCTCACTAAGGGACACTTCCAACTCAAACCCTCAGTCACCATGCAAAGGTTCAGAGATAAAGACAAAAAAACTGCAGATGCTGGAAATCCAAAACAAAAACAGAATTACCTGGAAAAACTCAGCAGGTCTGGCAGCATCGGCGGAGAAGAAAAGAGTTGACGTTTCGAGTCCTCATGACCCTTCGACAGAACTTGAGTTCGAGTCCAAGAAAGAGTTGAAATATAAGCTGGTTTAAGGTGTGTGTGTGGGGGGCGGAGAGATAGAGAGAGAGAGAGGTGGGGGGTGTGGTTGTGTGGACAAACAAGCAGTGATAGAAGCAGATGATCTGGAAATAGTACTCTCGCTGGAAAGCGCCAAACCAGACACGCAGGCTGTATAAGGTGCACAAAATGGTGCCATTTTCCAATGGGGCCGGGTGTGATGTGAAAAGCCATGACTCCACCACAAAGCGGGACAGTCCCCACTACCTTGAAAATTTAAAATAAATACAGGAAACAGCTCAGCAGCAAATCTGAAAATGAATTGTTACCGATGTGGAAGAAATCATACTCCTGAAACTTGCCATTTTAAAGAGGTGGAGTGCTATTTTTGCCATAAAAGAGGGCACATACTGAAGCAATGTAAAGTAAGATTGAGACAGACTCCCAGGCAGCAAACTAAGCTAATCGAAGTACATAATGTGGAAGAACCAGAAATTGCCAATTCTGATATTTACTGCCTATTTAATGTAAAATTAGGGAAGGCAGAGCCAATCACTGTTACTCTGCAGGTAAATGGAAAACCTTTAATGATGGAAGTGGTCTTGCTGGCAATTGTGTGGTGCAGTAGCACCGCTACTGGCTGAGCTGGCCGAGTTCTGAAGGACATATCTGCAGTCTGGGCCTATGGCAGATGGTGAGAGAACCAAGAGGGAAAAACTACTTGATCCCATCCTCATCATTCTACCTGTCACAGTTGCATCTATCCACAACAGTGTTGGTAGAAGTGACCATAACAGTCCTGTGGAGACAAAATCCTGTCTTCACATTGAGGATACCTTCCATCGTATTGTGTGGCACTAGCATCATGCTAAATAGATTCAGAACAGATCTAGCAGCTCAAAACTGGCCATCAATGGGGCGCTGTGGGCCATCAGTAACAGCAGTATTGTATTAAACCACAATCTGTAACCTCATGGCCCAGTATTTCCCTCACTCTACCATTAGGCTCGAGCCAGAACACTGGATCAATGAGGAGTGGAGGAGTGGAGGAGGGTATGCCAGAAGCAGAACCAGGCATACCTCAAAATGAAATGCCAACCTGGTGAAGTGACAACACAAGACTATATGTATGCTAAACAGCAGAAGCAGCATGTATAAGACCATAAGAAATAGTATCAGGAGTACACCATTCGGCCCCTTGAGCCTGCTCTGCCATTCAGTACGATCATGGCTAATCTTCTACCTCAGCTCCAAACAATCCCACAACCAATGTTAAAAACAAAAAACTGTGGATGCTGGAAATCCAAAACAAAAACAGAATTACCTGGAAAAACTCAGCAGGTCTGGCAGCATCAGCGGAGAAGAAAAGAGTTGACATTTCGAGTCCTCATGACCCTTCAACAGAATGTATCAGGTCAACTCTGCAGCCTTGCCACATCCTGTCAGCAGGATGCTTCCTTGTCCATGTTTGGGGTCCAGAGGCCACTCCCTCCCAACTCTATAGCACTGTGCTGCCACCTCTGCTGGGTCTGTCCTGCTGCTGGGACGGGACATAGCCAGGGATGGTGACAGTGGAGACTGGGACATTATCTGTAAGGTATGATTGTGCAAGGATGACTATGTCAGGCTGTTGTTTGATGAGTCTGTGAGACAGCTCTCTCAATTTTGACTCAAGCCCCCAAATGTTAATGTGGGGGGGGCTTTGCAGGGTTGAGTGGGCATGGTGTGCCTTTGACATTTCTGATGCTGAGGTCAATGCCATGTGGTTCATCCAGTTTTATTTTTATTCAACTCTTGGTAGGGGTTTAGGACAACTGAGAGCCAACTGAGGGCAGTGAAGAGTCAGCCACATTGCTGTGGGTCTGGAGTCACATGTAGGCCAGACTAGGTCAGGACAGCAGATTTCCTTCCCTAAAGGACATTAGTGAACCAAGTGGATTTTGATAACAATTGGCAGTTTCATGGTTATCTTTACTGATTTTAGTATTATATTTCAGATTTCATAATTAAGTGAATTTATATCCCATTAGCTGCTATGGTGGGATTTGAACTCAATCTTTGGAGCATTAGTCTGAGCGTCTAGATTCCTAATCCAGTAACATCACCACTATGCTACTTGATTCTTATTGTATATATGGTTGTCCAGAGCACAAGAAATGTGCTGAGTTCCCACATGGAACAGGATGTGCACTCAACGGTGCTGAGGTGAAGACTAACTAAACTCAAGACAAAAAAAACTCACCAGCTACTCACCAATCAACATGTTCCCTTGTGCTGATACAATTTTCCTTTCTCACCTCGCTCCCTGATGCTGGCACCTCTCTCTTCTCTCCTGCTTCGCACACACCTCACCCCACCCTGAATGCTTTCAGCTCCAAACTCTTTAACACTGGGCTCTCTGAACAACCGATCACATACCTGCTGCCCTTTAGTTCTTTTTGCAGATTTGTTTGCACAGAATCACACAATTGTTACAGCACAAAAGGAGGCCATTCAGCCCATTGTCTCTGTGCCAGCTCTCCATTTGAGCAATGCACCTAGTGCCATTCACCCTCTGAAGTGCTCACTGTCTCCTGCTGACTCCTTACCTCCACCCTTACCACTTAGTCTCTGGCACTGTCTTCCCTCAGACACACAAATCATTCCATGAGAATCCTTTCTGGAATTTCTGGCCTGGGAGTGGATTGGGAATGTTGCTGCTGAGCGGAGTTGAGGATGTGTACCGTCAGCAGTTCCCCAAACACTGAGCCTGCTGCCCTTTCTACAATATCTGGGTTTGGTGCAGGTTGGTCTGTGCTGGTTTTAACCTGTGAAATCCATGTACAGATCAGCTCTGACTGAGGATCTCAAGGTCAGTGAGTTTCCACTAGTTACTAAAAATTCATCCCACCTCCAGTTTTTCTGCTGATTGATTCCCTCAACCGGCCTTTTCCTCTCCACCCAATGCTCAATTTCCCTTCCCCTACCCCCCACTTACCCCTCCCCCAGCCCTGACTTTGCCCTCTCTGCCCATCCTCACTTTCCACTGCCCCCAACCTTCACTTACCCCTTCCCCAAGTTCTGATTTGCCCCTCCCCAGCTCTCACTTACCCATCCCCCAGCCCTCCCTAACCCCTCCCCTCACCACTTATCCCTCCCCCAGCCTAACATACATGCATACAAAATAGGAGCAGGATAGGCCATTCGGCCCCTCGAGCCTGCTCTGTCATTCAATAAAATCATGGCTGGTCTGATTGTGGCCTCAATGTCATTATGCTGCCTCCCCCTGATAACCTTTGACTCCCATGTTAGTCAAGAACCTGTCTCCCTCTGCCATAAAAATATCCAATGATCCTGCCTCCACGCACTCCAGGGAAAAGAGTTCTGAAGACTCACAGTCCTCTGAGTAAAAATTCCTCCTCATTTTGGTGTAAATAGGAGTCCCCTTATTTTTAAATTGTGTCCTCTAGTTCTATTCTCTCCCTTAAGGGGAAAACATCCTTTCAACATCGACTCTGTCAAGTCCCCTTGGGATCCTACATGTTTCAATAAGATCACCTCTCATTCTTCTAAGTTCCAATGGACACAGGCCCAAACTGTCCAACCTTTCCTCATAAAATAATCCTCCCATCCCAGGAATCAGTCGAGTGAGCCTTCTGTGAACTGCTTCTAACGCATTTATGTCCTTTAACTAAGGAGATCAAAACTATGCAGTATTCCAGATGAGGTCCCACCAAGGTCCTGTACAGCTGCAGTAAAACTTCCCTACTTTTATATTCCATTCCCCTCGCAATAAACACCAACATTCCATTTGCCGTCCTAATCACTTGCTGTACCTGCATACTAACTTTTTGTGATTCATGTACCAGGTCACCCAGATCCCTCTGTACCACCGGGTTCTGCAATCTCTCTCCATTTAGATAATGTGCTGCTTTTCTATTCTTCTTGTCAAAGTGGAGAAGATTATTCTACTCCTGCTCCCATTCCTTATGTTCTTAAGACGGGAGGGGATTTTTCACCACAGCAAGTTGTTCAAGTCCAGGATGCACTCCCTGAAAGGATGGTGGGAGCAAATTCAATAGAACTTCCAACAGGGAATTAGATAAATACTTGAAGGGGGAAAAAAAATGTACAGCTGTGGGGAAAGAGCAGGGTAGTGGGACTAATTGGATAGCTCTTTCAAAGAGTCACCTCCGTCTGTGCTGTATCAAATACCCTATCAGCTGCTGCTGGCACAAAACCAAAGCAAAGTTAATCAATAAAGACCCAACTTTTATAAGGTACATCCAATAACATTTACAGCTGTCACATGGTTAATGTCCAAGCAGAATTTGCAATCTGACATGCTGCAGAGATTAAAAAGTCCAAACCAGTGTTATCATCAATACCAGGAGTGGTTAATTCCAAGTTGTGCAGTTTTAAACCTTTTCAAATGTATTAATATTTAAAATATTCTTCTAATAAATATGTCATGTTTACATTATACACAATGAATATACATGGAATACTCCTTGATGTGCAGCTGGACAGAATGGTCTCGACTTCTCAGCTCGAGATCAGCAGCATCTAAACTCCTCATTCTTTCTTTACACTCTCCTTCACACACTCCCTCTCTCATTCTCCACACACTCTCTCGTTCGCATTCACTCACATACTCCACGTAGCTCACTCCCTCATCACGCCCTCTCTCTCTCACTCACACATCCTCCCTCTCATTCTCTCACACATTCGCGCTCTCCCCCATTCCTTCACTCACACTCCCCTCTCCCTCACCCATTCCCTCACATACTCCCCCTCTCCCTCCCCCATTCCATCACACACTCCCCCTCTCTCTCTGCCATTTTTTCACACTCCCCCTCTCTCTCCCCCATTCCCTCACACACTCCTCCCTCGCTCCCCCATTCCCTCACACACTCCCCCTCTCTCTCCTCCATTCCCTCACACACTCCTCCTCTCTCTCCTCCATTCCCTCACACACTCCTCCTCTCTCTCCTCCATTCCCTCACACACTCCCTCTCTCTCTCCCCCATTCCCTCACACACTCCCCCTGTCTCTCCCCCATTCCCTCACACACTCCCCCTCTCTCTGATTCCCTCTCTCCTCCTCCCCCACACTGTTCATTCCCACATCTTATCTCTCCTTTTACACGATACGGAAGGGTGACATATGTGCACTATCTACATTCAGAGAGCAACTGTGTACAAAAGTTATAAGTGCAGCAGCTCATCTGCCTGAAACACTCAGTGCCACATGGTCCAGGACCCATGAGGTTCAGTCCTGTGAGGGCTGGCTTGCTGGGACTTTGAAACAGTTCATCTCACTTCGACCCGTTAACTCTTAATGGAATCTTGAGAGAATGTTTCCGCAGGTCCTAGTTTCCATGGTTACAAAAGGCCTGACATACAGCAGCCTGGACAAGAGCACCATAGGCCAAAGGGAGGCCATGGTGTTGTAGTTAAGGGGACAGGGAGGGGTCCGTCAGTCAGATTAAATACTAATGAACTGGTGGACTGCCCTGGTAACAGAGCAAAGAGTCAAAAGTCTGCGGGGCAGGCATCCAGCCACAGATGCGCAGTGTTTCCCAGGGAACTCTGGGCAGAGGAAGCAAGGCAGCAGTCCACTCAATGACATCACATCGTGTTGGCCTTATGGCTTGGACTCAGGATCCAGAGGTTCGAACCTTCGCTTCAGTGCGTAGAAATCTGCAGGCAGACAGAGAGGAATGGTTAAAAACAAAAAACTGCGGATGCTGGAAATCCAAAACAAAAACAGAATTACCTGGAAAAACTCAGCAGGTCTGGCAGCATCGGCAGAGAAGAAAAGAGTTGACGTTTCGAGTCCTCATGACCCTTCAGCAGAACTGGGTGAATCCAAGGAGAGGGGTGAAATATAAACTGGTTTAAGGTCGTGTTGGGGGGTGGGGGGGTGGGGAGGGAGGTTGGGTGGGGGAAGAGGAGTGGAGGGGGCTGGAGGGGGGTGGTGTGGTTGTAGGGACAAGCAAGCAGTGATAGAAGCAGATCAACGAAAGATGTCACAGACAAAAGAACAAAAGAACTCAGAGGTGTTGAAGTTGGTGATATTATCTAAACGAATGTGCTAATTAAGAATGGATGGTCGGGCACTCAAGGTACAGCTCTAGTGGGGGTGGGGGGAGCATAAAAGATTTAAAAATAATGGAAATAGGTGGGAAAAGAAAAATCTATATAAATTATTGGAAAAAACAAAAGGAAGGGGGAAGAAACAGAAAGGGGGTGGAGATGGAAGAGGGAGGTCAAGATCTAAAATTGTTGAATTCAATATTCAGTCCGGAAGGCTGTAAGGTGCCTAGTCGGAAGATGAGGTGCTGTTCCTCCAGTTTGCTCTGAGCTTCACTGGAACAATGCAGCAAGCCAAGGACAGACATGTGGGCAAGAGAGCAGGGTGGAGTGTTAAAATGGCAAGTGACAGGGAGGTTTGGGTCATTCTTGCGGACAGACGGCAGGTGTTCTGCAAAGCGGTCGCCCAGTTTACGTTTGGTCTCTCCTAAGTAGAGGAGACCGCATTGGAAGCAACGAATGCAGTAGACTAAGTTGGGGGAAGTGCAAGTGAAACGCTGCTTCACTTGAAAGGAGTGTTTGGACCCTTGTACGGTGAGGAGAGAGGAAGTGAAGGGGCAGGTGTTGCATCTTTTGCGTGGGCATGGGGAGGTGCCATAGGTGGGGATTGAGGAGTGGACCAGGGTGTCCCAGAGGGAACGATCCCTACGGAATGCCGACAGGGGGGTTGAAGGGAAGATGTGTTTGGTGGTGGCATCATGCTGGAGTTGGCGGAAATGGCTGAGGATGATCCTTTGAATGCGGAGGCTAGTGGGGTGATAAGTGAGGACAAGGGGGACCCTATCATGTTTCTGGGAGGGAGGAGAAGGCGTGAAGGCGGATGCGCGGGAGATGGGCCGGACACGGTTGAGGGCCCTGTCAACAACCGTGGGTGGAAAACCTCGGTTAAGGAAGAAGGAGGACATGTCAGAGGAGCTGTTTTTGAAGGTAGCATCATCAGAACAGATGCGACGGAGGCGAAGGAACTGAGAGAACGGGATGTAGTCCTTACAGGAAGCGGGGTGTGAGGAGCTGTAGTCGAGGTAGCTGTGGGAGTCGGTAGGCTTGTAATGGATATTGGTGGACAGTCTATCACCAGAAATGAGACAGAGAGGTCAAGGAAGGGAAGGGAAGTGTCAGAGATGGACCATGTGAAAATGATGGAGGGGTGGAGATTGGAAGCAAAATTAATAAATTTTTCCAAGTCCCGATGAGAGCATGAAGGAGCATTGAAGTAATCATCGATGTACCGGAGAAAGAGTTGTGGAAGGGGGCCGGAGTAGGACTAGGAATGGTTATCAGCTAGTCACGACAGAACTGGGTAACAAATTGCCTTATCTGAGTTTAAAAAGACTTTAAATGGTTATCAGAGTGTGCATAGGATTTCAGAATCAACCTGCTCCCAGAGTTTGCTGCCAATCCGCTCATGCACCAAACTGTCACTCACAGTTAGGAACACAAGCCACAGGAAGAGGTTATTCAGCCCCTCGGTCCTGCTCTGTCATTCAGTTAGATCATTGTTGAACAGTCCCAGGCTGCTCCAACTTTACCTCTGTCGTACCAGTCCCTGCCACCCCATTCCTCCAAAGATGTTGTCTTGTGTGAGGGTACAAGTCCCATGGGCGAGGCTATGGTACTTCAGGAGACAGGGAGGGGCCAGATTAGAGGCTAATGATTATCCCAATACCGCTCCCTGGACCATGACCCCACCACTGAACATCAAGCCATTGTTTCCAGGACTGTCACTGACCTCATCTCCTCTGGGGATCTCCCTCCCACAGCTTCCAACCTGATAGTCGCCCAACCTCGGATGGCCCGCTTCTATCTCCTAACCAAAATTCACAAACAGAACTGCCCCGGTAGACCGATCGTCTCAGCTTGCTCCTGCCCCACAGAACTCATTTCTCGTTATCTTGACTCCCTTCTCTCTCCCCTTGTCCAGTCCCTTCCCACCTACATCCGTGATTCCTCTGATACCTTACGTCACATCAACAATTTCCAGTTCCCTGGCCCCAACCGCTTCCTCTTCACCATGGACGTCCAATCCCTCTACACCTCCATCCCCCACCAGGATGGTCTGAGGGCCCTTAGCTTCTTCCTCGAACAGAGGCCCGAACAATCCCCATCCACCATTACTCTCCTCCGTCTGGCTGAACTTGTTCTCACGTTGAACAATTTCTCCTTCAACTCCTCTCACTTGCTCCAAATAAAAGGTGTGGCTATGGGTACCCGCATGGGCCCCAGCTATGCCTGTCTCTTTATGGGGTATGTGGAACATTCCTTGTTGCAGTCCTACTCCGGCCCCCTTCCACAACTTTTTCTCCGGTACATCGATGATTACTTCGGTGCCGCTTCATGCTCTCGTCGGGACTTGGAAAAATTTATTAATTTTGCTTCCAAAATTATTTGCTTCCATCATTTTCACGTGGTCCATCTCTGACACTCCCCTTCACTTCCTTGACCTCTCTGTCTCAATCTCTGGTGATAGACTGTCCACCAATATCCATTACAAACCCACCGACTCCCACAGCTACCTCGACTACATCTCCTCACACCCCGCTTCCTGTAAGGACTCCATCCCATTCTCCCAGTTCCTTCGCCTTCGTCGCATCTGTTCCGATGATGCTACCTTCAAAAACAGTTCCTCTGACATGTCCTCCTTCTTCCTTAACCGAGGTTTTCCACCCACAGTCGTTGATAGGGCCCTCAACCGTGTCCGGCCCATCTCCCGCGCATCCGCCCTCACGCCTTCTCCTCCCTCCCAGAAACATGATAGGGTCCCCCTTGTCCTCACTTATCACCCCACCAGCCTCCGCATTCAAAGGATCATCCTCAGCCATTTCCGCCAACTCCAGCATGATGCCACCACCAAACACATCTTCCCTTCACCCCCCTTATCGGCATTCCGTAGGGATCGTTCCCTCCGGGACACCCTGGTCCACTCCTCCATCACCCCCTACTCCTCAACCCCCTCCTATGGCACCACCCCATGCCCACGCAAAAGATGTAACACCTGCCCCTTCACTTCCTCTCTCCTCACCATCCAAGGACCCAAACACTCCTTTCAAGTGAAGCAGCATTTCACTTGCATTTCCCCCAACTTAGTCTACTGCATTCATTGCTCCCAATGTGGTCTCCTTTACATTGGAGAGAACAAACGTAAACTGAGCGACCGCTTTGCAGAACACCTGCGGTCTGTCCGCAAGAATGACCCAAACCTCCCTGTTGCTTGCCATTTTAACACTCCACCCTCCTCTCTTGCCCACATGTCTGTCCTTGGCTTGCTACATTGTTCCAGTGAAGCCCAACGCAAACTGGAGGAACAACACCTCATCTCCGACTAGGCACTTTACAGCCTTCCGGACTGAATATTGAATTCAACAACTTTAGGTCATGAGCTCCCTCCCCCATCCCCACCCCCTTTCTGTTATCCCCCCTTTTTTTTTCCCCAATAAATTATATAGATTTTTCTTTTCCCACCTATTTCCATTATTTTTAAATATTTTAAAATCTTTTATGCTCCCTCCACCCCCACTAGAGCTGTACCTTGAGTGCCCTACCATCCATTCTTAATTAGCACATTCGTTTAGATAATATCACCAACTTTAACTTTAACACCTATGTGTTCTATTGTACCATTGTCGCTGACATCTTTTGATGATCTGCTTCTATCACTGCTTGTTTGTCTACACAACCACCTCTCTCTCTCTCTATCTCTCCGCCCCCCACACACACACCTTAAACCAGCTTATATTTCAACTCTTTCTTGGACTCGAAATCAAGTTCTGTCAAAGGGTCCTGAGGGCTCGAAACGTCAACTCTTTTCTTCTCCGCCGATGCTGCCAGACCTGCTGAGTTTTTTCCAGGTAATTCTGTTTTTGATCCCAATACAGAACATAGGGTGATAATTCTACACAGCTGGTCTGCCACAGAGGTGTTCCCAGGAAATGTGAAGACGAAAGGCTTCATTAGAAGCCTAGAAAAGTTACAGCACAGAAGGCGGCCATTCAGCCCATCTTGTCCATGCCAGCCCGAGGACACCCAGGTGCTCTTTCTAACCCCACCTTCCTGCACCTGGCCCATAGCCTTGCAGCTTACAGCACTTTAGCTCCTGTCGCCCTCATGACTTGGATTCAGAGTCAGGGGCCCAGAACCTTCTCTTCAGGATGTCAACCTTGACAGAACCTGTAGGCACCTATCACCCACAGACAAACAGTAGGAGGTGCTTGGCTGTAACTGACCCCTTGGCACAAGCTGACCTTTGAACCTGTGACCTTTGCTTCAGCAGTTCTCAACACCACTCTGGGCAGTGTATCTACCCAGAGAGCTCTATCAGGCACTTTTAAACAGATTGAAGAAATGCACAGTGGAATCGTTAACCACGTACAAGAGGAGGCCATTCAGCCTGTCAAGCCTAGTCTGTCACTGAATTAGATCATGACTGATCTATACCACACCACCATTTTCTATCTTTGCCCCATCTTCCTTCATATCCTAAGATCTATCAACTACAGGAATCCTCCTATCCTGGGGCTTTGGGAATCAATGGTTTGGAGTGGGGGTCTGTGTTACAAGTCTTGATTTCGACAGTCAGGAGGAGGAAGTTGTGGAATGGTTTTGAGGTGGGTTATTCGGCACAGGAATGTGGGTGAGATCCCTCAGGTGACTCCTACCTGTGATGACAGTTTGCTTCCTCTTGCGGTTGTGAGGTTTGCGCAGTGGGTTTGAATCCTGCTGTGGTGACACCTTCCTCTCCTCAGCCTCACCTCTCAGGCCCGGTGGGCTTGGCAATTCCTTTCGCCGAGCCCCAAGCACAGAGGTTCTGTAGAACCGTGGGATGTCCTGACTCGACACTGCCTCCCACTGGAAGGCCCCCTGCACAGGCTGCTCCTCTTCAAAGTCAAAGGCCCACTGATTCCTGGCTGCGACCAGCCCGTTCCTCAGCTCAGTTCGGAGCTCAGCTTTTACCTGATCCCGATTGACCGGGCCAAAGAGATTCCGACAAACTTTCCCAGGCTTCCTGACCATCACTTGCCACACATCAATGGAGAGAGATTTTGCTTCATCCTGAAAATCACAAGATCAAACATTCATGCATATCATAAACATTGACTACAGGACCATCAATACACAGGCTGCCGTTGCTCCTGATCTATGGACACCCGGTGCGGAAGGGGTTCGGGAAGGAGGAGGACCTCCTCGTGAACCTGCTCCTGGGCCTGGCCAAGTTGGCCATTAACAGGTCCAGGCAGCGGGCAATCGACGGGGGAGTCCTGCCCAATTGTTTGTCCCTCTTCCGTGTCTACGTTCATGGCCGAGCGTCCCTGGAGAGGGAGCAGGCGGTGTCTGCCGGCACTCTCGAGGCCTTCCGTGCTCGATGGGCACCGCGGGGACTGGGGTGTTTTATTGACCCCTTTAATCACATTTTGGCTTAAAGTTTGTAAGTTTCCTTTAAATTTTCTTCTTAGTTTTACAGCTGACCTGAATTAGGGGCTGTGCTTGATTTATCCCAATTTTGTTAATTTAGTTGAATTGTTTTAACTCGAAAGAGTTACACAGGCTGCCGGGCTGGGCCGCGAGCCAGGCGGCCGGGCTGGGCCGGGCGGCGAGCCAGGCGGCCGGGCTGGGCCGGGCCGGGCGGCGAGCCGGGCTGCGCCGGGCGGTGAGCCAGGCTGCTGGGCTGTGCCGAGAGGTAAGCCAGGCTGCCAGGCTGTGCCGGGCGGTGAGCCAGTCTGCCAGGTTTTTCTAGGTGATGTCATGAATTATGGGTTGTAAAAATACAGGCCCGATGTGGAGAGCCTGGTTTTAGTTCTGATCAGTAATTACAGTCAACATCGATACACAGAGAAAATGGGGCTAGTTTTTGAAATCATACTTCTGGTGCTCAGTTTACATCAGAATTAACATAGGAACATCGAAAAATAGGAGGAGGAGGTCATTTGCCCCTCTGAGCCATTCAATATCATGGCCGATCCTTTATCTCAACACCGTACTCAATCAACGAACTGGAATTCAGAGCCAATCTTCACCAGCTGGCTGTGACTCTAAACTCAGGGATTCACTTTCAGCCAGGCAGCCACTGATGTTTAAAGAAAAAGGAACTGAGAAAGAGTGAAAGAGAGAAAGTGAAAGTGGAACGGAGCTAGGGAGAGAGACAGCTACATACCAGCACGTAGAGATAAAGAGGGAAAATCCAGCAACAGAGAAAGAGAGTGACAGAGGAAATACAGAGAGGGTGGAATCATCTCGGACTTGCACCAAGTGCAGAAGCAGGCAGGAAAAGAGTTGTTTTACTCGCCGGCCACAGTGACAGGTTTTTGTGCCATTTCATTCCATTCCCAGCGTGTTCCGCTACGTTAATAATGCATTAACTGGAAACACTCCGGATCACTGGCGGGCAGGCTTGCATTTGCCCAGCATGCCGTGACCTCAGTGCTCCCTCGGTCTGGACGCCATACTTAAAGCACACCAGAGCGCAGCCTACTTCATATCCACAGACCAGGACTGATCCCAGAGACAGGTGGCCCCGAAAGCAAAAAAGACGGCAGCCCTCAAATTTAATGATGTCTCACTGGCACCTGCTGGATGCAGTGGAAGGCGCTGTGATGTCCTCTACCCCAGCTTTGGCCGCAGGAGGCCCACCAGAGTCACCAATTGGGCCTGGGAGGCAGTGGAAGTGGCGGTCAGCACTGCTGGAGCACAGAGGGAGTCAGCCAGCCAGTGCAGGAAGAGGATGGACGGTCTTATCCATTCCTCCAGGGTAAGTTAACTACCTCATCACTCTCAACTCTCACAGTCCCAAACCCATCACACATCCACATGGATCTCACACTTGAAGGCACAACACCACTAACCCTCACACACACACCCCCATCTCCATTAGGCTCACATCCTCTGGATCTCGGGACCTCACCCTGTCCATGGCTCTGCTCTCCACACAAACATTCCATGCAGTCCTGCTCACACTCTCTCCTTCTGTTTCCATGCAGGAGAAGCCTGCTCACATCAGCAGGGAGAGGTCCCAGACCTGGGGTGGAGTGGCCCACATTAGGCTCCTCACCCACTTTGAGGAGTGCGCCATCATGCTGACTGGTGAGGATGTGGACCGTGCCTGTGGCAACAGTGAAATCGGTGGTGAACCTGCACCTGAGGATCCTGCACCACATCATCCCTCTCTCAATGCAACTGTGAGTGCTCTCTCTCCTGCTTTTGACTCTGCTGACAGGCACTAATTACCTCTACTTTGGTTCACAGGGATCTTGGCCAAGCGACCGACACCCTCAGCCAGCCAGTCCCTCAACTCCATCCAATCCTCACTTCCTCCATTGAAGAGCTGGAAACAAGCAGCCTGAAAGCCCCTATACAGCACTTACCACACCCTTCACCAGTGCAGAGACACACACCTCCATGGGACCCAGATGTAGAGCAGACTCAGGTTCACAATCTGGTGGTCACTGCACGGACATGTATCTGCAGCAGGAGGAGGCAGGTTCAGCTGAACTCCCTGGCACTCAGAGGACTGCTGGGGAAGAGGCATCTGTGAGGTCTGAGTCTGATGACGAGCCTCTGGATTCGGCCTTCCAACTCATTGGAGAGTCAGCAGGTGGGGGAACATCACGTAGAGCTGTTGGAAGCCCACAACAGAGTGACACACGAGTCGGAGGAGGTGCCCACATGTGCACTTTTGGAGGTATCCATGGGGAGGATGGCAGATGCCATGGAAACTCTGTCCAGCAGAATGCGGAGACATGTGTAGACCTGTGCTCCATCGCAGTAACCATGGGTGTGTTCCTGCAATGGCAACATGAGAGGGAAATGGAGCACCTCAATGTTCTTCCAGGTGCTCCTTCCCCTCATGGAGTCAGGCCAGGGTCCTTGGGCACCTGAAGGGAGGAGAAACGGCAGCTGGATCCCCGAGTCATCCACTCAGGAATCTCAGAGGCTGTCCTCTCCCTCCGATTCCCCTTTGCCTGTGACCCCCTCAACCTCATCCTCGGTCACCGCAGAGGGAGCAGCTGGCCACAGGACAACAGCCAAAGCAAGCAGGACCCTCAAGGCCTGGGCTCTCTAGAGGCCCATGCCAAAGTTATCAGAGGCAACAGGGCAACCATTGCACAGGCTTTCTCCACCCCTGCTGTGGATGTCAGGGCAGCACCTAGAAGAAGTGTAGGCCCAGAAAAGTTAAGAAATTCTGATCACAAGTGGTTGCACAGGTGAACACATTTTGTCACTTTATAATCGAAAAATATATTCACTTTCTCTGAATAACGTGTAATGGTGTCTTTCAGCTTCATTGACAGGCTTTTTAAGTCCTCTCCCTGCATCGCCCCCAATTGTAGTTCAACTGGGAGTGGCTGGTCCACGAATGATCCTTCCGGCAGAAATGTCTGCCTTTCAGAGCCTCGAGCAAGCACTCTTCCACACACTCGAATCCTCCCTCCATCACACTCATCTCACCGTCCCAGGTATTTTCAGTGCTGCCTGCTGAGGTTCACTTTCAGTTGACCATCTGAGCTGAGCTGTTCTCCACCCACCCACTGATCGTGCTCCCATGCAGCAGCTGTACCCGTACAACACGATGCTCCATTCACTTTCCATTTCAGAAACATGGCTTTAACAAGGTTTGTTTTCAGCTCCCCCTTCCTGTCCCCTCCCCCAGTCACCCATATCCTTTCCTCCATCACTATCGACCCCCTTGGCCACCACCTCCTCCTCACCATAACATACAAACCAGAACCCTTTTCTATCCAGGATGTCCAGGTGAACATGCACATACCCTACTTTCCTGAGAATCCCACCCCCATCCTCATTGACAGTCCCCCCCACCTCCTCCTTCCCACCCTCAGGGTCCATGTCTGCCTCCGAGTCCCCACCAACCACCCTCGCCGTCCCTTTTACCGCTACCGATACACTCTCATCCTCCCACCCTTCCAGCTCACTCTGCCCCCTCTCACTCATCATTCCCTCCTACCACACCCACCCTCAGTTTGCTCCCCAGGAGGCAATCATTGACTCCACAGACAGTTCCCTTGTACATTCTCCTGGATATCCCCCTTTACTCCCTCCTCTACCCGAACATCTTCCCCTCTCCGAACTCCATCCGCCCTCCGAATTCTTTCCTCCCCCGAGCAACTTTCCCCTCCCCCGGCCACCTTCGTCCCTCCAACTCCTTTCCCCCCTCTGAACTCACTCCTTTACACCTTCCTGCCCCCTTACACCTACCCCTCCACTTGTCACATTTCCCCCCATTACACCTTGCTCCTCACTACTCCCACCTGCCCCCTCCCAACCTCACCACCCCCAACACCTTTGCTCCCACCCCAACCACACTCCGAGCCCTCACAGCCCTCCTACCTCACCCTCCCCACCACCCTCAACTGCCCCCTACCAACCTCACCCCTGACACCTTCAGCCCCCTCCCCCAATCTCACCTCAACCAGTCATACCTAAAGTTCCTCTCGCATGCCCCCACTACCACCCACCAACCCCCATCCCCCCGGTACACTATCCTCTCCCCCCTCTTGCTGATCACCCGTAGCAGCCCGTGGCCAAGACTGTGATGTACTGAAGCAGGCCCGAGGCATCAGTGAAGATCACCCAGCATCAGTGAGCTGCTTCACGGTGGAGCCATGTCCATGGGAAGAGAGAGAGCGAGAGAGATCAGAGAGAGCGAGAGAGATCAGAGAGAGCGAGAGAGATCAGAGAGAGCGAGAGAGATCAGAGAGAGCGAGAGAGATCAGAGAGAGCGAGAGAGATCAGAGAGAGCGAGAGAGATCAGAGAGAGCGAGAGAGATCAGAGAGAGCGAGAGAGATCAGAGAGAGCGAGAGAGACCAGAGAGAGCGAGAGAGACCAGAGAGAGCGAGAGAGATCAGAGAGAGCGAGAGAGATCAGAGAGAGCGAGAGAGAAAAGGAAAGGAAGGAGAGAAAGAAGGAAAGAAAGAGACAGAGACTAAGAGATAGCGAGAGATGCAGACAGACCGATAGAGAGGCATTAATCAATGGGTGGATGGAGACAGCAAAAGAGCAAGTGGCAAAATTGCAGTTGGCGACATCCAATTAAGTAAATGAGTTTGAGAAAATGGCAGGACAATGAAATCAGAGCCACACCCTGTATCATCCCAAGTGCTGCTCAATAGATAAAGACAAAACAAAACTGCGGATGCTGGAAATCCAAAACAAAAACAGAATTACCTGGAAAAACTCAGCAGGTCTGGCAGCATCGGCGGAGAAGAAAAGAGTTGACGTTTTGAGTCCTCATGACCCTTCAACAGAACTTGAGCCCAATAGAACTCAGTATGATCCAGTTAGGTATGTTCCAACAGGAACTCTGCATTTTATCATTGCTAGACTCCAATTTAAAAAGAGTAGGTTTACAATGAATTAGGAATAGCAGAGAGAGAGTGAGGGGTGAGGAATCAGCAGAGGGAATGGTCAGTGTACAGTTCTTCCCATCCCCATTCCAGCACTGTCCCAATCCAGGACTGCCCCTTCCCAATCTCATTCTGTTCCTACCCTATCCCCATGAAGTGATGAACACCAAGTTCTCTCAGTCAATAATCTGAGTGTGAAGTCCACGCTGACCACAAGCCCTTCTTCTCTGGGCATGTCCTGACTTGTTCTCTGCAATCCTTTCAGACCATTACAGGTGAAGGGCCTGAAGTGAATAAGGAACCTCGTGAAGACCCTGCAGATTTCTTTCAGAGAGCGGCACAAATATAACCAGGGGCTGAGGGACAACTAAGTGGGTGGTGGAGTGAGGGGGGAGTGGAGTGAAGTGGAGGGGGGAGTGGAGTGAGGAGGGGGAAATGGTCCTGAAGTTGCTGAGGAGCTGGTAACAGGTGCATGAACTCTGTGACAGGGGAAGTGAGTCATCAGCAAGTTTGAGTTTTGCCTGAACATGTTCAGGGAACTGAGGGACAGCAGCAGACATGTCAGCAGAGGGCACAAAGCCCAGGAATCAGCTCCCCCCCACCCCGGTCAGGGGGCAAGGGGGAGGCAAAGCAACCAAACTCTGGTCTCCAGACTCCCAGTCCCTCTGTATTCATTCCCTAATAAAGCTCAAAGTGCAGGCGGCTGCTCTCCTTGTGGAGCCCACAGCCTGTTATTGGGGAGGGAGACCAGAGCCTGTTACTGGGGAGGGAGACCAGAGCCTGTTACTGGGGAGGGAGACCAGAGCCTGTTACTGGGGAGGGAGACCAGAGCCTGTTACTGGGGAGGGAGACCAGAGCCTGTTACTGGGGAGGGAGACCAGAGCCTGTTATTGGGGAGGGAGACAACACAGTAGCGGAACCCGAAACTGCCGGGATCTGACTGTGACTGGGATCGCACTGTGACCGGGATCGCACTGTGACTAGGATCTGACTGTGACCGGGATCGCACTGTGACCGGGATCGCACTGTGACTAGGATCTGACTGTGACCGGGATCGCACTGTGACCGGGATCGCAGTGACTGGGATCGCACTGTGACCGGGATCGCACTGTGACCGGGATCTGACTGTGAGGGGACTGTCACTCGGTGTGAAAGATTAGAAATGCCCCGTCCCAAACAGGGAGAGAGCTGAGAATTGGTTGAGGGACTAAAGTGTTGCAGATGTTGGAGCCGAAATTGCTCTTTCATAAAAGCAGTTTATTGATTAAAAATATTTTCAGTTCATCGCAATTTATTTCCTATTGGCTTCTATCAGGAGCCGTCTTGCATCAGGCACCGAATTAACCCGTTTCCCCATTCATGATACTCACCATGTCAACATATGAATCCCGAGTCAAATCCCAAAGCAGCCTGTACCGAGCCGGGAGAAATCCCAAAGCAGCCTGTACCGAGCCGGGAGAAATCCCAAAGCAGCCTGTACCGAGCCGGGAGAAATCCCAAAGCAGCCTGTACCGAGCCGGGAGAAATCCCAAAGCAGCCTGTACCGAGCCGGGGTTGCTGATTACTGGAAGTGTCAGTCTGGGGCCGGCGACTACAACAGGTTGCGCAATGCTGCCGATCATATGATGTGTGAGCTCCGCCCAGACAGGAATTAAACAGAGAGCCAAATCAGCTGGAGCCTCCTGACACCTCCCACTGAGCCCAGCCACTCGGTCTCAGGAGCAATGATTGGGACATCCTGGGTCTCAGTGCCTGCTGCTGTTACCCCCCACCCACCCAGTACTTGACTCCACCCCGTGGTCAACCCCCCCCCCCCCCACCACCACCCCCCAGCCAAGGAACTCGACCCTCTTCCCCCAACTTCAAAACCAGCGAAAGTGGAGCTTGCAGGAGTGGTGCACAGGTGAGGAGGTATCTGTACTCCTCAAAGAGAATTGGAAGAAAACCCCATCTCTTCAAAGTGCAAAGAAAGGAAGACTTGTAGTTCTCTAACCCCTCCCATGACCTGGGTGGGGGGTCACAGAACGTATAGCCAATGAGTTTTTATTCCACATTTCGAACATCTGCAATATTTTGTTTTTTATATTAGTATAGCCAATGAGGTATTTTTGACCTGTAATTTGCTATTGCATCCCTACACAGCAAGATCCCACAATCAGAGATGTGTTTTAGGACAAAAACAGAATTACCTGGAAAAACTCAGCAGGTCTGGCAGCATCGGCAGAGAAGAAGAGTTGACGTTTCGAGTCCTCATGACCCTGACCGTTGAAGGGTCATGAGGACTCGAAAAGTCAACTCTTCTCCGCCGATGCTGCCAGACCTGTTGAGTTTTTCCAAATAATTCTGTTTTTGTTTTGGATTTTCAGCATCCGCAGTTTTTTTTGTTTTTATATCGATGTGTTTTAGGAATTGGTTGACCACGGAGAACTTCCCCCTGCTCCCTTCAAACAGAGCCATCTGATCCTGAGAGGGCAGGAGGGACATTGGTTGTGCCTGTCACCTTAAAGGTGGCACTTCTGACAGTGCAGCTCTCCCTCAGTACCGCACTGGGAGGATGAAGCTTGGATTACGGGTCCTAGTCTACGGAGTGGGATTTGAAACGAGGCCTGACTCAGAGGGAAGTGTGCTGTAGCTGAGACATGGCTGATAACCGCAAGAGTGGACACAGGATAAATCTGTTTTACAAAGACTGATGAAGGCTGTTTTATTCCTTGTTAAATTACAAGGAGACTGGAGCTCAGTTGTTTGCAACATCCAGACAAGCTCTTTGACGTGTAGATTAACCAAGATACAGAACCTTTAATCAAGCTGATTATTAAATTATTAGCTGTTTGAAGGACAGTAACTGTTTTATTTGTAAACTCACATCAAACACAGGAGCAATCTTGATTGATGGAGAAATGTGTGAACTCATCGACTCGCTTATGAACTCGGTGGTGGATCCAGCAGGGGATTAATGTGGAGAAAGACATTTATTGACCTGATATCTACATCAGTGACTTGAAAACTTATTTTTATCAAAAATACGGTGCATTTTTTATTTTGATGCCTTTTCTTTGAGTTTAACTATGTATTACTTAAAAAGCTGTGTCTAAAGGAGGTGTGGATGGCAGGATTGCAACCATGTGAATGCCTCCAACCCCACCTGGACAGGCTGAGAGTTCTCCATTTCTTCCTTGAACCAGTCCCCATCCACCATCTGCCTGACTGAACTTGTTTAAGCTACAAGATTCGGAAGGGGCTTGATAGGGTAGCCACTGAGACGTTGTTTTCCCCTGGCTGGGGAATCTAGAACACGGGGGGCACAGTCTCAGGATAAGGGGCTGATCATTTAGGATTGAGATGAGGAGAAATTTCTTCACTCTAACAGTTGTGAATCTTTGGAATTCTCTACCCCAGAGGGTTGTGGATGCTCCATCATTGAATACATTTAAGGCTGGGATACAGGTATTTGGTCTCAGGGATTAAGGGATGTGGAAAGTGGGCAGGAAAATGGAGTTGAAGCCCAAGATCAGCCATTTTTGTATTGAATGGCAGACAGCCTTAATGGTCTACTCCTGCTCCTATATCTTGTGCTCACATTGATCAGCATATCCTTCGACTCCACTCCCTTCCTCCAAATAAAAGACATTGCATTGGGAGCCCACGTGGTCTAGCTATGCTTACCTTATTGTGGGTTATGTGGAACAATCTTCGTTCCTATCCTACTCAGACCCCATTTCTCACTTCTTTTTCCAGTACACTGATGACTGTATGCATGCCATTTACTGCTCTTGGCCAGAACTGGAGAATTATGACAACACTGTTTCCAATTTCCACCCTTCTCTTGCCTTCACGTGGTCCATGCCTTCCCTTCCTCAACTTCCCTATCTTCATTTTTGGGGGTAGACTTTTGGCCAATATTCACTATAAACTCACTGACCCTCAGGACTATGTCGACTACACTTCCTCATGCCTGCTTCCTCTAAGGACTCTGCTCCATTCTCCCAGTTTCTCTGTCTCTGTTGCACCTATTCAGATGATGCAGACTTCCACTCTTGCACGTCCAATCTGTTTTCCTTTACACTCAACCGAGGATTCCACCCCCATTCTGGTTGACAGGGCCTTCAATTGTGTCTATTCTATTTCACATGCTTCTGTTCTCAGCCCTTCCCCTGCCTCCCAAAACCATGACAGGGCTCCCCTTGTCCCCACTTTTCACCTCAACAGTCCCTATATTTAATGAATCATCTTCCTCCATTTCCACCACTTCCAGTGTGGTGTCACCACCAAACACATCTTCCCCTCCATTTCCCTGTCAGCATTCCAAAGGGACAGTTCCAGCCTCAACATCCTGGTCTACTCCTCAGTCACCCATAACACCCCCTCCCCTTCCCATGGCACCTTCCCATTCAAGCAGAGGAGATGCAACACCTTCCCTTTTACCTCCTCCCTTCTCACCATCCAAGACTCTGATCCACCTTCTGTGTGAAACAGTGGTTTAATTGTACTTCTTTCAATTTAGTATACTGTATTCACTGATCATGAGTGCTCTTCCTTACAGTGGGGAGACCAAACATAGACTGGGTGATCTCTTTGCAGTACATTGGCTTTCAGTCTGCAAGCATGACCCCAAGCTCCTGGTTGCCCGTCCTTTGAATTTTCCACTTAGCTCCCACTCTGACCTCTCAGTCCTCAGCCTCCTGTAAGTGTTCTAATGAAACCCAATGCAAGCTCGATGAGCAGCACCTCATCTTTCAACTGGGACTTTACAGCTTTCTAGACTGAACACAGTTCAACAATTTTAGATCATAACCTCTGCCCCCATTTAGTTTTGTATTCTTTTGCTGATTCATTTTGTTCTCTTGTTTTTCTTAATCCTTTTACTTTGTTTTTGGATGACTGTATATCCTACCATTCACACCTCTTCTAGTTACAACTTTTGTTCCTTTACTATACCCATTACCACTCCCTTTAGACTCTAAACCATGAAATCTTTTGTCATTTAATCTCCCCTGCTGTCCACCCTCTCACAGACCTTCCCTTAAGCTTTTCTTCCCACCCTCCCCCTTTCACTTGCTCTAAACCATTTCTAACCTTTCTCAGTTCTGATGAGAGGCCACAGACGTGAAATGGTAACTCTCTCTCTCTCTCTCCCTCTCTCTGCACAGATGCTGCCTGACCTGCTGAGTGTTTACAGCATTTTGTTTTTCTATTGCAATGAAATGCTTGGTGCATTGAAAGGCTGGGCACAAAGGCTCCAGTCATGGAACATGGAGCAGTCCAGTTCTAGCTTTGCACAGATCTCAGACTGATATCATGAAATTCTGGGCACCAAGATGGCAGGTGGAATATTACAGTGGGGAAGTGTGGGGTTCTCCACTTTGTTAATGAGAATAGAAAAGCAGAATATTTTTAAAATGTGTGAAGCTGGTAAATGTTGATGTTCAGGGAGATTTGGGTGCGCTCATACAAGGAACACACAAAGTTGACACATAGGTACAGTGAGCAGTTAGGAAGGCAAATGGCATGTTGGCTTTTAATGCAAGGGGAATGGAATATAAAAGTAGGGAAGTCTTGCTACAACTGTACAGGGCATTGGTGAGACTGCACCTGGAGTACTGTGTACGATTTTGGTCTACTTAAAAAATAATTTACTTGCAGCAAACGTTTTCTAGATTGGCCCCTGGCATGAGAGGCTTGTCCAATGATGAGAAGCTGAGTAAATTGGACAAATACTCTCTAGAGTTTAGAAGAATAGAGTTATCTCATTGAAACATATAAGATTCTGAAGGTGCTTGACAGAGTAGACAGTGAGAGATTGTTTTCACTGGTCGGGGAGTCTAAAACATGGGACACAGCCTCAGGATAAGGGGCTGATCATTTAGGACTGAGATGAGGAGAAATTTCTTCACTCAAAGTGTTGTGAATCTTTGGAACTCTATCCCAGAGGGTTGTGGATGCTCCATCGTTGAATACATTTAAGGCTGGGATAGACAGGTTGTTGGTCTCTCAGGGAATTAAGGGATATGAGGAGTGGGTGGGAAAATGGAGTTGAAGCCCAAGATCTTCCATGATTGTATTGAATGACAGAGCAGGATCGACAAGCTGTATGATCTATTCCTGCTCCTATCTCTTATGTTCTAGGTGCTTTGCAGGCTCAGATTGCTGCCATCATGACTCTGGATAGCAGTGCTCAAAGGGGCTGGTAGGGTGTCCCAGCAGTCCGGCAATCTGTGCTCCAGCAGGTTACTAGCACTGCTGAGGTGCTGCCCCAAGGAGAGTGGCAGAGGCAACATGGGGCATAAACCTGCTGTCCCCTCTCAATGTCAGCATCTGTGTTCCCACCTCTCCACCTCTGCCCATGCACTTGCCTGTCAGTCAGCAAGCCCAAGCAGCTTCCGCCCATGCCAAGATGTTAAAACCCAATGCCAGCCTTCTTGGCCCAGAAATGTCTGAGGGTGTCTTCCAAGGCCATCAACAGTCTGGCCCAGTGAAGGTCAGTAGCTGTCCACCAGCCATTCTGCTGCCATTGGAATAGCATTGTGTAGGGGCACTGGGCCAGGTAAAGATGCACAATTGGGTGATTAGCTGAGTTTTATATGGAATATTAAATGAATTTGGGTTAAAGTTGGTATGAAATGGTTGTTTTATGGTGGTTTTTATTTCAGCATTGTGATCAATGCTGTGATGGTCAGTGACAGAGAGATGGGGATGATGGGGCTGGTGTACAATGGGGACCTGTGGTTGTGATCACAATATGTCAAATGCTGGGATGTGGATGTGTCGGTTTCCTCCTCCTCTTCCTCCTCCACTTCGTCCTGCTCCTGAGGTGCTCATTGAATCCCCTGTGGCAAGGACTGTGTCTTCATAATGACCAGGTTGTAGAGATGCAGCAGACTACCACAAGTCAGAGTAACTGCTCCAGCAAATACTAGAGCCTTCCTCCAGAGCGGTCCAGGCAGCAGAATGTTGCTATAGCACCTCAATGGCCTGCTCTTTGAAGTTTCTTCCGGCAGCCTAGCAGTCAAAGTACACCATCTGGCCACATGTGGTTAGGTAACAGGGGGATTCATCGAACAGGTGTAGATAATACTGGAACAGGGATGTCTTGCTGCAATTATACAGGGCCAAGTGGGATCACACTTGGAATATTCTGTGCAGATTTGGTCTCCTTATATGAGGAAGGATGTTCTTGCTCTGGAGGGAGTGCAGCAAAGGTTTACCCGACAGATTCCTGGGATGGCGGGACTGACATATGAGGAGAGATTGAGTCAGTTAGGATAAATATTCAGTGGAGTTCAGAAGGATGAGGGGAGATCTCATATAAACCTATAAAGTTCTAACAGGACTAGACAGGGTAGATGCAAAAAGGGTGTTCCCGATGGTGGGGGAGTCCAGAACCAGGAGTCACAGTCTGAGGATATGGGGTAGACCATTTAGGAGATGAGAAATTTTTTCACCCAGAGAGTGGTGAGCCTGTGGAATTTGTTACCACAGAAAGTAGTTGAGGCCAAAACATTGTATATTTTCAAGAAGGAGTTAGATATAGCTCTTGGGGTGAAAGGGATCAAAGGGTATGGGGAGAAAGTGGGAGCAGGCTATTGAGTTGGATGATGAGCCATGATCAGAATGAATGGTGGAGCAGGCTCAAAGGGCCAAATGGCCTACTCCTGCTCCTATTTTCTATGTTTCTATGTTTCTATGTAGATAGTCCTTGTCACCCAACAACCACCCTCTGATTTGACATGACAAATGAACAGAAAACCACTGTAGTATGAAGATTTCATGACTGCTGCCAGGAATTGACTACAGGCCAGTTAGCTTAACATCTGTCATAGGGAAAATGTTATAAGCTATGATTAAAGACATTATAGCAGGGCACTTAGAAAAGTTTAAGGCAATCAGGCAGAGTCAACATGGTTTTGTGAAGGAAAATCATGTTTGGCCCATTGATTAGAGTTCTTTGAAGGAGTCACATGTGCTATGTATAAAGGGGAACTAGTACTGTACTGTACTTAGATTTCCAGAAGGCATTTGATAAGGTACCACATCAAAGGTTATGGCAGAAAATAAAAGCTCATGGTATAGGGGGTAACATAATGGTATGGATAGAAGATTGGCTGGCTAACAGGAAACAGAGAGTAGGCATAAATGGGTCTTTTTCAAGTTGGCAGGATTTAACGAGTGGTGTGCCACACAGATCAGTCCTGGGACCTTAACTGTTTATAATTTATATAAATGACTTGGATGAAGGGACAGAAGGGATGGTTGCTAAATTTGATGATGACACAAAGATAGGTAGGAAAGTAAATTGTGAAGAGGACGTAAGGAGGCTATAAAGTAACATAAATAAGTTAAGTGTGCGGGCAAAGATCTGGCAAATGGAGTATAATGTGGGCAAATGTGATATCGTCCATTTTGGAAGGAAGAATAAAAAAGAAACATATTATCCAAATGGTGAGAGATTGCAGAGCTCTGAGGTGCAGAGGGATCTGGGTTTCTTAGTGCATGAATCACAAAAGGTTAGTATGCAGGTACAGCAGGTAATTAGGAAAGCTAATAGAATGTTATTGTTTATTGTGAGAGGAATTGAATACAAAAGTAGGGAGGTTATACTTCAGTTGTGCTGGGCATTGGTGAGACCACTTCTGGAGCACTGTGTACAGTCCTGGTCTCCTTATTTAAGGAAAGATGTAAATGTGTTAGAAGCAGTTCAGAGAAGATTTACTGCACTAATGCCAGGAATGGGCAGGTTGTCTTATGAGGAAAGGCTGGAGAGGCTAGGCTTGGATCCACTGGAGTTTAGAAGAGTAAGAGGTGACTTGACTGAAACCTTTAAGATCCTGAGGGATCTTGACAGGGTGGATGTGGAGAGGATGTTTCCTCTTGTGGGAGAATCTAGAACAAGGGGTCACTGTTTAAAAATAAGGGGTCGCTTGTTTAAGACAAAGATGAGGTGAAATTTTTTCTCTCAGAGGGAAGTGAATCTTTGGAACTCCCTTCCTGAAAAGGCAGTGGAAACAGAATCTTTGAATATTTTTAAGGCAGAGCTAGATAGATTCTTGATTAACAAGGGGGTGAAAGGGGGCAGGCAGGAGGTTACAATCAGGTCAGCCATGATCTTATTGAATGGCGGAGCAGGCTCAAGGGGCTGACCGGCTTACTCTTGCTCCATATTTGTATGTTCGTATGAAAGCAGCATTCCCCAATAGAATGTGCTGGGTGTTGTCACACACAAACTGCACCTTGCAGTGAGGCCTCTCAGCATTGCAACGTGATGCTCTGCTCAGAGAGCAAACAATGAACTGCACTCTCCTGACTTAGAGCTCTTTGATGCACATTGAATTAAATAAATATGACCTGATAGCAATTATGGAGATGTGGCAGCAGGACGGCAAAGATTGGGTCCTTAATATTAAAGGGTACATGACCTTCAAGAAGAATAGGAAGCAAGTAAAGGTGGGAGGGGTAGCACTGTTAATCAAAGAGGGCACTGGTGCAATAGTTAGAGATGACCTTGGTTCAGGAGATCAGGATGTAGAATCGGTTTGCGTGGAGATGAGCAATATTAGGGGGAAAAGTCATTAGTGGGACTGGTCTACAGGACCCCTAACAGTAGCCACAGTATAGGACAAAGTATTCATGAGGAAGTATTGTGCACTTGTGATAAAGGAATGGTAATAATCATGGGTGAGTTTAATCTACATATAGACTGGAAAAATCAGACTGGCAGTAGTAGCCTGAATGAGGAGTTCATAGGATGCTTTCAACGTAGCTTCTTAGAGCAGCATGTTCTGAAACCAACCAGAGAGAAGGTTAAAAACAAAAAAACTGCGGATGCTGGAAATCCAAAATAAAAACAGAATTATCTGGAAAAACTCAGCAGGTCTGGCAGCATCGGCGGAGAAGAAAAGAGTTGACATTTCGAGTCTTCATGACCCTTCGACAGAACTTGAGTGAGTCCAAGAAAGGGGTGAAATATAAGCTGGTTTAAGGTGTGATGGGGCGGGAGTGGGGGCGGTTTGGGTTGGGGGAGAGAGAGAGAAGTGGAGGGGGTGGTGTGGTTGTAGGGACAAACAAGCAGTGATAGAAGCAGATCATCAAAAGATGTCACAAACAACAGAACAAAAGAACACATAGGTGTTAAAGTTGGTGATATTATCCAAACGAATGTGCTAATTAAGAATGGATGGTAGGGCATTCAAGGTATAGCTCAAGTGGGGGTGGGGGGAGCATAAAAGATTTAAAAATATTTAAAAGTAATGGAAATAGGTTGGAAAAGAAAAATCTATATAATTTATTGGAAAAAACAAAAGGAAGGGGGAAACAGAAAGGGGGTGGGGATGGAGGAGGGAGCTCAAGACCTAAAGTTGTAGAATTCAATATTCAGTCTGGAAGGCTGTAAAGTGCCTAGTCGGAAGATGAGGTGTTGTTCCTCCAGTTTGCGTTGGGCTTCACTGGAACGATGCAGCAAGCCAAGGACAGACATGTGGGCAAGAGAACAAGGTGGAGTGTTAAAATGGCAAGCAACAGGGAGGTTTGGGTCGTTCTTGCGGACAGACCGCAGGTGTTCTGCAAAGCGGTCACCCAGTTTACATTTGGTCTCTCCAATGTAGAGGAGACCACATTGGGAGCAACGAATGCTGTAGACTAATTTGGGGGAAATGCAAGTGAAATGCTGCTTCACTTGAAAGGAGTGTTTGGGCCCTTGGACGGTGAGGAGAGAGGAAGTGAAGGGGCAGGTGTTGCATCTTTTGCGTGGGCATGGGGTGGTGCCATAGGAGGGGGTTGAGGAGTAGAGGGTGATGGACGAGTGGACCAGGGTGTCCCGGAGGGAACAATCCCTACGGAATACCGCCAGGGGGGTGAAGGGAAGATGTGTTTGGTGGTGGCATCATGCTGGAGTTGGCGGAAATGGTGGAGGATGATCCTTTGAATGCGGAGGCTGGTGGGGTGATAAGTGAGGACAAGGGGGACCCTATCATGTTTCTGGGAGGGAGGAGAAGGCGTGAGGGCAGATGCGCGGGAGACGGACGTCCAATCCCTCTACACCTCCATCCCCCACCAGGATGGTCTGAGGGCCCTTAGTTTCTTCCTCGAACAGATGCCCGAACAATCCCCATCCACCACTACTCTCCTCCGTCTGGCTGAACTTGTTCTCAAACTGAACAATTTCTCCTTCAACTCCTCTCACTTGCTCCAAATAAAAGGTGTGGCTATGGGTACCCGCATGGGCCCCAGCTATGCCTGTCTCTCGGACACGGTTGAGGGCCCTGTCAACAACTGTGGGTGGAAAACCTCGGTTAAGGAAGAAAGAGGACATGTCAGAGGAACTGTTTTTGAAGGTAGCATCATCGGAACAGATGCAACGGAGGCGAAGGAACTGAGAGAATGGGATGGAGTCCTTACAGGAAGCGGGGTGTGAGGAGCTGTAGTCGAGGTAGCTGTGGGAGTCGGTAGGTTTGTAATGGATATTGGTGGACAGTCTATCACCAGAGATTGAGACAGAGATGTCAAGGAAGGGAAGGGAAGTGTCTGAGATGAACCACGTGAAAATGATGGAGGGGTGAGATTGGAAGCAAAATTAATAAATTTTTCCAAGTCCCAACAAGAGCATGAAGCAGCACCGAAGTAATCATCGATGTACCGGATAAAGAGTTGTGGTAGGGGGCCAGAGTAGGACTGGAACGAGGAATGTTCCACATACCCCATAAAGAGACAGGCATAGCTGGGGCCCATGCGGGTACCCATAGCCACACCTTTTATTTGGAGCAAGTGAGAGGAGTTGAAGGAGAAATTGTTCAGTTTGAGAACAAGTTCAGCCAGACGGAGGAGAGTAGTGGTGGATGGGGATTGTTCGGGCATCTGTTCGAGGAAGAAACTAAGGGCCCTCAGACCATCCTGGTGGGGGATGGAGGTGTAGAGGGATTGGACGTCCATGGTGAAGAGGAAGCGGTTGGGGCCAGGGAACTGGAAATTGTTGATGTGACGTAAGGTGTCAGAGAAATCACGGATGTAGGTGGGAAGGGACTGGACAAGGGGAGAGAGAAGGGAGTCAAGATAACGAGAAATGAGTTCTGTGGGGCAGGAGCAAGCTGAGACGATCGGTCTACCGGGGCAGTTCCGTTTGTGGATTTTGGGTAGGAGATAGAAGCAGGCCGTCCGAGGTTGGGCGACTATCAGGTTGGATGCTGTGGGAGGAAGATCCCCAGAGGAGATGAGGTCAGTGACAGTCCTGGAAACAATGGCTTGATGTTCAGTGGTGGCGGCCATGGTCCAGGGAGAGGTAGGAGGAAGTGTCTGTGAGTTGACGCTCAGCCTTGGTGAGGTAGAGGTCAGTGCGCCAGACAACAACAGCACCACCCTTGTCAGCGGGTTTGATGACAATGTCAGGGTTGGACCTGAGAGAATGGAGTGCAGTAAGTTCAGAGAGAGAGAGATTAGAATGGGTGAGAGGAGCAGAGAAATTGAGACGACTAATGTCGCGCCGACAGTTCTCAATGAAAAGATCAAGAGAAGGTAAGAATCCAGATGGAGGGGTCCAGGTGGAGGGAGAATATTGGAGGTTGGTGAAAGGATCCGTTGAATGGGGAGAGGACACCTGCCCAAAGAAATGAGCCTGGAGACGAAGACGGCAGAAGAAGAGTTCAGCATCATGCAGAGCCCGAAATTCATTGAGGTGAGGACATAAGGGTATGAAACTAAGTCCTTTGCTGAGCACTGAACGTTCAGCATTGGAGAGGGGAAGGTCAGGGGGTATAGTGAATACACGGCTGGGGCTGGGATTGGAAGATGGGGTGGGGACGGAGGGACAGGCAGGGGTGGAGGGTCCTAGATGTGTGTTGGTGTCGATGAGTTGTTGGAGCTTGCGTTCCTTAGCACTTGAGAGAAAGAGAAAAAGTTTCTTGTTGAGGCGTCGGAAGAGCCGAAGAATAAAATGAAACTGGGGGCACGCGCAGTTTTGAAAAAGGGTACGGCGGTGCTGCTGGAGGGAGAGGTTGAGTGTGTTCATATGGCGGCGCATGGCACTGAGTGTGGATTTCAGAATGTGACGGGAACAGCACTGCGAGAAACGTTTAATGTCCCGGAGATACCTGTAATGCTGTTCCCGTCACATTCTGAAATCCACACTCAGTGCCATGCGCCGCCATATGAACACATTCGACCTCTCCCTCCAGCAGCACCGCCGTACCCTTTTTCAAAGCTGCGCGTGCCCCCAGTTTCATTTTATTCTTCAGCTCATCTGACGCCTCAACAAGAAACTTTTTCTCTTTCTCTCAAGTGCTAAGGAACGCAAGCTCCAACAACTCATCGACACCAACACACATCTGGGACCCTCCACCCCTGCCTGTCCCTCCGTCCCCACCCCATCTTCCAATCTCAGCCACAGCCGTGTATTCACTATACCCCCTGACCTTCCCCTCTCCAATGCTGAACGTTCAGTGCTCAGCAAAGGACTTAGTTTCATACCCTTATGTCCTCACCTCAATGAATTTCAGGCTCTGCATGATGCTGAACTCTTCTTCTGCCGTCTTCGTCTCCAGGCTCATTTCTTTGGGCAGGAGTCCTCTCCCCGTTCAACAGATCCTTTTACCCACCTTCAATATTCTCCCTCCACCTGGACCCCTACCTCTGGATTCTTACCTTCTCTTGATCTTTTCATTGAGAACTGTCGGCGCGACATTAATCATCTCAATTTCTCTGCTCCTCTCACCCATTCTAATCTCTTTCTCTCTGAACTTACTGCACTCCATTCTCTCAGGTCCAACCATGACAATGTCATCAAACCCGCTGACAAGGGTGGTGCTGTTGTTGTCTGGCGCACTGACCTCTACCTCGCCGAGGCTGAGCGTCAACTCGCAAACACTTCCTCCTACCTCTCCCTGAACCATGACCCCACCACTGAACATCAAGCCATTGGTTCCAGGACTGTCACTGACCTCATCTCCTCTGGAGATCTTCCTCCGACAGCTTCCAACCTGATAGTCGCCCAACCTCGGACCGCCCGCTTCTATCTCCTACCCAAAATCCACAAACAGAACTGCCCTGGTAGACCAATCGTCTCAGCTTGCTCCTGCCCCACAGAACTCATTTCTCGTTATCTTGACTCCCTTCTCTCTCCCCTTGTCCAGTCCCTTCCCACCTACATCCGTGATTTCTCTGACACCTTACGTCACATCAACAATTTCCAGTTCCCTGGCCCCAACCGCTTCCTCTTCACCATGGACGTCCAATCCTTCTGCACTTCCATCCCCCACCAGGATGGTCTGAGGACCCTTAGTTTCTTCCTCGAACAGAGGCCTGAACAATCCCCATCCACCACTACTCTCCTCCGTCTGGCTGAACTTGTTCTCACACTGAACAATTTCTCCTTCAACTCCTCTCACTTGCTCCAAATAAAAGGTGTGGCTATGGGTACCCGCATGGGCCCCAGCTATGCCTGTCTCTTTATGGGGTATGTGGAACATTCCTTGTTCCAGTCCTACTCCGGCCCCCTTCCACAACTCTTTCTCCTGTACATCGATGATTACTTCGGTGCTGCTTCATGCTCTCGTCGGGACTTGGAAAAATTTATTAATTTTGCTTCCAATTTCCACCCCTCCATCATTTTCACGTGGTTCATCTCTGACACTTCCCTTCCCTTCCTTGACATCTCTGTCTCAATCTCTGGTGATAGACTGTCCACCAATATCCATTACAAACCTACCGACTCCCACAGCTACCTCGACTACAGCTCCTCACACTCTGCTTCCTGTAAGGACTCCATCCCATTCTCTCAGTTCCTTCGTCTCCGTCGCATCTGTTCCGATGATGGTACCTTCAAAAACAGTTCCTCTGACATGTCCTCCTTCTTCCTTAACCGAGGTTTTCCACCCACAGTTGTTGACAAGGCCCTCAACCGTGTCCGGCCCATCTCCTGCGCATCCGCCCTCACGCCTTCTCCTCCCTCCCAGAAACATGATAGGGTCCCCCTTGTCCTCACTTATCACCCCACCAACCTCCGTATTCAAAGGATCATCCTCAGCCATTTCCGCCTACTCCAGCATAATGCCACCACCAAACACATCTTCCCTTCACCCCCCTATCGGCATTCCGTAGGGATTGTTCCCTCCGGGACACCCTGGTGCACTCCTCCATCACCCCCTACTCCTCAACCCCCTCCTATGGCACCACCCCATGCCCATGCAAAAGATGCAATACCTGCCCCTTCACTTCCTCTCTCCTCACCATCCAAGGGCCCAAACACTCCTTTCAAGTGAATCAGCACTTCACTTGCATTTCCCCCAACTTAGTCTACTGCATTCATTGCTCCCAATGTGGTCTCCTCTACATTGGAGAGACTAAACGTAAACTGGGCGACCGCTTTGCAGAACACCTGCGGTCTGTCCGCAAGAATGACCCAAACCTCCCTGTCGTTTGCCATTTTAACACTCCACCCTGCTCTCTTGCCCACATGTCTGTCCTTGGCTTGCTGCATTGTTCCAGTGAAGCCCAACGCAAACTGGAGGAACAACACCTCATCTCCGACTAGGCACTTTACAGCCTTCCGGACTGAATATTGAATTCAATAACTTTAGGTCTTGAGCTCCCTCCTCCAACCCCACCCCCTTTCTGTTTCCCCCTTCCTTTTGTTTTTTCCAATAAATTATATAGATTTTTCTTTTCCAACCTATTTCCATTATTTTTAATTATTTTTAAATCTTTTATGCTCCCTCCACCCCCACTAGAGCTGTACCTTGAGTGCCCTACCATCCATTCTTAATTAGCACATTCATTTAGATAATATCACCAACTTTAACACCTATGTGTTCTTTTGTTCTGTTGTTTGTGACATCTTTTGATGATCTGCTTCTATTACTGCTTGTTTGTCCGTACAACCACACCAACCCCCTCCCCTTCTCTCTCTCTCCCCCAACCCAAAACCCCCCACCCCTCCCCCCACCCCAAACCAACATTAATCCATCTTATATTTCACCCATTTCTTGGACTCACTCAAGTTCTGTTGAAGGGTCATGAGGACTCAAAACGTCAACTCTTTTCTTCTCCGCCGATGCTGCCAGACCTGCTGAGTTTTTCCAGAGACAAGGTTATATTAGACTTGGTATTATGTAACATGACAGGATTAATTAATGGCCTCAGTGGGAAGGCACCTCAATGTAGCAGCAACCACAATGTGATTGAATTTTACATCCAGTTTGAAAGGGAGAAGAGCATGTCTAAGACTAATATCTTAAAATTATAAAATGGAAACTATGTGGGGATGAAAGCTGACCTAGCTGAAGTGAACTGGGAAACTAGGCTAGAGGATAGATCAATAGAGAAGCAGTGGCAGACATTTAAGGGGATATTTCAGATTATTCAGAATAAGTGCATTCCTCTTATAAAGAAAAATTCTAAGGGGGAGAACCCATCATCCGTGGTTAACTAAAGAAGTTAAGGAAAGCATCAAACTTAAGGAAAAAGCATAAACTCCGCAAAGATGAGTGGCAGGACAGATGATTGGACAGAATATAAAGAACGGCAGAGAATAACTAAAAGGTTAATCAGGAGAAAAAAAATTAGAGTGTGACAGGAAGCTAGCTAGAAATGTAAAAATGGATAACAAGAGTTTCTACAAGTAATTAAAAAAGGAAAAGAGTAAGTAAAGTGAGTGATTGTCCTCTAGAGAGTGACAGTGGGGAGTTAATAATAAGGAATTGGCAGAAGAAATGAACAAATATTTTGCTTGTGTGTTCACTATAGAGGATACAAAAAACATTCCAGTAATAGCTGCAAATCAGGAAGTGAACGGGAGAAAGGAACTTGGTGAAATTGAAATCATTAGGGAAATGGTACTGAGCAAATTGATGGAGTTGCAGGCTGACAAGTCTCCGGGTCCCGATGGACTACATCCTAGGGTCTTAAAAGAGGCGGCTAATGAGGTAGTCGATGTGCTGGTGTTAATTTTCTAAAATTCGCTAGATTCTGGAAAGGTTCCATCAGACTGGAAATTAGCAAATATAACCCCTCTGTTCAAGAAGGGAAGGAGGCAGAAAACAGGAAACTATAGGCCAGTTAGCTTTGGGGAAGTTATTAGAATCAATCATTAAAGAAGTTACAGCTGGGCACTTAGAAGAGCTCAAGGCAATTGGGAAAAGTCAGCATGGTTTTGTGGAAAGAAAATCATGTTTAACTAATTTATTGGAGTTTTTTGAAGGAGTAACATGTGCTGTGGATAAAGGGGAGCCTGTACATGTACTGTATTTGGATTTCCAGAAGGCATTTTATAAGGTGCTACATCAAAGGTCATTACAGAAAATAAAAGTGCATGGTGTAGGGGGTAACATATTAGCATGGATAGGAGATTGGCTGGCTGGCAGAAAGCAGAGAGTATGCATAAATGGGTCTTTTTTGGATTGGCAGGATGTGATGACTAGGGTCCCACAGGGGTCTGAACTGTGGCCTCGTCTTTCTACAATTTACAACAATGACCTAGATGAGGGGAGCGAAGACATGGTAGCTGAATTTGTAGTTGACACAAAGATAGGTAGGAAAGTATGTTGTGAAGAGGACATGAGGAGGTTTAAGATGGTTATAGCTATGTTGAGTGAGTGGACAAAGATCTAGCAAATGGAATTTGATGTGGAAAAAATGTGAAGTTGTTCACTTTGTCAGGAAGAACAAAAAAGCAGAATATTACTTAAATGGAGAACAGCTGCATGATTCTGAGATGTAGAGGGATCTAGGTGTTCTGGTATATGAGTCACAAAAAGCTAGTATACAGGTACAGAAAGTAATTAAGAAGTCTAATGAAATGCTATCCTTTGTTACAAGAGGGATTGAACATAAAAGTAAGGATGTTATGCTTCAGTTATACAGGGCATTGGTGAGACCACATCTCGAATACTATGTGCTGTTTTGGTTTCCTTATTTAAGGAAGGATGTAAATGGGTTGGAGGCAGTTCAGATGAGGTTTACTAGATTGATACCTGGAATGAATTGGTTGTCTTATGAAGAAAGGCTGGACAGACTGGGCTTGTTTCTAGAGTTTAGAAGAGTGAGGGGTGATTTGATTGAAGTATACAAGGTCCTGAACGGTCTTGACAAGGTGGATGTTGAAAGGATGTTTCCTCTTGTGGGTGAGTCCAGAACTAGGGGGCACTGTTTTAAAATTAAGGGTCACTCTTTTAGGACCGAGATGAGGAGAAATGTTTCTCTCAGAGGGTTGTGCGACTTTGGAACTCTCTCCCTCAGATGGTGGTGGGGGTAGGGTCTTTGAATATTTTTAAGACAGAGGTAGATAGATTCTTGTTAGGCAAGGGAACTAAAGGTTATCAGGAGTCAATGGGAATGTGGAAATCGAAACACAAGAAGATCAGCCATGATCTTATTGAATGGCAGAGCAGGCTCAAAGGACTGAATGGTCTACTCCTGTCACTATTTTGTATGTTCTTATGGATTGTTAAATGCGAGATGTTACTGATACTGCGCGCTTAGCTTGGACAGATCCCAATGTGAAGAAATTCAGGGCCCTGCTCTAAGGCCTCAGATGTGGTTCCAAATTGTTACAGAGTTCTGTAAGCGCCTCATAAAGTGCAGATGGCTTATATACTACTTGTGTTGAGATGGAGTTAAGAGAAATGCTCCTGGAATATCTTGGGTGGATAAGGCCCCCTGCTCAGAGCCCTTTTCTCTCTCTACTAGCAGCTGTCCTCTTTGTTGCTCCCTCTGCTTCATCTCCCTCTCACGCTGCAGCCCACTGGGAGCCAGTGATCTGAGCAGAGTATTTCTGGTCACAACCAAGTTCTTATCCACATGCAGCACCACTTGCAGACTTGACTAACTTTAATTAACTCTTCAAAGTATCAAATCCAAATAGAGTCAGGAGATTAATTAGCAACTAACCAAGTTATTGATGATCTATTTAATTAGCCCTGGTGGGTGGGGTGTGGGTGGGAGTTGGGGGCAGGGGAATGGTGGGGGGAGATCCCTTACTGTTGAACACACATGCAGCTGTGCAAGCTTAAAGGAGACAAAGCAGCCAGGACCAATATGGCAACATTGGTGTTAAAGCAGTGTTAGATGCTGGCCGATGTTACAATCAGCCTAATCTCTATACTTCCAATGCATACTCCTAACACCGGCACTAATGCCCTCACCGAGATGGCGTTCAGTGTGGGCCACACTGGAAATGTGTGTGGCAGTGAGAGCGCCATCTTGATAACAAAATGGCAGATGTAGCACTGAAACTACTGGTGCTACGGAGCCAAGTTTTGCGGCCAATGAATCCATTGAAACATTTTGTATTAATGTGGTGTACGGTTGTATGTTGCCTCATGAAGAGGCCTAGAGGCTTGTATGGTTGAACAATAACTGTTAATTAATAACACAAGCTCCTTCTACCTTGTCCCCATCAAACACTACCAGGACATGGTGTTAGATACATAGTAAAGCTCCCTCTACACTGTCCCCATCAAACACTCCCAGTTTCTGTGGCCGCAAACAAGATCCCAGGATGGTATGTTGCCTTCCTGGTGATAGGGTCAAGGATGTCTCAGAGCGGCTACAGGACATTCTGAAGGGGGAGGGTGAACAGCCAGTGGTCGTGATACACATTGATACAAACAACATAGGTTAAAAAAAGGGCTGAGGTCCTAAAAGCTGAATATAGGGATTTAGGAAATAAGTTGAAAGTAGGACCTCAAAGGTAGTGATCTCAGGATTACTACCAGTGCCACGTGCTAGTCAGAGTAGAAATAGCAGGATATATCGGATGAATATGTGGCCGAAGAGATGGTGTGAGGGGGAGAGTTTCAGATTCCTGGGACATTGGGACCGGTTCTGGGGGAGGTGGGACAGTACAAACTGGACGGGTTACACCAGGGCAGGACCGGGACTGATGTCCCAGGGGGACATTTGCTCGATTGGTTGGGGAGGGTTTAAACTAAAATGGCAGGGGGATGGGGACCTATGCAAGGAGTCAGACAAGGGGGAATCAAGGACAAGACTAAAAGACAGAAAGGGGAATAAGAAAAGTGATAGACAGAGAAATCAAGGGCAAGAATCAAACAGGGCCTCAGTGAAAAATAGTAGGAATGGGACAAGTAATTTTAAAAAGACAAGCCTTAAAGCGAGGAGGATTCACAATAAAGTGGATGAATTAACCGCGCAAATAGATGTAAACAGGTATGATATAGTCGGGATTATGGAGACATGGCTGCAGGGTGACCAGGGATGGGAACTGAACATCCAGGGGTATTCAGTATTTAGGAAGGACAGACTAAAAGGAAAAGGTGGTGGAGTTGCATTGCTGGTTAAAGAGGAAATTAACACAATAGTGAGGAAAGATATTAGCTCCGACGATGTGGAATCTGTATGGGTAGAACTGAGAAACACCAAGAGGCAAAAAATGTTAATTGGGGTTGTATGTAGACCCCCAAACTGTAGTGGTGTTGTTGGAAATAGCATTAGCCACGAAATTAGAGATGCATGTAATAAAGGAACATTTGTAATAATGGGTAACTTTAATCTGCATATAGATTGGGCAAATCAAATTAGTAACAATACCGTAGAGGAGGAATTCCTAGAGTGTAAACGGGATGTTTTTCTGGACCAAAAGGTTGAGGAACCAACTAGAGAACAGGCCATCCTAGACTGGATATTGTGTAATGAGAAAGGAATAATTGGCCATCTAGTTGTGTGAGGCCACTAAGGGATGAGCGACCATAACATGATAGAATTCTTCATCAAAATGGAGAATGACGTAGTTGATTCTGAGACTAGTGTCCTGAATCTTAATAAAGGAAACTATGATGGTATGAGGCGCGAATTGGCTATGACGGATTGGGAAATATTACTTAAAGGGATGACGGTGGATAGTCAATGGCAAATATTCAAAGAGGGCATGGGTGAACTGCAACAATTGTTTATTCCTGGCATAAAAGTAAAATAGGAAAGGTGGCTTACAAGGGAAATTAGAGATAGTATTAGACCCAAGGAAGAGGCATACAAATTGGCCAAAAAAAACAACAGACCTGACGATTGGGAGCACTTTAGAATGCAGCAAAGGAGGACCAAAGGATTGATTGGGAAGGGAAAATAGAATACAAGTGTAAGCTTGCAGGGAACATAAAAACTGACTGTAAAAGTTTCTATAGGTATGTGAAGAGAAAAAGATTGGTGAAGACAAATGTAGGCCCCTTACAGTTAGAAACAAGGGAATTTATAATGAGGAACAAAGAAGTGGCTGACCAACTAAATACATACTTTGGTTCTGTCTTCACAAAGGAGGACACAAATAACATACCACAGGGTTTAGTGAGAGGTAGGAACTGAAAGAAATCAGTATTAGTAGGGAAATGGTGTTGGAGAAATTGAAAGGATTGAAGGCTGATAAATCCCCAGGGCCTGATAATCTACATCCCAGAGTACTTAAGGAAGTGGCCCTGGAAATAATGGATGCATTGGTGGTCATCTTACAAGATCCTATAGACTCTGGAACAGTTCCTACAGATTGGAGGGTAGCTAATGTAACTCCACTATTTAAAAATGGAGGTAGAGAGAAAAAAGGGAATTATAGACCAGTCAGCCTGACGTCGGTAGTGGGGAAAATTCTAGAGTCCATTATAAAAGATTTAATAGCCGAGCACTTGGGAAACAGTGGCAGAATTGGACAGAGTCAGCATGGATTTATGAAAGGGAAATCAGGCTTCACAAATCTACTGGAAATTTTTGAGAATGTAACTGCTTGAGTTGATGAGAGGGAGCCAGTGGATGTGGTTTATTTGAACTTTCAAAAGGCTTTTGGCAAAGTCCCACATAAGAGATTGGTGTGTAAAATTAAAGTGCATGGGATTGGTAGTAATATATTGAGATGATTAGAAAACTGGTTGGCAGACAGGAAACAAAGAGTAGGAATAATCAGGTCTTTTTCCAAATGGCAGGCAGTCACTAGTGGGGTACCGCAGGGATTGGTGCTGGGACCCCAGCTATTCACAATATATATTAATGATTTAGATGAGTGAATTAAATGTAATATCTCCAAATTTGCAGATAACACAAAGCTGGGTGGGAGAGTGAGCTGTGAGGAGGATGCAGAGATGCTTCAGTGTGATTTGGACAAGCTGAGTGAGTGGGCAAATGTATGGCAGATGGAGTATAATGTGGATAAATGTGAGGTTATCCATTTTGGTAGCAAAAACAGGAAGGCAAATTATTATCTGAATGGCTATAAATTGAGAGAGGGGAATGTGCAATGAGACCTGGGTGTCCTTGTATACCAGTCGCTGAAGGTAAGCATGCAGGTGCAGCAGGTGGTAAAGAAGGCAAATGGTATGTTGGCCTTCATAGCCAGAGGATTCGAGTACAAGAACAAGGATGTCTTGCTGCAATTGAACAGGGCCTTGGTGTGACCACACCTGAAATATTCTGTGCAGTTTTGGTCTCCTTATATGAAGAAGGATGTACTTGTTATAGAGGGAATGCAGCAAAGGTTTACCCAACTGATTCCTGGGATGGCGGGACTGACATGTGAGGAGATATTGAGTCGGTTAGGATTATATTCAGTGGAGTTCAGAAGAATGAGGGGAGATCTCATAGAAACCTATAAAATTCTAACAGGACTAGACAGGGTAGATGCAGGAAGGATGTTCCCGATGGTGGGGGAGTCCAGAACCAGGAGTCACAGTCAGGATATGGGGTAGACCATTTAGGACTGAGCTGAGGAGAAATTTCTTCATGCAGAGAGCGGTGAGCCTGTGAAATTCGTTACCGCAGAAAGTAGTTGAGACCAAAACATTGCATGTTTTCAAGAATGAGTTAGATAAAGATCTTGGGGAGAAAGGCATCAAAGGATATGGGGAGAAAGTGGAAGCAGGCTATTGAGTTGGATGATCAGCCACGATCAAGATGAATTGTGGAGCAGGCTCAAAGGGTTGAATGGCCTACTCCTGTTCCTAGTTTCTATGTTTCTATGTTTCCCAGGACAGGTACAGCATGGGGTTAGATACAGAGTAAAGCTCCCTCTACACTGTCCCCATCAAACATTCCCAGGGCAGGTACAGCACGGGGTTAGATACAGAGTAAAATTCCATCTACACTGTCCCCATCAAACACTCCCAGGAAATGGGGTTAGACACAAAGTAAAGCTCTCTCTACATTGTCCCCATCAAACATTCCCAGGGCAGGCACAGCACGGGGTTAGATACAGAGTAAAGCTCCCTCTGCACTGTCCCTATCAAACACTCCCAGGACAGGTACAGCAAGGGGTTAGATACAGAGTAAAGCACACTTTACGCTGTCCCTATCAAACATTCCCAGGACAGGTACAACATGGTTAGATACAAAGTAAAGCTCCATCTACACTGTTCTCATCATACACTCCCAGGACAGGTACAGTGTGGTGTTAGATACAGAGTAAAGCTGCCTCTACACTGTCCCTATCAAACACTCCCAGAGCAGGTACACTGTGGTGTTAGATACAGTGAAAAGCTGCCTCTACACTATCCCTATCAAACACTCCCAGAACAGGTACAGTGTGTTGCTAGATACAGTGAGAAGCTCTCTCTACACTGTCCCAATCAAACACTTCCAGGGCAGGTACAGCACGGGGTTAGATACAGAGTAAAGCTGCCTCTACATTGTCCCCATCAAACATCCCAAGTACAGGTACACAATGTGTTAGATAGGCATTTCAACACTCCACCCTGCTCTCATGCCCACATGTCCGTCCTTGGCCTGCTGCAATGTACCAGTGAAGCTCAACGCAAACTGGAGCAACAGCACCTCATCTTCCGACTAGGCACTTTACGGCCTTCTGGGCTTAACATTGAGTTCAACAACTTCAGACCATGATCTCTCTCCTCTATCTTTACCCCTTTCTAAATCCATTTTAAATTTTTATTTAATTATTTTTTATTCCTTTTTCCCCATCCCCCACCCTCAACCCCTACAGGGCCATCTGTCACTTGTTTTGCTGTTGTGCTTTCACAGAGCACTGACCCTTGTTTTGCTATTAACACATTCTGCTCTTACCTTTATGCCACTATCAGCACCTTCTTTAGTCTTTAACACTAACTCCCTTTGTCTTGTGTCCATAACATCTTTGTCAATCTCTCCTGAGCTCCCATCCATCCCTGACTTTCATTTTGTTCCACCTGCTCCACCCCCTGTTAAACACTATAAAATCCATCACATTTCTACTTCTCTTTAGCCCTGAAGAAGAGTCATATGGACTCGAAACGTTAACTCTGTTTCTCTCTCCACAGATGCTGCCAGACTTGCTGAGATTTTCCAACATTTCCTGTTTTTATTTAAGATTTCCAGCATCCACAGTATTTTGCTTTTGTTAAAGCAATAAATTGATCATTTTAAAAATGAGTAATTAATAAAAAGTACCACTAGTGTGTGAGAGAGTCAGAGTGTGTGTCTAATCACCTATATCCACTGTTTATGTGGGTGTGAGTATGTGTTGGCGTGAGGGGATGAGGGCAAGTGAGAAACCTGAGACTGGGAGTGGGCCAGACACACATTCACATGCACTCTCTCTCTCCCTCTCTCTCACACACAGATAAACACACACACTCTCACACACACCCTCTCACACACATACACACTCCCACACACAGACTTTCACACACACCCTCTCACACACACAAACTGTCACACATCACACTCACACACACACATACTCTCACACACACACACACACACACACACACACACTCTCTCACATACACACTTTCACACACACGCTCTCACAAACACTCTCTCACACACACACACTCGCGTACACACTCTCTCACACATACATAAACACACACACTCACACACAGCACGGGGTTAGATGCAGAGTAAAGCTCCCTCTACACTGTCCCCAGCAAATACTCCCAGGACAGGTACAGAACGGGGTTAGATACAGAGTAAAGTTCTCTCTACACTGTCCCCATCAAACACTCCCAGGACAGGTACAGCACAGGGTTAGATACAGAGTAAAGTGCTACTAAACTGTCTGACTTCAAGGTGTCACTGTTCCCTTTAGACTGGCTCCACAGGTGATCATTCATCCTTTTCTCCATCAGTGCAGAGACTGTCTAAGCCATAGCTTCACACTGTGACAGTGGGAATGGATTGGGCCCTGTGTATTTCCCCTGGCTGAATCTAGTTGCTAACAACACTGTAGCTGCGCTGTTTGGGTGGAGTTGCTGTGTCAGCGTTGTAGTGGAATTCACCCCTAGCTAGGATTGTCCTTCCTGCCAGCTAAAAGAGGATTCCAGAATTAATGGCCTCTTTTCTATATTCTGTATCTCCTCCTGTGCTAGAGCAGCTCCTCCATGCTCCCGCAAGCTCAGCTTTTAGCTTCATAACTGCAAACTCAACTAATTACATTTAATGGAAGCATTTTGCTGTCATTCAGCAGCAGTCCTTTCTGCAACGTGCTCCCTCTGTTGGATCACATGTTACATGGAGGCTGAATGTTTGGTTAGTGAGAAAACCATTGGTCATGTCTGAGCCGAGACAGCAACAGTGGCTGTGCAATCTGACCGAGAAGGACATCACCAAACAAGATTGGCCATGTGCTCCACAGATGGAGTCCAGATGATACGACAGTGATAGGGGGCGGAATGGCTGGCTTTTCCCATCCTAGCCCAGCTCACCACACTGTCCAGCTGGAATTCTGGGTCTGGTGGGAGGGACAAACCCCTCTTATGCCTCTCGATCCTACAGGTACACTTTGTGAATGAACCCACGATGATAACTCCCTTCAATACAACACTGCTCTGTAAATACAATGACACTCTTCCCCAACATGGCATCGCCTTTAATGCAGGGACACTCCCTATCAGTGTAACATTGCCTCAATAATACATACGCACATATGAATTAGGAGCAGGAGTAGGCCACTCGGCCCCTTGAGCCTGCTCCCCCATAGTGAGATCATGGTTGATCTGATTGTAACCTCCCGCCAAACCCTTACACCTTTCACCCCCTTGTTTATGAAGAATCTATCTAGCTCTGCCTTAAAAATATTGAAAGACTCTGCATCCACTGCCTTTTGAGGAAGAGAGTTCCAAAGACTCACGACCCTCGAGAGAAAACATTTCTCCTCATCTCTGTCTTAAAGGAACAACCTTTGATTTTTAATGAGATGTCACTCATCTCTAAGATAACTTATTCCTAGTAAGAATGTGACACTCCATTTTAATCTAACATGTCGATGGGACAGGGATAGAGTAGACAAGTGTGTAAAACTCTAATAGCTAGTGCTTATCAATTTTGGACCCAAGAAAGATAAGTGGGAATAGTTTGTGAATGGTACGAGACTAAGCACTGTGGAAGAGAAAAGGGTTTTGGTGTCCCTAAGCACAGATCACTAAAAGCTAGTGCACAGGTACACAAAAATATAATGTTGACATTTATCTCAACAGGTCTGGAATACAAACCTGAGTGAGTGATGCATTTGTTGTACAGAGACTTGATCAGACCCCATCCGAGTTATTGCGTTCAGCTTTGGGCAATGCATCTCAGGAAGAATATACTGATCTTCCAAGAGGTGCAGTGTAGACTCACCAGGCTGAATTTTATGGGCGGGGTTGGTCCTGGTGGTTAGTGCGGCGGGGGGAATGTCAAACTCCAGCTGACCCACATTAAACAAGGCCAGCCACTTTGCAGCAATAACATGCTGTGGGTGGCATAAGGAGGTGAGTGAGATCAGCTGGCAGCTCCACAGTGCCAGCAGCAACAGACGCTGCCGGGACTGCAACCAGGCAATCATCAAGCATGTTGATGAGCTCATGGCCATTGGACCCAGGTAAGTCCTGGCTTTTCGTTTGGGACAGATCGGTGAGCCTGGGGGGACTGGTGGAAGGGTCGGTGAGCCTGGGGGGGAGCAGGGGGAATGATGGGTGAGCCTGGGGGGGAGGGGAGCAGGGGGAAGGATGGGTGAGAACATTGGGGTGGGGGAGCGGGGGTAAGAATGGGTGAGCCTGGGGATGGGGGAGGACAAAGAGGGTGGTGGTTGTGTTAGACTGTGCGGGGCAGGAACAAAGGTGGGGGCGGTATCATCTAGGGGGGATGTCCCTGATACCCACACCCTCAAAGGGTATACCCCACCCTCTTCCCTGCCTTTAAGCAGTTTTCTTTAAAAAACAGCCTGCCACTCCTGCCTGCCTGTCCATGTCACCAATGTTATGCCATGGGCAGCATATTCCCCAGGTCAATGGGCTTGGTAACAAGCTCAATTGACCTGAATTATTTATTTAAAAATGGCAGGTGGCCACCAAAACTGTGTGATGGGGAACAACCCGGTGATGAGGTGAGAACGTGGTGGGCATCCCAGCTCCCCTGCCCCCTGTGGAAAATCCAGCTGGCAGCAGGCTGTAGAACCCAGTCAATTGGCACAGAATCTTAGAATTAGTGCCTGGCTGCTCAAGGCTGAAGCACACGAGGGATAATGGAAATCAGGAACTCTCTCCCACAAACAGCTGAGGATCAGGCGAAAATTTCAAAATGGATTATAATTCACCATTAGCTAAGGGTATTAAGGGTTATGGGACCTAAGTAGGTTAACAATTTAAAATCCAGATCAGCCACGATATAATGGAATGGCAGATCATGATCAAGGGGCTGAATGGCCTCCCCCGGCTCTGATGGAATAGGTCCCATAAATAACGCTTCCTCTTGAATTTGGCATCCTCCCAGTAAATCTAAAGCTTCTGTCTGCCTCACATTAAAGGAAAACATTTTCTATAATCCTACAGCAAAGAGCAACATAAGGTCATGGTCCTCAAGGTTTTCCTGTAGAGTGCGGCTGGTTTATTTCAGTGAACTGGCCCTTTGAATTGTTTTTGTGCAGCTGTGCAGCCAAAAGGGGGCATTGATCATGATCCCTGACCAATGGTCAGCAACCTGTTCGGATATATTGAAAGCTAACTCATTACAGCTACTGGCTCTGGAAACTCTGAGAGGAAATCCTGAGAGAGACAGACAGACAAACAGAGAGAGAGAAAGAGAGAGAAAGACAGAGAGAGAGTGAGGGAGAGAGACAGAGCGACAGAAAAAGAGAGAGAGAAACAGAGAGAGAGAGAGGGAGAGGGAGAGAGACAGAGGGACAGAGAGAGACAGAGAGAGAAAGAGACAGACAGACAGAAACAGAGAGATAGCGAGAGAGAGAGGCAGACAGGCAGAGATACAGACACACAGAGAGAGAGAGGGAGAGAGAGACAGAGAGACAATGAGACAGAGATAGAATAGCGAGAGAGAGACAGAGAGACAGATAGGCAGAGAGACAGAAAGAGAGAGAGAGACAGAGAGAGAGATAACGGAAGAGAGAGACAGTCAGAGAGAAAGACAGACAGAAATAGAGAGAGACAGAGAGACAGACAGAGGGTGATAAAAGAGAGAAAGAGACGTAGAGACAGAGAGAGAGAGACCGAGAGAGAGAGAAAGAGACAAACTGACAAACAGAGAGATAGACAGAGAGACAACAGGGAGAGAGGGAGAGAGAGAGAGAGACAAAGACAGGCAGAGAAAGAGAGATTACACACAAAAGGAAGCATTCTGTGAATCAGGTGCTGAATGGAGAAATTCCTCAGTCACTGGACTCAGGCTATGGGCAGTATACCGAGTACAGAGGGTGACTGCATGCTGACTAGTGTCCCCAATCCTCTCCGGATTAAAGATTAATCTCGTGGACACTGCTGTCAGCAACAGCTGGGAGAAACATCATTGAAGCATTTAAATAAAGTTGTGTTTCACTCATTCTCTTTTCAACACCATTTGTTAATGATAAAAATGTGAATGATGGGGAAATAGGCTGTTTGACTCAATGGTGCAGTTAGAGGCAGAAATATGGTCAACTAGAATTGGCAACATTCATGTGAACAGTGGGCACAAAGTGGGCACACAGCCCAGCCTTGGGTCAAATCAGTCATTGTCACCTGACCCTGTCGTCTGTCCCATCAACAGTCCCATCCAAACAGATATAGATTGAGACGGACATAGGCAGACAGATACAGCCATAGACAGAAAGACACAGACGGAGGCAGACAGACTGACAGACAGAAACAGATAAACAGATAGACAGAGACTGACAGGCACAGACACAAATGATATTTTTTTTAACCATGTTTCTTTTGGATTTCTTTTGAATGAAAAGCATATGTTGTTCCAGAAGTTTCTATTTATTCTACCCACTACTATTTCTGGCCCTTTTCCACCCTTTGTTCTGTAACTTCAGTCAGCAACACAAGCCAATCCCTTTCACACCAGGGACATTTCCACGGTGACCCCTTGGCTTCTCAGCCATTTCATGTTACCACACCCCCAACACTCCCTCAAAACCCTGCTGTTGTATAGTAGCCGAGTTGTGCTATTACAGATAGAGTTGATCTGCAGAAACTTCTTGGGTGGAAAATTTTATTTACAATATACTCAGCAGCAACTACACTTGTGTGCTTTCAGCTGCCACACTATCTCTTCACCAAAACAAAAACAGAATTACCTGGAAAAACTCAGCAGGTCTGGCAGCATCGGCGGAGAAGAGTTGATGTTTCGAGTCCTCATGACCCTTCAACAGAACTAGGTGAATCCAAGGAAGGGGTGAAATATAAGCTGGTTTAAGGTGTGTGTGTGAGGGGGAAGGGGGTGGGGGGGGGGGGGGGTCGTTGGGTGGGGGAAGAGAAGTGGAGGGGGCTGGTGTGGTTGTAGGGACAAGCAAGCAGTGATAGAAGCAGATCAACGAAAGACGTCACAGACAAAAGAACAAAAGAACTCAGAGGTGTTAAAGTTGGTGATATTATCTAAACGAATGTGCTAATTAAGAATGGATGGTCCGGCACTCAAGGTATAGCTCTAGTGGGGGTGGGGGGAGCATAAAAGATTTAAAAATATTTTAAAATAATGGAAATAGGTGAGAAAAGAAAAATCTATATAATTTATTGGAAAAAACAAAAGGAAAGGGGAAGAAACAGAAAGGGGGTGGGGATGGAGGAGGGAGTTCAAGACCTAAAGTTGTTGAATTCAATATTCAGTCCGGAAGGCTGTAAAGTGCCTAGTCGGAAGATGAGGTGCTGTTCCTCCAGTTTGCGTTGGGCTTCACTGGAACAATGCAGCAAGCCAAGGACAGACATGTGGGCAAGAGAGCAGGGTGGAGTGTTAAAATGGCAAACGACAGGGAGGTTTGGGTCATTCTTGCGGACAGACTGCAGGTGTTCTGCAAAGCGGTCACCTAGTTTACGTTTGGTCTCTCCAATGTAGAGGAGACCACATTGGGAGCAACGAATACAGTAGACTAAGTTGGAGGAAATGCAAGTGAAATGCTGCTTCACTTCAAAGGAGTGTTTGGGCCCTTGGACGGTGAGGAGAGAGGAAGTGAAGGGGCAGGTGTTACATCTTTTGCTTGGGCATGGGGAGGTGCCATAGATGGGGGTTGAGGAGTAGGGGGTGATGGAGGAGTGGACCAGGGTGTCCTGGAGGGAACGATCCCTACGGAATGCCGACGGGGGGGGGGGTGAAGGGAAGATGTGTTTGGTGGTGGCATCGTGCTGGAGTTGGCGGAAATGGTGGAGGATGATCCTTTGAATGCGGAGGCTGGTGGGGTGATAAGTGAGGACAAGGGGGACCCTATCATGTTTCTGGGAGGGAGGAGAAGGCGTGAGGGCGGATGCGCGGGAGATGGGCCGGACACGGTTGAGGGCCCTGTCAATGACCGTGGGTGGAAAACCTCGGTTAAGGAAGAAGGAGGACATGTCAGAGGAACTGTTTTTGAAGGTAGCATCATCGGAACAGATGCAACGGAGGTGAAGGAATTGAGAGAATGGGATGGAGTCCTCACAGGAAGCAGGGTGTGAGGAGTTGTAGTCGAGGTAGCTGTGGGAGTCATTAGGCTTGTAATGGATATTGGTGGACAGTCTATCACCAGAGATTGAGACAGAGAGGTCAAGGAAGGGAAGGGAAGTGTCAGAGATGGACCACGTGAAAATGATGGAGGGGTGGAGATATGAAGCAAAATTAATGAATTTTTTCAAGTCCCGACGAGAGCATGAAGGAGCACCGAAGTAATCATCGATGTACCCATGCCTGTCCCTCCATCCCCACCCCATCTTCCAATCCCAGCCCCAGCCATGTATTCACTATACCCCCTGACCTTCCCTCTCCGATGCTGAACGTTCAGTGCTCAGCAAAGAAATTAGTTTCATACCCCTACGCCCACACGTCAATGAATTTTGGGCCCGGCATGATGCTGAACTCTTCTTCCGCCGTCTTCGTCTCCAGGCTCACTTCTTTGGGCAGGAGTCCTCTCCCCATTCAACAGATCCTTTCACCAACCTCCAATATTCTCCCTCCACCTGGACCCCTCCCTCTGGATTCTTACCTTCTCTTGATCTTTTCATTGAGAACTGTCGGCGCGACATTAGTCGTCTCAATTTCTCTGCTCCTCTCACCCATTCTAATCTCTTTCTCTCTGAACTTACTGTACTCTGTTCTCTCAGATCCAACCCTGACATTGTCATCAAACCCGCTGACAAGAGTGGTGCTGTTGTTGTCTGGCGCACTGACCTCTACCTCGCTGAGGCTGAGCGTCAACTCGCAGACATTTCCTCCTACCTCTCCCTGGACCATGACCCCACCACTGAACATCAAGCCATTGTTTCCAGGACTGTCACTGACCTCATCTCCTCTGGGGATCTTCCTCCCACAGCTTCCAACCTCAGTCTCCCAACCTCGGACGGCCCGCTTCTATCTCCTACCCAAAATTCACAAACAGAACTGCCCTGGTAGACCGATCATCTCAGCTTGCTCCAGCCCCACAGAACTCATTTCTCGTTATCTTGACTCCCTTCTCTCTCCCCTTGTCCAGTCCCTTCCCACCTACATCCGTGATTCCTCTGACACCTTACGTCACATCAACAATTTCCAGTTCCCTGGCCCCAACCGCTTCCTCTTCACCATGGACGTCCGATCCCTCTACACCTCCATCCCCCACCAGGATGGTCTGAGGGCCCATATCTTCTTCCTTGAACAGAGGCCTGAACAATCACCATCCACCACTACTCTCCTCCGTCTGGCTGAACTTGTTCTCACACTGAACAATTTCTCCTTCAACTCCTCTCACTTGCTCCAAATAAAAGGTGTGGCTATGGGTACCCACATGGGCCCCAGCTATGCCTCTCTCTTTATGGGGTATGTGGAACATTCCTTGTTCCAGTCCTACTCCGGCCCCCTTCCACAACTCTTTCTCCGGTACATCGATGATTACTTCGATGCCGCTTCATGCTCTCGTCGGGACTTGGAAAAATTTATTAATTTTGTTTCCAATCTCCACCCCTCCATCATTTTCACGTGGTCCATCTCAGACACTTCCCTTCCCTTCCTTGACCTCTCTGTCTCAATCTCTGGTGATAGACTGTCCACCAATATCCATTACAAACCTACCGACTCCCACAGCTACCTCGACCACAGCTCCTCACACCCTGCTTCCTGTAAGGACTCCATTCCATTCTCTCAGTTCCTTCGCCTCCATTGCATCTGTTCCAATGATACTACCTTCAAAAACAGTTCCTCTGACACGTCTTCCTTCTTCCTTAACCGAGGTTTTCCACCCACGGTCGTTGACAGGGCTCTCAACCGTGTCCGGCCCATCTCTTGCGCATCCGCCCTCACGCCTTCTCCTCCCTCCCAGAAACATGATAGGGTCCCCCTTGTCCTCACTTATCACCCCACCAGCCTCCGCATTCAAAGGATCATCCTCAGCCATTTCCGCCAACTCCAGCACGATGCCACCACCAAACACATCTTCCCTTCACCCCCCCTGTCGGCATTCCGTAGGGATCATTCCGTCCGGGACACTCTGGTCCACTCCTCCATCACCCCCTACTCCTCAACCCCCACCTATGGCACCTCCCCATGCCCATGCAAAAGATGTAATACCTGCCCCTTCACTTCCTCTCTCCTCACCGTCCAAGGGCCCAAACACTCCTTTCAAGTGAAGCAGCATTTCACTTGCATTTCCCCCAACTTAGTCTACTGTATTCGTTGCTCCCAATGCGGTCTCCTTTACATTGGGGAGACCAAACGTAAACTGGGCGACCGCTTTGCAGAACACCTGCGGTCTGTCTGCAAGAATGACCCAAACCTCCCTGTCGCTTGCCATTTTAACACTCCACCCTGCTCTCTTGCCCACATGTCTGTCCTCGACGTGCTGCATTGTTCCAGTGAAGCCCAACGCAAACTGGAGGAACAACACCTCATCTTCCGACTAGGCACTTTACAGCCTTCCAGACTGAATATTGAATTCAACAGCTTTAGGTCGTGAGCTCCCTCCCCCATCCCCACCCCCTTTCTGTTTCCCCCTTCCTTTTGTTTTTTCCAATAAATTTTGTAGATTTTTCTTTTCCCACCTATTTCCATTATTTTAAAATATTTTTAAATCTTTTATGCTCCCCCCACCCCCACTAGAGCTGTACCTTGAGTGCCCTACCATCCATTCTTAATTAGCACATTCGTTTGGATAATATCACCAACTTCAACACCTATGTGTTCTTTTGTTCTTTTGTCTGTGACATCTTTTGATGATCTGCTTCTATCACTGCTTGCTTGTCCCTACAACCACAACCCCCCTCCACTTCTCTCTCCCCACCCCCCACCCCCCACCCCCCCCCCCCACCACACACATACCTTAAACCAGTTTATATTTCACCCCTTCCTTGGATTCACCTAGTTCTGTTGAAGGGTCAACTCTTCTTCTCCGCCGATGCTGCCAGACCTGCTGAGTTTTTCCAGGTAATTCTGTTTTTGTTTTGGATTTCCAGCATCCGCAGTTATTTGTTTTTATCTATCTCTTCACTGACTGCTTAGGTAGCCGTGCTACTCTCCTATTGGTTACTACAGGTCATGTTATCTTGCCTAACAAGTATTATTCTTAAAGGTACATTACACACTAAATAAAACCATTATTACTACATTCCTACCTCTTTAACACAGGTATACATATTTTTTACAAGTACATATTTTTCAAGACAACATAATATTTAAACTGGGTAAGAAATTTTCAGAAGTCCAGTCTTTCAGGTGTTTTCCTGGTACATGTGCATCATCGCAGCTCCACTACTTTAGATTCTTTGTCAGGAACCTCCTTTTCCAGAGTTGGCTGGACATCAGGTGCTTCGGTGGGCACTTGCAGTTCTGTATCCTCAACTCTTACAGGCACATCAGACATGTCTGTCCTGGTTGAGTATCCTCAACAGGAATCACTGGTGGAACCAAATCTTGGTGATTTGTCCCTCTCTTCCTTAAATGGCCCACATGTTTACGTATGATCCGGCCTTCCTCCTCCATGTGGTAAGATAGAGGTCCAGTCACTGAAATTATTTCACCTGGTAACCACTTTGGTCCTTCCCTAAAGTCCTTCACATATACCAGCTCTCCCACAGTAAATTTCCTCTCGTGACTATGCCAGTCATGTGAAGTTTTCTGGCTTCCCTGGCTCCTTTCCACTTTCTAAATTCGGCATCATTAAGGTCAACCTCATCCTGAGACGGTGCTTCTCAATAACTCAGCAGGTGTGAGACCTGTTGTGTGAGGGGTAGTCCTGTAATGAAAAAGATAGTGTGCTAGCTTGGTTGCCAAGGAATCTCCAGTTAACTTTTTCATGCCTGTCTTGAACATTTAAACCACCCATTTGGCCAGTCTCTTTGAGGAAGGGTGGTACAGTGCAGCTTTCACTTGAAAGATACCAATGAAGCTGATAAACTGTTGAAACTAAACACTCCTAAATACTGTGCCGTTATCAGAAACAACTACTTCTGGTAGTCTGTGAAGTGCAAAACTCTGACGTAGCTTCTCAATTGTAGCGGCCGACGTGACTTCACCTCATACACATCCAACCATTTTGAATGGGCAGCGACAATGAGCAGAAACATTGTTTGCAGGAAAGGTCCAACATAGTCAATGTGTAACTGCACCCAGGGTCTACCTGGCCAGTCCCATGGGTGTAACAGAGCTGTCGCTGGCAACTTTTGCAGTTGCCGACATTGCACACGGTGCTTTACTAAACTCTCTATTTCACCATCCATCCCAGGCCACCATAGATAGCTGTGTGCTATCGTCTTCATTCGGGAAATTCCTGGATGGGCACTGTGTAGTTCAATTAAAAATGGCTCCCTTCCCTTTGGAGGAACTATCACTCATGCTCCCCACAATAAGATGCCACCCTGACTGGTTATTTCATGTCTCCTGTTGAAGTATGGTTTCATTTCATCAGGTACGGGCTCCTGTGACCAACCATGCAGCACTTGTTCTCGTACCTGAGATAAGACTGGGTCCTGACTTGTCCAAACTCTGATCTGTCGAGCACATACTGGTGAAGAATCTAAGAAATTTAGCAGTAAAACAAGTTCCTGTGGAACTAGGATGTGCAGATCATTTTCTTGTAAAGGAAAATGACTAAGGGCATCAGCTTTTGCGATTTGATTGCCAGGCCTATGTATGAAATTGTATTCATGTGCTGCCAGAATTAAAGCCCATCGCTGTATTCTTGCTGAGACTTGTCCTCACTAAACAATCCTAGCAATGGTTTATTGTCTGAAACGATTGTAAAATGGCGGCCATGTATATACTGATGAAATTTCTTGATGCCAAAGATGATGGACAGGCCTTCTTTTTCTAGCTGCAAGTATCCCTTTTCCACTGCGGCGAGCATCCTTGATACATAACCTATTGGCCGTACCATGCCGTCAACCATCCAATAAGAGAGCACTGTTCCCACTCCATAGGGAGATGCGTCACATGTCAGCACAAATTATTTTGTCTGGTCGTAATGCACTAATAGATTAAACAAGTTCAAGGTTTGTTTCACCTTTATGAAAGCTTCTTTATGGGGCACCTCCCAAGACAACATTGGTTATTTTTGAGTAGAGAATGCAGGGGTGGGGGGGGCATGTTATGACACAGCAGTTGGTAAAGGCTGTTATTTAAAATCCCAGAGGGAAAGTTTAAACAACTGTCATAACCTATATTTTCAATTGGTATGTTTGAGATGCAGCTCTGAATTCAGGAATCAGACCGCCAGTTCTCGAGAGGTTTTATGTATCAAACTAAACGAGACCTTTATTAATTTACAGCAAATTAAACATATACACATGGCTACAAATTACTACTATCATAACTTTAAAAATTTTCCAAATTAATCTCCACTAAGGTAACAATAAGCCTTAGATTTTAAGCAGACACCAGGCAAAGCATTTTCATCTTACAAATTCAAAATGAGGTTCCTTTCAATTGGGTTCCTTTGCAGACAGTTGGAGGGTTACAGCTGCTTAGATCTTACATGCCTCTGCCTTTCACACACAAACTCCTCTCAGGCTATACCTAGGCTGCCTTTTGAATGTAAATTCTCATTGTATCACCGGGTCTTTTGAATTCCACCTCTTCTAACATTAAAACCCCTTTCATAGTACCAATTTCATTAGTATAATAAACAGTGCTTGGTGTCTCCTAGCTAGGTGCAAGATTTCACTCCCCTTCTTGAATGCTCTATTCAACAAAATGCAAACCCAGATATTCTATTCCTATTCCCTCTTGGCCCCTGCCTGCTAAACTCACTGACCTCCTTCTCATCATATACAGTTCTGACCCTGTGAACTGTGCCAGTGGATCAGCTCACTATTTCCTCCAGGATGAAGGATTATTTGTTAATAAAGCAATGAGCTTGTTGTGGGTGATCACAGTGGCATTATGGCCTTGATGGAGACATGGGTGAGGATTGCTGACATCTTTCTCCTTAATGAAGCTTCCTTGCCTAGCCATTCCTTCTACCACTTGCCCTGTTCAAACAGTTGGTGTGGTAATGCAGCCTTTCTTTTGCAACCATAGCTTAATCTGTCTCCCTACTCCTCTGGCAACCTCTCCTCCTTTGAGTACCTTGTTCCATCTCTCAGCACTCTCATTTAAAATTCTTGTTCTGTTCCTCCCACCCGAATATCACTCCAAGTTTCTCACTACAATCTCTTCTCTGCTTTCCCCCCTCAGACTCTGCACTGAGTCATACTCATCCTCAGTGATTGCAACCTCCTTCGCACATTATCACAGTATCTTTATAGTGCAGAAGGAGGTCATTCAGCCCATTGAGTCTGTATTGGTTCTCTGAAAGAGCATTCCACCTAGTCCCACTGTCCTGCCTTATCCCATAACCCTGCATATTCTCTTTGCAGGTAACAATTCCCTTTCAAATACCTCGATCGAAACTGCCTACACCAATATAAATATTCTCACATACCTCCACCCCCTCCTCTCAACTCTTTATGTTCTCTCTCCTCAAGGTCATTGTCCTCCTCTCTTTCCTTAATCTCTTCCTCCATCGAAACTCTCCCACCCACATACACAGCCACCGCCCGCCCCACCAATCATGTCACCTCACCTTGCCTCACTGCCTCATCATTGTACTGACGAGCAGCATGTACACAGATAAGATAATCTCAGATCATTTGCTTGTAATGCTCCCTAGGCACATTCCCCTCCCTGCTCCCAAACCCACTCCTTTCTCTATCTGACAGTTGGAGACCTTTCCTCTAAGACATTTACCTTAACACTTTCACATTCCCAACTATCTAGCGTTTGACTTTTAATTCATCATGACATCTCAGCAGCTATTAATTGGCTGGATCACACTCTCTCCACCACCTCTTAGTGCCCTTGTCCTGACCAGAACTATTACCTTATCCCACCCTAATTGTTACACAGGCACAGGAGGAGGCCCTTGAACCTGTTCCACTATTCAGTGAGATCTGCGACCTCGCTCCATATTCCTGCATTTGCCCATATCCCTTAATACCTTTGGGCCTGAATCTTTGGCTCAGCGAGCGGAGGTGGAGCCTGCTTGCCGAGGTGTAAAATGACACGGGTGGGTGTCCCGACGTCACTGCGCATCATTTAGATTTTCAGTTAGGCAGGCGCGCAGTTGATTTGGCTGTGCGCCTGCCGAACTGTCAAAGGCCTATTAAGGCCATTTCAAAAGGCAATTAAGCTAATTAACTGAGCTGCCCATTCAACCTTAAGGTTGGTCGGCAGGCGATGAACCCAGGCAGCCTTCACATTTTCCATGGAACCTCATCCACGGGCAGGATGAGGTGTCACGAATGATTTTAAATTTTCACCCAAATTTTTCTTCAAATTAATGCACATGTCCCAGCTCATGTGGCAGCTTCACGTGAGGGGACATGTCATAAAAATTATTTCTCCACTTTATTAACCTTTTAAAACTTAAAACTAATCTCCCTGAGGCACCTCTATGCGTCAGGGAGATTTCTGTGTTCGTTGGTTTGCATGCACAAAAGAGCACACTCCCAACTCAGGGAACCCCCCCCCCCCCCCACTCCCCGCACAGGGAGTGCTCTGCGCTTCCGGGTGCGCATCACGCTGGGTGGGCCTTAATTGGCCTGTCCACGTAAAATGGCGGTGCGGACCCAATCAGGGGTGCATCAGGTCTGCACCCGCCCCACACAAAACCCCCCAACGGTGGGGGTGGGGGGGGGGTGGGATATTCTACCCTTAGATAACACAAATTTGACAGTCTCTGTTTTAAAATGAACAACAGATTTGGCATCTATTGCCATTTGCAGAAGAGAGGTCCAAAATTTACCAAGATTAGGATCACCCTTGTCTTTGTTCCCTTCAGCCCAGCAGATGCAGGCTTGAACATCATTGATGAACAATTGGTTTAACCATTCATCACTAGACCTGTTTAAACCACTGAAAGCATTATTGGGCTGTGCTCTGCACCAGTAAAACCGCCCACTATTCAAAGATCATCCAGGAATGAAAGGATAACACCCGGCTTCTCTTCAACAATAACTGTCTTTTTAAACTACCCTCCACAATGAGCAATGAGCTCTTGGATTTTTTATTACTTAAGATTGAGACCCTCTGATCAGTTGCCTCTGCTCTTTTCCTCCCTATCACTCATTCACCAGGTCTAACTTCCTCTAAGGTCCCCCCTGCCCCAGCCCTGAGCTTGTATCTTTCTCTAGTTGCTCTCCTATCTCCCTTACGCCCTCGCTGAGCTCATCTAGTTTATGAGACCTATCTCTTGCTCCTTTGACCATATTCCCACTAAACTGCTAACCATCCAGCTTTTCTTCCTAGGTCCCATGATAGCTGAAATAGATACATAGAAAATAGGCTGCTCCCCCATTCAATGTGATCATGGTTGACCTTCTATCTCAACGCTATACTCCCATACTCTCCCCATTCCTCTTGATGCCTTTAGAGTCCAGAAATATATCTATTTCCTTCTTAAATATATTCAGTGACTTGGCCTTCACAGCCCTCTGTGGTAGAGAATTCCACAGGTTCACCATCCTCTGAGTGAAGAAGTTTTTCCTCATCTCAGTCCTAAATGGCCTACCCTTTATCCTGAGACTGTGACCCTTTCTTCTAGACCCAGAGGAAACATCATCGCTGTATTCAGCCTGTCCAGCCCTGTCAGAATTTTATGTTTCAATGAGATCTCTCATTCTCCTAAACTCCAGTGAATACAGGCCTAGTCGGCCAAATCTCTCTTCATAAGGCAATCCTGCCATACCAGGAATCAATCTGGTGAACCCCCTCTGCACCCCCTCAATGGCAAGTATATCCTTTCTTAGGTAAGGAGACCAAAACTGCACACAGTGCTCCAGGTGTGGTCTCACCCATATAGCTGCAGTAAGACATCCTTGCTCCTATACTCAAGTCCTCTCACAATGAAGGCCAACATACCATTTGCCTTCCTAACTGCTTGCTGCACCTGTATGCTTGCTTTCAGTGATTGGTGTATAAGGACACCCAGGTCCCTTTGTACATCAACATTTCCCAATCTATCACCATTAAAATAATACTCTGCCATTCTGATTTTCCTATTGAAGTGGATAAACTTAACACTTATCTACATTATACTGCAACTGCCAGGTATTTGCCCACTCACTCAACTTGTCTAAATCACCTTGAAGCCTCTTAACATCCTCCTCACCACTCACATTGCCACCAAGATTTGTGTCATTAGCAAACTTGGAAATGTTACATTTGGTTCCGTCATCCAAATCATTGATCTATATTGTGAACAGCTGGGGCCCAAGCACTGATCCCTGCAGTACTCAACTAGTCACCGCCTGCCATTCCTAAAAAGATCCATTTATTCCTACTCTCTATTTCCTGTCTGCTAACCAATTCTCAATCCATGCCAATATATTATCCCCAATCCCATCTGCTTTAATTTTGCACACTGACCTATTATGTGGGACTTTATCAAAAGCTTTCTGAAAATCCAAATACACCAAATCCACTGGTTCTCCCTTATCTATTCGGCTAGTTACATTCTCAAAAACCTCCAGTAGGTTTGTCAAACATGATTTCACTTTCATAAATCCATGTTCTCTTTGTCCAATCCCATTGGATATTTTCTAAGTGTCCTGTTATCACATCCTTTATAATAAACTGTAGCATTTTCCCCACTCTTATGTTAGGCTAACCGATCTGTAATTCCCTGTTTTCTCTCTCCTTTCTTTTTTAAATACTGGGGTTACACTTGCCACCCTCCAATCTGCTGGGACTGTTCCAGGATCTACAGAATTTTAGAAGTTAACAACCAACGCATCCATTATTTCCATGGATGCACATACAGGGAATACAGAAGCTATTTTTTAGTGGGACTTTGGCTTAAGCTTCTGTTTCTGGAAATATTCCTACATGGCATTTAGGTTCCTGTCTTAGGCAGACACAATATTGTTGAAGGTGAATTCTTGTTTTGCCAGGACAAAGCCATCTACATATGCACATTTGCATAGCTTCACTGGCGGCATGTCACTCATGTAGATATTTGAAGAGCATCGACATGAGTACTGAGCCTTGTGGCAGTCCCTAGTTCAGGAACTGAGCTAAACTGACTTTATCACCCAATGATCTCATAGCCACCTATTGCTCAGTGTCATCCAAACCACGTGTAGTATAGCCCAGAGTTGAAAACAAAGAAAACTGCGGATGCTGGAAATCTAAAACAAAAACAGAATTACCTGGAAAAACTCAGTAGGTCTGGCAGCATCGGCGGAGGAGAAAAGAGTTGACGTTTCGAGTCCTCATGACCGAAGGGTCATGAGGACTCGAAACGTCAACTCTTTTCTCCTCCGCCGATGCTGCCAGACCTACTGAGTTTTTCCAGGTAATTCTGTTTTTGTTGTAGTATAGCCCAGTCTGAGGTAGTGTTGCCAACTCAGGGTAGATATATTCCTGGAGGTTTAATCTCGTGATCTTCTGTCTTCATCCTCCTTTCCCATTGGTGGCTCAATATGTCCATCCTCATGGCAGCCAGCCTTCCCCCACCAATCAGAAAGCATGCCCAATTGGAAAATTCTTGACTGTCAGGCATGAATCCTTTTTTCTCATTCGAGGTTATTTTATTTGTAACAACCAAAACATTTATTTTTTTTCTAAACACAAAATGTTTTAGTGCTCTGATGATTATTGTCTAGTTTGGAGGTTATTGTTTAACTCCTGAGCAATTCTGGTCAGTGAAGGCCATGCCTTTAAGAGCCAGGAGTCAAGGTAAATTGGGAAGAGAATCTGATAAAACATTCAGCACAGGATTTGAGAAAAGGACAGGAAGTGCTGGAAATGAGTCATTAATCACTCATTCCCAACTCACTGATCGCTGCTGCCTGCTAACCTTGTCACTATGACAACCTGCTCAGTCAAACTTACTTTAAGTCACGTAGAGATATTTAAATAGCCAGCTCTGTAACAGGCCACTTCCACATTGCCTTCAATTGTAGCCATGCTCCATCCCACACCACCGTCCACCTGCCCCACCACCCGTCCACACAGACTCCTCAAGTGAATCTGGTTTAAAGGCGCCTGCATCAGCAGCAGAAATGCAACAACAACTTGCATTTGTGTAACCATCTTTAACAATATAAGCCATCCCAAGGAAACATGCACTATTTGAGTGGGCATTTCAGCCTGAGACTGTGTTCGTGAACCACCAGCTATTCACCCAACACCCATTCGAAATCCTCATTATTCGTCAGGGTCTAAGTAATGTCAGTTGGTGACATGCGACGATGAAGTGCATCACAAGCGATTCCACTAATCCTCTCTCCAGAACCCACGCAGACACTGATCGAGCAGGGCTCAAAGGACAATGGTCAACTGAATGAACCAGCCCTACCCCAGCATCAATACTAACTCCCAGATTAACACAGGGCTTTAAGTGGCAGGGGACCAGCAAGCCTCAGGACAAAATCAAAGAAAATCTAAAAAATTTCCACGACAGTTACTCTCCAATAATCTCCTTTATATCTAGTACACACATTCTAGCCCAGTTACACACACACACACACGCACTCACACACAAGCACGCACACTCTGTAACCATCCAAATCCCCACCCTCTCACACACTGTACCCCATTCAACTGACCATCCTCTCAAAAACACACTGTACCCCATTCAACTCCCCATCCTCTCATACACACACTGTACCCCATCCAACTCCCTAAACTCTCACACACACTGTACCCCATTCAACACCCCATCCTCACACACACACTGTACCCCATCCAACACCCCACCCTCTCTCACACACACTGTACCCCATCCAACATCCCACCCTCACACACACATTGTACCCCATCCAACACCCCACCCTCACACAAACACTGTACCCCATCCAACACCCCACCCTCACACACACACTGAACCCCGTCCAACACCCCACCCTCTCTCACACACACTGTACCCCATCCAACACCCCACCCTCACACACACATTGTACCCCATCCAACACCCCACCCTCACACACACATTGTACCCCATTCAACTCCCCATCCTCACACACACACACTGTAACCCATCCAACACCCCACCCTCACACACACATTGTACCCCATTCAACTCCCAATCCTCACACACACACTCTGTATCCCATCCAACACCCCAACCTTTCACACACTCTGTATCCCATCCAACACCCAACACTCTCACACACTCTGTATCCCATCCAACTCCCCACCCTCTCACACACACACAGTACCCCATTAAAAAACCCACCCACCCACACACAATCTACCCCATTCAACTGCTCACACTTTCACACACACTGTACCCCATCCAACACCCCACCCTCACACACACATTGTATCCCATTCAACACCCCACCCTCTCACACACTCTGTATCCCATCCAAAACCCCAACCTCTCACACACTCTGTATCCCATCCAACACCCCACCCTCTCACATACTCTGTATCCCATCCAACTCCCCACACTCTCACACACACACTGTACCCCATTAAAAAATCCACCCTCCCACACGCAATGTACCCCATCCAACTCCTCACACTTTCACACACACTGTACCCCATCCAAAATCGAATCCACACAAACACATATTGCACCCCATCCAACTCCCCACCCTCTCACACACACTGTACCCCATCCAACACCGAATCCTCACACAAACACAGTACCACATCCAACACCCCACCCTCTCACACACGCTGTACCACATCCAACACCCCACCCTCTCACACACACTGTACTCCATTCAACTCCCCACACTCTCACACACACTGTACCCCCACCAACACTGAATCCTCACAAAAACATACTGCACCCCATCCAACTCCCCACCCTCTCACACACAATGTACCCCATCAAACTCCCCACCCCCTCACACACATTCTACCCCATTCAACTCCCCAACCTCTCACACACACACTGTACCCCACCGAACTCCCCAAACTCTCTCACACACTGTACCCCATCCAACTCCCCATCCTCACACACACACTGCACACCATCCAACACCCCACACTCTCACACACACATTGCACCCCATCTAACTCCCCATCATCTCACACACAATGTACCCCATCCATCTCCCCAAACCCTCACACATTGTACCACAATTAAGTCCCCAACCTCTCACACACAATGTAAACCATCTATCTCCCCATACTCTCACACACTTTGTACCCCATTCAACTCCCCAATCCCTCACACACACACTGTAATCCATCCAACACCCCATCCTCACACACATTGTATCCCATTCAACTCCCCAACCTCTCACACACACATTGTACCCCTTCAACTCCCCAACCTCTCACACACACACTGTACCCCACCGAAATCCCTAAACTCTGTCACAAACTGTACCGCATCCAAATCCCCATTCTCACATGCACACACTGTACCCCAAACAACGCCCCACCCTCTCACATACACTGTAACCCATCCAAATCCCCACCCTCTCACAAACACTGCACCCCATCCAACTCCCCATCATCTCACAGACACTGTACCCCATCCAACTCCCCACCCTCTCACACACACTGTATCCCATCCAACTCCCCACCCTCCCACAAATACTGTACCCCATCCAACTCCCCACCCTCTCACACACACTGTAAACATTCCAACACCCCATTCTCTCAAACACACTGTACTCCATCCAACTCCCCACAACCTCTCACGCACACTGTACCACATTCAACTCCCCATCCTCTTATACACAAACTGTACCCCATCCAACTCCCCATCTTCACATACACAAACTGTAACCCACCCAAGTCCCCACCCTCTCTCACACACTGTACCCCATCCAACTACCCACCCTCTCATACACAAACTGTACCCCACCCAAGTCCCCACCCTCTCTCACACTCTACCCCATCTAACTCCGCATTCTCACACACACACACACTGTACCCCATCCAACTCCCACCCTCTCACACACACTGTACCCCATTAAAAAATCCACCCTCCCACACACAATGTACCCCATCCAACTCCTCACACTTTCACACACACTGTACCCCATCCAAAATCGAATCCACACAAACACATATTGCACCCCATCCAACTCCCCACCCTCTCACACACACTGTACCCCATCCAACACCGAATCCTCACACAAACACAGTACCACATCCAACACCCCACCCTCTCACACACGCTGTACCACATCCAACTCCCCACCCTCTCACACACACTGTACTCCATCCAACTCTCCACAATCTCACACACACTGTACCCCCACCAACACTGAATCCTCACAAAAACATACTGTACCCCATCCAACTCCCCACCCTCTCACACACAATGTACCCCATCAAACTCCCCACCCCCTCACACATATTCTACCCCATTCAACTCCCCAACCTCTCACACACACACTGTACCCCACCGAACTCCCCAAACTCTCTCACACACTGTACCCCATCCAACTCCCCATCCTCACACACACACTGCACACCATCCAACACCCCACACTCTCACACACACATTGCACCCCATCTAACTCCCCATCATCTCACACACAATGTACCCCATCCATCTCCCCAAACCCTCACACATTGTACCACAATTAAGTCCCCAACCTCTCACACACAATGTAAACCATCTATCTCCCCATACTCTCACACACTTTGTACCCCATTCAACTCCCCAATCCCTCAGAAACACACTGTAATCCATCCAACATCCCATCCTCACACACATTGTATCCCATTCAACTCCCCAACCTCTCACACACACATTGTACCCCTTCAACTCCCCAACCTCTCACACACACACTGTACCCCACCGAAATCCCTAAACTCTGTCACAAACTGTACCGCATCCAAATCTCCATTCTCACATGCACACACTGTACCCCAAACAACGCCCCACCCTCTCACATACACTGTAGCCCATCCAAATCCCCACCCTCTCACACACACTGCACCCCATCCAAATCCCCATCATCTCACAGACACTGTACCCCATCCAACTCCCCACCCTCTCACACACACTGTACCCCATCCAACTCCCCACCCTCTCACAAATACTGTACCCCATCCAACTCCCCACCCTCTCACACACACTGTAAACATTCCAACACCCCATTCTCTCAAACACACTGTACTCCATCCAACTCCCCACAACCTCTCACGCACACTGTACCACATTCAACTCCCCATCCTCTTATACACAAACTGTACCCCTCCAACTCCCCATCTTCACATACACAAACTGTAACCCACCCAAGTCCCCACCCTCTCTCACACACTGTACCCCATCCAACTACCCACCCTCTCATACACAAACTGTACCCCACCCAAGTCCCCACCCTCTCCCACACTCTACCCCATCTAACTCCGCATTCTCACACACACACACTGTACCCCATCCAACTCCCCACCCTCTCACACACACTGTACCCCATCCAACTCCCCATTCTCACATAAACACACTATAACCCATCCAACTCCCCACCCTCTCACACACACTGCAACCCATCCAACTCCCCATCCTCACACAAACACACTGTACCACATCCAACTCCCCACTCACTCACAGAGACACTATACCCCATCCAACTCCCCATTCTCTCAAACACACTGTGCCCCATCCAACTCCCCACCCTCTCACATACACTGTACCCCATCCAACTCCCCACTCTCTCACACACACTGCACCCAATCCAACTCCCAATCCTCACACACACACACTGTACCACATCCAACTCCGCACTCACTCACAGAGACACTATACCCCATACAACTCCCCAATCTCTCAAACACACTGTACCCAAACCAAGTCCCCACCCTCTCTCACACACTTTATCCCATCCAACTCCCCACCCGCTCACACACACACTGTACCCCACTCAAGTCCCCACCCTCTCTCACACTCTGTACCCCAAGCAACTCCCCACCCTCCCACAGACACACTGTACCCCACCCAAGTCCCCACCCTCTCATACGCACTGTACCCCATCCAAATCCTCATTCTCACACACACATCTGTACCCCATCCAACTCCCCATCCTCTCACAAACACTGTACCCCATCCAACTCCCCACCCTCTCACATACAAAGTACCCCATCCAACTCCCCATCCTCACACACACAAAATGTATCCCATCCAACTCCCCACCCTCTCACAAATACAAAACCCGATCCAAATCCCCATCCTGTCACACACACTGTAACCCATTCAGCTCCCCATCCTTTCACATACACTGGACACATTCCAACACACCATTCTCTCACGCACACTGTACCCCATTCAACTACACATTCTCTCACACACTCTGTACCCCATCCAACTCCCCACCCTCCCACACACACTATACCCCATCCAACACCCCACCCTCTCACACACAATGTACCCATCCAACTCACCAACCACTCACATACTGCAAACCATCCTCACACACACACACACTGTACCACATCCAACTCCCAACTCACTAACACAGACACTGTACCCCATCAAACTCCACACCCTCTAACACACACTGTACCCCATCCAACACTCCACCCTCTCACACACTGTACCCCATCCAACTCCCCAATCTCTCACACACACACTGTAACCCATCCAACACCGAATCCTCACAAACACATATTGCACCCCATCCAACTCCCCACCCTCTCACACACACACTGTACCCCACCGAACTCCCCAACCGCTCTCACACACTGGACCCCATCCAACACCCCATTCTCACACACACACATTGTACACCATCCAACACCCCACACCCTCACACACATTGTACCTGATTCAAATCCCAAACCTCTCACACACACTGTAGTCCATCCAACTCCCCATACTCACACACACACACTGTATCCCACCCAAGTCCCCACACTCTCTGACATACTGTACCCCATCCAACTCCCCACCACCTCACACACATTGTACCCCATTCAATTCCCCATGACCTCACACACACTGTACACAACCCAAGTCCCCACCTTCTCTCACATACTGTACCTCATCCAACACCCCATTCTCTCAAAGACACTGTACCCCATCCATCTCCCCATTCTCTCACGCACACTGTACCCCATTCTACTCCCCATCCTCTCATACACAAACTGTACCCCATACTACTCCCCATCTTCACATACACAAACTGTACCCCACCCAAGTCCCCACCCTCTCTCACACACGTTACTACATCCAACTCCCCATCCTCACTCTCACACACTGCACCCCATCCAACTACCCACCCTCTCATACACACATTGTACCCCACCCAAGTCCCCACCCTCTCTCACACATTGTACCGCAACCAAATACCCATTCTCACACACACACACTGCACCCCATCCATCTCCCTATCCTCACACACACACACTGTACCACATCCAACTCCCCACTCACTCACAGAGACACTATACCCCATCCAACTCCCCATTCTCTCAAACACACTGTAACCCATCCAACTCCCCACCCTCTCACATACACTGTACCCCATCCAACTCCCCAATCTCTCACACAAACACTCTACCCCAACCAACACCGAATCCTCACAAACACATATTGCACCCCATCCAACTCCTCAACCACTCTCACACACTGGACCCATCCAACTCCCCATCTTCACGCACACACATTGCAACCCATCCAACTCCCCACACCCTCAATCACATTGTACCTGATCCCACTCCCAAACCTCTCACACACACTGTACGCCATCCAACTCCCCATACTCACACACACACACACACACACCCTGTACCCCACCCAAGTCCCCACACTCTCTCACACAATGTACCCCATCCAACTCCCCATCCTTTCACACACGCTGTACCCCATCCAACTCCCCAGCCTCTCACACACACTGTACCCCTTCCAACTCCCATCCTTTCACACACATTGTACACATTCCAACCCCCCATCCTCTCACACTCTCCGTACCCCATCCAGCTCCATACCCTCTCACACACACTGTACCCCACACAAAAACCCAATTCTCACACACACTTTACCCCATCCAACACTCCATCCTCTCACAAACACTGTTCCCATCCAACTCCCCACCCTCTCACACACTCTAACCCATCCAACTGCCCACCCTCTCACACACACTGTACCCCATCCAACTCCCTACTCACTCACACAGACACTGTAACCCATCCAACTCCCGACCCTCTCACACACACTGTACCCCATCCAACTCACGACTCACTGACACACACTTTACCCCATCAAATTCCCCATCCTCTCACACACTGTACCCCATCCAACACCCCATCCTCACACAGACACATTGCATCCCATCCAACTCACCACCCTCTCACACACAATGTACCCCATCAAACTCCCCACCTCACACACAGTTTACCCCATTCAAATCCCCATCATCACATACACACACTATACCCAACCCAAGTCCCTACCCTCTCTCACACTCTGTACCCCATCCAACTCCCAAACCTCTCACAGACACACTGTACCCCACCCAATTCCCCACCCTCTCTCACACTCAGTACCCCATCCAAATCCCCACCCTCTCACATACACAGAACCCCATCCAACTCCGCACCCTCTCACAGACACACTGTACCCAAACCAAGTCCCCACCCTCTCTCAGACTCTGTACCCCATCCAACTCCCCAACCTCTCACAGACACACTGTACCCCACCCAAATCCCCACCCTCTCTTACGCACCGTACCCCATCCAAATCCCCATTCTCACACACGCACTGCGTACCCCATCCAACTCCCCACCCTTTCAGAAACACTGTATCCCATCCAACTCCCCAACCTCTCACAGACACTGTACCCCATCCAACTCCTCACCCTCTCACACACACTGTACCCCATCCAACACCCCATCCTCTCTCACACTCTGTACCCCATCCAACTCCCCACCCTCTCACACACACTATACCCCATCCAACTCCCCACCCTCTCACACACACTGTACCCCATCCAACTCCCCACCCTCTCACACGCACTGTAAACATTCCAACACCCCATTCTCTCAAACACACTGTACCCCATCCAACTCCCCACCACCTCTCACGCACACTGTACCACATTCAACTCCCCATCCTCTTATACACAAAATCTACCCCATCCAACTCCCCATCTTCACATACACAAACTGTAACCCACCCAAGTCCCCACCCTCTCTCACACACTGTACCCCATCCAACTACCCACCCTCTCATACACAAACTGTACCCCATCCATCTCCCTATCCTCACACACCCACACTGTACCACATCCAACTCCCCACTCACTCACAGAGACACTATACCCCATCCAACTCCCCATTCTCTCAAACACACTGTACCCCATCCAACTCCCCACCCTCTCACATACACTGTAACCCATCCAACTCCCCAATCACTCACACAAACACACTACCCCAACCAACACCGAATCCTCACAAACACATACTGCACCCCATCCAACTCCCCAACCACTCTCACACACTGGACCCATCCAACTCCCCATCCTCACGCACACACATTGCACCCCATCCAACTCCCCACACCCTCAATAACATTGTACCTGATTCAACTCCCAAACATCTCACAAACACTGTACGCCATCCAACTCCCCATACTCACACATACACACACCCTGTACCCCACCCAAGTCCCCACACTCTCTCACACACTGTAGCCCATTCAACTCCCCAACCTCTCACAGACCTACTGTATCCCACCCAAATCCCCACCCTCTCTCACACTCTGTACCCCATCCAACTCCCCACCCTCTCACAGACACACTGTACCCCACCCAAGTCTCCACCCTCTCTTACGCACCGTACCCCATCCAAATCCCCATTCTCACTCACACACTGTGTACCCCATCCAACTCCCCACCCTTTCAGAAACACTGTACCCCATCCAACTCCCCACCATCTCACACACACTGTACCCCATCCAACTCCCCACCCTCTCACACAAACTGTACCCCATCCAACACCCATCCTCTCTCACACTCTGTACCCCATCCAACTCCCCACACTCTCACAAACACTGTAAACATTCCAACACCCCATTCTCTCAAACACACTGCTCCGCATCCAACTCCCCATTCTCTCACGCACACTGTACCACATTCAACTCCCCATACTCTCATACACAAACTGTACCCCATCCAACTCCCCATCTTCACATACACAAATTGTACCACACCCAAGTCCCCACCCTCTCTCACACTCTACCCCATCAAACTCCGCATTCTCACACACACAAACTGTACACTTTCCAACACCCCACCCTCTCACACACACACTGTACCCCACCCAACTCCCCACCCTCTCTCACACACTGTACCCCATCCAACTCCCCATCCTTTCACAAACACACTGTACACTTTCCAACACCCCACCCTCTCAAACACACACTGTACCCCACCCAAGTCCCCACCCTCTCTCACACACTTTACCACATCCAACTCCCCATCCTAACTCTCACACACTGCACCCCATCCAACTACCCACCCTCTCATACACACACTGTACCCCACCCAAGTCCCCACCCTCTCTCACACACTGTACCAATCCAACTACCCATTCTCACACACACACACTGCACCCCATCCATCTCCCTATCCTCACACACACACTGTACCACATCCAACTCCCCACTCACTCACAGAGACACTATACCCCATCCAACTCCCCATTCTCTCAAACACACTGTACCCCATCCAACTCCCCACCCTCTCTCATACACTGTACCCCATCCAACTCCCCAATCTCTCATACAAACACTCTAACCCAATCAACAACGAATCCTCACAAACACATATTGCACCCCATCCAACTCCCTAACCTTTCTCACACACTGGACCCATCCAACTCCCCATCCTCACACACACACATTGCACCCCATCCAACTCCCCACACCCTCAATCACATTGTACCTGATTCAACTCCCAAAACTCTCACACACACTGTACGCCATCCAACTCCCCATACTCACACACACACACACACCCTGTACCCCACCCAAGTCCCCACACACTCTCACACACTGTACCCCATCCAACTCCCCATCCTTTCACACACGCTGTACCCCATCCAACTCCCCACCCTCTCACACACACTGTACCCCTTCCAATTCCCATCCTTTCACGCAGTTTGTACACATTCCAACTCCCCATCCTCTCACACTCTCCGTACCCCATCCAACTCCATACCCTCTCACACACACTGTACCCCACCCAAAACCCAATTCTCACACACACACTGTACCCCATCCAACACTTCATCCTCTCACAAAGACTGTTCCCATCCAACTCCCCACCCTCTCACACACTCTAACCCATCCAACTGCCCACCCTCTCACACACACTGTACCCCATCTAACTCCCCATTCACTCACACAGACACTGTAACCCATCCAACACCCAACCCTCTCACACACACTGTAACCCATCCAACTCACGACTCTCTGACACACACTTTACCCCATCAAATTCCCCATCCTCTCACACAAACACTGTACCCCATCCAACTCCCCATCCTCACACAGACACATTGCATCCCATCCAACTCACCACCCTCTCTCACACAATGTACCCCATCAAACTCCCCACCACCTCACACACAGTGTACCCCATTCAAATCCCCATCATCACATGCCCACACTGTACCCAACACAAGTCCCAACCCTCTCTGGCACTCTGTACCCCATCCAAATCCCCACCCTCTCACATACACAGAACCCCATCCACTTCCCCACCCTCTCAAAGACACACTGTACCCCACCCAAGTCCCCACCCTCTCTCACACACTGTACTCCATCCAACTCCCCAACCTCTCACAGACACACTGTGCCCCACCCAAGTCCCCACCCTCTCTCACACTGTGTACGCCATCCAACTCCCCACCCTCTCACAGACACACTGTAACCCACCCAAGTCCCCACCCTCTCTTACGCACCGTACCCCATCCAAATCCCCATCATACACACACACACTGTGTACCCCATCCAACTCCACACCCTTTCAGAAACACTGTACCCCATCCAAATCCCCACCCTCTCACACACACTGTACCCCATCCAACTCCCCACCCTCTCACACACACTGTACCCCATCCAAATCCCCACCCTCTCAAACACACTGTACCCCATCCAACTCCCCACCCTCTCTAAAGCACTGTACCCCATCCAACACCCCATCCTCTCTCACACTCTGTACCCCATTCAACACCCCACCCTCTCACAAACACTGTACCCCATCCAACTCCCCACCCTCTCACACACACTGTAAACATTCCAACACCCAATTCTCTCACACACACTGTACCCCATCCAACTCCCCATTCTCTCATGCACACTGTACCACATTCATCTCCCCATCCTCACATACACAAACTGTACCCCATCCAACTCCCCATCTTCACATACACAAACTGTACCCCATCCAACTCCCCAAACTCTCACACACACTGTACCCCGTCCAAGACCCCATCCTCACTCACACACACTGTACCCCACCCAAGTCACCACCCTCTCTCACACACTGCACCCCATCCAACTCCCCATCCTCACACACACACAATGTATCCCATCCAACTCCCCACCCTGTCACAAATACAAAACCCGATCCAAATACCCATCCTCTCACACACACTGTAACACATTCAACTCCCCATCCTTTCACATACACTGGACACATTCCAACACCCCATTCTCTCACGCACACTGTACCCCATCCAACTACACATTCTCTCACACACTCTGTAACCCATCCAACTCCCCACCCTCTCACACACACACTGTATCCCAGCCAACTCCCCACCGTCCCACACACACTATACCCCATCCAAGACCCCACCCTTTCACACACAATGTACCCATCCAACTCACCACCCACTCACACACTGCAACCCATCCTCACACACACACAGTGTACCACATCCAACTCCCAACTCACTAACACACACTGTACCCCATCCAACTCCCCACCCTCTAACACACACTGTACCCCATCCAACACTCCATCCTCTCACACACTGTACCCCATCCAACTCCCCAATCTCTCACACACACACTGTAACCCATCCAACACCGAATCCTCACAAACACATATTGCACTCCATCCAGCTCCCCACCCTCTCACACACACACTGTACCCCACCGAAATCCCCAACCGTTTTCACACACTGGACCCCATCCAACACCCCATTCTCACACACACACATAGTACCCCATTCAACACCCCACACCCTCACAAACGTTGTACCTGATTAAAATCCCAAACCTCTCACAAACACTGTAGTCCATCCAACTCTCCATACTCACACACACACACTGTATCCCACCCAAGTCCCCATACTCTCTCACACACTGTACCCCATCCAACTCCCCACCCTCTCACACACAATGTACCCCATCAAACTCCCCACCACCTCACACACGTTGTACCCTATTCAACTCCCCATGACCTCACACACACTGTACACCACCAAGTCCCCACCCTCTCTCACATAGTGTACCTCATCCAACTCCCCATCATTTCACACACACACTGTACACTTTCCAACACCCCACCCTCTCACACACACACTGTACCCCACCCAACTCCCCACCCTCTCTCACACTCTGTACCCCATCCAACTCCCCACCCTCCCACAGACACACTGTACCCCACCCAAGTCCCCACCCTCTCTTACGCACCGTACCCCATCCAAATCCCCATTCTCACACACACACACTGCACCCCATCCATCTCCCTATCCTCACACACACACTGTACCACATCCAACACCCCACTCACTCACAGAGACACTATACCCCATCCAACTCCCCATTCTCTCAAACACACTGTACCCCATCCAACTACACATTCTCTCACACACTCTGTACCCCATCCAACTCCCCAATCACTCACACAAGCACTCTACCCCAACCAACACCAAATCCTCACAAATACATATTGCACCCCATCCAACTCCCCAACCACTCTCACACACTGGACCCATCCAACACCCCATCCTCACGCACACACATTGGACCCCATCCAACTCCCCACACCCTCAATCACATTGTACCTGATTCAACTCCCAAACCTCTCACACACAATGTACGCCATCCAACTCCCCATACTCACACACACACACACCCTGTACCCCACCCAAGTCCCCACACACTCTCACACACTGTACCCCATCCAACTCCCCATCCTTTCACACACACTGTACCCCTTCCAACTCCCATCCTTTCACGCAGATTGTAGACATTCCAACTCCCCATCCTCTCACACTCTCCGTACCCCATCCAACTCCATACCCTCTCACACACACTGTACCCCACTCAATTCTCACACACACACTGTACCCCATCCAACACTCCATCCTTTCACAAACACTGTTCCCATCCAACTCCCCACCCTCTCACACACTCTAACCCATCCAACTGCCCACCCTCTCACACAAACTGTACCCCATCCAACTCCCCATTCACTCACACAGACACTGTACCCCATCCAACTCACGACTCTCTGACACACACTTTACCCCATCAAATTCCCCATCCTCTCACACAAACACTGTACCCCATCCAACACCCCATCCTCACACAGACACATTGCATCCCATCCAACTCACCACCCTCTCACACACAATGTACCCCATCAAACTCCCCACCACCTCACACACAGTGTACCCCATTCAAATCCCCATCATCACATGCACAAACTGCACCCAACCCAAGTCCCCACCCTCTCTCACACTCTGTACCCCATCCAAAACCCCACCCTCTCACATACACAGAACCCCATCCAACTCCCCAAACTCTCACAGACACACTGTACCCCACCCAAGTCCCCACCCTCTCTCACACTCTGTACCACATCCAACTCCCCAACCTCTCACAGACACACTGTACCCCACCCAAAACCCCACCCTCTCTCACACTCTGTACCCCATCCAACTCCCCACCCTCTCACAGACACACTGTGCCCCACCCAAGTCCCCACCCTCTCTTACGCACTGTACCCCATCCAAATCCCCATTCTCACACACACACACTGTGTACCCCATCCAACTCCCCACCCTTTCAGAAACACTGTACCCCATCCAACTCCCCACTCTTCACACACACTGTACCCCATCCAACTCCCCACCCTCTCACAAACACTGCACCCCAACCAACACCCCATCCTCTCTCACACTCTGTACTCCATCCAACTCTCCACCCTCTCACACACACTGTACCCCATACAACTCCCCACCCTCTCACAAACACTGTATCCCATCCAACTCCCCACCATCTCTCACACACTGTACCCCATCCAACTCCCCACCCTCTCACAAACACTGTACACCATCCAACTCCCCACCCTCTCAGAAACACTGTAAACATTCCAACACCCCATTCTCTCAAACACACTGTTCCCCATCCAACACCCCATTCTCTCACGCACACTGTACCACATTCAACTCCCCATCCAGTCATACACAAACTGTACCCCATCCAACTCCCCATCGTCACATACACAAGCTGTACCCCACCCAACTCCCCACCCTCTCACACACACTGTACCCCATCCAACTCCCCATTCTCACACACACACTGTACCCCATCCAACTCCCCACCCTCTCACACACACTGCACCCCATCCAACTCCCCATCCTCACACACACACACTGTACCACATCCAACTCCCCACTCACTCACAGAGACACTATACCCCATCCAACTCCCCATTCTCTCAAACACACACTATACCCCATCCAATTCCCCATTCTCTCAAACACACTGTACCCCATCCAACTCCCCACCCTCTCACATACACTGTACCCCATTCAACTCCCCTACCTCTCACACACACTGCACCCAATCCAACTCCCAATCCTCACACACACACACTGTACCACATCCAACTCCCCACTCACTCACAGAGACACTATACCCCATACAACGCCCCAATCTCTCATAAACACTGTACCCAAACCAAGTCCCCATGCTCTCTCACACACTTTATCCCATCCAACTCCCCACCCTCCCACAGACACACTGTAACACACCCAAGTCCCCACCCTCTCTTACGCACTGTACCTCATCCAAATCCTCATTCTCTCACACACACTCTGTACCCCATCCAACTCCCCACCCTCTCACAAACACACTGTACCCCATCCAACTCCCCACCCTCTCACATACACTGTACCCCATCCAACCCCCCAAACTCACACACACACTGTACTCCATCCAACACCCCATCCTCACACACATACACTGTACCCCTTCCAAGTCCGCACCCTCTCTCACACACTGTACCCCATCCAACTCCCCATTCTCACACACACACAATGTACCTCATCCAACTCCCCACCCTCTCACAAATACAAAACCCGATCCAAATCCCCATCCTCTCACACACACTGTAACCCATTCAACTCCCCATCCTTTCACATACATTGGACACATTCCAACACCCCATTCTCTCACGCACACTGTACCCCATCCAACTCCCCACCCTCTCACACACACACTGTAACCCAGCCAACTCCCCACCCTCCAACATACACTATACCCCATCCAACACCCCACCCTCTCACACACAATGTACCCAACCAACTCACCACCTACTCACACACTGCAACCCATCCTCACACACACACACTGTACCACATCCAACTCCCAACTCACTAACACAGACACTGTACCCCATCCAACTCCCCAAACTCTAACACATACTGTACCCCATCCAACTCCGCAATCTCTCACACACACACTGTAACCCATCCAACACCAAATCCTCACAAACACATATTGCACCCCATCCAACTCCCGACCCTCTCACACACACACTGTACCGCACCGAACTCCCCAATCGCTCTCACACACTGGACCCCATCCAACACCCCATTCTCACACACACGCATTGTACCCCATCCAACACCCCACACCCTCACACACATTGTACCTGATTCAAATCCCAAAGCTCTCACACACACTGTAGTCCATCCAACTCCCCATACTCACACACACACACTGTATCCCACCCAAGTCCCCATACTCTCGCACACACTGTACCCCAACCAACTCCCCACCCTCTCACACACAATGTACCCCATCAAACTCCTCACCACCTCACACACATTGTACCCCATTCAACTCCCCATGACCTCACACACACTGTACACAACCCAAGTACCCACCCTCTCTCACATACTGTACCTCATCCAACTCCCCATCCTTTCACACACACACTGTACACTTTCCAACACCCCACCCTCTCACACACACACACCGTACCCCACCCAACTCCCCACCATCTCTCACACACTGTACCCCTTCCAAATCCCCATCCTTTCACACACACACTATACACTTTCCAACACCCCACACTGTCAGACACACACTGTACCCCACCCAAGTCCCCACCCTCTCTCACACTCAGTAACCCATCCAACTCCATAACCTCTCACACACACTGTACCCCACCCAAAACCCAATTCTCACACACACTGTACCCCATCCAACACTTCATCCTCTCACAAAGACTGTTCCCATCCAACTCCCCATCCTCTCACACACTGTACCCCATCCAACTCCCCACTCACTCACACAGACACTGTAACCCATCCAACTCCCGACCCTCTCACACACTGTACCCCATCCAACTCCCGACCCTCTCACACATACTGTACTCCATCCAACTCACGACTCTCTGACACATACTTGACCCCATCAAATTCCCCATCCTCTCACACAAACACTGTACCCCATCCAACACCCCATTCTCACACAGACACATTGCATCCCATCCAATTCACCACCCTCTCACACACAATGTACCCCATCAAACTCCCCACCTCACACACAGTGTACCCCATTCAAATCCCCATCATCACATGCAGACACTGTACCCAACCCAAGTCCCCACCCTCTCTCACACTCTGTACCCCATCCAACTCCCCAACCTCTCACAGACACACTGTCCCCACCCAATTCCCCACCCTCTCTCACACTCTGTACCCCATCCAACTCTCCAACCTCTCACAGACACCCTGTACCCCACCCAAGTCCCCACCCTCTCTCACACTCTGTACCCCATACATCTCCCCACCCTCTCACAGACACACTGTACCCCACCCAAGTCCCCACCCTCTCTTATGCACCGTACCCCATCAAAATCCCCATTCTCACACACACACTGTGTACCCCATCCAATTTCCCATTCTCACATACACACTGTGTACCCCATCCAACTCCCCACCCTTTCAGAAAGACTGTAGCCCATCCAACTCCCCATCCTCTCACACACACTGTACCCCATCCAACTCCCCACCCTCTCACACACACACTTTACCCCACCGAACTCGCCAACCGCTCTCACACACTGGACCCCATCCAACACCCCATTCTCTCACACACACATTGTACCCCATCCAACACCCCACACCCTCACACACATTGTACCTGATTCAAATCCCAAACCTCTCACACACATCCAACTCCCCATACTAACACACACACACTGTATCCCACCCAAGTCCCCATACTCTCTCACACACTGAAACCCATCCAACTCACCACCCTCTGACACACAATGTACCCCAACAAAATCCCCACCACCTCACACACAGTGTACCCCATTCAAATCCCCATCATCACATGCACACACTGTACCCCATCCAAATTCCCACCCTCTCACATAGACAGAGACCCATCCAACTCCCCAACCTCTCACAGACACACTGTACCCCACCCAAGTCCCCACCCTCTCTCACACTCTATACCCCATCCAACTCCCCAACCTCTCACAGACACACTGTACCCCACCCAAGTCCCCACACTCTCTCACACTCTGTACCCCATCCATCTCCCCACCCTCTCACAGACACACTGTATCCCACGCAAGTCCCCACCCTCTCTTACGCACCGTACCCCATCAAAATCCCCATTCTCACACACACAATGTGTACCCCATCCAAATTCCCATTATCACACACACACTGTGTACCCCATCCAACTCCCCACCCTTTCAGAAACACTGTACCCCATCCAATTCCCCACCCTCTCACACACACTGTAAGCCATTCAACTGCCCACCCTCTCACAAACACATACTGTACACCATCCAACACCCCATCTTCTCTCACACTCTGTACCCCATCCAACTCCCCACCCTCTCACAAACACTGTACCCCATCCAACTCCCCACCCTCTCACAAACACTGTACCCCATCCAACTCCCCACCCACTCACACACACTGTACCCATTCCAACTCCCCACCCTGTCACAAACACTGTACCCCATCCAACTCCCCACCCTCTCATACACACTGTAAACATTCCAGCACCCCATTCTCTCAAACACACTGTACCCCATCCAACTCCCCATTCTCTCACGCAGACTGTACCACATTCAACTCCGCATCCTCTCATACACAAACTGTACACCATCCAACTACCCATCTTCACATACACAAACTGTACCCCACCCAAGTCCCTACCGTCTCTCACACACTGTACCCCATCCAACTACCCACCCTCTCATACAAAACTGTACCCCACCCAAGTCCCCACCCTCTCTCACAAGCTACCCCACCCAACTCCGCATTCTCACACACACACACTGTACCCCATCCAACTCCCCACCCTCTCACACATACTTTAACCCATCCAACTCCCCATTCTCACATAAACACACTGTACCCCATCCAACTCCCCATCCTCACACACACACACTGTACAACATCCAACTCCCCACCCTCTCACAGAGACTGTACCCCATCAAAATCCCCACCTTCTCACACACACTGCACCCCATCCAACTCCCCATCCTCACACACACACACTGTACAACATCCAACTCCCCACTCACTCACAGAGACACTATACCCCATCCAACTCCCCATTCTCTCAAACACACTGTGCCCCATCCAACTCCCCACCCTCTCACATACACTGTACCCCATCCAACTCCCCACCCTCTCACATACACTGTACCCCATCAAAATCCCCACCTTCTCACACACACTGCACCCAATCCAACTCCAAATCCTCACACACACTGTACCACATCCAACTACCCACTCACTCACAGAGACACTATACCCCATACAACTCCCCAATCTCTCACACACACTGTACCCATTCCAACTCCCCACCTTCCCACAGACACACTGTACCCCACCCAAGTCCACCCTCTCTTACGCACTGTACCCCATCCAAATCCTCATTCTCAAACACACACACTCTGTACCCCATCCAACTCCCCACCCTCTCACAAAAACTGTACCCCGTCCAACTCCCCACCCTCTCACATACACTGTTCCCCATCCAACTCCCCAAACTCTCACACACACTGTACTCCATCCAACACCCCATCCTCACACACACACTGTACCCCACCCAATTCCCCAACCTCTCTCACACACAGTACCCCATCCAACTCCCTATCCTCACATATACACAATGTATCGCATCCAACTCCCCACCCTCTCACAAATACAAAACCCGAACCAAATCCCCATCCTCTCACACACACTGTAACACATTCAACTCCCCATCCTTTCACATACACTGGACACATTCCAACACCCCATTCTCTCAAGCTACTGTACCCCATCCAACTACACATTCTCTCACACACTCTGCACCCCATCCAACTCCACACCCACTCACACACACACTGTAACCCAGCCAACTCCCCACCCTCCCACACACACTATACCCCATCCAACACCCCACCCTCTCACACACAATGTACCCATTCAACTCACCACCCACTCACACTCTGCAACCCGTCCTCACACACACACACACTGTACCACATCCAACTCCCAACACACTAACACAGACACTATACCCCATCAAACTCCTCACTCTCTAACACACAGACTGTACCTCATCCAACACTCCACCCTATCACACACTGTACCCCATCCAACTCCCCAATCTCTCACACACACACTATAACACATCCAACACTGAATCCTCACAAACACATATTGCACCCCATCCAATTCCCACCCTCTCATACACACACTGCATCCCACCGAACTCCCCAACTGCTCTCACACACTGGACCCCATCCAACACCCCATTCTCACACACACACATTGTACCCCATCCAACTCCCCACACCCTCACACACGTTGTACCTGATTCAAATCCCAAACCTCTCACACACACTGTAGTCCATCCAACTCCCCATATTCACACACACACACACTGTATCCCACCCAAGTCCCCATATTCTCTCACACACTGTACCCCATCCAACTCCCCACCCTCTCACACACAATGTACCCCATCAAACTCCCCACCACCTCACACACATTGTACCCCATTCAACTCCCCATGACCTCACACACACTGTACACAAACCAAGTCCCCACCCTCTCTCACACACTGTGCCCCATCCAACTCCCCATCCTTTCACACACACACTGTATACTTTCCAACACCCCACCCTCTCACACACACACTGTACCCCACCCCAGTCCTCACCCTCTCTCACACTCTGTACCACATCCAACTCCCCATCCATTCACGCACACTGTAAACATTCCAACACCCCATTCTCTCAAACACACTGTACCCCATTCAACTCCCCATCCTGTCATACACAAACTGTACCCCATCCAACTCCCCATCTTCACATACACAAACTGTACCCCACCCCAGACCCCACCCTCTCTCACACACTTTACCACATCAAACTCCCCATCCTCGCTCTCACACACTGCACCCCATCCAACTACCCACCCTCTCATACACACACTGTACCCCACCCAAGTCCCCACCCTCTCACAGAGACACTATACCCCATCCAACTCCCCATTCTCTCAAACACACTGTACCCCATCCAACTCCCCACCCTCTCACATACACTTTACCCCATCCAATTCCCCAATCTCTCACACAAACACTGTACCCCATCCAACACCCCATCCTCACACAGACACATTGCATCCCATCCAACTCACCACCCTCTCACACACAATGTACCCCATCAAACTCCCCACCACCTCACACACAGTGTACCCCATTCAAATCCCCATCATCACGTGCAGACACTGTACCCAACCCAGTCCCCACCCTCTCTCACACTCTGTACCCCATCCAAATCCCCACCCTCTCACATACACAAAACCCCATCCAACTCCCCACCCTCTGACAGACACACTGTACCCCACCCAAGTCCCCACCCTCTCTCACACTCTGTACCACATCCAACTCCCCAACCTCTGACAGACACACTGTACCCCACCCAAGTCCCCACCCTCTCTCACACTCTGTACCACATCCAACTCCCCAACCTCTCACAGACACACTGTACCCCACCCAAGTACCCACCCTCTCTTACGCACCGTACCCCATCCAAATCCCCATTCTCACACACACACTGTGTACCCCATCCAACTCCCCACCCTTTCAGAAACACTGTACCCCATCCAAATCCCCACCCTCTCACACACACTGTACCCCATCCAACTCCCCACCCTTTCACAAACACTGTACCCCATCCAACTCCCCAAACTCTCACACACACTGTAATCATTCCAACTCCCCATTCTCTCAAACACACTGTACCCCATCCAACTCCCCATTCTCTCAGCACACTGTACCACATTTAAGTCCCCATCCTCTCATACACAAACTGTACCCCATCCAACTCCCCATCTTCACATACACAAACTGTACCCCACCCAAGTCCCAACCCTCTCTCACACACTGTACCCCATCCAACTACCCACCCTCTCATACACAAACTGTACCCCATCCAACTACCCACCTTCTCACACACACTGTACCCCATCCAACTCCCCACCTTCTCACACACACTGCACCCAATCCAACTCCCAATCCTCACACACACACTGTACCACATCCAACTCCCCACTCACTCACAGAGACACTATACCCCATACAAATCCCCAATCTCTCACACACACTGTACCCAAACCAAGTCCCCATCCTCTCTCACACACTTTATCCCATCCAACTCCCCACCCTCCCACACACACACTGTACCACACCCAAGTCCCCACCCTCTCTCACACTCTGTACCCCATCCAACTCCCCACCCTCCCACAGACACACTGTACCCCACCCAAGTCCCCACCCTCTCTTACGCACTGTACCCCATCCAAATCCTCATTCTCACACACACACTCTGTACCCCATCCAACTCCCCACCCTCTCACAAACACTGTACCCCATCCAACTCCCCATCCTCTCACATACACTGTACCCCATCCAACTCCCCAAACTCTCACACACACTGTACTCCATCCAACACCCCACCACCTCACACACAGTGTACCCCATTCAACTCTCCATCATCACATGCACACACTGTACCCAACCCAACACCCCACCCACTCTCACACACTCTTCCCCATCCAACACCCCATCCTTTCACACACACACTGTACCCACCCTCTCTCAAAGTCTGTACCCCATCCAACTCCCCACCCTCTCACAAACTCACTGTACCCCAAACAAGTCCCCACCCTCTCTTATGAACTGCACCCCATTCAAAATCCCCATTCTCACACATACACTCTGTACCCCATCCAACTCCTCACCCTCTCACAAACACTGTACCCCATCCAACTCCCCACCCTCTCACAAACACTGTACCCCATCCAACTCCCCACCCTCTCACACACAATGTACCCCATCCAATTCCCCAACCTCTCACACACACTGCACCCAATCCAACTCCCAATCCTCACACACACACTGTACCACATCCAACTCCCCACTCACTCACAGAGACACTATACCCCATACAAATCCCCAATCTCTCACACACACTGTACCCAAACCAAGTCCCCACCCTCTCTCACACACTTTATCCCATCCAACTCCCCACCCTCCCATACACACACTGTACCACACCCAAGTCCCCACCCTCTCTCACACTCTGTACCCCATCCAACTCCCCACCCTCCCACAGACACACTGTACCCCACCCAAGTCCCCACCCTCTCTTACGCACTGTACCCCATCCAAATCCTCATTCTCACACACACACTCTGTACCCCATCCAACTCCCCACCCTCTCACAAACACTGTACCCCATCCAACTCCCCATCCTCTCACATACACTGTACACCATCCAACTCCCCAAACTCTCACACACACTGTACTCCATCCAACACCCCACCACCTCACACACAGTGTACCCCATTCAACTCCCCATCATCACATGCACACACTGTACCCAACCCAACACCCCACCCGCTCTCACACACTCTTCCCCATCCAACACACCATCCTTTCACACACACACTGTACCCCACCCTCTCTCACACTCTGTACCCCATCCAACTCCCCACCCTCTGACAAACACACTGTACCCCACCCAAGTCCCCACCCTCTCTTACGCACTGTACCCCATCCAAATCCTCACCCTCTCACAAACACTGTACCCCATCCAACTCCCCACCCTCTCACAAACACTGTACCCCATCCAACTCCCCACCCTCTCACACACACTGCACCCCATCCAACTCCTCACCCTCTCTCACACACTGTACCCCATCCAACTCCCCACCATCTCTCACACACTGAACCCCATCCAACTCCCCATTCTCACACACACACACTGTACCCCATCCAACTTCCCACCCTCTCTCACACACTGTACCCCATCCAACTCCCCATTCTCACACACACACACACACACACACATTGTACCCCATCCAACTCCCCACCCTCTCACAAACACACAATGTAACCCATCAAACTACCGACCCTCTCACACACACTGTACCCCATCAAACTCCCGACTCTCTCACACACTCTGTAACCCATCCAACTCCTCACCGTCAATAAAGGCACACTGTACCCCACCCAAGTCCCCGCCCTCTCTTACGCACTGTACACCATCCAACTCCCCATTCCCTCAAACACACTGTACCCCATCCAACTCCCCACACTCTCACACAGACACTGTACCCGAACCAACTCCCCTCCCTCACACAAACACTGTACACCATCCAACTCCCCATCCTTTCACGAACACTGTAAACATTCCAACACCCCATTCTCTCAAACACACAGTACCCCATCCAACTCCCCATTCTCTCACGCACACTGTACCCCATTCAACTCCCCATCCTCTCATACACAAACTGTACCCCATCCAACTCCCCATCTTCACATACACAAATGTACCCCACCCAATTCCACACCCTCTCTCACACACTTTACCCCAACCAACTCCCCATCCTCACTCACACACAATGTACCTCATCCAACTACCCACTGCCTCATATACACACTGTATCCCACCCATGTCCCACCCTCTCTCACACACTGTACCCCATCCAACTACCCATTCTCACACACACACACTGTACCCCATCCAAATCCCCATTCTCACAAACACAGTGTACTCCATCCAACTCCCCACCCTCTCACATACACTGTACCCCATCCAACTCCCCACCCTCTCACACAAACTGCACCCCATCCATCTCCCTATGCTCACACACACACACTGTACCACATCTAACTCCCCACTCACTCAGAGAGACACTATACCACATCCAACTCCCCATTCTCTCAAACACACTGTACCCCATCCAACTCCCCACACTCTCACATACACTGTACCCCATCCAACTCCCCAATCCCTCACACACACACTCTACCCCAACGAAAACCGAATCCTCACAAACACATATTGCACCCCATCCAACTCCCCACTCTCTCACAAAAACTGTACCCCATCCAACTCCCCAACCTCTCACAAATACTGTACCCCATCCAACTCCCCATCCTCTCTCATACACACTGTACCCCATTCAACACCCCATCCTCACTCACACACACTGCACCCCATCCAACTCCCCAACCACTCTCACACACTGTACCCCATCCAATTCTCCACCATCTCTCACACACTGAACCGCATTCAACTCCCCATTCTCACACACACACACTGTACCCCATCCAACTCCCCACCCTCTCTCACACACTGCACGCCATCCAAATCCCCACCATCTCTCACACACACACACTGTACCCCATCCGACTCCCCACCCGCTCTCACACACTGTACCCAACCCAACTCCCCATTCTCACACACTCACACTGTGTACCCAATCCAACTCCCCACCCTCTCACAGGCACACTGTACCCCACCCAAGTCCCCACCCTCCCTTATGCACTGTACCCCATCCAAATCCCCATTCTCACACATACACTCTGTACCCCATCCAACTCCTCACCCTCTCAGAAGCACTGTACACCATCCAACTCCCCACCCTCTCACAAACACTGTACCACATCCAACTCCCCACCCTCTCACACACACTGCGCCCCATCCAACTTCCCACCCTCTCTCACACACTGTACCCCATCCAACTCCCGACTCTCTCACACACACTGTACACCATCAAACTCCCGACCCTCTCACACACTCTGTACCCCATCCAACTCCCCACCCTCTCACAGGCACACTGTACTCCACCCAAGTCCCCGCCCTCTCTTACGCGCTGTACACCATCCAACTCCCCATTCCCTCAAACACACTGTACCCCATCCAACTCCCCACACTTTCACACACACAATACCCCATCCAACTCCCCACACTCTCACAAACACTGTACCCCATCCAACACCCCATCCTCACACAGACAAATTGCATCCCATCCAACTCACCACCCTCTCACACACAATGTAACCCATCAAACTCACCACCCTCTCACACACAATGTACCCCATCAAACTCCCCACCACCTCACACACAGTGTACCCCATTCAACTCCCCATCATCTCATGCACACACTGTACCTAACACAAGTCCCCACCCGCTCTCACACACTCTACCCCATTCAACTCCCCATCCTTTCACACACACACTGTACCCCACCCTCTCTCACACACTGTACCCCATCCAACTCCCCAACCTCTCACAAACACACTGTACCCCAAACAAGTCCCCACCCTCACTCACACACTGTACCCCATCCAACTCCCCACCCTCTCACAAACACTCTGTACCCCACCCAAGTCCCCACCCTCTCTTATGCACTGTACCCCATCCAAACACAAATTCTCACACATACACTCTGTACCCCATCCAACTCCTCACCCTCTCACAAACACTGTACCCCATTCAACTCCCCACCCTCTCAAAAACACTGTACCCCATCCAACTCCCCACCCTCCCACAGACACACTGTACCCCACCCAAGTCCCCACCCTCTCTTACGCACTGTACCCCATCCAAATCCTCATTCTCACACACACACTCTGTACCCCATCCAACTCCCCACCCTCTCACAAACACTGTACCCCATCCAACTCCCCATCCTCTCACATACACTGTACCCCATCCAACTCCCCAAACTCTCACACACACTGTACTCCATCCAACACCCCACCACCTCACACACAGTGTACCCCATTCAACTCTCCATCATCACATGCACACACTGTACCCAACCCAACACCCCACCCACTCTCACACACTCTTCCCCATCCAACACCCCATCCTTTCACACACACACTGTACCCACCCTCTCTCAAAGTCTGTACCCCATCCAACTCCCCACCCTCTCACAAACTCACTGTACCCCAAACAAGTCCCCACCCTCTCTTATGAACTGCACCCCATTCAAAATCCCCATTCTCACACATACACTCTGTACCCCATCCAACTCCTCACCCTCTCACAAACACTGTACCCCATCCAACTCCCCACCCTCTCACAAACACTGTACCCCATCCAACTCCCCACCCTCTCACACACAATGTACCCCATCCAATTCCCCAACCTCTCACACACACTGCACCCAATCCAACTCCCAATCCTCACACACACACTGTACCACATCCAACTCCCCACTCACTCACAGAGACACTATACCCCATACAAATCCCCAATCTCTCACACACACTGTACCCAAACCAAGTCCCCACCCTCTCTCACACACTTTATCCCATCCAACTCCCCACCCTCCCATACACACACTGTACCACACCCAAGTCCCCACCCTCTCTCACACTCTGTACCCCATCCAACTCCCCACCCTCCCACAGACACACTGTACCCCACCCAAGTCCCCACCCTCTCTTACGCACTGTACCCCATCCAAATCCTCATTCTCACACACACACTCTGTACCCCATCCAACTCCCCACCCTCTCACAAACACTGTACCCCATCCAACTCCCCATCCTCTCACATACACTGTACACCATCCAACTCCCCAAACTCTCACACACACTGTACTCCATCCAACACCCCACCACCTCACACACAGTGTACCCCATTCAACTCCCCATCATCACATGCACACACTGTACCCAACCCAACACCCCACCCGCTCTCACACACTCTTCCCCATCCAACACACCATCCTTTCACACACACACTGTACCCCACCCTCTCTCACACTCTGTACCCCATCCAACTCCCCACCCTCTGACAAACACACTGTACCCCACCCAAGTCCCCACCCTCTCTTACGCACTGTACCCCATCCAAATCCTCACCCTCTCACAAACACTGTACCCCATCCAACTCCCCACCCTCTCACAAACACTGTACCCCATCCAACTCCCCACCCTCTCACACACACTGCACCCCATCCAACTCCTCACCCTCTCTCACACACTGTACCCCATCCAACTCCCCACCATCTCTCACACACTGAACCCCATCCAACTCCCCATTCTCACACACACACACTGTACCCCATCCAACTTCCCACCCTCTCTCACACACTGTACCCCATCCAACTCCCCATTCTCACACACACACACACACACACACATTGTACCCCATCCAACTCCCCACCCTCTCACAAACACACAATGTAACCCATCAAACTACCGACCCTCTCACACACACTGTACCCCATCAAACTCCCGACTCTCTCACACACTCTGTAACCCATCCAACTCCTCACCGTCAATAAAGGCACACTGTACCCCACCCAAGTCCCCGCCCTCTCTTACGCACTGTACACCATCCAACTCCCCATTCCCTCAAACACACTGTACCCCATCCAACTCCCCACACTCTCACACAGACACTGTACCCGAACCAACTCCCCTCCCTCACACAAACACTGTACACCATCCAACTCCCCATCCTTTCACGAACACTGTAAACATTCCAACACCCCATTCTCTCAAACACACAGTACCCCATCCAACTCCCCATTCTCTCACGCACACTGTACCCCATTCAACTCCCCATCCTCTCATACACAAACTGTACCCCATCCAACTCCCCATCTTCACATACACAAATGTACCCCACCCAATTCCACACCCTCTCTCACACACTTTACCCCAACCAACTCCCCATCCTCACTCACACACAATGTACCTCATCCAACTACCCACTGCCTCATATACACACTGTATCCCACCCATGTCCCACCCTCTCTCACACACTGTACCCCATCCAACTACCCATTCTCACACACACACACTGTACCCCATCCAAATCCCCATTCTCACAAACACAGTGTACTCCATCCAACTCCCCACCCTCTCACATACACTGTACCCCATCCAACTCCCCACCCTCTCACACAAACTGCACCCCATCCATCTCCCTATGCTCACACACACACACTGTACCACATCTAACTCCCCACTCACTCAGAGAGACACTATACCACATCCAACTCCCCATTCTCTCAAACACACTGTACCCCATCCAACTCCCCACACTCTCACATACACTGTACCCCATCCAACTCCCCAATCCCTCACACACACACTCTACCCCAACGAAAACCGAATCCTCACAAACACATATTGCACCCCATCCAACTCCCCACTCTCTCACAAAAACTGTACCCCATCCAACTCCCCAACCTCTCACAAATACTGTACCCCATCCAACTCCCCATCCTCTCTCATACACACTGTACCCCATTCAACACCCCATCCTCACTCACACACACTGCACCCCATCCAACTCCCCAACCACTCTCACACACTGTACCCCATCCAATTCTCCACCATCTCTCACACACTGAACCGCATTCAACTCCCCATTCTCACACACACACACTGTACCCCATCCAACTCCCCACCCTCTCTCACACACTGCACGCCATCCAAATCCCCACCATCTCTCACACACACACACTGTACCCCATCCGACTCCCCACCCGCTCTCACACACTGTACCCAACCCAACTCCCCATTCTCACACACTCACACTGTGTACCCAATCCAACTCCCCACCCTCTCACAGGCACACTGTACCCCACCCAAGTCCCCACCCTCCCTTATGCACTGTACCCCATCCAAATCCCCATTCTCACACATACACTCTGTACCCCATCCAACTCCTCACCCTCTCAGAAGCACTGTACACCATCCAACTCCCCACCCTCTCACAAACACTGTACCACATCCAACTCCCCACCCTCTCACACACACTGCGCCCCATCCAACTTCCCACCCTCTCTCACACACTGTACCCCATCCAACTCCCGACTCTCTCACACACACTGTACACCATCAAACTCCCGACCCTCTCACACACTCTGTACCCCATCCAACTCCCCACCCTCTCACAGGCACACTGTACTCCACCCAAGTCCCCGCCCTCTCTTACGCGCTGTACACCATCCAACTCCCCATTCCCTCAAACACACTGTACCCCATCCAACTCCCCACACTTTCACACACACAATACCCCATCCAACTCCCCACACTCTCACAAACACTGTACCCCATCCTCACACAGACAAATTGCATCCCATCCAACTCACCACCCTCTCACACACAATGTAACCCATCAAACTCACCACCCTCTCACACACAATGTACCCCATCAAACTCCCCACCACCTCACACACAGTGTACCCCATTCAACTCCCCATCATCTCATGCACACACTGTACCTAACACAAGTCCCCACCCGCTCTCACACACTCTACCCCATTCAACTCCCCATCCTTTCACACACACACTGTACCCCACCCTCTCTCACACACTGTACCCCATCCAACTCCCCAACCTCTCACAAACACACTGTACCCCAAACAAGTCCCCACCCTCACTCACACACTGTACCCCATCCAACTCCCCACCCTCTCACAAACACTCTGTACCCCACCCAAGTCCCCACCCTCTCTTATGCACTGTACCCCATCCAAACACAAATTCTCACACATACACTCTGTACCCCATCCAACTCCTCACCCTCTCACAAACACTGTACCCCATTCAACTCCCCACCCTCTCAAAAACACTGTACCCCATCCAACTCCCCACCCTCTCACACACTGAACCCCATCCAACTCCCCATTCTCACACACACACACTGCACCCCATCCAACTCCCCACCCTCTCACACACTGAACCCCATCCAACTCCCCATTCTCACACACACACAGTGTACCCCATCATACTCCCCACCCTCTCTCACACACTGAACCCCATCCAACTCCCCATTCTCACACACACACACACTGTACCCCATCCAACTCCCCACCCTCTCTAACACACTGTACCCATCCAACTCCCCATTCTCACACACACACACTATACCACATCCAACTCCCCATTCTCTCAAACACACTGTACTCAATCCAACTCCCAATACTCACACACACACTCTGTACCACATCCAACTCCCCACTTACTCACAGAGACACTATACCCCATACAGCTCCCCAATCTCTCACACACACTGTACCCAAACCAAGTCCCCACCCTCTCTCACACACTTTATCCCATCCAACTCCCCACCCTCTCACACACACACTGTAACCCACCCAAGTCCCCACACTCTCTCACACTCTGTCCCCCATCCAACTCCCCACCCTCCCACAGACACACTGTACCCCACCCAAGTCCCCACCCTCTCTTACACACTGTACACCATCCAAATCCTCCTTCTCACACACACACTCTGTACCCCATCCAACTCCCCCGCTCTCACGTACACTGTACCCCATCCAACTCCCCAAACTCTCACACACACTGTACTCCATCCAACACCCCATCCTCACACACACACACTGTACCCCACCAAGACCCCACCCTCTCTCACACACTGTACCCCATCCAACTCCCCATTCTCACACACACACAATGTACCCCATCCAACTCCCCACCCTCTCACAAATACAAAACCCGATCCAAATCCCCATCCTCTCACACAAACTGTAACCCATTCAACTCCCCATCATTTCACATACACTGGACACATTCCAACACCCCATTCTCTCACGCACACTGTACCCAATCCAACTACACATTCTCTCACACACTCTGTACCCCATCCAACTCCCAACCCTCTCACACACACACTGTAACCCAGCCAACTTCCCACCCACCCACACACACTATACCCCATCCAACACCCCACCCTCTCACACACAATGTACCCATCCAACTCCCAACCCACTCACACACTGCAACCCATCCTCACACACACACACTGTACCACATCCAACTCCCAACTCACTAACACAGACACTGTACCCCACCCAAGACCCCACCCTCTCTTACAAACTGTACCCCATCCAAATCCCCACCCTCTCACAAACACTGCACACAATCCAACTCCCCATCCTCTATCACAAACACTGTACCCCATCCAACACCCCATCCTCATACAGACACATTGCATCAGATCCAACTCACCACCCTCTCACACACAATGTACCCCAACAAACACACCACCCTCTCACACATAATGTACCCCATCAAACACCCCACCACCTCACAAACAGTGTACCCCATTCAACTCCCCATCATCACATGCACACACTGTACCCAACACAAGTCCCCACCCGCTCTCAAACGCTCAACCCCATCCACCTCCCCATCCTAACACACACATACTGTACCCCACCCTCTCTCACACTCTGTACCCCATCCAACTTCCCACCCTCTCACAAACACACTGTACCCCACCAAGACCCCACCTTCTCTCACACACTGTACCCCATCCAACTCCCCATTCTCCCACACACACAATGTGCCCCATCCAATTCCCCACCTTCTCACAAATACAAAACCCGATCCAAATCCCCATCCTCTCACACAAACTGTAAACCATTCAACTCCCCATCCTTTCACATACACTGGACACATTCCAACACCCCATTCTCCAACGCACACTATAGCCCATCCAACTACACATTCTCTCACACACTCTGTACCCCATCCAACTCCCAACCCTCTCACACACACACTGTAACCCATCCAACTCCCCACCCTCCCACAGACACACTGTACCCCACCCAAGTCCCCACCCTCTCTTACACACTGTACACCATCCAAATCCTCCTTCTCACACACACACTCTGTACCCCATCCAACTCCCCAAACTCTCACACACACTGTACTCCATCCAACACCCCATCCTCACACACACACACTGTACCCCACCAAGACCCCACCCTCTCTCACACACTGTACCCCATCCAACTCCCCATTCTCACACACGCACAATGTACCCCATCCAACTCCCCACCCTCTCACAAATACAAAACCCGATCCAAATCCCCATCCTCTCACACAAACTGTAACCCATTCAACTCCCCATCATTTCACATACACTGGACACATTCCAACACCCCATTCTCTCACGCACACTGTACCCAATCCAACTACACATTCTCTCACACACTCTGTACCCCATCCAACTCCCAACCCTCTCACACACACACTGTAACCCAGCCAACTTCCCACCCACCCACACACACTATACCCCATCCAACACCCCACCCTCTCACACACAATGTACCCATCCAACTCCCAACCCACTCACACACTGCAACCCATCCTCACACACACACACTGTACCACATCCAACTCCCAACTCACTAACACAGACACTGTACCCCACCCAAGACCCCACCCTCTCTTACACACTTTACCCCATCCAAATCCCCACCCTCTCACAAACACTGCACACAATCCAACTCCCCATCCTCTCTCACAAACACTGTACCCCATCCAACACCCCATCCTCATACAGACACATTGCATCAGATCCAACTCACCACCCTCTCACACACAATGTACCCCAACAAACACACCACCCTCTCACACATAATGTACCCCATCAAACACCCCACTACCTCACACACAGTGTACCCCATTCAACTCCCCATCATCACATGCACACACTGTACCCAACACAAGTCCCCACCCGCTCTCACATGCTCTACCCCATCCAATTCTCCATCCTAACACACGCATACTGTACCCCACCCTCTCTCACACTCTGTACCCCATCCAACTCCCCACACTCTCACAAACACTCTGTACCCGACGCATGTCCCCAGGCTCTCTTATGCACTGTACCCCATCCAAATCCCCATTCTCACACATACACTCGGTACCCCATTCAACTCCTCACCCTCTCACAAACACTGTACCCCATCCAACTCCCCACCCTCTCACAAACACTGCACCCCATCCAAGTCCCCATCCTCTCTCACACACACTGTACCCCATTCAAAACCCCATCATCACTCACACACACTGCACCCCATCCAACTCCCCACCCACTCTCACACGCTGTACCCCATCCAACTCCCCAACATCTCTCACACACTGAAACTCATCCAACTCCCCATTCTCACACACACACACTGTAACCCACCCAACTCCCCACCCTCTCTCACACACTGTACCCTATCCAACTACCCAAACTCACACACACACTGTACCCAAACCAACTCCCCACCCTCTCACAAACACTGTACCCCATCCAACTCCCATCCTTTCACGAACACTTTAAACATTCCAACACCCCATTCTCTCAAACACACTGTACCCCATCCAACTCCCCATTCTCTCATGCACACTGTACCCCATTCAATTCCCCCTCGTCTCATACACAAACTGTACCCCATCCAACTCCCCATCTTCACATACACAAACTGTACCCACCCAAGACGCCACCCTCTCTCATACACTTTATCCCACCCAACTCCCCATCCTCACTCACACACAATGTACCTCATCCAACTACCCACCCTCTCATACACACACTGTACCCCACCCATGTACCCACCCTCTCTCACACACTGTAACCCATCCAACTCCCCATTCTCACACACACACTGTATCCCATCCAAATCCCCATTCTCTCAAACACACTGTACTCCATCCAACACCCCACCCTCTCACATACACTGTACCCCATCCAACTACCCACCCTCTCACATACACTGCACCCCATCCATCTCCCCATCCTCACACACACACACTGTACCACATCTAACTCCCCACTCACTCACAGAGACACTATACCCCATCCAACCCCCCATTCGCTCAAACAAACTGTACCCCATCCGACTCCCCAACCCCTCACATACACTGTTCCCATCCAACTCCCCAATCTCTCACACACACACTCTACCACAACGAACACCGAATCCTCACAAACACATATTGCACCCCATCCAACTCCCCACCCTTTCACAAACACTGCACCCCATCCAACTCCCCACCCTCTCACAAATACTGTACCCCATCCAACTCCCCACCCTCTCTCACACACTGCACCCCATCCAACTCCCCACAATCTCTCACACACTGTACCCCATCCAACTCCCCATTCTCACACACAAACACTGTACCCCATCCAACTCCCCACCCTCTCTCACACACTGTACCCCATCCAAATCCCCATTCTCACACACACACACTGTACCCCATCTGACTCCCCACCCTCTCTCACACACTGTACCCCATCCAACTCCCCATTCTCACACACACACACTGTGTACCCCATCCAACTCCCCACCCTCTCACAAACACTGCACCCCATCCAAGTCCCCATCCTCTCTCACACACACTGTACCCCATTCAAAACCCCATCATCACTCACACACACTGCACCCCATCCAACTCCCCACCCACTCTCACACGCTGTACCCCATCCAACTCCCCAACATCTCTCACACACTGAAACTCATCCAACTCCCCATTCTCACACACACACACTGTAACCCACCCAACTCCCCACCCTCTCTCACACACTGTACCCTATCCAACTACCCAAACTCACACACACACTGTACCCAAACCAACTCCCCACCATCTCACAAACACTGTACCCCATCCAACTCCCATCCTTTCACGAACTCTTTAAACATTCCAACTCCCCATTCTCTCATGCACACTGTACCCCATTCAATTCCCCATCATCTCATACACAAACTTGTACCCCATCCAACTCCCCATCTTCACATACACAAACTGTACCCACCCAAGACGCCACCCTCTCTCATACACTTTATCCCACCCAACTCCCCATCCTCACTCACACACAATGTACCTCATCCAACTACCCACCCTCTCATACACACACTGTACCCCACCCATGTACCCACCCTCTCTCACACACTGTAACCCATCCAACTCCCCATTCTCACACACACACTGTATCCCATCCAAATCCCCATTCTCTCAAACACACTGTACTCCATCCAACACCCCACCCTCTCACATACACTGTACCCCATCCAACTACCCACCCTCTCACATACACTGCACCCCATCCATCTCCCCATCCTCACACACACACACTGTACCACATCTAACTCCCCACTCACTCACAGAGACACTATACCCCATCCAACCCCCCATTCGCTCAAACAAACTGTACCCCATCCAACTCCCCAACCTCTCACATACACTGTTCCCATCCAACTCCCCAATCTCTCACACACACACTCTACCCCAACGAACACCGAATCCTCACAAACAAATATAGCACCCCATCCAACTCCCCACCCTTTCACAAACAATGTACCCCATCCAACTCCCCACCCTCTCACAAATACTGTACCCCATCCAACTCCCCACCCTTTCACAAACACTGTACCCCATCCAACTCCCCACCCTCTCACAAATACTGTACCCCATCCAACTCCCCACCCTCTCTCACACACTGCACCCCATCCAACTCCCCACAATCTCTCACACACTGTACCCCATCCAACTCCCCATTCTCACACACACACACTGTACCCCATCCAACTCCCCACCCTCTCTCACACACTGTACCCCATCCAAATCCCCATTCTCACACACACACACTGTACCCCATCTGACTCCCCACCCTCTCTCACACACTGTACCCCATCCAACTCCCCATTCTCACACACACACACTGTGTACCCCGTCCAACTCCCCACCCTCTCACAGGCACACTGTACCCCACCCAAGTCCCCACCCTCTCTTATGCACTGTACCCCATCCAAATCCCCATTCTCACACATACACTCGGTACCCCATCCAACTCCTCACCCTCTCACAAACACTGTACACCATCCAACTCCCCACCCTCTCACAAACACTGCACCCCATCCAGCTCCCCACCCTCTCTCACACACTGTACCCCATCCAACTACCCACCATCTCTCACACACTGCACCCCATCCAACTCCCCATTCTCACACACACACACCGTAACCCACCCAACTCCCCACCCTCTCTCACACACTGTGCCCTATCCAACTTCCCATTCTCACACACACACACTCTACCCCATCCAACTCCCCACCCTCTCTCACACACTGTACCCCAACCAACTCCCCATTCTCACACACACAAACACATTGTACCCCATCCAACTCCCCACCCTCTCACAAACACACACTGTACCCCATCCAACTCCCGACCCTCTCACACACACGGTACACCATCAAACTCCCAACCCTCTCACACACTCGGTACCCCATCCAACTCCCCACCCTCTCACAGGCACACTGTACCCGACCCAACTCCCCACCCTCTCACAAACACTGTACCCCATCCAACATCCCATCCTCACTCAGACAAATTGCATCCCATCCAACTCACCACCCTCTCACACACAATGTAACCCATCAAACTCACCACACTCTCACACACAATGTCCCCCATCAAAATCCGCACCACCTCACACAGTGTACCCCATTCAACTCCCCATCATCACATGCACACACTGTACCCAACTCAAGTCCCCACCCGCTCTCACACACTCTAACCCATCCAACTCCCCATCCTTTCACACGCACACTGTACCCCACACTCTCTCACACTCTGTACCCCATCCAACTCCCCACCCTCTCACAAACACATTTTCCCCAAAACAAGTCCCCACCCTCTCTCACACTCTGTACCCCATCCAACTCCCCACCCTCTCACAAACACTCTGTAACCCACCCAAGTCCCCACCCTCTCTTATGCACTGTACCCCATCCAAATCTCCATTCTCACACATACACTCTGTACCCCATCCAATTCCTCACCCTCTCACAAACACAGTACCCCATCCAACACCCCACCCTCTCACAAACACTGTACCCCATCCAAGTCCCCATCCTCTCTCACACACACAGTACCCCATTCAACACCCCATCATCACTCACACACACTGCACCCCATCCAACTCCCCACTCACTCTCACACGCTGTACCCCATCCAACTCCCCAACATCTCTCACACACTGAAACTCATCCAACTCCCCATTCTCACACACACACACACTGTACCCCACCCAACTCCCCACCCTCTCTCACACTTTGTACCCTATCCAACTCCCCATTCTCACACACACACACTCTACACCAATCCAACTCCCCACCCTCTCTTACAGACTGTACCCCATCCAACTACCCATTCTCACACACACACACTGTAACCAATCCAACTCCCCATTCTCTCAAACACACTGTACCCCATCCAACTCCCCACCCTCTCACACACACTGCACCCAGTCCAACTCCCAATCCTCACACACACACACTGTACCACATCCAACTCCCCACTCACTCACAGAGACACTATACCCCATACAACTCCTCAATCTCTCAGACACACTGTACCCAAACCAAGTCCCCACCCTCTCTCACACACTTTATCGCATCCAACTCCCCACCCTCCCACACACACACTGTACCCCACCCAAGTCCCCACCCTCTCTTACACTCTGTACCCCATCCAACTCCCCACCCTCCCACAGACACACTGTACCCCACCCGAGACTCCACCCTCTCTTATGCACTGTATCCCATCCAAATCATCATCCTCACACACACACACTGTACCCCATCCAACTCCCCACCCTCTTACATACACTGTACCCCATCCAACTCCCCAAATGCTCACACACACTGTACTCCATCCAACTCCCCATCCTCACACACACACACTGTACCCCACCCTCTCTCACACACTGTACCCCATCCAACTCCCCATCCTCACACACACACAATGTATCCCATCCAACTCCCCACCCTCTCACAAATACAAAACCCGATCCAAATCCCCATCCTGTCACACACACTGTAACCCATTCAACTCCCCATCCTTTCACATACACTGGACACATTCCAACACCCCATTCTCCAACGCACACTATAGCCCATCCAACTACACATTCTCTCACACACTCTGTACCCCATCCAACTCCCAACCCTCTCACACACACACTGTAACCCAGCCAACTCCCCACCCTCCCACACACACTATACCCCATCCAACACCCCACCCTCTCACACACAATGTACCCATCCAACTCACCACCCACTCACACACTGTAACCCATCCTCACACACACACACTGTACCACATCCAACTCCCAACTCACTAACACAGACACTGTACCCCACCCAAGTCCCCACCCTCTCACAAACACTGCACCCAATCCAACTCCCCATCCTTTCTCACAAACACTGTACCCCATCCAACACCCCATCCTCACACAGACAAATTGCATCCCATCCAACTCACCACACTCTCACAGACAATGTACCCCATCAAATTCACCACCCTCACACACACAATGTACCCCATCAAACACCCCACCACCTCACATACTTTGTAGCCCCATTCAACTCCCCATCATCACATGCACACACTGTACCCAACCCAATGCCCACCCGCTCTCACACTCTGTAACCCATCCAACTGCCCACCCTCTCACAAACACACTGTACCCCAAACAAGTCCCCACCCTCTCTCACACACTGAAACCCATCCAACTCCCCACCCTCTCACAAACACTCTGTAACCCACCCAAGTCCCCACCCTCTCTTATGCACTGTACCCCATCCAAATCCCCATTCTCACACATACACTCTGTACCCCATCCAACTCCTCACCCTTTCACAAACACTGTACCCCATCCAAATCCCCACCCTCTCACAAACACTGTACCCCATCCAAGTCCCCATCCTCTCTCACACACACTGTACCCCATTCAACACCCCATCATCACTCACACACACTGCACCCCATCCAACTCCCACCCACTCTCACACGCTGTACCCCATCCAACTCCCCAACATCTCTCACACACTGAAACTCATCCAACTCCCCATTCTCACACACACACACTGTACCCCACCCAACTCCCCACCCTCTCTCACAATTTGTACCCTATCCAACTCCCCATTCTCACACACACACACTCTACACCAATCCAACTCCCCACCCTCTCTTACAGACTGTACCCCATCCAACTACCCATTCTCACACACACACACTGTAACCAATCCAACTCCCCATTCTCTCAAACACACTGTACCCCATCCAACTCCCCACCCTCTCACACACACTGCACCCAGTCCAACTCCCAATCCTCACACACACACACTGTACCACAACCAACTCCCCACTCACTCACAGAGACACTATACCCCATACAAATCCCCAATCTCTCAGACACACTGTACCCAAACCAAGTCCCCACCCTCTCTCACACACACTGTACTCCACCCAAGTCCCCACCCTCTCTTACACTCTGTACCCCATCCAACTCCCCACCCTCCCACAGACACACTGTACCCCACCCAAGTCCCCACCCTCTCTTACACTCTGTACCCCATCCAACTCCCCACCCTCCCACAGACACACTGTACCCCACCCGAGACTCCACCCTCTCTTATGCACTGTATCCCATCCAAATCATCATCCTCACACACACACACTGCACCCCATCCAACTCCCCACCCTCTTACATACACTGTACCCCATCCAACTCCCCAAATGCTCACACATACTGTACTCCATCCAACACACCATCCTCACACACACACACTGTACCCCACCCAAGACCCCACCCTCTCTCACACACTGTACCCCATCCAACTCCCCATCCTCACACACACACAATGTATCCCATCCAACTCCCCACCCTCTCACAAATACAAAACCCGATCCAAATCCCCATCCTGTCACACAAACTGTAACCCATTCAACTCCCCATCCTTTCACAGACACTGGACACATTCCAACACCCCATTCTCCAACGCACACTATAGCCCATCCAACTACACATTCTCTCACACACTCTGTACCCCATCCAACTCTCAACCCTCTCACACACACACTGTAACCCAGCCAACTCCCCACCCTCCCACACACATTATACCCCATCCAACACCCCACCCTCTCACACACAATGTACCCATCCAACTCACCACCCACTCACACACTGTAACCCATCCTCACACACACACACTGTCCAACATCCAACTCCCAACTCACTAACACAGACTCTGTACCCCACCCAAGTCCCCACCCTCTCACAAACACTGCACCCAATCCAACTCCCCATCCTTTCTCACAAACACTGTACCCCATCCAACACCCCATCCTCACACAGACAAATTGAATCCCATCCAACTCACCACACTCTCACAGACAATGTACCCCATCAAATTCACCACCCTCTCACACACAATGTACCCCATCAAACACCCCACCACCTCACATACTTTGTAACCCATTCAACTCCCCATCATCACATGTACACACTGTACCCAACCCAAGTCCCCACCCGCTCTCACACTCTGTAACCCATCCAACTGCCCACCCTCTCACAAACACACTGTACCCCAAACAAGTCCCCACCCTCTCTCACACACTGAAACCCATCCAACTCCCCACCCTCTCACAAACACTCTGTAACCCACCCAAGTCCCCACCCTCTCTTATGCACTGTACCCCATCCAAAACCCCATTCTCACACATACACTCTGTACCCCATCCAACTCCTCACCCTTTCACAAACACTGTACCCCATCCAAATCCCCACCCTCTCACAAACACTGTACCCCATCCAACTCCCCACCCTCTCACAAACACTGCACCCCATCCAACTCCCCACCCTCTCTCACAATCTGTACCCCATCCAACTCCCCACCATCTCTCACACACTGAACCCCATCCAACTCTGCATTCTCACACACACACACTGTAACCCACCCAACTCCCCATTCTCTCTCACACACTGTACCCTATCCAACTCCCCATTCTCACACACACACACTCTACCCCATCCAACTCCCCACCCTCTCTCACACACTGTACCCCATCCAACTCCCCATTCTCACACAAACACACTGTACCCCATCCAACTCCCCATTCTCTCAAATACACTGTAACACATCCAACTCTCCACCCTCTCACATACACTGTACCCCATCCAACTCCCCACCCTCTCACACACACTGCACCCAATCCAACTCCCAATCCTCACACACACGCACTGTACCACATCCAACTCCCCACTCACTCACAGAGACACTATACCCCATACAAATCCCCAATCTCTCATACACACTGTACCCAAACCAAGTCCCCACCCTCTCTCACACACTTTATCCCGTCCAACTCCCCACCCTCCCACAGACACACTGTACCCCACCGAAGTCCCCACCCTCTCTTACGCACTGTACCCCATCCAAATCCCCACCCTCTCACAAACACTGCACCCCATCCAACTCCCCATCCTTTCACGCACCCTGTACACATTCCAACACCTCATTCTCTCAAACACACTGTATCCCATCCAACTCCCCACCCTCTCACAGGCACACTGTATTCCACCCAAGTCCCCACCCTCTCTTACACACTGTACCCCATCCAACTCCCCATCCTCTTACACACACTGTACCCCATCCAACTCCCCACACTCTCACACACACACTGCACCCGATCCAACACCACATCCCCACACACACACTGTACCCCATCCAACTCCCCAACCTCTCACGCACTATACCCTATTCAACTCCCCACCCGCTCACTCACAATGTACCACATCCAACCCCCCATCCTGACACACACACACTGTACCACATCCAACTCCCCACCCTCTCACACAGACACTGTACCCAGTCCAACTCCCCACCCTCGCACACATATTGTACCCCATTCAACTCCGCAACCATCCACACACACTGTACTCCATCCAACACCCCATCCTCACACACACATACTGTACCACATCCCATGCCCCACTCACTCACAGAGACACTGCACCCCATCCAACTCCCCACCCTCTCACACACACTGTTCCCATCAAACACCCCACCCTCTCATACACTCTAACCCATCCAACTGCCCACCCTCACACAAACACTGTACCCCATCCAACTCCCAACCCTCTCACACACATTATACCTCATCCAACTCACCACCCTCTCATACAGACTGTACCCGATCAAACTTCCCATCATCTCACACACACACTGTACCCCATCCAACTCCCCACCCTCTCACACACAATGTACCCCGTCACACTCCCCACCACCTCACATACATTGTACCCCATTCAACTCTCCAACCTCTCACACACACTTTACACCATCCAACTCACCATCCTCACACACACACAATGTACCGCACTCAACTCCCCACCCTCTCACACACACTGTACCCCATCCAACCACCCCATCCTCACAAACACACACTGTACCCCATCCAACTCCCCACCCTCTCACACACACTCTGTACCCCATCCAACTCCCCACCCTCTCACACACGTTGTACCCCATTCAACTACCCAACCTCTCACACACACTGTACTCCACCGAACTACCCAAACTCTCTCACACACTGTCACCATCCAACACCCCATCCTCACACACACACTGCACCCCATCTAACCCCCCACCCTCAAACACACAATGTACCCCATCAATCTCCCCACCCGCTCACACACAATGTACCCCATCCATCTCCCCACAGCCTCACACACACTGTACCCCATCCAATTCCCCATCCTTTCACATACACTGTACTCATTCCAACACCCCAGCCTCTCAAACACACTGTACCCCATTCAACTCCCCACCCTCTCACACACACATGGTACCCCATCGACCTCCCGACACTCTCACACACACACTGTACCCCATCCAACTCCCCATTCTCTCACACAGACACTGTAACCCATCCAACTCCCAACCCTCTCACACACACTGTACCCCATCCAACTCCCCATTCTCACACACACACTGTGTACCCCATCCAACTCCCCATCCTCTCACACACAAACTGTACACCATCCAACTCCCCATTCTCTCAAACACACTGTACCCTACCCTAGTCCCCACCCTCTCACAAACACTGTACCCCATCCAACTCCCCATCCTCTCATACACAAACTGAATACCACCCAAGTCCCCACCCTCTCTCACACTCTGTACCCCATCCAACTCCCCACCTCCCACAGACACACTGTACCCCACCCAAGTCCCCACCCTCTCTTACGCACTGTACCCCATCCAAATCCCCACCCTCTCACAAACACTGCACCCCATCCAACTCCCCATCCTTTCACGCACCCTGTACACATTCCAAAACCCCATTCTCTCAAACACACTGTACCCCATCCAACTCCCCACCCTCTCACAGGCACACTGTACCACATTAAACTCCCGATCCTCTCACACACACTGTACCCCATCCAACTCACCACCCTCTCACACACACTGTACACCACCCAACACCCCATTCTCACAGGCGCACTGTACCCCATCCATCACACCATCCTTTCACAAACACTGTACCCCATCCAACTCCCCAGACTCTCACACACACTGTTCCCATCCAACTCACCACCCACTAACACACTCTAACGCATCCAAATGCACACCCTCTCACACACGCTGTACCACATCCAACTCCCCATCTGCACACACACACTGTACCCCATCCAAATCCCCACTCACTCACACAGACACTGTAACCCATTCAAATCCCAATCCTCACTCACACACACTGCACCCGATCCAACACCCCATCCTCTCACACACACTGTAGCCCATCCAACTCACCACGCTCTTAAACACGCTGTACCACATCCAACTCTCCATCCTCACACACACACACTGTACCCCATCCAACTCCCCACCCTCTCACACACACTGTACCCCATCCAACTCCCCAACATTTCACAAATACTGTACACTTTCCAACACCCCATTCTTTCACACACACTGTACCCCATCCAACTCCCCATCCTTTCACAAACACTGTAAACCATCCAACTCCCCATCCTCTCTCACACATAATGTACCCCATCCAACTCCCCACCGTCTCTCACACACTGTACCCCATCCAACTCCCCACCCTCTCACACACACACTGTACCCCATCCAACTCCCCAACATTTCACAAATACTGTACACTTTCCAACACCCCATTCTTTCACACACACTGTACCCCATCCAACTCCCCATCCTTTCACAAACACTGTAAACCATCCAACTCCCCATCCTCTCTCACACATAATGTACCCCATCCAACTCCCCACCGTCTCTCACACACTGTACCCCATCCAACTCCCCACCCTCTCACACACTGTACTCCATCCAACTCCCCACCCTCTCACACACACTGTACCCCATCCAACACCCCACCCTCCCACACACACCGTACCCCATCCAACTCCCCAATCTCTCACACACACACTCTACCCCAACCAACACCGAATCCTCACAACCACATATTGCACCCCATCTAACTCCCCACCTCTCAAACACAATGAACCCCATCAAACTGCCAATCCCCTCACACACATTGTACCCCATTCAACTCCCCAACCTCTCACACACACACTGTATCCCACCGAACTCCCCAACCTCTCTCACACACTGTAACCCATCCAACTCCCCATCCTCACACACACACAGTGCACCCCATCCAACACCCCACAATCTCACACACAATGTACCCCATCCATCTCCCCAAACCCTCACACAGATTGTATAACATTCAACTACACAACCGCTCACACACACTGTAACCCATCCAACCCCCCATCCTCACACACACACACTGTACCCCATCCAAATCCCCATTCTCACACGCGAACTGTACCCCATCCAATTCCCCATTCTCACACACACTGTAACCCATCCAACTCCTGACCCTCTCACACACACTGTACCCCATCCAACTCACCACCGTCTGACACACACTGTACGCCATCCAACACCCCATCCTCACACAAACACTGTATCCCATCCAACACCCCACGCTCTCACACACTCTGTACCATCCAACTCCCCAGCCTCTCACACACTATAACACATCCAACTCACACACGCTGTACCACATCCAACTCCCCATCCTCACTCACACAGACACTGTACCCCATCCAACTCTCCACCCTCTCACACACACTGTACCCAATCCAACTCCCCACCCTCTCACACACACTGTACCCCATCCAACTCCCCAATCTCTCACACACACACTCTACCCCAACCAACACCGAATCCTCACAAACACATATTGCACCCCATCCAACTCCCGACCCTCTCACACACACTGTACCCCATTCAACACACCACCCTCTGACACACACTGTACCCCAGCAAACTTCCCATCATCTCACACACACACTGTACCCCATTAAACACCCCATCCTCACACAGACACATTGCACCCCATCCAACTCCCCAACATCTCACACATAATGTACCCCATCAAACTCCCCACCACCTCACACACATTTTATCCCATTCACCTCCCCAACCTCTCACACACAATGTACCCCATCCAACTCCCCATCCTCACTCACAGACACTGCAACCCATCCAACTCCCCACCCTCTGACACACACACTGTACCCCATCCAACTCCCCATTCTCTCACACAGACACTGTAACCCATCCAACTCCCAACCCTCTCACACACACTACCCCATCCAACTCCCCACCCTCTCACACTCTAACCCATCCAACTGCCAACCCTTTCACACACACTGTACCCCATCCAACTCCCCACTCACTCAAACAGACACTGTAACCCATCCAACTCCCGACTCTCTCACACACACTGTACCCCATCCAACTCCCAACCCTCTCACACACACTGTACCACACCCAACACCCCATTCTCACACACACACACTGTACCCCACCCTAGTCCCCACCCATTCTCACACACTGTACCCCAACCTAGTCCCCACCCTCTCACAAACACTATACCCCATAAAATCCCCACACTCTCACACACACTGTTCCCATCCAACTCACCACCCTCTAACACACTCTAACTCATCCAAATGCCCACCCTCACACACACACTGTGCCCCATCCAACACCCCATCCTATCAGAAACACTGTACCCCAATCAACTCCACAACCTCTCACACACACTGTACTCCATCCAACACCCCATGCTCACACACAAACACTGTACCCCACCCAAGTCCCCACCCTCCCTCACACACTGTATCGCATCCAACACCCCATGCTCACACACAAACACTGTACCCCACCCAAGTCCTCACCCTCCCTCACACACTGTATCGCATCCAACTCCCCACCCTCTTACACACTATAACCCATCCAACTCACACACGTTGTATCACATCCAACTCAGAATCCTCAGACACACACACTGTACCACATCCAACTCCCCACTCACTCACACAGACACTGTACCCCATCCAACTCCCCACCCTCTCACACACACTGTACCCCATCCAACTCCCCAATCTCTCACACACACACTCTACCCCAACCAACACCGAATCCTCACAAACACATATTGCACCCCATTCAACTCCCGACCCTCTCACACACACTGTACACCATCCAACTCCCAATCCTCACTCACACACACTGCACCCCATTCAACTACCCAATCTCTCACACACACTGTACCCCATCCAACTCCCCATCCTCACTCACACACACTGTACCCCATCTAACATCCCACCCTCTTACACACACTGTACCCCATCCAACTCCCCACCCTCTCACACACACTGTACGCCATCCAAAACCCCATCCTCACACACACACACTGTACCCCATCCTACTCTCCTCCCTCTCACACACACACTGTACCCCACCCAACTCACCACCCTCTCACAAACACTGCACCCGATCCAACACCCCATCCTCACACACACACACTGCAGCCCATCCAACTCCCAACCCTCTCACACACACTGCACAGCATCCAACTCCCCATCCTCACACACACACACTGCAGCCCATCCAACTCCCAACCCTCTCACACACACTGTACCCCATCAAACTCCCCATCCTTTTAAATACACTGTAAACATTCCAACTACCCATCCTCTCACACACTGTAACCCATCCAAATCCCGATCCTCTCACACAAACTATACAACATCCAACTCCCCATCCGCGCGCACACACACTGTACCCCATCCAACTCCGCACTATCTCAAACACACAATGTACCCCATCCAAATCCCCACCCTCTCACACACACATTGTACTTCATCCAACACCCCATTCTCACACACACTCTGTAGCCCATGCAACTCCCCGCCCTCCCATACACACTCTGTACCCCATCCAACCCCCCACCCTCTCACACACACTGTAACCATCGAACCCCCCACCCTCTCACACACACTGTAACCATCCAACTCCCCACCCTCTCACACACTGTAACCCATCCAAATACCGACCCACTCACACAAACTGTACCCCATTCAACTCCCCATCCTCGCATACACAAACGGTATCCCATCCAACCCCCCACCCTCTCACACACACTGTAACCATCCAACTCCCCACCCTCTCACAATCACTATAACCCATCCAACTCCCCACCCTCTCACACACACACAGTACCCCATCCAACTCCCCACCCTCTCAAACACACTGTACACCATCCAACACCCCATCCTCACACACACTGTACCTCATCCAACGCCCCATCCTCTCACACACACACTGTAACCCTTCCAACTCCCCACCCTCTCACACACAATGTACCCCAGCAAAATCCCCACCACCTCACACACATTGTACCCCATCCAACTCCCCACACTCACACACACACTGTACCCTATCCAACTCCCCATCCTTTCACACACACTGTACCCAATCCAACTCCCCACCCTTTCACACACACTGTACCCCAGCCAACTCCCCATCCTCTCATACGCAAACTGTATCCCATCCAATGCCCCAGCCTCTCACACGCAGTGTACCCCATCCAACTACCTACCCTCTCACACACACTGTAACCAATCCAACTCCCCATCCTCACACACACACACTGTCCACCAGCCAAGTCCCACCATTTCTCACACACTGTACGCCATCCAACTCCTCATCCTCACTTACACACACTATACCCCATCCAACTCCCAACCGTCGCACAAACACTGCACCCTTTCCAACTCCCCATCCTCTCACATACATACTGGACCCCAGCCAACATCCCATCCTCACACAAACACGTTGCACACCATCCAACTCCCCACCCTCTCACACACACTGTACCCCATCCAACTCCCCACCCTCTTACACACACTGTACCCCATCCAACTCCCCACCCTCACACACACACACACACTGTACCCCATCCAACTCCCCATCCTTTCACACACACACACTGTACCCCTTCCAACTCCCCATCCTTTCACACTCTGAACCCCATCCAACACGCCATCCTCTCACACAAACACTGTAACCCATCGAAATCCCAATCCTTTCACACACACTGTACACATTCCAACTCCCCACCCTCTCACACACACACGGTGCCCCATCCAAGTCCCCACACTCTCACGCAAACAGTGTAACTCATCCAACTCCCAACAGTCTCACACACACTGTACCCTTTCCAACTCCCCACCCTCTCAAACAAACTGTACACCATCCAACTCCGCACTCTCTCACACACACACTCTGCACTCCATCCAACTCCCCACCCTCTCACACACACTGTACCCCATCCAACTCCACACCCTCTCACACACACTGTACACCATCCAACTCCACACCCTCTCACACACACTGTACCCCATCAAACTCCCCACCCCGTCATACACATTGTAACCCATTCAACTCACCACACGACACACACACACTATATCCCATCCAACTCCCCATCCTCACACACTGTACCCCATCCAACTCTCTATCCTCACACACACACACTGTACCCCATCCAACTCCCTATCCTCACACACACACACTATACCCCATCCAACTCCCCATCCTCTCACCCATACTGTACCCCATCCAACTCCCCATCCGTTCACACACATTGTACCCCATCCAACTCCCCACTCTCTCTCACAGACACTGTAACACATCGACATCCCGACCCTCTCACACACACTGTTCCCCATCGAAATTCCACCCTCAAACACACAATGTACCCCATTCAACTCCCCAACCTTTCACACACTCTGTACACCATCCAACACCCCATCCTCTCAAATACACTGTACCCCATCAAACTCTTCATCATCTCACACACACTGTAACCCATCCAACTCCACACTCTCTCACACAGACACACTGTACCCCATCCAACTCCCCATCCTCACACACACACTGTAACTCACCCAAGTCACCACCCTCTCACACAAACTGTACCCCATCCAACTCCCCACCCTCTCACACACACTGTACCCCATCCAACTCCACACCCTCTCACACACACTGTACACCATCCAACTCCACACCCTCTCACACACACTGTACCCCATCAAACTCCCCACCCCGTCATACACATTGTAACCCATTCAACTCACCACACGACACACACACACTATATCCCATCCAACTCCCCATCCTCACACACTGTACCCCATCCAACTCTCTATCCTCACACACACACACTGTACCCCATCCAACTCCCTATCCTCACACACACACACTATACCCCATCCAACTCCCCATCCTCTCACCCATACTGTACCCCATCCAACTCCCCATCCGTTCACACACATTGTACCCCATCCAACTCCCCACTCTCTCTCACAGACACTGTAACACATCGACATCCCGACCCTCTCACACACACTGTTCCCCATCGAAATTCCACCCTCAAACACACAATGTACCCCATTCAACTCCCCAACCTTTCACACACTCTGTACACCATCCAACACCCCATCCTCTCAAATACACTGTACCCCATCAAACTCTTCATCATCTCACACACACTGTAACCCATCCAACTCCACACTCTCTCACACAGACACACTGTACCCCATCCAACTCCCCATCCTCACACACACACTGTAACTCACCCAAGTCACCACCCTCTCACACACACTGTACACATTCCAACTACCCATCCTCTCAAACACACTGTACCCCATCCAACTCCACACTCTCTCACACACATTGCACCCGATTCAATTCCCCAAACTCTCACACAAACTGTACACCATCCAACTCCCCACCCTCTCACAAAAACACTGTACCCCATCCAACTCCCCAACATCTCACACAAACTGTACCCCATCCAACTCCCCAACCTCTCACACACACTCTACCCCATCCAACTCCCCACCCTCTCATACACAAACTGTACCCCATCCAACTCCCCATCCTCTCACACACTGAACCAAATCCAAAGCCCCATCTGCACACACACACACTCTACCCCATCCAACACCTCACTCTCTCACACCTCTCACACAGACACACTGTACCCCATCCAACACCCCACCACCTCACACACATTGTACCCCATCCAACTTCCCACCATCACACACACACTGTACCCCATCCAACTCCTCGTCCTCATACACACACTATACCCCATCCAACTCCCCACCCTCTCACCCACACTGTACCCCATCCAACTCCCCATCCGTTCACACACATTGTACCCCATCCAACTCCCCACTCTCTCTCACAGACACTGTAACACATCGACATCCCGACCCTCTCACACACACTGTTCCCCATCGAAATTCCCACCCTCAAACACACAATGTACCCCATTCAACTCCCCAACCTTTCACACACTCTGTACACCATCCAACACCCCATCCTCTCAAAAACACTGTACCCCATCAAACTCTTCATCATCTCACACACACTGTAACCCATCCACTCCACACTCTCTCACACAGACACACTGTACCCCATCCAACTCCCCATCCTCACACACACACTGTAACTCACCCAAGTCACCACCCTCTCACACACACTGTACACATTCCAACTACCCATCCTCTCAAACACACTGTACCCCATCCAACTCCACACTCTCTCACACAGACACTGTAACACATCGAACTCCCGACCTTCTCATACACACTGTACCCCATCAAACTCCCCATCCACTTCACACACATTGCACCCGATTCAATTCCCCAAACTCTCACACAAACTGTACACCATCCAACTCCCCACCCTCTCACAAAAACACTGTACCCCATCCAACACCCCAACATCTCACACAAACTGTACCCCATCCAACTCCCCACCCTCTCATACACAAACTGTACCCCATCCAACTCCCCATCCTCTCACACACTGAACCAAATCCAAAGCCTCATCTGCACACACACACACTCTACCCCATCCAACACCTCACTCTCTCACACAGACACACTGTACCCCATCCAACACCCCACCACCTCACACACATTGTACCCCATCCAACTTCCCACCATCACACACAAACTGTACCCGATCCAACTCCCCACCCTCTCATACACACTGTACCCCATCCAACACACCACCCTCTCACACACACACTGTACCACATCCAACTCCCCATCCTCTCACACACACACTGTAACCCTTCGAACTCCCAATCCTTTCACACACACACTGTACACGTTCCAAATCCCCATCCTCTCAAACACACTATACCCCATTCTACACCCCATCGTCTCATACACAAACTGTACCCCATCCAACTTCCCACCCTCTCACACACTTTACACCATCCAACTCCCCATCCTCCCTCACATACTGTACCCCAAACAACTCCCCATCCTTTCACACACACTGTACCCCATCCAACTCCACACTCTCACACAGACACTGTAACACATCGAACTCCCGACCCTCTCACACATAATGTACCCCATCAAACTCCCCATCCACCTCACACACATTGTACCCGATTCAACTCCCCAACCTCTCACACAAACTGTACCCCATCCAACTCACCACCCTCTCACTCACACACTGTACCCCATCCAACTCCCCACCGTTTCACAAACACATTGTACCCCATCGAACTCCCCACCCTCACACACACACACACACTGTACCCCATCCAACTCCCCATCCTTTCACACACACACACTGTACCCCTTCCAACTCCCCATCCTTTCACACATACACACTGTACCCCATCCAACTCCCCATCCTCACACACTCTGTACCCCATCCAACACACCATCCTCTCACACAAACACGGTAACCCATCGAAATCCCAATCCTTTCACACACACTGTACACATTCCAACTCCCCACCCTCTCACACACACGGTGCCCCATCCAAGTCCCCACACTCTCACGCAAACAGTGTAACTCATCCAACTCCCAACAGTCTCACACACACTGTACCCTTTCCAACTCCCCACCCTCTCAAACAAACTGTACACCATCCAACTCCGCACTCTCTCACACAAACACTCTGTACTCCATCCAACTCACCACCCTCTCACACAAACTGTACCCCATCCAACTCCCCACCCTCTCACACACACTGTACACCATCCAACTCCCCACCCTCTCACACACACTGTACACCATCCAACTCCCCACCCTCTCACACACACTGTACCCCATCAAACTCCCCACCCCCTCACACACATTGTAACCCATTCAACTCACCACACTCACACACACACACTATATCCCATCCAACTCCCCATCCTCACACACTGTACTCATCCAACACCCCAACCTCTTACAAACACTGTACCCCATCCAACTCCACACCCTCTCACATACCCTCTCACCCACACTGTACCCCATCCAACTCCCTATCCTCATACACACACACTGTACCCCATCCAACTCCTCGTCCTCACACACACACTATACCCCATCCAACTCCCCACCCTCTCACCCACACACATTGTACCCCATCCAACTCCCCATCCGTTCACACACATTATACCCCATCCAACTCCCCACTCTCTCACAGACACTGTAACACATCGACATCCCGACCCTCTCACACACACTGTATCCCATCAAAATTCCCACCCTCAAACACACAATGTACCCCATCCAACTCCCCACCCTCACACACACACACACTGTACCCCATCCAACACCCCATCCTCACACACGCTGTACCCCATCCAACACACCATCCTCTCACACAAACACGGTAACCCATTGAAATCCCAATCCTTTCACACACACTGTACACATTCCAACTCCCCACCCTCTCAAACACACACGGTGCCCCATCCAAGTCCCCACACTCTCACGCAAACAGTGTAACTCATCCAACTCCCAACTGTCTCACACACACTGTACCCTTTCCAACTCCCCACCCTCTCAAACAAACTTTACCCCATCCAACTCCGCACTCTCTCACACACACACTCTGTACTCCATCCAACTCCCCACCATCTCACACAAACTGTACCCCATCCAACTCCCCACCCTCTCACACACACTGTACCCCATCCAACTCCCCACCCTCTCACACACACTGTACACCATCCAACTCCCCACCCTCTCACACACACTGTACCCCATCCAACTCCACACCCTCTCACACACACTGTACACCATCCAACTCCCCGCCCCCTCACACACATTGTAACCCATTCAACTCACCACACTCACACACACACACAATATCCCATCCAACTCCCCATCCTCACACACTGTACTCATCCAACACCCCAACCTCTTACAAACACTGTACCCCATCCAACCCCACACCCTCTCACATACCCTCACACACACACTGTACCCCATCCAACTCCTCGTCCTCATACACACACTATACCCCATCCAACTCCCCACCCTCTCACCCACACTGTACCCCATCCAACTCCCCATCCGTTCACACACATTGTACCCCATCCAACTCCCCACTCTCTCTCACAGACACTGTAACACATCGACATCCCGACCCTCTCACACACACTGTTCCCCATCGAAATTCCCACCCTCAAACACACAATGTACCCCATTCAACTCCCCAACCTTTCACACACTCTGTACACCATCCAACACCCCATCCTCTCAAAAACACTGTACCCCATCAAACTCTTCATCATCTCACACACACTGTAACCCATCCACTCCACACTCTCTCACACAGACACACTGTACCCCATCCAACTCCCCATCCTCACACACACACTGTAACTCACCCAAGTCACCACCCTCTCACACACACTGTACACATTCCAACTACCCATCCTCTCAAACACACTGTACCCCATCCAACTCCACACTCTCTCACACAGACACTGTAACACATCGAACTCCCGACCTTCTCATACACACTGTACCCCATCAAACTCCCCATCCACTTCACACACATTGCACCCGATTCAATTCCCCAAACTCTCACACAAACTGTACACCATCCAACTCCCCACCCTCTCACAAAAACACTGTACCCCATCCAACACCCCAACATCTCACACAAACTGTACCCCATCCAACTCCCCACCCTCTCATACACAAACTGTACCCCATCCAACTCCCCATCCTCTCACACACTGAACCAAATCCAAAGCCTCATCTGCACACACACACACTCTACCCCATCCAACACCTCACTCTCTCACACAGACACACTGTACCCCATCCAACACCCCACCACCTCACACACATTGTACCCCATCCAACTTCCCACCATCACACACAAACTGTACCCGATCCAACTCCCCACCCTCTCATACACACTGTACCCCATCCAACACACCACCCTCTCACACACACACTGTACCACATCCAACTCCCCATCCTCTCACACACACACTGTAACCCTTCGAACTCCCAATCCTTTCACACACACACTGTACACGTTCCAAATCCCCATCCTCTCAAACACACTATACCCCATTCTACACCCCATCGTCTCATACACAAACTGTACCCCATCCAACTTCCCACCCTCTCACACACTTTACACCATCCAACTCCCCATCCTCCCTCACATACTGTACCCCAAACAACTCCCCATCCTTTCACACACACTGTACCCCATCCAACTCCACACTCTCACACAGACACTGTAACACATCGAACTCCCGACCCTCTCACACATAATGTACCCCATCAAACTCCCCATCCACCTCACACACATTGTACCCGATTCAACTCCCCAACCTCTCACACAAACTGTACCCCATCCAACTCACCACCCTCTCATTCACACACTGTACCCCATCCAACTCCCCACCGTTTCACAAACACATTGTACCCCATCGAACTCCCCACCCTCACACACACACACACACTGTACCCCATCCAACTCCCCATCCTTTCACACACACACACTGTACCCCTTCCAACTCCCCATCCTTTCACACATACACACTGTACCCCATCCAACAGCCCATCCTCACACACTCTGTACCCCATCCAACACACCATCCTCTCACACAAACACGGTAACCCATCGAAATCCCAATCCTTTCACACACACTGTACACATTCCAACTCCCCACCCTCTCACACACACACGGTGCCCCATCCAAGTCCCCACACTCCCACGCAAACAGTGTAACTCATCCAACTCCCAACAGTCTCACACACACTGTACCCTTTCCAACTCCCCACCCTCTCAAACAAACTGTACACCATCCAACTCCGCACTCTCTCAAACACACTCTGTACTCCATCCAACTCACCACCCTCTCACACAAACTGTACCCCATCCAACTCCCCACCCTCTCACACACACTGTACACCATCCAACTCCCCACCCTCTCACACAAACTGTACACCATCCAACTCCACACCCTCTCACACACACTGTACACCATCCAACTCCCCACCCTCTCACACACACTGTACCCCATCAAACTCCCCACCCCCTCACACACATTGTAACCCATTCAACTCACCACACTCACACACACACACTATATCCCATCCAACTCCCCATCCTCACACACTGTACTCATCCAACACCCCAATCTCTTACAAACACTGTACCCCATCCAACTCCACACCCTCTCACATACCCTCTCACCCACACTGTACCCCATCCAACTCCCTATCCTCATACACACACACTGTACCCCAACCAACTCCTCGTCCTCACACACACACTATACCCCATCCAACTCCCCATCCTCTCACCCACACACATTGTACCCCATCCAACTCCCCATCCGTTCACACACAATGTACCCCATCCAACTCCCCAACCTCTCACACACTCTGTACACCATCCAACACCCCATCCTCTCAAAAACACTGTACCCTATCAAACTCTTCATCATCTCACACACACTGTAACTCATCTAACTCCACACTCTCTCACACTGACACACTGTACCCCATCCAACTCCCCACCCTCACACACACACACACTGTACCCCATCCAACTCCCCATCCTTTCACACTCTGTACCCCATCCAACACACCATCCTCTCACACAAACACTGTAACCCATTGAAATCCCAATCCTTTCACACACACTGTACACATTCCAACTCCCCACCCTCTCAAACACACACGGTGCCCCATCCAAGTCCCCACACTCTCACGCAAACAGTGTAACTCATCCAACTCCCAACTGTCTCACACACACTGTACCCTTTCCAACTCCCCACCCTCTCAAACAAACTTTACCCCATCCAACTCCGCACTCTCTCACACACACACTCTGTACTCCATCCAACTCCCCACCATCTCACACAAACTGTATCCCATCCAACTGCCCACCCTCTCACACACACTGTACACCATCCAACTCCACACCCTCTCACACACACTGTACCCCATCCAACTCCCCACCCTCTCACACACACTGTACCCCATCCAACTCCACACCCTCTCACACACACTGTACACCATCCAACTCCCCGCCCTCTCACACACACTGTACCCCATCAAACTCCTTACCCCCTCACACACATTGTAACCCATTCAACTTACCACACTACACACACACACACAATATCCCATCCAACTCCCCATCCTCACACACTCTACTCATCCAACACCCCAACCTCTTACACAAACTGTACCCCATCCAACAACCCATCCTCAGACATTCACTGTACCCCATCCAACACCCCACCGTCTCTCACACTGTAACCCATCCAACTGCCCACCATCTCACACACACTGTACCCATCCAAATCCCCACCATCTCACACACACTGTACCCCATCCAACTCCCCACCCTCACACACACACAGAATATCATCCAACTCCCCATCCTCACACACACACACTGTACCTCATTCAACTCCCCACCCTCTCACACACATTGTACCCCATCCAACTCCCCACACTCTCAGACACACAGTGCCCCATCCAACTCCCCATCTTCTATCTTCTCACATGCACTGTAACCCATCCAACTCCCCATCCTCACACACACACTGTACCCCATCCAAAGACCCTTCCTCACACACACACTATACCCCATCCAACTCCCCATCCACTCACACACATTGTACCCCATTCAACTCCCCACCCTCTCACACACATTGTACCCCATCCAACTCCCCACACTCTCAGACACACAGTGCCCCATCCAACTCCCCATCTTCTATATTCTCACATGCACTGCACCCCATCCAACTCCCCATCCTCACACACACACTGTACCCCATCCAAAGACCCTTCCTCACACACACACTGTACCCCATCCAACTCCCCACCCTCTCACACACATTGTAACCCATCCAACTCCCCACCCTCTCACGCACATTGTACCCCATCCAACTCCCCATCCTCAAACACACACAATGTATCCCATCAAACACCACACCCCCCCATTCACATTGTACCTGATCCAACTCCCCACCCTCTCACACACAATATACGCCATCAAACTTCCCACCCCCTCACACACATTGTACCCCATTCAACTCCCCACCCTCTCACACACACTGTACCCAATCCAACTCCCAACACTCACACGCACACACTGTACCCCATCCAACTCCCCACCCTCTCACGTACCCTCTCATATACTGTACGCCATCCAACTCCCCATCCTCACACACAAACACAGTGCCCCATCCAACTCCCCATCTTCGCACATACACTGTACCCCATCCAACCCCCCACCATCACACACACTGAACTCCATCTAACTCCCCAACCCCGCACACGCACTATTCCCCATCCAACACACCACCCTCTCACACGCACACAGGTCCCCAGCCAACTCCACACCCTTCACACACACTGTACCCTATCCAACTCCACAACCTCACTCACACACACTGTACCCCATCCAGTTGCCTACCCTCTCACACACAATGTATCCCATCCCACTCCCCACTCTCACACACACACTGTACCCAATCCAATTCCCTATCCTCACACACACACTGTACACCATCCAACACCCCACCCTCTCACACACTCTGTACCCCATCCAACTGCCCACCCTCTCACACACACTGTACCCCATCCAACTCCCAATCCTCTCACACACACAATGTACCACATCGAACTCTCCATCCTCACACACACACACTGTACCCCGTCCAACTCACCACCCTCTCACTCACACACTGTACCCCATCCAACTCCCCACCCTCTCACAAACACACTGTACCCCATCCAACTCCCCACTCTCTCACACAAAAACTGTAACCCATCGAACTCCCAATCCTTTTACACACACAGTACACATTCCAACACCCCATCCTCTCAAACACACTATACCCCATCCAACTTCCCACCCTCTCACACACACTTTACACCATCCAACGCCCCATCCTCACACACACGCTGTACCCCATCCAACTCCTAACCCTCTTACACAAACTGTACCCCATCCAACAACCCATCCTCAGACATTCACTGTACCCCATCCAACACCCCACCGTCTCTCACACGGTAACCCATCCAACTGCCCACCATCTCACACACACTGTACCCATCCAAATCCCCACCATCTCACACACACTGTACCCCATCCAACTCCCCACCCTCTCACACACACAGAATATCATCCAACTCCCCATCCTCACACACACACACTGTACCTCATTCAACTCCCCACCCTCTCACACACATTGTACCCCATCCAACTCCCCACACTCTCAGACACACAGTGCCCCATCCAACTCCCCATCTTCTATCTTCTCACATGCACTGTAACCCATCCAACTCCCCATCCTCACACACACACTGTACCCCATCCAAAGACCCTTCCTCACACACACACTATACCCCATCCAACTCCCCATCCACTCACACACATTGTACCCCATTCAACTCCCCACCCTCTCACACACATTGTACCCCATCCAAAGACCCTTCCTCACACACACACCATACCCCATCCAACTCCCCATCTTCTATATTCTCACATGCACTGTACCCCATCCAACTCCCCATCCTCACACACACACTGTACCCCATCCAAAGACCCTTCCTCACACACACACTGTACCTCATCCAACTCCCCATCCACTCACACACATTGTACCCCATTCAACTCCCCACCCTCTCACACACATTGTAACCCATCCAACTCCCCACCCTCTCACGCACATTGTACCCCATCCAACTCCCCATCCTCACACACACACAATGTATCCCATCAAACACCACACCCCCCCATTCACATTGTACCTGATCCAACTCCCCACCCTCTCACACACAATATACGCCATCAAACTTCCCACCCCCTCACACACATTGTACCCCATTCAACTCCCCACCCTCTCACACACACTGTACCCAATCCAACTCCCAACACTCACACACACACACTGTACCCCATCAAACTCCCCACCCTCTCACGTACCCTCTCATATACTGTACACCATCCAACTCCCCATCCTCACACACAAACACAGTGCCCCATCCAACTCCCCATCTTCGCACATACACTGTACCCCATCCAACCCCCCACCATCACACACACTGAACTCCATCTAACTCCCCAACTCCGCACACGCACTATTCCCCATCCAACACACCACCCTCTCACACGCAGACAGGTCCCCAGCCAACTCCACACCCTTCACACACACTGTACCATATCCAACTCCACAACCTCACTCACACACACTGTACCCCATCCAGTTGCCTACCCTCTCACACACAATGTATCCCATCCCACTCCCCACTCTCAAACACACACTGTACCCAATCCAATTCCCTATCCTCACACACACACTGTACACCATCCAACACCCCACCCTCTCACACACTCTGTACCCCATCCAACTGCCCACCCTCTCACACACACTGTACCCCATCCAACTCCCAATCCTCTCACACACACAATGTACCACATCGAACTCTCCATCCTCACACACACACATTGTACCCCATCCAAATCCCCAAACTCTCACACATTATGTAACCCATCAAACTACCCACCACCTCACACATTTTTTTACCCCATTCAACCCCCACCCTCTCACACACACTGTCCCCCATCCAACTCCCCACCCTCACACACACTGTACTCCATCCAAATGCCCCACTCTCACACAAACGGTCCCCCATCCAACTCCCCACCATCACACACACTGAACTCCATCTAACTCCACAATCCCGCACACGCACTATTCCCCATCCAACACACCACCCTCTCACACGCACACAGGTCCCCAGCCAACTCCACATCCTTCACACACACTGTACCCTATCCAACTCCACAACCTCACTCAAACACACTGTACCCCATCCAACTCCCTACCCGCTCACACACAATGTATCCCATCCCACTCCTCACACTCACACACACACTGTACCCAATCCAATTCCCTATTCTCACACACACTGTACACTATCCAACTCCCCACCCTCTCACACACACTGTACCCCATCCAACTGCCCACCCTCTCACACACACTGTACCCCATCCAACTGCCCACCCTCTCACACACACTGTACCCCATCCAACTCCCCACCCCCTCACACACACTGTACCCCATCCAACTCCCCACCCTCTCATACACACTCTACTCCATCCAACTCCCAATTCTGTCACACACACTGTACCACATCGAACTCCCCATCCTCACACACACATTGTACCCCATCCAACTCCTCAACCTCTCACACATTATATAACCCATCAAACTACCCACCACCTCACACACTATTTACCCCATTCAACTACCCACCCTCTCACACACACTGACCCCATCCAAATCTCCACCCTCACACACACTGTTCTCCATCCAACTCCCCATCCTCACACACACATACTGATCCCAACCCAACTCTCCACCCTCTCTCACACACTGTACCCCATCCAACTCCCCATCCTCATACACACGCTGTACCCCACCCAACTCCCCATCCTCTCTCACACACTGTACACCTTCCAAATCCCCCTCTCACACACACACTGTAGCCCATCCAACTCCCCATCCTCACACACACTGAACTCCTAACTCCCCAACCCCGCAAACGCTCTATTCCATGCATCCCATGCAACTCCCCATCCTCTCACACACCCACTGTACCCCATCCATCTCCCTACCCTCTCACACACAATATATGCCATCAAACTCACCAGCCCCTCACACACATTGTAACCCATTCAACTCCCCACCCTCTCACTCACACTGTACCCCATCGAACTCCACACACTCACACACAAACACTGTACCCCATCCACCTCCCCACCCTCTCAAACAAACTATACCCCATCCAACTCCCCACCCTCACACACATACACAGAGCCCCATCCAACTCCCCAACTTCTCACATACACTGTACCCTATCCAACTCCCCACCATCTCACACACACTGTACTCCATCAAACTCCCCACACACACACACACTGAACCCCATCCAACTCCCCACCCTCTCACACACACTGTACCCCATTCAACTTCCCATCTCCACACACACACACATACACTGTACCTCATCCAACTCCCCACCCTCTCACACACACTGTACCCCATTCAACTTCCCATCCCCACACACACACACACTGTACCTCATCCAACTCCCCACCCTCTCACACACAAGCTGTACCCCATACAACTCCCCATCCTCACACACGCTGTACTCTATCCTACTCCCCATCCGCACTCACACAGTGTACCCCAACCAACACCCCACCCTATCTCAGACACTGTACAAACTCCCGATCCTCACACACAAACACAGTGGCCCATCCAACTCCCGACCCTCTCTCACACACACTGTACCCCAACCAAATCCCCACCCTCTCTCACACACTGTACCTCATCCAACTCCCCACCCTCGCACACACACTGTACCCCATCCAACACCCCATCCTCACACACAAACTGTACCCTATCCAACTCCCCATTCTCACGCACACACACACTGTACCCCATCCAACTCCCATCCTCACACACGCTGTACTCCAACCAAATCCCCATTCACACACACACACACTGTACCGCACCCAACTCCCCACCCTCTCTCAGACACTTTACCCCAAACAACTCCTGATCCTCACACACACACAGTGGTCCATCCACTTCCCAGCCTCTCACACAAACACTGTACCCCATCCAACTCCCCATCCTCCCACACACTGTAACCCATCCAACTCCCCACACTCTCAAACACTGTAAGCCATCCAACTCCCCATCCTCACAAAAAACACTATACCCCATCCAACTCCCCACCCTCTCACACACCCTGTACCCCATCCAACTCCCCACCCTCTCACACAAACTGTACCCCATCTAACACCCCATCCTGACACACACCCACTGTACCCCATCCAACTCCCCAGCCTCTCACACACAATGTAAGCCATCAATCTCTCCACCCCCTCACACACGTTGTACCCCATCCACCTCCCCACCCTCTCACGCACACTATACCCCATCCAACTTACCATCCTCACACACATACGCAGTGACCCATCCAACTCCGCAACTTCTCACATACACTGTATCCCATCCAACTCGCCACCCTCACACACACACTGTACCCCATCCAACTCCCCACCCTCTCACACACACTGTACCCCATCCAACTCCACACCCTCTCACACACACTATACCCCATCCAACTTCCCACACTCACACAAACACACTGTACCCCATCCAACTCCCCGCCCTCTCACACACACACACACACACACACACACACTGTACCACATCCAACTCCCCATCCTCTCAAACACACTTTATCCCATCCAACTCCCCACCCTCACACACACACTGTACCCCACCCAACGCCCTACCCTCTCTCAGACACTGTACCCCAAACAACTCCCCATTCTCACACAAACACTGTACCCCTTCCAAATACCCATCCTCACGCATACACACAGAGCCTCATCCACCTCCCCATCTTCTCCCATGCACTGTACCCCATCCAAATCCCCACCCTCTCACACACACTGTACCCTATTCAACTCCCCAACCTCACACAAACACACTGTACCCCATCGAACTCCACACACTCACACACAAACACTGTACCCCATCCACATCCCCATGCTCTCACACACACTGTACCCCAACCAACTCCCCAACCTCCCACACACACTGTACCCCATCCAACTCCCCACCCTCTCACACACTGTAACCCATTCAACTCCCCATTCTCACACACACACTGTACCCCTTCCAACTACCCATCCTCACTCACACACACAGTGCCCTATCCAACTCCCATCTTCTCCCATGCACTGTACCCCATCCAACTCCCCACCCTCTCACACACACTGTACCCCATTCAACTCCCCAACTCCACACACACACACACACTGTACCACATCCAACTCCCCACCCTCTCACACACAATGTACCCCATCCAACGCCCCATCCTCATGTACAAGCTTTACCCTATCCAACTCCCCATCCTCACACACACACACTGTACCCCATCCAACTCCCCATCCTCACACACGCTGCACTCCATCCAACTCCCCATTCTCACACACAAACACTGTACCGCAACCAACTCCCCTTCCTCTCTCAGACACTTTACCCCAAACAACTCCTGATCCTCACACACACACAGTGGTCCATCCACTTCCCACCCTCTCAGACAAACACTGTACCCTAACCAACTCCCCACCCTCTCACACACACTGTACCCCATTCAACTCCCCATTCTCACACACACGCACTGTACCCCATCGAACTCCACAAGCTCACACATAAACACTGTACCCCATCCAACTTCCCATCCTCAAACACATATGCAGTGCCCTATCCAACTCCCCAAATTCTCACACACACTGTACCCCATCCAACTCCCCATCCTCACACACACACACACAGTACCTCATCCAACTCCTTACCCACTCACACACGCTGTACCCCATCCAACTCCCGATCCTCCCACAAACACTGTACTCAATCAACGCCCCACCCTCTCACACACTGTACCCCATCCAACTCCCCATCCTCCCACAAACACTGTACTCAATCAAATGCCCCACCCTCTCACACACTGTACCCCATCCAACTGCCCATCCACATGCACACACACAATGCCCCATTCAACTCCCCATCCTCACACACATGCACAGTGCACTATCCAACTCCCCATCTTCTCACATGCACTGTACCCCATCCAACTCCCCACCCTCACACACACACTGTACTCCATTCAACTCCCCACACTCACACACACACACTGTACCCCATCCAACTTCCCACCCTCGCACACACACTGTACCTCATCCAAATCTCCACCCTCTCACACACAATGTAACCCATCCAACTCCACATCCTCATGCACAAGCTGTACCCTATCCAACTCCCCATCCTCACACACACACACACACAGTGCCCCATCCAACTCGCCACCCTCTCACACACACACTATACCTCATCCAACTACCCATCCTCACACACGCTGTACTCCATCCAACTCCCCATTCTCACACACACACACTGTACCGCACCCAACTCCCCTCCCTCTCTCAGACACTGTACCCCAAACAACTCCTGATCCTCACACACACACAGTGGTCCATCCACTTCCCACCCTCTCACACACACACTGTACCCCATCCAACTCCTTACCTTCTCACACACACTGTAACCCATCCAACTCCCCATCCACACACACACACTGTAAACCATCCAACTCCCCATCCTCACACACACACTGTACCCCATCCAACTCCCCACACTCTCACACACCCTGTACCCCATCCAACTCCCCACCCTCACACACACCCACTGTACCCCATCCAACTCCCCACCCTCTCACACACAATGTATGCCATCAAACTCCCTACCCCCTCACACACATTGTACCCCTTTCAACTCACCACCCTCTCAAACACACTGTACCCCATCAAACTCCACACACTCACACACAAACACAGTACCCCATCCACCTCCCCACCCTCTCACACACACTGTACCCCATCCAACTCCCAATCCTCACGCACACACACACACAGACACACACACACACACACAGTGCCCCATCCAACTCGCCAACTTCTCACACAAACACTGCACCCTATCCAACTCCCCACCCTCTCACACACACTGTACCCCATTCAACTCCCCATCCTCACACACATACACTGTAACCCATCGAACTCCACACGCTCACACACAAACACTGTACCCCATCCACCTCCCCACCCTCTCACAGACACTGTACCCCATCCAACTTCCCATCCTCAAATACATATGCAGTGCCCTATCCAACTCCCCAAATTCTCACACACACTGTACCCCATCCAACTCCCCATCCTCACACACACACACACAGTACCTCATCCAACTCCCTACCCACTCACACACACTGTACCTCATCCAGCTCCCGATACTCCCACAAACACTGTACTCAATCCAACGCCCCACCCTCTCACAGACTACCCCATCCAACTCCCCATCCTCACACACACACACTGTACCTCATCCAACTCCCTACCCACTCACACACACTGTATCCCATCCAACTCCCCATCCTCCCACAAACACTGTACTCAATCCAATGCCCCACCCTCTCACACACTGTACCCCATCCAACTGCCCACCCACATGCACACACACAATGCCCCATTCAACTCCCCATCCTCACACACATGCACAGTGCACTATCCAACTCCCCATCTTCCCACATGCACTGTACCCCATCCAACTCCCCACCCTCACACACACACTGTACTCCATTCAACTCCCCACACTCACACACACACACTGTACCCCATCCAACTTCCCACCCTCGCACACACACTGTTGCCCAACCAAATCCCCATGCACACACACACTGTACCTCATCCAAATCTCCACCCTCTTACACACAATGTAACCCATCCAACTCCACATCCTCACGCACAAGCTGTACCCTATCCAACTCCCCATCCTCACACACACACACACAGTGCCCCATCCAACTCGCCACCCTCTCACACACACACTATACCTCATCCAACTCCCCATCCTCACACACGCTGTACTCCATCCAACTCCCCATTCTCACACACACACACTGTACCGCACCCAACTCCCCTCCCTCTCTCAGACACTGTACCCCAAACAACTCCTGATCCTCACACACACACAGTGGTCCATCCACTTCCTACCCTCTCACACACACACTGTACCCCATCCAACTCCTTACCTTCTCACACACACTGTAACCCATCCAACTCCCCATCCACACACACACACTGTAACCCATCCAACTCCCCATCCTCACACAAACACTGTAACCCATCCAACTCCCCACACTCTCACACACCCTGTACACCATCCAACTCCCATTCTCACACACACCCACTGTACCCCATCCAATTCCCCACCCTCTCACACACAATGTATGCCATCAAACTCCCCACCCCCTCACACACATTGTACCCCTTTCAACTCCCCACACTCTCACACACACTGTACCCCATCAAACTCCACACACTCACACACAAACACTGTACCCCATCCAACTTCCCACCCTCTCAAACACTGTAAACCATCCAACTCCCCATCCTCACACACACACTGTACCCCATCCAACTCCCCACACTCTCACACACCCTGTACCCCATCCAACTCCCCATCCTCACACACACCCACTGTACCCCATCCAACTCCCCACCCTCTCACACACAATGTATGCCATCAAACTCCCCACCCCATCACACACATTGTACCCCTTTCAACTCACCACCCTCTCAAACACACTGTACCCCATCAAACTCCACACACTTACACACAAACACTGTACCCCATCCACCTCCCCACCCTCTGACACACACTGTACCCCATCCAACTCCCCATCCTCACGCACGCACACACACACACACACACACACACACACACACAGTGCCCATCCATCTGCCCACCCTCTCACACAGACACTGTACCCCATCCAAATCCCCATCCTCACACACACACACGGTACCCCATCCAGCTCCCTACCCTCTCAGACACACTGTAACCCATCCAACTCCCCATCCTCACACACACTGTACCCCATCCAACTCCCCATCCTCACGCATACACACACAGTGCCCCATCCAACTCGCCACCCTCTCATACACACACTGTACCCCATCCAACTCCTCATCCTCACATACACACACTGTACCGCATCCAACACCCCACCCACTCACACACTATGTACCCCATCCAACTCCCCATCCTCACGCATACACACACAGTGCCCCATCCAACTCGCCACCCTCTCATACACACACTGTACCCCATCCAACTCCCCATCCTCACATACACACACTGTACCGCATCCAACTCCCCACCCTCTCTCAGACACTGTACCCCAAACAACTCCTGATCCTCACACACACACAGTGGTCCATCCACTTCCCACCCTCTCACACAAACACTGTACCCCATCCAAATCCCCATCCACACACACACACACGGTACCCCATCCAGCTCCCTACCCTCTCAGACACACTGTAACCCATCCAACTCCCCATCCTCACACACACTGTACCCCATCCAACTCCCCATCCTCACGCATACACACACAGTGCCCCATCCAACTCGCCACCCTCTCATACACACACTGTACCCCATCCAACTCCTCATCCTCACATACACACACTGTACCGCATCCAACACCCCACCCTCTCACACACTATGTACCCTATCCAACTCCCCATCCTCACGCATACACACACAGTGCCCCATCCAACTCGCCACCCTCTCATACACACACTGTACCCCATCCAACTCGCCACCCTCTCATACATACACTGTACCCCATCCAAATCCCCATCCTCACACACACACACGGTACCCCATCCAATTCCCTACCCTCTCAGACACACTGTAACCCATCCAACTCCCCATTCTCACACACACTGTACCCCATCCAACTCCCCATCCTCACACACACCCACTGTACCCCATCCAACTCCCGACCATCTCACACACAATGTACACCATCAAACTCCCCACCCCCTCACACATTGTAACCCATTCAACTCCCCACACTCTCACTCACACTGTACCCCATCGAACTCCACACACTCACACACAAAAACTGTACCCCATCCACCTCCCCACCCTCTCACACGCACTGTACCCCATCCAACTTCCTATGCTCACACAAATACGCAGAGCCCCATCCAACTCCCCAACTTCTCACATACACTGTATCCTATCCAACCCCCCATCCTCACACAAAAGCTGTACCCCATCCAACTCCCCATCCTCACACACACACACACACATTGCCCCATGCAACTCCCCACACTCACACGCACACTGTACCCCATCCAACTCCCCATCCTCACACACACACACACACACACAGTGCCCCATCCAACTCCCCATCCTCACGCACACACACACACTGTACTCCATCCAAGTCACCATCCGCACACAGACACACTGTACCCCTCCCAACTCCCCAACTTCTTTCAGACACTGTACCCCTAACAACTCCCGATCCTCACACACACACAGAGGCCCATCCAACTCCCGACCCTCTCACACACACACTGTACTCCATCCAAGTCACCATCCTCACACACACACACTGTACCCCTCCGAACTCCCCAACTCCTTTCAGACACTGTACCCCTAACAACTCCCGATCCTCACATACACACAGAGGCCTATCCAACTCCCGACCCTCTCACACACACTGTACCCCATCCAACTCCCCATCCTCACAAACAAACTGTACCCCATCCAACTCCCCATCCTCACACACGTACACAGTGCCCCATCCATCTCCCCATCTTCTCACTTGCACTGTATCCCATCCAACTCCGCACCCTCTCACACAAACTGTACCCCATTCAACTCCCCACACTCACACACACACACTGTACCCCATCCAACTTCCCACCCTCTCACACACACTGTACCCCAACCAAATTCCCATCTGCACACACACACTGTACCTCATCCAACACCCCACACTCTCACACACTATGTACCCCATCCAACTCCCCATCCTCACGCACACACACACAGTGCCCCATCCAACTTGCCACCCTCTCGTACACACACTGTACCCCATCCAACACCCCATCCTCACACATGCTGTACTCCACCCAACTCCCCATTCTCACATACACACACTGTACTGCACCTAACTCCCCTCCCTCTCTCAGACACTTTACCCCAAACAACTCCTGATCCTCACACACACACAGTGGTCCATCCACTTCCCACCCTCTCACACAAACATTGTACCCCATCCAACTCCCCATCCTCACATACACACATTGTACCCCATCCAACTCCGTACCCTCTCACACACACTATACCCCATCCAACTCCCCATCCTCACACACACCCACTGTAACCCATCCAACTCCCCACCCTCTCACACAATGTACACCATCAAACTCCCCACCCCCTCACACACTTGTACCCCATTCAATTCCCCACACTCTCACTCACACTGTACCCCATCGAACTCCACACACTCACACACAAAAACTGTACCCCATCCATCTCCCCACCCTCTCACATACTACCCCATCCAACTTCCCATCCTCACACAAATACGCAGAGCCCCATCCACCTCCCCAACTTCTCACATACACTGTATCCTATCCAACCCCCCATCCTCACACACAAGCTGTATCCCATCCAACTCCCCATCCTCACACACACACACACACATATACACATACACTGTACCCCATCCAACTCCCAATCCACACACACAAGCTGTACCCCATCCAACTCCCCATCCACACACACACACACACACACACACACACACACACGCACGCACGCACGCACGCACACACACACACACACACACACACACACACACACACACACACACACACACACACACACACACACACACACACACACACACACACACACACACACACACACACACTGCCCCATCCAACTCCCCAACCTCTCACACACACACTGTACTCCATCCAAGTCACCATCCGCACACACACACACTGTACCCCTCCCAACTCCCCAACTCCTTTCAGACACTGTACCCCTAACAACTCCCGATCCTCACACACACACAGAGGCCCATCCAACTCCAGACCCTCTCACACACACTGTACCCCATCCAACTCCCCATCCTCCCACACAGATTGTACCCCATCTAACTCCCCACCCTCTCACACACTGTACCCCATCCAACTCCCCATCCTCACACACATACACAGTGCCCCATCCAACTCCCCATCTTCTCACACACACTGTACCCCATCCAACTCCCCATCCTCCCACACAGATTGTACCCCATCTAACTCCCCACCCTCTCACACACTGTACCCCATCCAACTCCCCATCCTCACACACATACACAGTGCCCCATCCAACTCCCCATCTTCTCACACACACTGTACCCCAACCAAATCCCCATCCACACACACACACTGTACCTCATCCAACTCCCAACATCCTCACACACAATATATCCCACCCAACTCCCCATCCTCACGCACAAGCTGTACCCTATCCAACACCCCATCCTCACACACACTCACACACACAATGTCCCATCCAACTCCCAATCCTCACAAACGTTGTACTCAATCCAAATCCCCATTCTCACACACACTGTATCCCAGCCATCTCCCCATCCTCACACGCGCTATACTCCATCCAACTCCCCATCCGCACACACACACACACTGTATCACACCCACTCCCCACCCTCTCTCAGACACTGTACCCCAAACAACTCCCATCCTCACACGCACACAGTGGCCCATCCAACTTCCGACACTCTCACACACACACTGTACTTCATCCAACTCCCCATCCTCTCTCACACACACTGCACCCCATTGAACTCGCCACACTCACACACATACACTGTACACCATCCAACTCCCCACCCTCTCACACACACTGTACCCCATCCAACTTCCCATCCTCACACAAATACGCAGAGCCCCATCCACTTCCCCAACTTTCACATACACTGTATCCTATCCAACCCCCCATCCTCACACACAAGCTGTACCCCATCCAACTCCCCATCCTCACACACACACACATATATACACATACACTGTACCCCATCCAACTCCCAATCCACACACACAAGCTGTACCCCATCCAACTCCCCATCCTCACTCACTCACTCACACACACACACACACACACACACACACACACACACACACACACACACACACACACACACACACACACACACACACACACACACACACACACACACACACACACACACACACACACACACACACACACACACACACTGTACCCCATCCAACTCCCGAACCTCACACATGCTGTACTCCATCCAACTCCCCATCCTCACACACACACACTGTACCCCACCCAACTCCCCACCCTCTCTCAGACATTGTACCCCAAACAACCCCTGATCCTCACACACACAGTGGCCCATCCTCACGCACAAGCTGTACCCCGTCCAACTCCCCATCCTCAAACACGCACACACAAACACACAGTGCCACATCCAACGCCCCACCCTCTTACACACACACTGTACCCCATCCGACTCCGCACCCTCTCACACACACTGTACCCCATCCAACTCCCCACCCTCTCACGCACACTGTACCCCTTCCAACTACCCATCCTCACACACATACACAGTGCCCCATCCAACACCCATCCTCACACACACACACTGTACCGTATCCAAATCCCCACCCTCTCACACACAACGTACGCCATCAAATTCCCCACCTTCTCACACACACTTTACCCCATCCAACTCCCCATCCTCACACACACTGTACCCAACTGATTCCACACCCTCTCTCACACACAGTACCCCAAACAACACCCATCCTCACACACAGTGCACCGTCAAACTCCCCAACCTCTCACACACACACTGTACCCCATCCAACTCCCCATCCTCAAACACACACGGTGTACCCCATCCACGTCTCTACCCTCGCACACACACTGTACCCCATCCAACACCCCATCCTCACACACACACACTGTACCCCACCCACCTCCCAACCCTCTCTCACACACTGTACCCCATCCAACACCCCACCCTCTGACACACACTGTACCCCATCCAACTCCCAATCCTCACACACACACTGTACCACATCCAACTCCCCATCCTCACACACACACTGTATCCCACCCAACTCCCCACCCTTTCTCACACACTGTACACCATCCAACTCCCCATTCTCACACACACACACACTGTACCCCAAAAAATTCCCTACCCTCTCTCACACAGTGTACCCCATCCAATTCCCCACCCTCTCTCACACACTGTACCCCAAACAACTCCCCATCCTGACACACACACACTGTACCCCATCCAACTCCCAATCCTCACTCACACACACTTTACCCCATCATCACACACACACAGTGATCCAGCCAACTCCCAACCTTCTCACACACACACTGTACCCCATCCAACTCCCTACCCTCTCACACACACTGTACCCCTTCCAACTCCCCATCCTCACACATACACAATGTCCCCCATCCAACTCTCCATTCTCATACACACACACGGAGACCCAGCCAACTCCCCACCCTCTCACACACACTGTACCCCATCCAACTCCCTACACTCTCAGACACACTGTAACCCATCCAACATCACAACCTCTCACACACACACTGAACACCTTCCAACTCCCCATCCTTACACACACACACTGTACCCCATCCAACTCCCCACACTCACACAAACACACTGAACACCATCCAACTCCCCAAATTCTCACACACACTGTACCCCATCCAACTCCCCAACCTGACACACAGAGTGTACCCAAACCAACTTCACATCCTCACGCACACACACACTGTACCCCATCCAACTCCCCACCCTCTCACACACACTGTACCCCATCCAACTCCCCATCCTCACACACACACACTGTACCCCATCCAACTTCCCACCCTCTCACACACTGTACCCCATCCAACTCCCCATCCTCACACACATACACACTGCCCCATCCAACTCCCCATCTTCTCACATACACTGTACCCCATACAACTTCCCACCCTCTCACACACACTGTACCCCATCCAACACGCCACACTCACACACAAACACTGTACTCCATCCAACTTCATAACCTCTCACACACACACGCTGCACCCCATCCAACTCCCCATCCACACACACATACACACTGTACCCCATACAACTCACCATCCTCACGCAGAAGCTATACCCCATCCAACTCCCCATCCTCAAACACACACACACACACACACACACACACACACACACACACACACACACACACACACACACACACACACACACACACACACACACACACACACACACACACACGCACACACACACGGTGCCTCATCCAATGCCCCACCCTCTCACACACACACTGTACCCCATCCAACTCCCGAACCTCACACATGCTGTACTCCATCCAACTCCCCATCCTCACACACACACACTGTACCCCACCCAACTCCCCACCCTCTCTCAGACACTGTACCCCAAACAACCCCTGATCCTCACACACACAGTGGCCCATCCTCACGCACAAGCTGTACCCCGTCCAACTCCCCATCCTCAAACACGCACACACAAACACACAGTGCCACATCCAACGCCCCACCCTCTTACACACACACTGTACCCCATCCGACTCCGCACCCTCTCACACACACTGCACCCCATCCAACTCCCCCCCCTCTCACGCACACTGTACCCCTTCCAACTACCCATCCTCACACACACACACACTGTACCCCATCCAACTCCCCATTCTCACAAACACATAAAGTGCCCCATCCAACACCCCACCCTCACACAAACACTGAACCCCATACAACTCCCCAACCTTACACACGCACTATGCCTCATCCAACACCCCACCCTCTCACACACACACACTTTACCCCATCCAACTCCCCATCCTCACACACACACACTGTACCCCATCCAACTCCCCACCCTCTCTCACACACTGTACCCCATCCAAATCCCCATCCTCACACACACATTGCACCACATCAATTCCCCACCCTCTCTCAAACACTATACTCCAAACAAAACCCCATCCTCACACACACTGTACCCCATCCAACTCCCCACCCTCTCACACACTGTACCCCATGAAAACTCACCATCCTCACACACACATACTGTACCCCATCCAACTCCCCATTCTCACACACACATACAGTGCCCCATCCAACACCCCACCCTCTCACACACACTGAACCCCATCCAACGCCCCAACATCACATACACACAATGTATCCCATCCAACTCCCAATCCTCACACACACACGGAGACCCAGCCAACTCCCCACCCTCTCACACACACTGTACCCCAGCCAACTCCCCACCCTCTCACACACACTGTACCCCAGCCAACTCCCCATCCTCACACACACACTGTAACCCATTCAATTCCGTTTCCACAAACACACACTTTACCCCATTCAACTCCACACACTCTCACGCACACTGTACCCCATCCAACTCCCCATCTTCACACGCACACACTGTACCCCATCCAACTCCCCACCCTCTCTCACACCATGTACCCCATTCAACTTCCCATCCTCACACATACACAGTGCCCCATCCAACTGCCCCCCCACTCTCATACAAACACTGCACCCCATCAAACTCCCCATCCTAACACACACACACTGTACCCCATCCAACTCCCCACACACTCACACACACTGTACACAAACCAACTCCCCGCACTCACATACATACAATGTACTCCATCCAACTCCCCACCCTCACACACACACACTGTACCCCACCCAACACCCCACCCTCTCTCAGACACTGCACCCCATCCAACTCCCCATCCTCACTCACACACACTGTACCACATCCAACTCCGTACCCTCTCACACACACTGTACCCCATCCAACTCCCCACACTCTCACACACACTGTACCCCATCCAACTCCCTACCCTCTCACACACACTGTACCCCATCCAACTCCCCAGCCTCACACACACGCTGTACCACATCCAATTCCCCACCCTCTCTCACACACTATGCCCCAAACAACTCCCCATCCTCACACACACACACTACCCCATCCAACTCCCCATTCTCACACACACACAGTGTACCCCATCCAAATCCCCACCCTCTCACACACTGTACCCCATCCAACTCCCCAAACTGACACACACACACTGTACACTATCCAACTCCCCATTCTCACACACACACACACTGTACCCAATTCAACTCCCCACACTCTCACACACACTGTACCCCAACCAACTCCCCACACTCACACACATACAATGTACCCCATCCAACTCCCCACGCTCACACACACAATGGATTCCATCCAACTCCCCAGCCTCACACACACACACTGTACCCGACCTAACACCCCACCCTCTCACACACACACTGAACCCCATCCAACAACCCAACCTCACACAAGCACTATACCTTATCCAACTCCCCATCCTCACACACACACTGTACCACGTACAATTCGCCACCCTCTCTCACACACTGTACCCCAAACAACTCCCCATCCTCACACACATACACACTGTACCCAATCCAACTCCCCATCCTCACTCACACACACTGTACCCAATTCAACTTCCCACACTCTCACACACACTGTACCCCAACCAACTCCCCACACTCACACACATACAATGTACCCCAACCAACTCCCCACGCTCACACACACAATGGATTCCATCCAACTCCCCAGCCTCACACACACACACTATACCCGACCTAACTCCCCACCCCCTCGCACACACTGTAGCCCATCCAACTCCCCATCCTAACACACACATTATACCCCATCCAACTCCCCACACTCTCACACACACTGTACCCCAACCAACTCCCCACACTCACACACATACAATGTACCCCATCCAACTCCCCACCCTCACACACACAATGGATTCCATCCAACTCCCCAGCCTCACACACACACACTGTACCCGACCCAACTCCCCACCCTCTCGCACACACTGTACCCCATCCAACTCCCCATCCTCACACACACACACTGTACCCCATCCAACTCCCCACACTCACACAAACACACTGTATACCTTCCAACTCCCCATCCTAACACACACATTATACCCCATCCAACTCCCCACACTCTCACACACACTGTACCCCAACCAACTCCCCACACTCACACACATACAATGTACCCAATCCAACTCCCCACCCTCACACACACACAATGTACTCCATGCAACTCCCCATCCTCACACACACACACTGTAGCCCACCCAACTCCCCACCCTCTCACGCACACTGTACCCCATCCAACTCCCCATCCTCACACACACACTGTACCACATCCAGTTCCCCACCCTCTCACACACTGTACCCCAAACAACTCCCCATCCTCACACACACACACACTTTACCCCATCCAACTCCCTACCCTCGCACACAGACTTTATCCTATCAAACATCCCATCCTAACACACACACATTTTACCCCATCCAATGACCTACCCTCTCACACCATACCCCATCCAACTCCCCATCCTCACACACACACACACTGTACCCCATCCAACTCCACATTCTCACACACACATACAGTGCCCCATCCAACACCCCACCCTTTCATACACACTGAACACTATCCAAATCCCCAACCTCACACATGCATTATTCCTCATCCAACACCCCACCCTCTCACACACACACTGTACCCCATCCAACTCCCCATCCTCACACACACACTGTACCCCATCTAACTCCACACCCTCTCACACACACTGTACCCCATCCAACTTCCCACCCTCTCACACACACTGTACCCCATCCAACTCCCCACACTCATAGACACACGCTGTACCCCATCCAACTCCCCACACTCACACACACACACTGTACCCCATCCAACTCCCCATCCTCACACACACACACTGTACCCCATCCAACTCCCCACCCACTCTCACACACTGTACCCCATCCAACTCCCCACCCTCTCACCCACACTGTACCCCATCCAACTCCCTATCCTCACACACAAACTGTACCCCACCCATCTCCCCACCCTCTCTCACACACTGTACTCCATCCAACTTCCCATCCTCACACACGCTATTCCCCACCCAACTCCCCAATCTCTCACACATACTGTACCCCATCCAACTCCCCACCCTCACACACACACACTGTACCCCATCCAACTCCCCACCCTCTCTCACACACTGTACCCCATCCAACTTCCCACACTCATAGACACACGTTGTACCCCATCCAACTCCCCACCCTCTCACAAACACTGTACCCCATCCAACTCCCCACACTCACACACACACACTGTACCCCATCCAACTCCCCATCCTCACACACACACACTGTACCCCATCCAACTCCCCACCCACTCTCACACACTGTACCCCATCCAAATCCCCACCCTCTCACCCACACTGTACCCCATCCAACTCCCTATCCTTACACACAAACTGTACCCCACCCATCTCCCCACCCTCTCTCACACACTGTACTCCATCCAACTTCCCATCCTCACACACGCTATTCCCCACCCAACTCCCCAATCTCTCACACATACTGTACCCCATCCAACTCTCCACCCTCACACACACACACTGTACCCCATCCAACTCCCCACCCTCTCTCACACACTGTACCCCATCCAACTCCCCACACTCATAGATACACGCTGTACCCCATCCAACTCCCCATCCTCACACACACACACTGTACCCCAACCAACTCCCCAACCTCACACATGCACTATTCCTCATCCAACACCCCACCCTCTCACACACACTGTACCCCAACCAACTCCCCACACTCACACACACACACTGTCCCCCATCCAACTCCCCATCCTCACACACACACTGTAACCCATCCAACTCCCGACCCTCTCACACACACTGTACTCCAAACAACTCCCCACACTCTCACACACACACACACTGTACCCAATTCAACTCCCCATCCTAACACACACATTATACCCCATCCAACTCCCCACACTCTCACACACACTGTACCCCAACCAACTCCCCACACTCACACACATACAATGTACCCCATCCAACTCCCCACCCTCACACACACAATGGATTCCATCCAACTCCCCAGCCTCACACACACACACTGTACCCGACCCAACTCCCCACCCTCTCGCACACACTGTACCCCATCCAACTCCCCATCCTCACACACACACACTGTACCCCATCCAACTCCCCACACTCACACAAACACACTTTATACCTTCCAACTCCCCATCCTAACACACACATTATACCCCATCCAACTCCCCACACTCTCACACACACTGTACCCCAACCAACTCCCCACACTCACACACATACAATGTACCCAATCCAACTCCCCACCCTCACACACACACAATGTACTCCATGCAACTCCCCATCCTCACACACACACACTGTAGCCCACCCAACTCCCCACCCTCTCACGCACACTGTACCCCATCCAACTCCCCATCCTCACACACACACTGTACCACATCCAGTTCCCCACCCTCTCACACACTGTACCCCAAACAACTCCCCATCCTCACACACACACACACTTTACCCCATCCAACTCCCTACCCTCGCACACAGACTTTATCCTATCAAACATCCCATCCTAACACACACACATTTTACCCCATCCAATGACCTACCCTCTCACACCATACCCCATCCAACTCCCCATCCTCACACACACACACACTGTACCCCATCCAACTCCACATTCTCACACACACATACAGTGCCCCATCCAACACCCCACCCTTTCATACACACTGAACACTATCCAAATCCCCAACCTCACACATGCATTATTCCTCATCCAACACCCCACCCTCTCACACACACACTGTACCCCATCCAACTCCCCATCCTCACACACACACTGTACCCCATCTAACTCCACACCCTCTCACACACACTGTACCCCATCCAACTTCCCACCCTCTCACACACACTGTACCCCATCCAACTCCCCACACTCATAGACACACGCTGTACCCCATCCAACTCCCCACACTCACACACACACACTGTACCCCATCCAACTCCCCATCCTCACACACACACACTGTACCCCATCCAACTCCCCACCCACTCTCACACACTGTACCCCATCCAACTCCCCACCCTCTCACCCACACTGTACCCCATCCAACTCCCTATCCTCACACACAAACTGTACCCCACCCATCTCCCCACCCTCTCTCACACACTGTACTCCATCCAACTCCCCACCCTCTCACACACACTGTACCCCACCCAACTCCCCAATCTCTCACACATACTGTACCCCATCCAACTCCCCACCCTCACACACACACACTGTACCCCATCCAACTCCCCACCCTCTCTCACACACTGTACCCCATCCAACTCCCCACACTCATAGACACACGCTGTACCCCATCCAACTCCCCACCCTCTCACAAACACTGTACCCCATCCAACTCCCCACACTCACACACACACACTGTACCCCATCCAACTCCCCACCCTCTCTCACACACTGTACCCCATCCAACTCCCTATCCTCACACACATACTGTACCCCACCCATCTCCCCACCCTCTCTCACACACTGTACCCCACCCAACTCCCCACCCTCTCTCACATACACTGTACCCCATCCAACTCCCCATTCTCTCACATGGACGATGTATATTTCCGCTCCCTTAAATCCGACCTGAAATGTTATGACAACCTGTCTGGACTACTTGCTCCACTATTGGATCCTGTATACATCTGCTAAACTGCTTACCTTACCAGGATCATCCTGGAATGAAAAGATAACCCCCAGCTTCTCTTGTCCACTGTTAACCATCACCTTATACTCCCCGACTCCTCCATCACATTAATTGTGTGGAGGGACTTTTTGTCCCTGTTGTTGAGATTCTCCAATGCCTCTAACGCTTCCCTATCTTACTGTATCTGTGTATCAAAGTATATTTATACTCTTCCTTAGCCTACCAGGCTAAATTTCCCCTAAAGCTCCTGTGATCTAGCCCTTCACTAGTTTCTCCCCGATCTCCCCTCATGCTCTTTCTGTGATCAATCTGTCCAGTAGATCAACCTTCTGCTTCCTTGACACCAGTCCCACTAAATTGCTGATCTTTCCTGGTTCCCGGGTTAGCTGATATTGTTCTTGGTTCTCTTTCTTCAGGTATTAACAGCCTCTCATTCAAATCAGCCATTAAGACCCCCTCCTCAAAGAACCCACAGTATTAACCCACTGCCCTTACAACCACCCAATTCCCAAACTCCCCTTACTCTCCAAATTCCTTGAATGTGTTGTTGCCTATCAAAACGATGCCATGTCTCCTGATGTCCCAGATGTTTGGTGAATCTCCACAGGTGAGATTGAGAACAAGCGCGAGAGGAGAAACAGTTGAGAATTTGAAAACAGCGTGAGAGGAGATACAGTCGGGAATTTGAAAACAGCGCGAGAGGGGAGACAGTCAGGAATTTGAAAACAGCGTGAGAGGAGATACAGTCGGGAATTTGAAAACAGCGCGAGAGGGGAGACAGTCAGGAATTTGAAAACAGTGCGAGAGGGGAGATAGTCGGGAGACTGAAAACAGTTCAAGGGGAGAGGAGATTTTTAAACAAGCACAGGGACAGTAAGAATTTATAGGCATGGGAGAGGAAGCTGCTTTGTGACTAAGGATGAAGAATTTCTACTTTCCACAAATCTCTGGTTTATATTCAATAGTACATTAGTAAGATTAAAGTAAGTAAAAGTAACTAAAGTTAATGAAGTAAATAAAGTGATTTAAAAGTTTAACTTAAGGCATGGCAAGACAGCTCAGCCAAGCACAATGCCCATCCTGGGACATATGGGGATTTGCAGACACTTCTTGTGACCCAGACGAGCCCAAGTGCAGGAAATGTCACCGGCTGCACAAGCTTGAGCTCCGTGTTTCAGAGCTTGAGCAGCGGCTGGAGTCACTGAGGTGCATCCATGAGGCAGAGAAATATGTGGATAGCATATTCAGAGAGGTGTCATACCTCAAGTTAGGGGCAAGCAGGCAAAAAGGGAAGGGGTGACCACCAGGCAGTCCAAGAGAAACAGGCAGGTAGTGCAGGAGTCCCCAGAGGTCCTGCTCACTAACAGGTTTTCCATTCTATATATCGATGAGGGTGATGGATCCTTGGAGGAGTGCAGCAAGAGCCAAGCCCCTGGCACCATGTGTGGCCCAGCTGTACAAGAGGGGAGGAAGAAGAGTGAAAGGGCAGTATTGATAGGAGATTCTTTAGTTAGGGGATTTTGTAGCCATCAGTGTGACTCCAGGATGGTTTGTTGCCTCCCTGGTGTTGGGGTCGAGGATGTCACAGAGCGGCTGCAGGACATTCTTGTGGGGGAGGGCGAACAGCCAGAGTTCACGCTCCATATTGGTACTAATGACATAGGAAAGAAGGGGGATGTGGTCCTGCAATCAGAATTTAGGGAGCTAGGTAGAAAATTAGCAAGTGAGACCTCTAAAGCAGTAATCTCCGGATTACTCCCAGTGCCACGTGCGAATACAGAAATAGGGGGATAAGGCAGATGAATAAGGTAGCTGGCAAGCTGGTGCAGGAGGGAGAGCTTTAGATCCCTGGGACACTGGGCGTGGCTCTGGGGGAGATGGGCTGCATCTGAACAGAGCTGGGACTGATTTCTTATGGGGTATTTTACTAGTGTTGTTGGGAGGGCTTTAAACTAACACAGCAGGGGTGTGGGAACCAGGAGAGAATATTAGAGAGGAATACCAGGGTGCACAAAATACTGGGAGAGGCAGATAGCACTAAAATAGAGAATAGTAAGTTAATAGATGGAGTTGGAGTAAGGGAGCAAGTAATGAAATCTAAATCAGGGCTACACTGTATGTCTGTGAATGCACGGAGTATAGTTAATAAAATTTGGGAGTCACAGGCACAGATTGCCCCATGGGATTATGATGCTGTGGCAATAACAGAGACCTGGCTTAAAGAAGGGCAGGACTGGGTGCTAAATATTCCTGGTTACAAGGTGTTCAGAAAAGATAGGAAAGGGAAAAAAAGGAGGAGGGGTGGTGTTTTTGGTTAAGGAGAGTATTGCAGTGCTGGAGAGAGTGGATGTGTCAGAGGATTCAAGGACAGAATGGATTTGGCTAGAGCTAAGAGTGCAATTACATTGCTTGGTGTAATATATAGACCACCAGCTAGTGGGAAGGCTATAGAGGAACAAATCTGCAAGGAAATTACAGAGAGGTGTAAACATCATAAAGTAGTTATAATGGGGGGGCTTTAATTGCCCATATATAGACTGGAATAGTGGTAGTGCAAGGGGTAGTGAGGGACAAGTGTTCCTAGATTGTGTTCAGGAGAATTTCCTACAGCAGTATGTGTCCAGTTCAACAAGAAAGGAGGCACTGCTAGACCTGGTTCTTGGGAATGAGGTGGGCCAAGTAGATTAATTGTCAGTGGGGGAACATTTATCAGGGATCATTGTATCATAAGGTTTAGGATGACAGTGGATAATGACATTGGTCAATCCAGAGTAAGAATAATCAACTGGCGGAGAGCGGACTTCAATGGGGCAAGAACGGAGCTGGGCTGGATAGACTGGAACCAAATGTTAGTGGGAAAAACAGTAGCTGAACAATGGGCTACCTTCAAAGAGGAGATGGTTTGGGCACAGTCAAGGTATGTCCTCTCAAAAGGGAAGGGTAGGACAAACAAATCCAGAGCTCCCTGGATGACAAAGGAGATAGAAACTAAGTTAAAGAAGATAAAGTGTGTTTACGACAGGTGTCAGGTAGCAAATACAATTGAGAACCAAGCTGAATACAGGAGGTTGAGAAGGGATGTCAAAAAGCAAATACAAGCAGCAAAGAGGGATTACAAAAAAAGACTGTCAGCTAACATTAAAGGAAATCCCAAAGTATTCTATAAGCACATCAGTAGTAAAACGATGGTAAAAGGAGGAGTGGGGCTGATTAGGGACCAAAAAGAGGATTTCCACATGGAGGCAAGAGGCATGGCTAAGGTGTTAAATGAATACTTTACATCTGTCTTTACCCACCATGCAAATGCTCCCCAGTCCATGGTGACAGAGGAGGAAACTCAGTCTCTAGAAGGGTTTAAAATCGATAAGGAGGAGGTATTGGATAAGCTGTCAGTACTTAAAGTTGATAAGACACCAGGACCGGATGAGTTGCACCCAAGAATATTGAAGGACGTGGGAGTGGAAATTTCAGAGGCACTGGCAATAATTTTACAATGTTCCCTGGATTCGGGGAAGGCGCCTGAGGACTGCAGAATTGTAAACATTACGCCCTTGGTCAAAAAAGATTGTAAAGATCTGCCCTGCAAATTACAGACCAGTCAGTTTAACTTCACTGGTGAGGAAATTTCTATAAACAATTATTCAGGATAGAATTAATCGTCACATGGAAAAATGTGGATTGATTCGGCGGAGTCAGCATGGATTTGTTAAAGAAAAAATAGTGTCTAACTAACTTGCTGGAGTTTTTGAAGAGGTAACAGAGATGGTTGATGAGGGTAATGCTGTTGATGTGGTGTATATTGGGTTCCAAAAGGCGTTTGATACAATGCCACACTTGTGAGGAAAGTTATAAGTCATGAAATAAAAGAGACAATAGCAACGTGGAAACAAAATTGCCTGAGTAATAGGAAACAGAGAGTAATGGTTAATGGGTATTTTTCAGGCTGGAAGAATGTTTGTAGTAGAGTTCCCCAGGGGTCGGTATTGGGACCATTGCTTTTCCTGATGTATATTAATGATCTAGATCTTGGTGCAGGGGACAATTTCAAAGTTTGCGGCTGACACAAAACTTGGGAGAATTGTAAACTGTGAGGAGGACAGTGTAGAACTTCAAAAGGACATTGACACATTGGTGGAGTGGGCAGATAGGTGGCAGATGGAGTGGGCAGATAGGTGGCAGATGAAGTTCAATGCAGAGAAGTGTGAGGTGATACACTTTGATACAAAGAACATGGAAAGACATTATAAAATAAAGGATACAATTCTAACGGGTGTGCAGGAGCAGAGAGAGGTGGGTATATATGTACATAAGCCATTAAAGGTGGCAGGACAGGTAGAGAGAGCTGTTTCTAAAGCATACAGTTTTCTTTAATGGGGCATAGAGTACAAGAGCAGGGAGGTTATGATGAACTTATATAAGACACTAGCTAGGCCTCAGCTGGAGTATTGCATACAGTTCTGGATGCCAGACTATAGGAAGGATGTGAACACATTGGAATGAGTGTAGAAGAGGTTTACAAAAATGGTTCCATTGATGCGATACTTCAGTTATGAGGAAAGATTTAAGAAGTTGGGACTGTTTCTTGGAAAGGAAAAGGCTAAGAGGAGACTTGATAGACATTTTCAAAATAATGAGGGGTCTGGACAGAATAGATAGGGAGAAACTGTTCCCATTCGTAAACAGATTGAGAACCAGAGGACACAGTTGTAAAGTGTTTTGCAAAAGAAGCAAATGTGAGGTGAGAAAAACTTTTTCACAGCGAGTAGTTAGGGTTTGGAATGCACTGCCTGGCAGTGTGGTGGAGGCAGGTTCAATTGAAGCATTCAGTAGGGCATTGGGTGATTATCTAAATAGAAACAATGTGCAGGGTTACAGGGAAAAGGCAGGAGGAGGCACTAAGTTGAATTGCTCAGAGATCCAGTGCAGACATGATGGGCTGAATGGCTTTCTTCCACACCATAACAATTCTGTGATTCTGTGAATTAATTCTGTGTGTTTAACTCCCTCCAATCAGGATTTTTCCATGCTACAGCACTGAAACAGTTCCTATCAAATTCACTAACAGTATCCTCTGTGATTATGACCAAGGTAAATGTTCACTCCTTGTCCTTCTCACCTTGTTGGCATTGACTGTAAACACCAGGAAAAACACCTGGCACAAAGAAAAGGAGACAACAACAAAGAAGACCGAGCACAGTAAAAGGGAAAGAATACAGAGAGAGAATACAGAAAGGCAAAATACAGAGAGAGAGAACACAGAGAGAGAACAGGAAGAGAGAGAGAGAACACAGAGAGGGAGGGAACAGGGAGAGAGAGAACAGGGAGGGGGAGAACAGGGAGGGAGAATAGAGAGACAAAGAATTCAGACAGAGAGTATATAGAGAAAGGGAGAAAACAGAGTGATAGAATACAGTATGAGAGAATAGAGAGAATACAGAAAAAGATGGAATACAGAGAGGGAATACAACAGACAGAAAGGCAGAACACAGGGAGAGGGAATACAGAGAGAGAGAATACAGAGAGAAAGAGAATACAGAGAGAGAATACAGAGAGCGGGGGAATACAGAGAAGAAGAATATATATAGTGAGAGAATACACAGAGAGAGGGAATACAGAGGGAGAGAGAGAGAATACACAGAGAGAAAGAATACAGAGAGGGGGAATACAGAGAAGAAGAATATATATAATGATAGAATACACAGAGAGAGGGAATACAGAGGGAGACAGTGAATACAAAGAGAAGAGGAATACAAAGAGAGGGAGAGAGAAATACAGAGAGAGAGAGACAGACAGACAGAAAAAGAGAGGGAATACAGAGAGAGAAACAATGCGTGGAGAGAGTGAACACATAGAGAGGGGTAGAATACAGAGAGGGAACAGAGAGAGAGGGAATACAGGGAGAGAGGGAATGTAGGGAGTGAGGGCAGAGAAAGAGGGGGAATGCAGGGGATGAGGGAAGAGAGAGAGAGGGAATACAGAGAGACGGATACAGAGAGAGAGGCAGAGAATACAGAGAGAGTGGAAATACAGAGAGTGGGGCTATACAGAGAGAGTGAAAACAGAGAGAGAGAATGCAGAGAGTGAGGGAATAAAGAGAAAGACGACATACAGAGAGAATACAGGGAGAAACGGAATACAGGGAGTGGGGGAATAGAGAGAAAGAGGGAAAAAGAGAGAGAGGGAATACACAGAGAGAGAGGGAATACAGGAATACAGAAAGTAAGGGAATAGAGAGCGAGAGGGAATAGAGAGAGAGTGGGATGTTATGACCCCAACTGCGGTTACCCCTGGACTAGCCTCATCCCAGAGTGGAACCCAGCTTGATAGATCCTAACTTTTATTTGTTTGTTTAGATAGGTGGAGAGTAGCTACTGAACAGAGTAACAAGAGTCAGCTGATGAACTCTTAACAAAAGAATAAAACATTTTTCAACAAGAAAAGATGAACTATAATTACAATATTCCTTCACACACAACCATACCTTTACAGAGATATACAGATTTATAAGGATAATACAAGTTTCAAAAGCCATCTTATATTCTAATGTACACAGTAAATACCAAGTCCATGTGAACCTAGGGCACCTTGTGGTCAGACACACCACACTCTGAAACCAAGTGACAGACGCCGTCCCAAACCAGGTGCTTGTTACACCGTGAGCCAACTGAACTCCATCTTTCACACAAGGGTTTCCAATCTCCTCTCTCCAAGAACTTGCCTTGGAATCTTCTCCCAAACTGATGCTTTCTCACTGACACCTTCCATAAGGGTTCACCTTCAAGGTTTTGAACTCTCCTTCCAATGTTACTCTTCCTTGGGTCACCACACCCATTCAAGAGCACTCTCTCTCACTGTCTCAGCTGTCAACAGTATACCACTGCTTCACATGCCCATAGCAAACAGTTACTGACCTTCAGTTGCCTCTTTGGACCTTCTTGCCTCTTCTAAGCTGTTCCCGCTTTAAATCTGTTTTCTGCAGCTTTTGTCTCTTTAAATCTGAAGCTTGAAGCCTTTCTCTCTGTGCCTCACTCTGAACTTCATTAACAGGACCTTTTTCCATGTCCTTCTTTTGACTAGAATGTCTTTTTTGGACTTTATCCTCTTCCACTCCCCTGGATTATTGGGGTTTTTCTTTAGCATGGGACTGGCTATCTGTCCTCTTTGCTGCAGTCTCTCCTGGCAGCTACTTTCAGAACCAATTGCACTCAAACAGCTTCCAAAACAACTGCTGTTTCTCTTCTTCTGTTTGTGTCTGTGGGAAGGACCTGCCTCTCTGGACCCCTGTTGTTAGGCAACAGTCCAATCCTTCTACCCTTGTATGTTTACCTTCTCTTTAAGAGTTATAAAACTCTTCATTAAAAAAGCAAGCAGCCTTTTAAAGTGAAACTAAAACTCCGTTTGACCTTGCTTAACACACAGATACAGAACTAAAAATCAATCTTAAACTTTAAAGCTAAAACATAGTCCTAAGAGGATACAGAGACAGAGGGGATACAATGAGTGAGGGAATAGAGAGGGAGAGTGAATACAGATAGAGAGGGAATACAGAGAGAGAGAATACAGAGAGAGACGGAATGCAAAGAATGAGGGAATAGAGAGAGAGGGAATACAGAGAGAGGGAATACAGAGAGAAAGAGAATACAGAGACAGAGGGAATACAGAGAGTGAGGGAATAAAGAAAGAGAGTGAATACAGAGTGAGGGAATAGAGAGAGAGAATACAGAGGGAGAGGGATTGCATAGAGTGAATGGATAGAGAGAGAGGGAATGCAGAGAGAGGGGAATACAGAGAGAGAGGGGGAATGCAAAGAGAGAAATAGAATACAGAGCAACAGAGGGAATGTAGAGAGAAGCGAATAGCGAGAGAAAAGGAATAGAGAGAGAGGGGGAATGCAGAGAGAGAGGGAATGCAGAGCGAGAGGGAATGCAAAGAGAGAGGGAATAGAGAGAGTGAGGGAATAGAGAGAGGGAATACAGAGAAAGTGAACATAGAGAGAGAGGGAATAGAGAGAAAGGGAATAGAGAGAGAGAATGCAGAGAGAGGGGGAATAGAGAGAAAGGGGGAATGCAGAGGGAGAGGGAATGCAGAGAGAGGGAATAGAGAGAGTGAGGGAATAGAGAGAGGGAATGCAGAGAGAGAGTGAATGTAAAGAGAGGGAATAGAGAGAAAGGGAATAGAGAGAGAGGGGGGGAATGCAGAGAGAGAGGGAATAGATGGGGAGAGGGAATGCAGAGAGAGAGAATGCAAAGACAGAGAATAAAGAGAGAGGGAATACAGAGGGAGAGGGAATGCAGAGAGACAGGGAATAACGTCATGACTCACTGGGGATAGTGCACTGTAATATCAAGCCCCAATGTTCCTCGAGCCATGACAATTGTGAAAAGTTTGATCAGACCACCAGATTGTCCCAATTCTACCTAACTGTTTAAATTAGGTTAACAGAATACAAGCACAGGGTTTGTAAACTTAATAAGGAAATAAATGTTTATTCAACAAATTGTCTTTAACTAGTAACAAAAGAAAGAAATATAAACTGCTAACTTCTAACTCAATAATTTAAACTCTACCCCTTCTTAAACCCATATACAGAAACACACATGCATAAGACACACAAAACATGGATTTTAAGGGTGAGATAAAACAGTTCAATAGTACCAATTTGGAGTATGGGATTAGATGGGTTGTTTTTGATTGATGTCTTCCAGATTCTTTGCAGTTTGTTATTGATGACACGAGATGGTCTCCCAGCATTTTCAGTCTGTGGTTCACTGGTTGAAAAATTTGCTTTTCAATGTCTCTACTGATGATTTTTCCTCTTTTCCTCTTGACAGGAATTTTCAGACAAAGCAGGCTACAGAGATGTGAGGGATAGCCAGCTAGCTATTATGCAGAATTGCTGGAATCTCACAAACACAGAAGAGAGAGGTTTTAGGTCTTCCCTCTTTGCAGGCTAGGAGCTGTACTGCCTACACTGTTACCACTCAAAACCCTGGTCACCTGGTCAAGAGCCAGTTAAAATGCTGTCATCAGGCAGTTCCCCTCAGTCCAGAACTCCTTTCCATCACCACCTCGTTCTCTCATGACACCCTCTGTTCCAGAATAGTAACATTGTAGATATTCCTCATCCTGTTCCAGTGAACATGCCTCTCACCTGCAACCATGATAGTTTATATAGCCACAGTCCAATTTTAAAGCCACAGTCCAAGAAAAAAAAATAGGCTCTCTACAATAGAGAGAGTGAGAGGGGGAATGCAGAGAGAGAGAGGGAATAGAGAGAGATGGAATAGTGAGAGAGAATGCAGAGAAGAAATACAGAGACGGAGGGAATGTAGAGAGAGGGGGAATGCAGAGAGAGAGAGGGAAAAGAGAGAGAGACAGAATACAGAAAGAGAGGATACAGAGGCAGGGAATACAGGGAGAGAGGGTATGCAAAGAGAGGGGGAATGCAGAGAGAGAGAATAGAGAGAGAGAGATAATATAGAAAGAGAGGATACAGAGGCAGAGAATACAGGGAGAGAGGGAATACAAAGAAAGAAAAATACTGAGAGAGAGAATACAGGATGACAGAGAATATAGAGAAAGAGGGAATACACAGAAAGAGAGAATGCGGAGAGAAACGGAATAAACAGAGAAAGAGAATAAAGAGAGAGAGAGAATACAGAAAGACAGAGAATGCACAGAGAGAAAGATTGAGGGAGACAGAGAATACAGAGAGGGTAACACAAATAGGAGGTATACAGAGTGAGAAAATACAGAGAGAGAGAATTTAGAGAGAGAGAGAATACAGAGAGAGTGAGGGAAGACTCAAGAAGGAAAGAATGCAATGAGAGAGGGAATGCACAGAAAGAATACAGAGAAAGAGAATACAGAGAGATAAGTAACATAGATGGAGAGGGAATACACAGAGAGAGAATACAGAGAGAGGGGACACAGGGAAACTGGAACTGAGGTTGAGGTTGTAATCCCATGAAAAGAGTATGATATTAATCAGGCTGGAGAAGGGGCAGTTCCCTGTCTATCCCAGTTCCCTATCTATCCCAGTTCCCTGTCTGTACCAGTTTCCTATCTAACCCAGTTTCCTGTTTAACCCAGTTCCCTATCCCAGTTCCCTGTCTGTACCAGTTTCCTGTCTATCCCAGTTCCCTGTCTATCCCAGTTCCCTGGCTTTCCCAGTTCCCTGTCTTTCCCTGTTCCCTGGCTTTCCCAGTTCCCTGTCTCCAGTTTAGCCTCCTTCCTGCTTTGGGTCCGCAGCACTTCTTCATTTGGTTAAAAAAACCTCACTCCCACATCATATGAGAGGATTAGTTACATCAAACACAGGCAATGGGTGGAGCAAGTCAGAGTTATAAATAGCTTTGAGCATCAGTCATTACATCAGAATTCAGCTCTTAATATTCCAACCCAGCCCAGCTCCGTTTGCAAATCAAGGGAATTATAATTAACCCATAAAACAAGCTTCTGGAAAGACTTCCTGCCCGTGAGAAAGTGCTGGTGTTCATGGACTTGGTGTGTTTAATTACACAGAGCTGCCAGATGACACCTCGGGAATTGGCCAGGAGCTTTCAAATGATAGGCAGCCACTCAGGAGCAAACCCTTGGTTGGTCAGAGAGGAAGATGACATTGCTAACCTATGGTGTCTGGTTAATCTCCATCCCCACTAGAGTTGGGCTATTTATGGCCGTGAGTGTCCAGAGCTCAGTGTCCTGATAATATTCTGGGAGTGCCCTCTCTGTAACCTGGGCTTCAGTGTTGAGGTTATGCTCTGGCCAGACCTTGTGTTGATCTGGAACCCAGTCCTCACACTCAGCCTGCGTAAAGAGTAATGATGAACAGTAGTGTTGCAGACTCTGGTTGGGTGTTTACTGGCGGGTTTCATCACATTGCCACCCAGCTCCAGCTGCTCCACCCCATGCTCCTACCATTTGTCACCTGAAATGTCAATCATGGGGTGCTCTGCCTTTCTGCATCCATTGGAAAGTGAAGCTAGATAATTGGATGATTCTTGACTGCCAGGTAGTCAGCATTTTTCCAAACTCCAACATTCTCACAATGATTAAGTGGTCAAAGAAAACTTAAAAAATACAATTTTTAAATGCCTCTTTAATATTTTCTCTGGTTGTTTGTAGCAGTATCCTGGAGACTTCAGGACAATCCTGGGGAGTTGGCAACTCTAGCTGACAAACTGAATACAGACCTAGCACCATTGACTAGGAGATGAGAACCAGCTGACCTTTCCAAAATCCTTGTAATTTGCTCTCAATCCATTTGCTACTTCATCCAAGTGTCACTTGCACCCTGGCCTCAGAGTCAGAGGATTAGAATTCAAGACACACACCAGTGCAGTGCTTAAGGAGTGCTACATTGTCAGAGGTGCTTCCCTTTAGATAAGACTGTTACACATGGGGCTTTTCAAGTGTCCATAACTCACAGGCCGAGAGCCTCTGTGACAGTTCAAAACCTACATCATTATTCATTGCCTTGCAAGATTTAATCTGTTCCATTTTGAACAATGAATCTCAATATATCACTTACTGTAGAAGAAATAGGGTAATTGGCATGATCTCAGGTGTTTGCAGATATCTAATATTATGTTGTCAAAACTGTGTGTACAGGTTAAAACTGATTTATTTATTAGTAAGAGAGAGCAATAACTAATTTGACACCATACACAGGTAACAAAGGAGAAAAATCACAAATCCTTCAGTTATGTGCAAGTTCTTAGGAACAAAGATAATCAAAGAGGAGATTGCGGCCAGGGTGTTTATTCCACAGGGGGAGTTCTAATTCTTCCCAGTCAGCATACGAGTACGAAAGCAATTCAGTGGAGCAGATCCATTTCTACCATATGGACATCGGCCTGAAACGTTAACTCTGTTTCTCTTTCCACAGACACTGCCTGTCCTGCTGAATATTTCCAACATTTTCTGTTTTTATTCCATTTCCATCAATGTCACAAATTAACATCACTGCTGTTAAAATAGATAAAACCTCATCAGTAGATGCAAATCAACAATCCCATGGTGTGCATGGGACCCCAATGGTATTTAAATCCCTTTGTGACTGGGACACCAGGCCAGGTAAAACTGTTGGAAAGTCAGCAATGCACAATGAGATAAGTGAAAAACCTTTCACGAGGAGCTGAGAGCAGCAGGAGTACAGCTCATTCTCATTGGGAGCAGTCTACGCTATCCGGGGATCCTCTTCCCTGCTACAGGAGCATCCAGCGTGGGCCCCCGGCTATATCTTACTGCTGGTGCAGGACGGTGTCAAGGGGAACAATCCGGAGCCCCAACCCACACCCTTACTCCACCCCTCAACAGCAACAATCTTCACACAACCTTTTCTTAACAAGCTGCTCACTCAAGAAAGCTGAGCAGCCAGGTCTTTGAGGATTCTCCTGTGAAGGAGAGCTTGCCCAAAATTATAATTGGTGCTCATACACACAAAGGTCAGATTGTCCCCTATCCCAGCTCCCTGTCCCTTATTCCAATTCCCTGTTGCCAACCAGTTCCTTGTCTTTCCTAGTTCCTTGTCTTTCTCAGTTCCCTGTCTATCCCAGCTCCATCTTCCCCAGCTCCCTGTCTTCCCCAGCTCCCTGTCTTTCCCAGTTCCCTGTCTATCCCAGCTCCATCTTTCCCAGTTCCCTGTCTATCCCAGCTCTATCTTTCCCAGCTCCCTGTCTTTCCCAGTTCCCTATCTTTCCAGCTCCCTGTCTTTCTCAGTTCACTGTCTATCCCAGCTCCATCTTTCCCAGCACCCTGTCTTCCCCAGCTCCCTGTCTTTCCCAGTTCACTATCTATCCCAGCTCCATCTTTCCCAGCACCCTGTCTTCCCCAGCTCCCCGTCTTTCCCAGTTCCCTATCTTTCCAGCTCCCTGTCTTCCCCAGCTCCCTGTTTTTCCCAGCACCCTGTCTTCCCCAGCTCCCTGTTTTTCCCAGCACCCTGTCTTCCCCAGCTCCCTGTTTTTCCCACCACCCTGTCTTCCCCAGCTCCCTGTTTTTCCCAGCACCCTGTCTTCCCCAGCTCCCTGTTTTTCCCACCACCCTGTCTTCCCCAGCTCCCTGTTTTTCCCAGCTCCATTTTTCTCAGCTCCCTGTCTTCCCCAGCTCCCTGTTTTTCCCAGCTCCAATTATCTCAGCTCCCTGTCTTCCCCAGCTCCCTGTTTTTCCCAGCTCCATTTTTCCCACCTCCCTGTATTCCTCAGCTCCCTGTTTTTCCCAGCTCCCTGTCTTTCCCAGTTCCCTGTCTTTCCCTGTTCCCTGGCTTTCCCAGTTCCCTGTCTCCAGTTTAGCCTCCTTCCTGCTTTGTGTCCGCAGCACTTCTTCATTTGGTAAAAAAAACCTCACTCCCACATCATATGAGAGGATTAGTTACATCAAACACAGGCAATGGGTGGAGCAAGTCAGAGTTATAAATAGCTTTGAGCATCAGTCATTACATCAGAATTCAGCTCTTAATATTCCAACCCAGCCCAGCTCCGTTTGCAAATCAAGGGAATTATAATTAACCCATAAAACAAGCTTCTGGAAAGACTTCCTGCCCGTGAGAAAGTGCTGGTGTTCATGGACTTGGTGTGTTTAATTACACAGAGCTGCCAGATGACACCTCGGGAATTGGCCAGGAGCTTTCAAATGATAGGCAGCCACTCAGGAGCAAACCCTTGGTTGGTCAGAGAGGAAGATGACATTGCTAACCTATGGTGTCTGGTTAATCTCCATCCCCACCAGAGTTGGGCTATTTATGGCATGAGTGTCCAGAGCTCAGTGTCCTGATAATATTCTGGGAGTGCCCTCTCTGTAACCCAGGGTAGGTCTGTGTGCAGAGTTACATTGAGGATGTCACAAGAGCAGCCACAGGATATTCTTTTCGGGGGAGGGTGAACATCCAGATGTCGAGGTCCACATTCATAAGATCATAAGACATAGGAGCAGAAATTAGGCCATTCGGCCCATCGAGTCTGCTCCGCCATTCAATCATGGCCGATAAGTTTCTCAACCCCATTTTCCCACCTTCTCCCCATAACCTTTGATCCCCTTACCAATCAAGAACCTATCTATCTCGGTCTTAAATATACTCAATGACCTGGCCTCCACAGCCTTCTGTGGCAATGAATTCCATAGATTCACCACTCTCTGGCTAAAGAAGTTTCTCCTCATCTCTGTTCTAAAAGGTCTTCCCTTTACTCCGAGGCTGTGCCCTCAGGTCCAAGTCTCTGCTACTAATGGAAACATCTTCCCCACGTCCACTCTATCCAGGCTTTTCAGTATTCTGTAAGTTTCAATCAGATCCCCTCGCTCATCCTTCTAAACTCCATCGAGTATAGACCCAGAGTCCTCAAACGTTCCTCATATGTTAAGCCTTTCATTCCTGGGATCATTCTCGTGAATCTCCTCTGGACCCTCTGCAGGGCCAGAACATCCTTCCTGAGATACGGGGCCCAAAATTGCTCACAATATTCTAAATGTGGTCTGACCAGAGCCTTATAAAGCCTCAGCAGCACATCCCTGCTTTTATATTCTAGTCTTCTCGAAATAAATGCCAACATTGCATTTGCCTTCCTAACTACCGACTCAACCTGCAAGTTAACCTTAAGAGAATCCTGGACTAGGACTCCCAAGTCCCTTTGGACTCCAGATTTCTGAATTCTCTCCCCATTTAGAAAACAGTCTATGCCTCTATTCTTCCTACCAAAGTGCATGACCTCACACAATCTCCACGTTGTATTCCATCTGCCACTTCTTTGCCCATTCTCCTAACCTGTCCAAATCCTTCTGCAGCCTCCCCACCTCCTCAATACTACCTGTCCCTCCACCTATCTTTGTATCATTTGCAAACTTAGCCAGGATGCCCTCAGTTCCTTCATCTAGATCATTAATGTATAAAGTGAAAAGTTGTGGTCCCAACACTGACCCCTGCAGAACTCCACTAGTCTCCGGCTGCCATCCTGAGAAGGACCCCCTTAGCCCCATTCTCTGCCTCCTGCCAGACAGCCAATCTTCTATCCATGCTAGTACCTTGCCTCTAACACCATGGGCTCTTATCTTACTGAGCAGCCTCCTGTGCGGCACCTTGTCAAAGGCTTTCTGGAAGTTCAAGTAGATAACATCCACTGGCTCTCCTTTGTCTAATCTACTCGTTACCTCCTCAAAGAATTTTAACAGATTTGTCAGGCATGACCTCCCCTTGATGAAACCATGCTGATTTTGCCCTATTTTACCATGCACTTCCAAGTATTCTGAATTCTCATCCTTAATAATGGACTCTAAAATCTTACCAACGACCAAGGTCAGGTTAATCGGCCTGTAATTTCCCATCTTTTGCCTCACTCCCTTCTTAAACAGGGAGGTTACATTAGCGATTTTCCAGTCCTCTGGGACCCTCCCTGACTCCAGTGATTCCTGAAAGATCACCACTAATGCCTCCACCATCTCTTCAGCTATCTCCTTCAGAACTCTGGGGTGTAATCCATCTGGTCCAGGTGATTTATCCATCTTCAGACCTTTCAGTTTTCCTAGCACCTTCTCCTTGGTAATGGCCACCATACTCACCTCTGTCCCCCAACTCTCTTGAACTTTGGGGATGTCACTCGTGTCTTCCACCATAAAGACTGACACAAAGTAAATATTCAGTTCCTCCACCATTTCTTTGTTCCCCACTACAACTTCTCCAGCGTCATTTTCCAGCCACCCAATGTCCATTTTTTCCTCTCTCTTACCCTTTATATATCTAAAAAAAACTCTTGCAATCTTCATACCCTCATATTTAATCTTCTCACTCCTTATTTCTTTTTTAGTTGTCCTCTGTTGGTCTTTGTAGGCTTCCCAATCCCCTGGTTTCCCACTGCTCTTCACCGCATTGTATGCTTTCTCTTTAGCTTTTATGCTGTCCCTGACTTCCCTTGTCAGCTATGGTTGCCTCGTCCTCCCTTTAGTATGCTTCTTCTTCCTAGTGATGAATTTTTGCTGTGTCTCCCAAATTACTCCCAGAAACTCCTGCCATTGCTGTTCCACTGTCTTTCCTGCTAGGCTTATCTCCCAGTCAATTCTGGCCAGCTCCTCCCTCATGCCTCTGTAGTTGCCTTTATTCAACTGTAATACCGTTACATCTGATTCCAGCTTTTTCCACTCAAATTGCAGGGTAAATTTTTTTACCAATGACATAGGTAGAAAAAGGGATGAGGTCCTGAAAGCAGATTTTAGGGATTTAGGAAGGGAATTAAAAAACAGGACCTCAAGAGCAGTAATCTCAGGATTACTCCTGGTGCCACATGCCAGAGAGCATAAGAATAGCAAGATTGAGCAGTTTAACACATGGCTGGAGAAATAGAGTTGGAGGGAGGGCTTTAGATTTCTGATGCATTGGGATTGGCTCTGGGGCAGATGAGACCTGTACAAGAAGGACTAGTTATACCTTAACAGGACTGGGACTGATGTCCTCGTGGGGAGGTTTGCTAGTGCTCTCAGGGAGGGTTTAAATTAGATGGGCAGGGGGATGAGAACCAGGGGGAAATTCAGAGTGCGGAGCAGAAAATCTGGCAGTAGGAAGTAGTGAAGTATCAACTGATAACGAGGATATATCAGAGTTGTACCAAGATAGATATAATGCTTGGAGAGTTTGATAGAATTAGAGTAGGCAACCGTAGGTCGTTAGATGGGGCAGAATAAAAGGGAAAATAAAATAGCTTAAATCAGGGATAATGTGTATGTATCTGAATTCACAGAGTGTGGTTAATAAGATTGGTGAACTGCAGGTATAGGTTGACAAATGGAATTATGATATTATTGCAAAGTTACAGAGAACTGCAAAAGTTATCATAATGGGGGACTTCACTTATCCAAATATAGACTGGGACAGGAATAGTACAAAAGGACAAGAGGGGCGAAAGTTCCTGGAAAGTGTTCAAGGTAATTTTCTGCAGCAGTTCCCAGTCCAACAAGACGACAAGCACTTTTGGACCTGGTTCTGGGGAATGAGTTGGCCCAAGTGGATCAAATATCAGTGGGAGAGTCTCTAGGCAACAGTGACCATGCATCATAAGGTTTAGGTTATCATAAAATCACTGAATTGTGGCGCAGAAGGAGGCCATTCAGCCCATCATGTCTGCACCGGCTCTCCAAATGAGGAATCATTACTTAGTGCCATTCTCCTGCTTTTTCCCTGTACCCTTCCACATTGTTTCTATTCAAATAATCATCTAATGCCCTCTTGAATGCCTCACTTGAGCCTGCCTCCACCACACTCCCAGGCAGTGCATTCCAGACTCGAACAACTCGCTGTGTGAAAAAGTTTTTTCTCACATCACATTTGCTTCTTTTGCAAATCACTTTAAATCTGTGTCCTCTCATTCTCAATCCCTTGACGAGCAGCCATAGTTTCTCCCTATCTACTTTATCCAGCCCCCTCATCATTTCAAACATCTTTATCAAATCCCTTCTTAGCCTTCTCCTCTCCAAGGAGAACAGTCCCAGCCTCTCCAATCTGTCTTCATGACTCAAGTTTCTCATCCCTGAAATCAATGACACAGCAGTGAAGTGGGAGGCAATGTCCGCTGTGTTATGATGTGATCAGTGCTGTGTGCCAAATCCACAAGGGAAACTTGCCCAGTCTATCACAAACAGTTTTGCAATTTGTATTTATTACTAGAAGATGTGTGTACTGAATTCCGAAGTAATGAGTCCACTAAGACCTTTAGACATTTTTAAAAATTAAATTAAAATATTTATTAACAAAAGAAAAGATTTCAAGCACATACATAAGACTACAATTACTTAACACTATAACAAATCCTATAATTTCTAATTAACCTGACTCTAAATTACATAGCCCCTTTAAGGCAACAGTCCAAAATAGATTTTAAATTTAAAAAGCAAGTCAACAGTTACCTCAGCACCCACTTGATGGTGGAACTCCAAAAGCTTGTCAATACATTTAGTTACTGAGCACAACAGACTTATGCACAGATGGCTGGAGGCTTCCCGAAAGCTGTTTCACATGCCCCTGCCAGATTTTACATGGTCCCACAAAATAGCTTTTCTTTCCCCTTTATATATATTTCTCTCCTGTTAATCTGTAAATTCCATTGTTCTATATGTCTTGGGAAATGCACTTTTCCCAAAACATAAAAACTATCACGTTGCCAATTGTCAGTAACCTTTGAGAAAAATAAACTCACTGCTTGGCCTTGCTTACCTGGCTACTTGTAAACATCCTAACCTCAATCTGAAATCCAAACAATTCCTTCACTTATCTAAAAATGCAAATTCCCTTCACACCTTACATGCTAAGACAGCATCCATGTTTACTCATTAGCATTTTAAGTACATTTCTGTATCTAACTTCTTTTGATAATTTCAAACTTGCAGTTTACCTGACTCCAATGTAATTAAATCACACAGACAGAACGATCTACATTTATACCCAAAACCTACTTTACAATAAGCCAGAATAATATTATGAAAATTATTATACTTTCATAATAGCTGTTAGGAAAAATGAAAAGGCCTAATAGAAACATTTCAACAGCAACTCCAAGGTTAATCTGTTATAGATGTGGGGGTGACCACGTACTGGACACCTGCAGATTCAAGCAGGCAGAATGCCAATACTGCCGTAAGAAAGGTCACGTAATAAAACAATGCAGGGTGAAATCGAAACAGCCCATAAGGCAGCAAACCAACATGACTGAATTGAATAATACAACAGAGCCTGCAGCTGCCGATACTGACGTCTAATCCAGGTACAAAGTCACAGTGGTAAAAACTGAACCTATCACGTCACAATCCAAGTGAATGGGAAGCCACCGGTAATGGAGGTGGATATGTGAGACAGCACACATTTGAATACCTAATTGAAGGTACCCAGCCACTGAATCTGGAGCAGACAACTGCTCAATTGAAGACGTACACTGGAGAATCCATACAGGTTAGGGGCATCCCTACAGTATCTGTGTCCTACAGGCAACAGACAGCCCAGCTTCCAATGATCATAGTGACAGGAAAAGGACCTAGTCTTCTGGGTCGAGGCTGGTTGCAAAAAATCAAGCCCAACTGGTCTGAAATACTTCACCTGAGAACAGGAGAGGTTCCTGAACTGCTAAGGAAATACAACAGCGTATTTCAGAATGAGTTAGGAGAATTGAAGGACCTTCACATGCTGCAAGGATTCCTCAGGTCAGAGTTGGTTCCTCTGACAAAACATGAAGAGAAACAAATTGAATTTAGTGCCACTCTGAACAAACTGAAGAAACAGTTGGCAGAGAAAAGTCAACAATGTTCAATGTTCCAGGAAGAAGCCAGGAGATGCAAGAAGGAGGCTGAAGAGCTGAAGAATCAGCTGTTTGAAACAAAAGAGGCTTCAGAAGGAAAAGTTGTGGAAATTTCCAAGATGCGAGTGGATAATGAAACCATTGGCAGCTCAACTACCAACTGAACCAAGTTACTATTTCACCAGAGGGACATGGCCAACTGTGAAATCAAAATGAAGAACAAGGCAAAACTCTGCAGCAAACAGAAAAAGAAAAGACAGAAATTAGAGCAGAAAGGCCACTTGGTTATGTCTCGAGAACCCTCTCTGCAGCTGTGAAGGGTTATTCCCAACTAGAAAAGGAAGGTTTATCGGTGATACTCTGAGTGAAACAATTCCACCAGTACCTGCATGGATGATATTTCACCATTGTGTCTGACCATAAACCATTAATGGGTTTATTCAGTGAGGATAAAGCCATTCCACCAATAGTATCAGCAAGAATACAACATTGAGCTTTGTTATTATCTGCGTATGAGTGTACTTTTATTCACTGTCCTGGTGTGCATGTTACAAATGCGGATGCACTCAGTCAGCTCCCTTTACCAGATAGTATTGTATATGCTCCAGTGCCACAAGAAGTTGTGCTAGTGCTGAATTTCTTGGATTCTTCACCTGTGTGTGCAAAGCAAATTAGAAATTGGATGAACAGAGATCCAATTTTGTCAAAAGTTAGAGACCTTTTATTGCAAAAGTGGCCAAATTCACCAGTGTCTGAAGAGATGAGACCATTCCATGCCCAAAGTTATCAAGATGGAATTTTGTTGTGGGGATCAAGAGTCGTCGCCCCATCATAAGCAAGAGAACCACTCTTGACAGAGCTTCACAGTGCACATCCAGGCATATCAAAGATGAAAATGCTTGCGTGAAGCTATGTCTGGTGGCCAGGTATAGACAGTGACATGAAAAGAATGGTCAGGCATCGTCTCCAATGTCAACAACAACAAAAGTCACCTGTTTCAGCTCCACTGCAGCCACCTGGGAATGGCCTGGTCAACTACATATAGAGTATGTAGGACCATTCTTAGATACCATGTTTTTTATTGATCATAGATGCACATTCTAAATGAATGGATGTGTATGAAGTCGACCACCAACATCGTGTGCAACTATTAAGAAGCTGTGTCATTGTTTTAGTATACATAGCCTACCGGAAATCATTGTTTCTGATGACAGTACAGTCTTTACCAGCACAGAGTTTCAGAGATTCATGAGTTTAAATGGAATCAAACGTATTAAAACAGCCCCTTACCAGCTGAGAGAGCTGTGCAAACTTTCAAATCTGGAATGACGAGGTTATGAGAAGGTGCTCCAGAAACTAAACTTTCCCAATAATCGTACAACACCTCATTCAACTACAGGTTCAACGCTGTCTGAATTATCGATGAAATGCCACCTATGTACAAGTTTAAGTTTGTTGTTTTCAAACTTAGAGGGGAAGGTAGAGAAAAATCAGAATATGTAAAAAGTGAATCACAAAGCTTGCACATTCACTGTAGGAGACATAGTCTTGGTGTGGAATTTTGGAAGTGGACCTTATTGGGTTCCTGGTACAACTGTCTCTGAAACTGCTCCCTTGTCCTTCCAGGTGGAAGTGGATGACTGAATTCTTCATAAACTTGTGGATCATCTTAGGAGTAGAGACACATTCCAGCGACCAGCTATTCCGCCTGGGATTAATGTCGAACCATTAATCCCTGAGGTGGCAGATCAACCTAGAATAGACATACTGTAGTAGACATCTCTGTAGTGTTGCCAAATCCTGAACTGCCACTTTCTAATGATGTGTCTCATGCTGCCGTTCCTGATCATGTCGATCCAGTGGGAGAATCTCAAGTGGTAGAGCCACGCCGCTCTAACTGAATAAGGAAACCACCTCAGAGACTTAATCTTTAATCACCATATCTATATGTTGTTGGATATTCAAATGCTCTCTGTAAATGGAAACAGTAAAAAAAAACTAAAGGGGGAGGAACTGTAGTAACTGAAGGTATAGCCTCTCCTGCGGTCTATCAGGGGTCATGTGATTGTTCTTGCAGTCTCCAACCAATGAATCCTAAATATGGATAATCTGGGGGGCAGAGATTCTGGTCGAGGACCTGGTTCAAGCATATTGCTCCTGAAAGGCTCTCTGTAATAAATTTTATCTGTTTCTGGTTGAAACCTGTGCAGTACATCAAGTCATTACAGCATGGAATTAGGATAGCAGACAGGAATCTGGGTTAGGGAATAGATTACCTGGTCTTTATATCTTTGCTAATCAAACAGACTATTCATTTTCTGATTGTGTATCCACTCCTTCCTCATGGTTACTACCCTATTGAAATCAGTTGCTCTCTGGTCTTTCTGCTCCTCTCTACCTATCATTAATATCCCATTCTTCCTCTCTTTCTCTCCACTCCCTGTAAGACTTTCATAGACATTCTACTCAGCGTATCTCTCCTCCAATCTCTCAAGCTTTTTATCTCTCACTCGTTCCTTAACACTGCCAAACGGAAGCTCCCCCCAAGCCATTCCCCATCCTAACTTGGAAATATATCGCTGTTCCTTCACTGTTGCTGGGCCAAAATCCTGGAACTCCCTCCCTAACAGCACTGTGGGTGTAGCTACACCACATGGACTGCACCAGTTCAAGGAGGCAGCTCACCAGCAACTTCTCAAGGGCAATTAGAGTTGGGCAATAAATGCTGGCCTAGCCAGTGACGCCCACATCCTGTAAATGAGTTTAAAAAAAGATATGCGCCCTCTTTAGAATGCACCTATATGACTCAGTGGCTGAGAATGGTATGGTAATGATTGCAAAAGTTGCTGCCAATTAAGTGTTTTTCTGGAAATCATTATTTTTATTCAGTCCCATTTCTGAACAATTTCCTTTGTGAGTATGAGAAGCTTTCTCCCAATGTGCTTCATCAATAGATGATTCCGATAAGCAGGGATTAGGAGTCAACTTTCAATATATTATCCAGGCCTAAACTGGTCCTGTGGATCATCTGGTTACTGTAGAGACTGCCCGGTTCTTACTGCCAATGATTAATAGTGCAGAAAGCAAGCACAACACGAGCAGCCTTCACAAAGAAAGGTCTCCCTTGATGGTGTTGTGCACTGAGATCAAAGATGCACATTGTGATGTTGGACGACTTCAACACACTCAGGATCCCAGATAGACGTGTGTAAAGGGGAGTTATCCACCTCCTGGCCGGACCAAGCTCTGCACTCAGTGAGATCTGAGGCCCCAGCAGAGACTTGGCCCTCCTCAGGGACTTGTGTGCAGTGGCATTCTGATCAGACCAGACTCTAATAACAGATTTCTCTACACTAATTGTGGGATCCTAACACCCACAAAATCCTGCTAACCCTGTGCTTGCTGACTTCAAGTTTAAAATTCTTATCCTTGTTTTCAACACCTTCCATTGGGGTCACATTGTGCCAGTGGTGGAGGGAGTGAATGTTAAAGGTGGTTGATGGTGCGCCAATCAAGCGGGCTGCTTTGTCCTGGATGGTGTTGAGCTTCTTGAGTGTTGTGGGAGCTGCACTCATCCAGGCAAGTGGAGAGCATTCCATCACTCCTGACTTGTGCCTTCTGGATAGGCTTTGGGGTGTTAGGAGGTGAGTTATTCACAGGATTCCTAGCCTCTGACCTGCTCTTGTAGCCACAGTATTTATATGGCTGGTCCAGCTCAGTTTGTGGTCAATGGTAACCCCCAGGATGTTGATATTGGGGAATTCACCAATGGTAATGCCATTGAATGGTACGGGGAGATATTAAACTCTTTCTTTCAAAGCAATCAGGAAGAGTCAACATAGTTTTGTAAAAAGGAAATCATGTTTAACCAATTTATTGGAGTTCTTTGAAGGAGTCACATGTGCTGTGGATAAAGGGGAACCAGTGGATGTACTGAACTTAGATTTCCAGAAGGCATTTGATAAAGTGCCACATCAAAGGCTATTGCGGAAAATAAAAGCTCATGGTGTTGGGAGGGTAACATATTAGCATGGATAGAAGATTGGCTGGCCATCAGGAAGCAGAGAGGAGACATAAATGGGTCTGTTTCTGGTTGGCAGGATGTGTCAAGTGGTATGCCACAGGGATCAATGCTGGGGCCTCAACTTTTTACAATTATATAAATGACTTGGATAAAGGGATTGAAGGATTGTTTGCTAAATTTTCTGATGACACAAAGGTAGGTAGGAAAGTAAATTGTGCAGAGGACATAAGGAGGCTACAAAGTGGCATAGATAAGTTAAGTGAGTGCAAAGATTTGGCAAATGGAGTATAATGTGGGCACATGTGAAACTGTTCATTTTGGCAGGAAGAATAAAAAAGTTTAAATGGTGAGAGTTTGCAGGGATCTGAGATTCAGAGAGATCTGGGTGTCCTCGTGCATGAATCACAAAAGGCTAGTATACACGTACAGTAGGTAATTAGGAAAGCTAATAGAATGTTATCATTTATTATGAGGGAATTTGAATACAAAAATAGAGAGGTTATGCTTGTTACATCTGAGGTATTGTGTACAGTACTGGTCTCCTTATTAAAGAACGATGTAAATGCATTGGAAGCAGTTCAGAAAAGGTTTACTAGGCTAATAGCAGGAATGGGTGGGTTGTCTTACGAGGAAAGGCTGGAGAGGTTAGGCTTGTATCCACTGGAGTTTAGAAGAGTAAGAGGCAGCCTAATTGAAACCTTTAAGATCCTGAGGGATCTTGACAGGGTGGATGTGGAGAGGATGTTTCCTCTTGTGGGAGAATCTAGAACTAGGGGTCACTGTTTAAAAGTAAGGGGTTGCTCATTTAAGACAGATGAGGAGAAAATTTTTCTCTGAGGGTTGAGAGTCACAGAATCACACAGTGCAAAAGAGGCACTTCAGCCCATCGAAGCTGCACCAATACGTGAGAAACACCTGACCTACCTAATCCCATTTACCAGCACTTGGCCCATAGCCTTGAATGTTATGATGTGCCAAGTGCTCATCCAGGTACTTTTTAAAGGATGTGAGGCAACCCGCCTCCACCACCCTCCCAGGCAGCGCATTCCAGACCGTCACCACCCTCTGGGTAAAAAAGTTTTTCCTCACATCCCCCCTTTGGAACTCTCTTCCTCAAAAGGCAGTGGAAGCAGAGTCTTTGAATATTTTTAAGGCAGAGCTAGATGGATTCTTGATTAACAAGGGGGTGAAAGGTTATCAACAGTGGGCAGGAATGTGGAGCTGAGGTGACATTCAGATCAGTCATGATCTTATTGAATGACGGAGCAGGCTCGAGGGGCCAAGTGGCCTACTCCTGTTCCTAATTCGTATGTTTGTATGTTCTTGTTATAGATGGTCATTGACTGGTATTTGCAATGCTATCCTCTTCACTGTTTACCACTTTTCTAAGTTTTGTGTTGTCAGCAAATTTTGAGATTATGGCATGTATGTCAAAATCCAGGTCATTATTATATATTAAAAACAGCAATAGTCCTACTATTGACCTCTGGGGGCATCACTATATACCTTCCCCCATTTGAAAAACAATGATTCACAAATGCTCTCTACTTTCTGCCTCTTAACCAGTTTTGTATCCTTTCAATCACAGTCTTTTTAATCCTGTAAGCTTCAATTTTGCTAACAAGCTATAAAGTGGCAGGAGAAGTTGAGAAGCCTTTTAAAAAAGCAATAGTATCATTTACTTTATTAATAGAGGCTACCACTTTGGTGGAAAAAATAGAAATGCAGAGTATTTCTTAAATAGGGAGAGGTTGGGAAGTGCTGATGTCCAAAGGGACCTGGGTGTCCTTGTTCATGAGTCACTAAAGGTTAGTATGCAGGTGCAGCAAACAATTAGGAAGGCAAATGGTATGTTGGCCTTCATCACAAGAGGATTTGAGTACAAGGGTAAAGATGTCTTGCTGCGGTTGTATAGAGTCTCAGTGAGGCAGCACAGGAGTATTTCACCCCACCAGCCTCCGTATTCAAAGGATCATCCTCCGCCATTTCTGCTAACGCCAGCATGATGCCACCACCAAACACAACTTCCCTTCACCCCCTCCCACCGTTGGCATTCCATAGGGGCTGTTCCCTCCAGGACACCCTGGTCCACTCCTCCATCACTTCTTACACCTCAACCCCCTCCCATGGCACCTTCCCATGCAACCGCAGAAGGTGCAACACCTGCCCTTTACTTCCCCTCCCCCCACCGTCCAAGGGCCCAAACACTCCTTTCAAGTGAAGCAGCACTTCAGTCATATCAACACTCCACCCTGCTCTCTTGCCCACATGTCTGTCCTTGGCTTGCTGCATTGTTCCAGTGAAGCTCAACGCAAACTGGAGGAACAACACCTCATCTTCCGATTAGGCACTTTACAGCCTTCCAGACTTAACATTGAGTTCAACAACTTCAGATTATGAACTCTCCCCTCCTTCCTCACCCCTTTTTGATCCCCTTTTCTCAAATATTTATTTTTTAATTTTAATTTTTATATATACATTTTTTCCCCACCCATTTCTTTTTTTAAAATTTATTTCCATTCATTGTTTTATCCCCAACTTTTAGCCTATTTTGATGTTTTCTCCTACACCGTCCCCTCCCTCTACCCCACCCCCAATAGGGCTATCTGTCACTTCCACATCCTGCTTTCTGCTCTTAATGTCACCATTAGCACCTCCTTTAGCTAATATTACCACAGGCAACACCCCTTTGACCTTTTGTTTATGACATCTTTTGCAATCTCTCCTTTGTCTCCACCTATCCCTGGCCTTCTATCCAGCACCACCTGTCTCACACCCCCTTAAACAGTATATATTTCATCACACTTCTACTTCTCTTTAGCTCTGCTGAAGAGTCATATGGACTCGAAATGTTAACTCTGTCCTTCTCTCCACAGGTGCTGTCAGACCTGCTGAGTTTTTCCAGCAATTTTTGTTTTGCTTCAGATTTCCAGCATCTGCAGTATTTTGCTTTTTCCAGAGTATTGTGTACAGTTTTGGTCTCCTTATCTAAGGAAGGGTATATATGCCAGAGAGGGAGTGCAACAGAGGTTCACCAGATAATCTCTGGGGTGGCAGAATTGTTGTATGAGGAGAGATTGAGGAGACTGGGCCTGTATTCACTGGAGTTTGAAGAATGAGGGGACTTGAAACTTAAAATTACAGGGTGAGACGGGGTAGACGTAGATAGGATGCTTCCCTTGGCTGGTGAGTCTAGAACTGGGGGACACAGTCTCAGGATAAGGAGCAGGCCATTTAGGACTGAGATGAGGAGGAATTTCTTCACTCAGAGATTTGTGAATCTTTGGAATTCCCTACCCCAGAGGGCTTTAGAAGCTCAATCATTGTGCATGTTCAAGACATATTCCTGGATACTAATGACATCAAGAGATATGGAGATAAGATCCTGAGGGGATTTGATAGAGTGGATGTCAGGAAAATGTTTCTTCCTTTCAGGGAGACTGGAACTAGGGGACGTTGTTTAAAAATAAGAGGTCTCCCTTTTAAGTCAGAGATGAAGAGAAACTTTATCTCCCAAAGAGTAGTTGGTGTGTGGAATTCTCTTCCCCAAAAAGCTGTGGAGGCTGGGTCATTGAATCTATTCAAGGCAGAGTTAGACAGATTTTTGTTCAGCAAGGGAGTCAAGGCTTACTGGGGCAGACAGGAAAGTGGAATTGAGACGACAAACAGGTCAGCCATAATCTTACTGAATGGTGGAGCAGGCTCGAGGGGCCGAATGGCCTACTCCTGCTCCTATTTCCTTAATTTCCTATGTTTCCAATGTTCCTATAGCCTCCGCCCACTTCGTACAATTGCCCAACTCCACCATACCTCAGCTCCTCTGCTGCTGAAACCCTCATCCATGCCTTTGTTTCCTATAGACTTGACTATTCCAATGATGTCCAGACTGGACTCCAACCTTTCAAATACACAAAATTCAACTCATCCAAAACTCTACTGCGGTTATCCGATCCGCTCCTGTGCTCACTCACCTGCATTGGCTCCAGATCCATCAATGCCTCAATTTTAAAATTCTTATCATTGTTTCAAATCCCTCCAGAGCCTCACCCCATCCTATTTCTGTACCCTCCTCTAGCCCGGCAGCCCTCCAAGACTTCTGGCCTCTTGCACCCCACCATTGGAGGCCATGCTTTCAGTTGTCTAGGCCCAAAGTTCTGGGACTTCCTCCTGAAACCTCTCTGACTCTTTTCCTCTCTCTCCTCATAATGGTCCCAGCAACCTACCTCTTTGGACCAACTTTTGGTCAACTGTCCTTTTAATTCTTTATGTAGCTTGGTGCCAAAAATTATTTCATAATGCTCTATCTTTTGCATAAACTTCCCCAACCATCACTCAGGCCTGATACCTCCCCACTCCCATCCCCACCCAACAGATTTCAGCCCCACTTTGCTTCAACGGCTTGATCCTGGACATGACAACAGGGTGAGCGTACAGGTGGATACAGCGGAGTTCGTTCCTGTGTGTACTGTGCAGAGAAGGTTCCAGTGTGCACTGTACAGTGAGTGTTCCTGTGTGTACTGTATAAGGAATGTTCCTGTGTTCATGTCCAGTGAGGGTTCCTGTGTGTACTGTACAGGGAGTGTTTTCGTGTGTACTTTACAGGGAATGTTTTGGTGTGTACTGTACAGAGAGGGTTCCTGTGTGTACTGTACAGGGAGTGTTCCTATGTGTACTGTACAGGGAGTGTTGCAGTGTGTACTGTACAGAGAGGGTTCTTGTGTATACTGTACAGGGAGTGTTCCTGTGTGTACTGTACAGAGAGTGTTTTGGTGTATATTCTACAGAGAGGGTTCCTGTGTGTACTGTACAGAGAGTGTTTTGGTGTATATTCTACAGAGAGGGTTCCTGTGTGTACTGTACAGAGAGGGTTCCTGTGTGCACTGGGCAGGGAGTGTTCTTGTGTGTACTGTACAGGGAGTGTTCCTTTGTATACATGACAGAGAGGGTTCCTGTGTGTACTGTGCAGTGTCCCTGTGTGTACTGTGCAGTGTCGCTGTGTGTACTGTGCCGTGTCTCTGCATGTACTATAACCCTGTGTGTACTGTGCAGTGTCCCCCTGTGTACTGTGCAGTGTCCCTGCGTGTACTGTGCAGTGTCCCTGTGTGTACTGTGCAGTGTCGCTGTGTGTACTGTGCCGTGTCCCTGTGTGTACTGTGCAGTGTCCCTGTGTGAACTATACTGTATCCCTGTGTGTATTGTGCAGTGTTCCTGTGTGTACTGTGCAGTGTCGCTGTGTATACTGTGCCGTGTCCCTGTGTGTACTATACTGTATCCCCGTCTGTACTGTACTGTATCCCTGTGTGTACTATGCTGTGTCCCTGTATGTACTGTACTATATCCCTGTATGTGCTGTGCGGTGTCGCTGTATGTACTGTGCCATGTCCCTGTATATACTGTGCAGTATCCCTGTGTGTACTGTGCCATGTCCCTGTGTGTACAGTCCAGTGTCCCTGCGTGTACTGTGCCATGTCCCTGTGTGTACTGTGCTGTATCGCTGTGTGTACTGTGCAGTGTCGCTGTGTGTACTGTGCAGTGTCCCTGTGTGTACTGTGCAGTGTCGCTGTGTGTACTGTGCAGTGTCCCTGTGTGTACTGTGCAGTGTCGCTGTGTGTACTGTGCAGTGTCCCTGTGTGTACTGTGCAGTGTCGCTGTGTGTACTGTGCAGTGTCCCTGTGTGTACTGTGCAGTGTCGCTGTGTGTACTGTGCTGTATCCCTGTGTGTACTGTGCAGTGTCCCTGTGTGTACTGTGCAGTGTCGCTGTGTGTACTGTGCAGTGTCGCTGTGTGTACTGTGCAGTGTCCCTGTGTGTACTGTGCAGTGTCGCTGTGTGTACTGTGCTGTATTCCTGTGTGTGCTGTGCAGTCTCTGTTCTGTGAACTGTGCTGTATTTTTATCTGTGCAACTGGATGGTAAATATTGCTGCAAATGAACAACATGCAGCACATGTCACACTCTGCGTTGGCAACAGATCAATGTGAAGTCTGTCAGTTCCTCTTTCTGATAAACAGAGCTCACTGCCAGAATTCCTCACGAGACTTTTTGACAGTCAGTTACGGATGCCAAGCTATCAGATCAGTTGTTTTTTATCACAAGGAAATGCTGAGTCAAGGTCTGATTGTCTGGATTCTACACTGGCCTTTTGTTCAAGGTTACAGAGACGTCATTTTCCCTCTGTGCTTTTACAAATCGTTCATTATACATTCTGCCAATGTGCTAAATGTTGACTCCAATGTTCAAGCTGTGAGACCAGGCTCACCAGATGCCTGGAGTGGAAGAGGGTGGGGCCTAGTATCCAGACACTTTGCTTCGGGGCTTTGGGTGCCTGTGAAGTGGGTAGACTAGATTCATATTTCTTTATTCCACATGCTGTCCCACCTGATGGCTTCAATATCCATCACCATGGGTAACTTGGTAGCACCACCACAGACCGAGCTGGCCGAGTCCTAAATGACACGGCTGCTAGACTGTATCTGCAGCAGGTAGTGAGGGAACCAACAAGAGGGATAAACATACTTGACCTCGTCCTCACTAACCTGTCTGCACAGATGCATCTGTCCATGACAGTATCAGTAGGAGTGACCACCGCACAGTCACTGTGGAGACAAAGTCCCATCTTCACTATGAAGATACCCTCCATCATGTTGTGTGGCACTACCACCGTCCAAAATGGGATAGATTTCGAACAGATTTAGCAACTCAAAACTGGGCATCCATGAAGTACTGTGGGTCATCATCAAAGCAGAATTATGCTCGAACACAATCTGTAACCTCATGGCCCGGCATATCATAGTGTCTTAGAGTTATAAGGCACAGAAATAGGCCCTTCAGCCCATCGTGTCCGTGCCAGCCATCAGGCACCTATCTACTCTAATCCCATTTTCCAGCACTTGGCCCGTAGCCCTATATGCTATGGCATTTCAAGTGCTCATCTAAATACTCCTTTGTCATAAACCAGCTGATCACCGCCATGTTGTGGTATCGGCTGGTCACTTTGACCCCTCCCCAAGACTTTGTCACAAAAATCCAGAGAATGCTCGTCGACTTTCTCTGGAACAACAGGCTGCACTGGGTCACTGCTGAGGTTCTGAGTCTCCCGCTTAGGGAGGGCGGTCAGGTGCTGGTGTGCCTATGCACACAGGTGGTGACCTTCCACCTTCAGGCCCTTTACGTCGAGCCTCCTCCAAGATGGTGTGTCCTGGCGACGTATTTCTTCCGTCAGGTGCACGGCCTGAATTATGACCTGCAGCTCCTGTTTGTAGACCTGAGGGGCCTCGGTGGCTCCTTGCAGGTGTTGCCCATCTTTTACCAGGACCTGATCAAAGTCTGGAACATGGTCACCTCGCGAAGCAGCTCTTCCCCCGTCAGGTGTAGCAGCTATCGTCAGAGAGCTCTGCTCAGGAATCTGCTCCTCTGTCCTTTCAGTGGCTGGTGGAGAGGAGGGCTGTGGCTGCCGGGGTGACCAGGATTGGGGACATGCTGGGTGGCGGAGGAGTGGGCTGGATGCTTCTACAGGAGTTGGCGCGTCGCGTGTCCATGGGCATCTGGCTCACGGCTGATGCCATCCGAGACCTAAGGATGATCGTGCTCGGACCTGATGTAATTTTAGATCTCGAGGTGACGCAGGTGCGTGGTGGTCTTCCTGCTGAACGTTCCCCTGTTCAGACGGAATTCCACATTGGCCCCAAGCCCCGAACCCTCCCTTGGGTGCCGGTGCCCCACAACATGAGCCGCCTCGGGGAAATGCCCTCCGTGTCATTTACCACAGCGCGGAGTGGTTTCCTGTACGGGCTGCTGCAGCACACCTTTCACTTCCTTGCCCTTGCCCACCACCCGGACACGCCCTGGTGTGCCTTGTTGCCATCCGGCGGAGGAGGTCCCCATTGGAAGGCCCTCTATGGAGGTGTCCTCCCGCTTTCCATCGGGGAACTGGAGTGGAGAGTGTTGCACGCAGCCGTCCCCTATAATCATAGGATGTGTCGGTTCACGGACTCCCAAGATACCTGTCCTTTTTGCGGTCTTGTGGAGTCCGTGGACAATGTCTATATTAATTGCTGTAGGCTGCACTCCCTTTTCAATTATTTATAAAACCTTTTATTACTGCTTTGTTTGCACTTCAGCCCCACGCTCCTGATCTACCCAATGCGGAGGGGGGCCAAGAAGGAGGAGGACCTCCTCGTGAACCTGCTCCTGGTCTTGGCCAAATTAGTCATTAACAGGGTCTAAGCAAAGAGTACAGGGTCTATGGGCAGACAGTACAGGGTGTATGAGCAGACAGTACAGGGTCTATGGGCAGACAGTGCAGGGTCTATGGGCAGACAATACAGGGTATAAGAGCAGACAGTACGGCATCTATGCTCAGACAGTACAGGGTCTATGGGCAGACAGTACAGGTTCTATGAGCAGACCTTACAGGGTCCATGGGCAGACAGTACAGGGTCAATGAGCAGACAGTACAGGGTCTATGGGCAGACAGTGCAGGGTCTATGGGCAGACAGTACAGGTTCTATGAGCAGACCTTACAGGGTCTATGGGCAGACAGTACAGGGTCAATGAGCAGACAGTACAGGGTCTATGGGCAGACAGTGCAGGGTCTATGGGCAGACAGTACAGGGTCTATGGGCAGACAGTACAGGGTCTAGGGACAGACAGTACAGGGTCTATTGACTGGAGAGTACAGGGTCTATGGGCGGACAGTACAGAGTCTGAGTTGACAGGAAAGTGTCTATGGGCAGGCAGTACAGGGTCTGAGCAGACAGTACAAGGTCAATGAGCATTCAGTACAGGGTATATAGGCAGACTGTACAGGGTCTATGGGCAGAGAGTTCAAGGTCAATGGGCAGACAGTGTTGGGTCTATGGGCAGACAGTACAGGGTCTATGGGCAGACAGTACAGGGTCTATGGGCAGACAGTGGTGGGTCTATTTGCAGAAAGTACAGGGTCTATGAGCAGACAGTACCGGGTCTGTGAGCAGGCAATACAGGGTCTGAGCATACAGTACAATGTCAGTGGGCATTCAGTACAGGGTACATAGGCAGACAGTACAGGGCCTATGGACAGACAGTACAGGGTCTATGGGCAGACAGTGGTGGGTCTATGTGCAGACAGTACAGGGTTTATGTGCAGAAACTATAGGGTCTATGCGCAGATGGCATAGATTTTAAGGTCAGATATATTGGGGTCCATAAGAAGGCAGTATGTGGTCTATGGGCGGACAGTGCAGGAACTATAAGCAGATAGTACAGGGTCAGAGCAGACAGTACAGGATCTGAGCAGACAGAACAGGGTCAATGTGAAGGCAGTTCAGCGTCTAAGCAGACAGTACTGAGTCTATGGGTGGACAGTACAGAGTCTATGGGCAGGCAGTACAGGGTCGATGGGCAGACATTGGTGGGTCTATGTGCAGACAGTACAGGGTCTATGTGCAGATGGTAAAGGCAGACAGCATAGAATTTAATGTCGTACATATTGGGGTCCAAAGAAGGCAGTATGTGGTCTATGGGCTGACAGTGCAGGGACTATAAGCAGATAGTACAGGATCAGAACAGACAGTACAGGGTCTGAGCAGACAGAACAGGATCTATGGGCAGATAGTACAGGGTCTATGAGCAGTCAGTACAGGGTCTATGGGGAGTCAGTGCAGGGTCTAAACAGACAGTACAGGATCTATGGGCAGATAGTGCAGGGTCCAAGCAGAAAGTACAGGGTCTATGGGCAGATACTACAGGGTCTAAGCAAACAGTACAGTGCCTATGGGTGGGGAGTACAGGGTCTATGAGCAGACAGTACAGGGTCTAAGCAAAGAGTACAGGGTCTATGGGCAGACAGTACAGGGTCTATGGGCAGACAGTACAGGATCTATGGGCAAACAGTACAGGGTCTATGGGCACACAGTACAGGGTCTATGGGCAGACAGTGCAGGGTCTAAACAGATAGTACAGGATCTATGGGCAGATAGTACAGGGTCTAAGCAAACAGAACAGTGCCTATGGGTGGGGAGTACAGGGTCTATGAGCAGACAGTACAGGGTCTAAGCAAAGAGTACAGGGTCTATGGGCAGACATTACAGGGTCTATGAGCAGACAGTAAAGGTTCTATGGGCAGACAGTTCAGGGACTATGGGCAGGCAGTACAGGGTCTATGGGCAGACAGTGCACTTTCTAATCAGACAGTACAGGGTCTATGGGCAGACAATACTGGGTCTATGGTCTGACAATACGGAATCTATGAGCAGACAGTACAGGGTCTGAGCAGAGTGTGCAGGTTCTGAGCAGACAGTATAGGTTCTATGGGCAAACAGTACAGGGTCTTGGAGCCGACAGTACTGGGTGTGAGCAGACTACAGAATCTATGGGCAGACAATACACTGTCTATGGGCAGACAGTACCGGGTCTATGGGCAGACATTACAGGGTCTATGGGCAGACAGTATAGGGTCTATCGTCAGACAGTACAGTGTCTATGGGCAGAAAGTATAGGGTCTATGGCAGACTGTACAGGGTCTAAGGGCAGACAGTACAGGGTCTATGAGCAGACAGTACAGGGACTATGGACAGACAATACAGGATCCATAGGCAGACAGTACAGGGTCTGAGCAGACAGAACAGGGTCTATGAGCAGACAGTACAGGGTCCAGGAGAAGACAGTATGGAGTCTGAGCGGACAGCACTGGGTCTATGAACAGATAGTACAAGGTCTGTGGACACAGAGTTCGGGGACGTTGGGCAGGCGGTACAGGATCTAAGCAGAGAGTGCAGGGTCTATGGGCAGATGGTGAAGAAAGTATGGGCAGACAGTACAGTGTCAATGGGCAAACAGTACAGGTCTTTGGGCAGACAGCACAGGGTCTATGGGTAGACAGTACAGGATGTATGAGCAGACAGTGTAAGGTTAATGGGCAGAGAGTACAGGGTTTAAGGGCATGCAGTACAGGGTCTATGGGCATATAGTATAGAGTCTTTAAGCCAACTGTACAGGGTGAGAGCATACAGTACAGAATCTATGGGCAGACAGTACAGGGACTAAGGGCAGACAGAACAGGTTCTATGGGTGAACAGTACA